>JAPPVO010000019.1:30650453-31250453 GCA_030407325.1 Camellia japonica
TGTTATGCCATAAATTCCTACACAAAAGGAGTAACTTTTCAGAAATAGTATAAGCACTTCCACGAATTGTGTAACCTTAAGCAAATTGTGTTAATTTGATGAATTTTTTTTCTTCCACTAAAAGAGTATAAGTGACTTCCGAAAAACCTTTAAAGTTGGGCTTTCACAAACGGTGTAAGTTCGAAGAAAAAGTATAAATCTTATGCGACAAGATGTAAGTAACTTCGCAAAACGTCTAAGTTCCGTTTTTTTCCCCGAAAACCTGTAAGTTCCTTAAATCCAATCACACTGTTTTTGTCTTGTGGCAATGTGAGAGAGAAGGGCATTTCGGAGGGCTTCGCCTTTCTCCAGTACACTCCGTTTCAGAGAAGACGATTCTGGGAGGGCTTGGAATAGCGACTCCCAGTCCAAATCCAACCAAGTATGTCAATGTAAAAGAGAACCGTTTTTAATATAGAGCAACGGACAGAGAGAGAGAGAGAGAGAGAGATAGACTGAGATCAACGAACATAGAGACCTAGATGGACAATGATCGACAGAAGGACCGAAATCGACAGATATCGAAAGAGAAGAACCCACATGGACACAGACAGACCAAGATCGCTGGACACAGAGCGAGATAAACAGGGATCGACAGAGAGAGACCGACATCGACGGAGAATAGGCCGACATCGACACAGATAGACCAAGATCGATAGCCAATCTTTCAAAAAACCTTTCATTTGCGGCGGCGGTGCCGTGGAGGTGCCGATCTCAGAAGCCTGCGAGCACCGGAGCCCACCGACGCTTGGGTGGTCAGCGGGGGTCACGAACCCTTTGATTTGTTCAGTGGTTGTCTCAATTTGTTTATGAACACTTCGAAATGTTACTCCTTTTGTGTTTACTACTTAGAAATGAACATATGTTACTCCTTCTGTGTTTACGAACATTTTGAAATAAACCCTCTGTTACTCCTTTTGTGGTTATGAACACTTTCAAAATGTTACTCCTTCATACTTTTCGTCAAAATATTTACACCATTTTTTAAAAGTTACTCCTTTTGTGTAAGAATTTTTGGCATAAGATTTACACTTTTTCCTCGAACTTACACCATTTGTGAAGGCCCAACTTAAAGCTATTTCGGAAGTCACTTATACCTTTTGTGAAAAATAAATTTCATTCGTTTAGGCCTTCAGCTTAATTTTACACCTTTTCATGAAAATACTTACACCATATTTGAAAAGTTACACGTTTTGTGTAAGAATTTTTGGCATAACATTTATACTATTGTGCTTATATACTCTTTGACAACAGGTGTAAGTTTGAAGAAAAAGTATAAATCTTATGACAAATTATTTCACAGAAGGAGTAACTTTTCAAAAAAATATAAGCACTTCCACGAAAAGGTATAAGCTTAAGCAAAAGGTGTAAATTTGATGAATCTATTTTTTCACAAAGGGTATAAGTGACTTCCGAAAAAGCTTTAACTTGGGCTTCCACAAAAGGTGTAAGTTCGAAGAAAAGGTATAAATGTAATGCGAAAAATTCTTACACAAAAGGAGTAACTTTTCAAAAAAAATATAGGCACTTCCACGAAAAAGTATAAGCTTAAGCAAAAGGTGTAAATTTGATGAATTTATTGTTCCACAAAAGGTATAAGTTACTTCCGAAAAAGCTTGAAGTTGGGCTTCCACAAAAGGTGTAAGTTCGAAGAAAAGGTATAAATGTTATGCCAAAAATTCTTACAGAAAAGGAGTAACATTTCAAAAAAAATATAAGCAGTTCCACGAAAAGGTATAAGCTTAAGCAAAAGGTGTACATTTGATGAAATTATTTTTCACAAAAGGTATAAGTGACTTCCGAAAAAGCTTTAACTGGGCTTCCACAAAAGGTGTAAGTTCGAAAATAAGCTATAAATGTTATGCCATAAATTCCTACACAAAAGGAGTAACTTTTCAGAAATAGTATAAGCACTTCCACGAAAAGGTGTAACCTTAAGCAAATTGTGTTAATTTGATGAATTTTTTTTCCCACAAAAGGTATAAGTGACTTCCGAAAAACCTTTAAAGTTGGGCTTTCACAAACGGTGTAAGTTCGAGGAAAAAGTATAAATCTTATGTGACAAACAGATGTAACTAACTTCGCAAAACGTCTAAGTTCAGTTTTTTCCCCCGAATACCTGTAAGTTCCTAAAATCCAATCACACTGTTTTTGTCTTGTGGCAATGTGAGAGAGAAGGACGTTTCGGAAGGCTTGGCCTTTCTCCCAGTACAACTCCGTTTCAGAGAAGACGATTCTGAGAGGGATTGGAATAGCGACTCCCAGTCCAAATCCAACCAAGTATGTCAATGTAAAAGAGAACCGTTTTTAATATAGAGCAACGGACAGAGAGAGAGAGAGAGAGAGAGAGATAGACTGAGATCAACGGACATAGAGACCTAGATGGACAATGATCGACAGAAGGACGGAAATCGACAGATATCGACAGAAAAGAACCCACATGGACACAGACAGACCAAGATCGCTGGATACAGAGCGAGATAAACAGGGATCGACAGAGAGAGACCGACATCGACGGAGAATAGGCCGACATCGACACAGAGAGACCAAGATCGATAGCCAATCTTTCAAAAAATGTTTCATTTGCGGCGGCGGTGCCGTGGAGGTGCCGATCTCAGAAGCCTGCGAGCACCGGAGCCCACCGACGCTTGGGTGGTCAGCGGGGGTCACGAACCCTTTGATTTGTTCAGTGGTTGTCTCAATTTGTTTATGAACACTTCGAAATGTTACTCCTTTTGTGTTTACTACTTAGAAATGAACATATGTTACTCCTTCTGTGTTTACGAACATTTTGAAATTAACCCTCTGTTACTCCTTTTGTGGTTATGAACACTTCGAAATGTTACTCCTTTTGTGTTTACTACTGAGAAAGGAACATATGTTACTCCTTCTGTGTTTACGAACATTTTCAAACAAACCCTTTGTTACTCCTTTTGTGGTTAGGAACACTTTGAAATGTTACTCTTTCACACTTTTCGTCAAAATATTTACACCATTTTTAAAAAGTTACTGCTTTTGTGTAAGAATTTTTGGCATAAGATTTACACTTTTTCCTCGAACTTACACCATTTGTGAAGGCCTAACTTAAAGGTATTTCGGAAGTCACTTATACATTTTGTGAAAAATAAATTTCATTCGTTTACACCTTCAGCTTAATTTTACACATTTTCATGAAAATACTTACACCATATTTGAAAAGTTACTCCTTTTGTGTAAGAATTTTTGGCATAACATTTATACTATTGTGCGTATATACCCTTTGACAAAAGGTGTAAGTTTGAAGAAAAAGTATAAATCTTATGACAAATTATTTCACAGGAGTAACTTTTCAAAAAAAATATAAGCACTTCCACGAAAAGGTATAAGCTTAAGCAAAAGGTGTAAATTTGATGAATCTATTTTTTCACAAAGGGTATAAGTGACTTCCGAAAAAGCTTTAAGTTGGGCTTCCACAAAAGGTGTAAGTTCGAAGAAAAGGTATAAATGTAATGCGAAAAATTCTTACACAAAAGAAGTAACTTTTCAAAAAAAATATAGGCACTTCCACGAAAAAGTATAAGCTTAAGCAAAAGGTGTAAATTTGATGAATTTATTTTTCCACAAAATGTATAATTCACTTCCGAAAAAGCTTTAAGTGGGCTTCCACAAAAGGTGTAAGTTCGAAGAAAAGGTATAATTGTTATGCCAAAAATTATTACAGAAAAGGAGTAACTTTTCACAAAAAATATAAGCACTTCCACGAAAAGGTATAAGCTTAAGCAAAAGGTGTAAATTTCATGAAATTATTTTTCCACAAAAGGTATAAGTGACTTCCGAAAAAGCTCTAAGTTGGGCTTCCACAAAAGGTGTAAGTTCGAAAATAAGCTATAAATGTTATGCCAAAAATTCTTACACAAAAGGAGTAACTTTTCAGAAATAGTATAAGCACTTCCACGAAAAGGTGTAACCTTAAGCAAATTTTATAAATTTGATGAATTTTTTTTTTCACAAAAGGTATAACTGACTTCCGAAAAGTTAAATTAGATGGACAATGATCGACAGAAGGACCGAAATCGACAGAGATCGACAGAGAAGAACCCACATGGACACAGACAGACCAAGATCGCTGGAGACAGACCGAGATAAACAGGGATCGACAGAGAGAGACCGACATCGACGGAGAATAGGCCGACATCGACACAGAGAGACCAAGATCGATAGCCAATCTTTCAAAAAACCTTTGATTTGCGGCGGCGGTGCCGTGGAGGTGCCGATCTCAGAAGCCTGTCAGCACCGGAGCCCACCGACGCTTGGGTGGTCAGCGGGGGTCACGAACCCTTTGATTTGTTCAGTGGTTGTCTCAATTTGTTTATGAACACTTCGAAATGTTACTCCTTTTGTGTTTACTACTTAGAAATGAACATATGTTACTCCTTCTGTGTTTACGAACATTTTGAAATGAACCCTTTGTTACTCCTTTTGTGGTTATGAACACTTTGAAATGTTTCTCCTTCATACTTTTCGTCAAAATATTTACACCATTTTTCAAAACTTACTCCTTTTGTGTAAGATTTTTTGGCATAAGATTTACACTTTTCCCTCGAATTTACACCATTTGTGATGGCCCAACTTAAAGCTATTTCGGAAGTCAGTTATACCTTTTGTGAAAAAAAAAGTTTCATCCAATTTACACCTTTTGCTTAGGCTTACACCTTCTCGTGAAAATACTTACATCATTTTGGAAAAGTTACTCCTTCTGTGTAAGAATTTTTGGCATAACATTTGTACTTTTGTGCTTATATACTCTTTCACAAAAGGTGTAAGTTTGAAGAAAAAGTATAAATCTTATGACAAAAATTATTTCACAAAAAGAGTAACTTTCCAAAAAAATATAAGCACTTCCACGAAAAGGTATAAGCTTAAGCAGAAGGTGTAAATTTGATGAATTTATTTTTTCACAAAAGGTATAAGTGACTTCCGAAAAAGCTTTAAGTTGGGCTTCCACAAAAAGTGTAAGTTCGAAAATAAGCTATAAATGTTATGCCAAAAATTCCTACACAAAAGGAGTAACTTTTCAGAAATAGTATAAGCACTTCCACGAAAAGGTGTAACCTTAAGCAAATTTAGTAAATTTGATGATTTTTTTTTTTCACAAAAGGTATAACTGACTTCCGAAAAGTTAAATTAGATGGACAATGATCGACAGAAGGACCGAAATCGACAGAGATCGACAGAGAAGAACCCACATGGACACAGACAGACCAAGATCGCTGGAGACAGAGCGAGATAAATAGGGATCGACAGAGAGAGACCGACATCGACGGAGAATAGGCCGACATCGACACAGAGAGACCAAGATCGATAGCCAATCTTTCAAAAAACCTTTCATTTGCGGCGGCGGTGCCGTGGAGGTGCCGATCTCAGAAGCCTCTGAGCACCGGAGCCCACCGACGTTTGGGTGGTCAGCGGGGGTCACGAACCCTTTGATTTGTTCAGTGGTTGTCTCAATTTGTTTATGAACACTTCGAAATGTTACTCCTTTTGTGTTTACTACTTAGAAATGTACATATGTTACTCCTTCTGTGTTTACGAACATTTTGAAATGAACCCTTTGTTACTCCTTTTGTGGTTATGAACACTTTGAAATGTTTCTCCTTCATACTTTGCGTCAAAATATTTACACCATTTTTCAAAAGTTACTCATTTTGTGTAAGAATATTTGGCATAAGATTTACACTTTTTCCTCAAATTTACACCATTTGTGAAGGCCCAACTTAAAGCTATTTCGCAAGTCAGTTATACCTTTTGTAGAAAAAAAATTCATCCAATTTACACTTCCACAAAAGGTGTAAGTTCTCAGAAAAAGTATAAATGTTATGCAAAAAATTCTTACCCAAAAGGAGTAACTTTTCAAAAAAAATATAAGCACTTCCAAGAAAAGGTATAAGCTTAAGCAAAAGGTGTAAGTTTTCGTTTGTTTACACCTTTGGTAAGTCAACTTAGAAAAGGAGTAAGTGTTGATAAAAGGTGTAAATTATTTCACATAAGGCGTAAGTATTCATAAAAAAGTGTAAGTTTTTACAAAAGGCGTAAGTTTTCAGAAATCCGTTACGCCTTTCTTGAAAATATACGGCTTTTGTGAAAACTTATACATTTTTTAGTATTTTATTAATTTACCTGGAAAGTGACCTGCCTAGCAGGTCACCAATGTGTAAATTTTCAAATATTTTGATATAACCCAATACATACAAATTTGTAAATGCAACATACAAGGGTGTAAGTGCTTTGCATACCATATGCAAGGCACACTTAAGAAAAGTCCTTTTACAAAATATTATGTTGCATTGCTAAAAGATGCCCATAACACAGGATTGCACAAACCATGATAATAGCATATAGTCTTGCTGGGTAGAGTCTTGGTAGTGCCAAAGAGTACCCAAATCCCTTCATTACTTTGTTTCAATGCATTCTTAGCTGCACATTCGTATCTCGACATTTTCACTCCTTTGTGTGACTGAGAGTGGGTGGGAATAAAGAGAGAAATTTTAGTACAATTGTTAAAACAGAAATAAATATTTGATTGTTTTACATTTCGAAAGAGTCATATACTATTTTCAATTATTCTTAAATAGGGGATAAATCATTTAGTATTTAAGAATAAAATGGACCCAACTAGTTGAAGTAGCTTTCAAAGACATGATTATGGAGCTCACAGAAATCCCTTGTCTTGAAAACTTTTGATGCAGTCATCAAACATTTGATCAATTGTCTTTAAAGGAGGGAGGCCCAACTGAATAATCTTGTTACTATTCATGCTGTGTGGATTGTTATTTCCTTTTTGGTTGTTACACCTACACACAAGTAGTAAACACTTACATAAGCACCCTATTTTAATATTGTGTTTGGATTTTGAATTTATAGAAAGAATTCGTGAACCCCAAAAAAAAAAAAAAAAAGAAAGAGTAGAGAAAAAGTGAATGCAATTGAAAGTAAAATTTAATAACAATAAAGTAAATTTAATGTCTCACTTGTCTTCAAATGGGTAGGATGGATATTTGGCCCTAAGCATGTCAATGACCTCTGACCAGTGAGCTACTGAGCTGGAACATATGAGCCTGCCTGATGCTTTGCTTTCCTCCATTGCCAAGATATGTGCAGCAATCACATCATCTATGTGCACAAACCCTATTGTCAAATTTGAGTATTCTCCTTTCGAACCTGATCAGAAGTTAGCACAAGTATCAGAGCAAATTGTAGAATTAAGATGGGCTTCGTGGCTGGTCTAGATGTTTGATTTGTATACCTTTTTTTTTTCTGGGAACTAATAATAAATTTTTTATTTTTTATTTTTTAAATTAAACAAAAATGTACAAAGAAACATACAGGGTAGGAACCCCTCAACTTCCAATGTTGCTACAACTAGAATTACATCCATCTAAGGCATTTCGTTGGATTGAATTACAGGAGACTATTAGTTTTGAGACTATCATTCACTTAGAATTATGTATGTTATACCACCTCCCACCAAATTTAATTTCATTCATATTGGTAGACTTCGCGTGTTACACCAACCCAAGAGGATAGGACCAAGAATACTCAATCACTGAATAATTGAATATCTTAAGATGTGTTAATCTCAAGACAATAATTTAATTGATGTAAATGTTTTAGGATAGAGCAAAATTGAAGGATAGAAAGCCCATGGCCACATTCAAAAGAAAATGTTGTGAATAAAAGGACAGATTGTTAAAAGTGACAGTAGCTAAGCAATGTTAATTTGTAAAAAAATCAAAATCAAAATTATAGATCATTGATGTGTACAACCTTTAACTGTGTCCAATATAAATTGGAGTGTACTGGTTGGTTTTGGAGCAAGCAAGGGACCAACTACAAAAGAGGGGTTCACCACCACTAGATCAATTCCACTTTCCTCTGCTACTCTCCATGCCTCTTTCTCTGCTGTAGTTTTGGCACAGGCATACCACAGCTACATGCAACCAAAAAAATATATTCAACAATCTCAGCAACCAAAAAAATATATATATATATATATATTTAAAAAGTGCTATTGATGTTCTGGTTGTTGGGCAGAAAATATTTTCTGAAAAATGTTTCACTTTTTTTTTGACATTTGGTATGATGAAAAACAAAAATTAATAAAAAATGTTTTCCGTAATTAATAGAAAACAAGTTTATTTGAATTGTGGACATGGGGTTTTTGAGGCCGTCATTTCCGCAATAGTGGACCAACGGTATTCTGAGGGCAACCGGAAGTTCAAAAGAGTTTGATTGATTCTAGGAGTCGTTACCCGAATATAGGTCTTGGAAAGCCCTACATATGCACCTCCAAGGACAGGCACTAGTCCCGTTATCACTCAGAGAGAAGTTTGGGGGCCAAATTACTAAATGGGAAGGCGTTAAGCACCTATTTAGCCTAATCAGGTGATTAATTAGTCTACTTAACATGATTTTTATTGCATAATAAAACTAAAAATAAACTTAAACACTTATTTACAAAACAGCAATACGTAAGTAAGTAATCAAAGCATTAAACTAACTATTTACTTGAAAAGTTAGAAGAAAATAAAAATCAATAAAATGTTAATTCCAATATCATAATAATACCAAAATAGAAGCCATAAGAATATAACAAAAGATTAACTAAATAAGCCTAAATCTCATGACACAACATATGTAAAATGAACCATAACATGAAATCCTAAATTCAGGGAAGCTCATATCATGTTCCTAAACATGCAAATCATATCCGTTTACTGGGGATAACACTTACATAAAAACAGTGAGCTAAATCACGAGAGAATGCAAAGAGATTCATCCAATGGATTCTTCTAACTCAATTAATACAAAAATAAAAACAGCAAGTTAAAACATTTATCAAAGAAGATATTTTCTACCAAAAACAAATGGGGCATGCGCGTGCACAAATATATGTGATGTTTTAAGTCATATATAAGTAGGTCAGAGTGTAATTTACATTGTAGCGTTTGCAGTACTCCAGATCACTCCAGTGAGATTCATCAAGAGGAGAAACTTGCTGGACATCATCGCGGTACCTTACTGCAGAGCAGGAAGAGGTGAGCACAACCCTCTTCACACTGCTTGCTTTTGTGCAGGAGCTCAGCACATTCAGGGTGCCCTTTATAGTTGGATCAATCAATGTTTCCTGCAATATAACCACCAAAACATATAAATCAAATTTTGAATGTCATGAACAAGTTACAACTTAGAACTAATTTGCCCTCCATTTCTTTGACTTTTCAAACATAGTTAACAGCATGAGGAGGGCATTCAGGTAAGTTTTTGAGAATAAATACTTCACCAATATTCCATAAACATAAGAGTGTGTGAATTAGTGGTGTTTTAAGAAAACTTTGCCTGAACATTATGATCATCTGTGGCGAATACAGGAGATGCAGTATGGAAGACCCCATCAACACCCTCTATCGCTTTGTCGAAGCTTCCTTCCACCATCAGATCAGCTTTGAAAATCTTTAGCCTCTCCTTTGCTCCACTCAGCTCCCAAAGGAACCCAACCTTTTCCACATTTTCTGTCAACAAAAGAAATAGGCAGTTGAGTTGTAGTAGTTGCGGAGCTAAGCTACAAATTAAATTTGGATAAATTACACCGACCTCCCCTGAGGTTTATGATAATTGCAGACACCTCCCCCTTCAGGTTTTTAAAATGACACTTACCTCCCCTAAGTTACCTCCTGTTAAGACACTGTTAATATTGTAGGTGCTTTTACCTTTTTACCCCTCATTTGACATTTCACAATTTTTTACGTGTCTGCTTTGGACCATGGGCAATTACCCAAGCGGTCATGCAGAGGTGTCAAGGTGAGTGAGATTTCAAGTTCAAGACTATGAAGACATGTTGACCTACGTTGTAATCTAATTACTAACTGCTATCTTGTGAGAGGAAAAAAAAAACAAAAAAACTGTCTTCTTTGGATCAAACCACGTTGGCAGCTAGATATATTCAAGACTATCACTTTCAATGACCAAACCCAACAAATTGGAGCAGGAGTTTTATTCTAATTAAATTAAAGGTTAAAATATGATAAGAAAAATGTTATGCAAAAACAATTTTTGTTTCTATAAATTTTCCTATAAACTAATGTAGCATTTAGTAGTTAAATTTTGAAACATGAAACGGGGACCCAATTTATTAATATGATAGGTGCTACGTCAATTTTTTTAATTTTATTTTTATAGACGAGAGATGTCATATTAATATTACAATTATCGAATTAACTTAATTTTTTCCATTGACGATACACATTGAGAGTCTTATGAAATGAATAGAGCGAATTATTAAAATGGGACAAGTGGTGGATGATCTCACGAGCTCCTCAAATTATTTTCAAATTACAAGTGCAGCTAATGTTATCTCTTACTTCTCTGGAATCGAATAAAGCTTTAGAAGATTAAAGTAATTAGGAACATTTATAGCCCCTAAAAGAGATAGTCAATTTGATAATCATAGTAGAAAAATAATGATGAAATTGTGAACCAGGAAAAAGAAGTGTAATTAATTACAAAAAGAAATTACAATTTTCACCTGCACTAAACATAACAGAGTACACTATTACAGAAATATGTTTGGTTTGAGTTTTGAAATAATTTTCTGAAATTTTTTTTAAAAAAATAAAAATTAGTTTGACAAAAATAAACATCAAAATAAAATTTTAAAAATTATTTTTGCCTTCCAAAATGATAAAACTATATAAAAATTACAAGTACTTTTGACTTCTTTTGTTTTTTTAAATTCTTTTCATGAAATTAATTTTTAATTTTTTTGAAAACTCTTGCAAAACAATTTCTGGAAACCAAACGAACATAAGTGACAAAACTTCACCCAAGATGTTTTAAAACCAAATCTTTGATACAGACAGAACAGAGTAACTAGAAAAACAACAGTTACAAAGTCCAAGAGAGTACCTGGATCTCGAACGGTTACCCGGACGAAGTGACCTTTTTCGAGCAGGGACTTCACTAGGTAAGCTGCTATGAACCCTGTACCCCCTGTTATGCAGTACTCAGCCATCTCTCTCTCTCTCTCTCTCTCCCTTTGTCTCTGTCTTTGATATGGCTGCTAATGCTTACAATAATAAGCCTTGCTTTGGCATTCTTGTTAGGTTATACAATCACAAAAAAAAAAAAAAAAAAAAAAAAAAAGAAAAAAAAGTTAAAAAATTATAAAAAGATAACATCATTCTATATTTTAAAGGTAATTTTGTCATTCCAAAATAAAAAAGTTAAAAAAGTCAAACAAAAATATCAAATGATTAAAAAAGTCTTAGGCTAAAAAAATCAAAAGAAGTGAAAAAACTAACTAAAAAAGTCATTGCCAAACGACACCTTCGTTTGGGAAGCCAATCTTCAGGTTTTTTTTGGCTATAGTCACAAAAAATAAAATAAGTTTTTTAACCTAATAAGACAAAACATCACATCCAATCCATAATCATTACATTTATTTTCTCACAAAAAATCAAAAAAGCCAAAAGCCCTTTTTTCCAAACCAGACTTTTTAGCCCCAGGCTAAAATAGCCAAAAAAGCCAAAAAGCCAACCCACTTCCCAAACGAAGCCTATATATATATATATATAGGGGTTTTGAGAGCTTGTTTTTTTAGCTTTTTAGTTTTTTCACACAAAAAAAATCAATTTTTTTAGTCAAAAAAGTTATCAAAAAATTCAAAAAAATTAAAAAGTCAACTTTTCACTAACTTCTCAAAATATCACTATTGAAAAGTTAGGTGTGAGTTAAAATAGTTAATAAAAAAAAAATAGTTAAAATAGTTAATAAGATAAAATATTACATTTAAATTATAATTTATTTTTTTTTCATAATAATCAAATTACCTATAAAAAAAATCAGTTATCTTTCTAAACATAATTTTTTTAAACAAGCCAAAATAACTAAAAATTCAAAAAAACTAACTAAAATATCTTATTCCTAAGCAGGGCCATAAACTTCGACCTTGCTTCCGTCTAAGATTTGGAGGATATTGTTCATAGGGTGGGCATCGGCCCGTTAGATCACCGTCTGTTCAGTTTAGTCCTATTTTTTTAGGATTTAAAAAAGTTATTTTAATTCATAATATCAGGTTATATCAATATTTTTAATCCGATATATTAATGGATTGTATTTGATGTACAAGCGCGAAATAATCTTCTCATATAATCTTGTTGATCAAGTTTGCGCTTCTTCCAAACGTCGTCGCTTTACTCCCTAAAAACACAAACGTGAGCTAGCCGGTGGGTGTGTGCCGGATACTTCTTTGATGCCTAAGTCAGCAAATAAGCAATAGATAAAAGCTCTATGAATTCGGGAGTCAAAATTGTGATACCTGTACATTGGTCCTGCTATGAGCTTTTATAGATTCTGTCTGGCACCATCCTAGTTGGATTCCAACTCTCTTTATAAGAGTCCTCTTAGGAATCACAAATCCTTGGCACAATCCTAGTAGTAGGACTCTAACTTTCCTTAGCAAAGTCCTTCTAGGAATTACTTTCCCAAGGATAACGCATATCCTGATAACACTCTACCCACTGCTAGCCAATGAGATGGCTTTTCTCTTTGTCTAAGCCGGTGCAACATAACTGAACTAACTTACTTCGGTCACGTCCTCATCTAAGTAATGAAATGGAGGCATCGGCCGAGCTACACCTAGCTCGGCCCTCCATCTTACCAAACACCTCGGCCAGCCCTTGGGCCTAGTTTTAGGTAGCTCGGTCAACGCCTTTGCTCAGTTTGGTACTCAGATAAAATGGGACCGAGCTACTCGATGTCTGTACTCTGGCCTTTTAGTCCGGCCCAAAACAGAGATTAAAGGATTGTGGCTCGGCCTAATTTTTTGTTATAAATTACCCTTTCAATTACCCCTTAATTCCATCTGCAACGCATGATTTGGGATTATTCTTCTCCAGCCGAGCTTAAAACATTCAAGCCAATCGAGCTCACTTTCTACCGGGCTACCAGTTTGCCCGGTTCATAAACGTCTTGTCAATTGCTCTGCATGCCGTTCCGCCTCCCAAGCACGTTTGAATCGTTATCTATTCCCCTGGACACGTGGCTTGTTCCCACTGGTCAAGTACAACTGTCATAGCCGTCTTTGTACCTCGAAAATTTTTGAACAGTCCCATCCATTTTTGTGCTTTATACGAAAGCCCCTCTTTTGAATGAAAACACTCCCACTGTTCATCTTCTCTCCCTTGCCTTCTGAGAATCTCTGCATTCGAAGCTCCATACCCATGCCTCTATCCTCGTTGGCCTTTTTGCTGGTTGGTCACTGTTTTCATGCCTTCTCACTCGTAAGTTACTAATGTCTCTTTCTGATGTTCCTTTTTATCTATTTCTTCATTTTTGGTATTTAATCTCCATATACATGTGTTTATATACACTATATATACACTAGAGTGTTGAGCAAATGTCATAAACCCAAAACCTTATGCTCGAGCTCAAAAGCACACCAACTGGATTCAAAAAACACAAAGTTTAATCCAGAGTCGTACTGTAACCGGACTAGGTATTTGTTTAGGTGACTTTTAGGCTTGAACACGACCGAAATAAGAAATCGGTTATAAACTTGCATCTTAACCTTTAACCGAGCTAGAGGCCCTGAGTTAGCCCTTCTTCACGACCGAACTAAGAGCTCCTCATCACCCAGATGTGGCCAAGATAAGCTTTTACTATTTCTTCTGTAAATTGACTATTTACTTAGCCCGGTCAAGTTGCTTGGGTATAACACTTCTTATTTCCCCTTTGCAGACTTGGCTAGGTTGATCAGGTACACCTTTGCACCCTGCTCCTAGGCGAGTTTGCTCAACCGAGCTGACCATAGCCTCAGTCGTGCCGAGCTAGGCAACTTGTGAACTCCATTCATAATTTTGTTTAAGTTAATATGGGTAAATATCGATTCCTAGTTGACTCTCCTGGAGCGATAGCTGAGTTCCGGAAGGACTACCAAATACCTGACGACGTCCACCTCTCATTAGCCGAACTAGATACCACGCCCTAGGGAAAACCGGGCTTTGTCCCTTTCACCGTAATATCAATAGTAGAGGCTGGTCTCCGTTTCCCTGTTCATCCATTGATATGCGAGTTCCTCAGGTAGACAAGACTATGCCTAACCCAACTTAGCACCAATACTTATAGAATAACAAATGGCATCGCCGAGCTAAACCACCGGCTTGGCCTCAACCTCGGATTGGCCGAGCTTTTTCACCAATATTCACTCGGCCAAAATGATGATGGTTGGGTGTACTATTTAAGAGTACGGAGAGGCCGAGAGAAAATCATAAAAAATACACCAGATAAAGATTTAAATGACGATGATTTTTTCTGGGTTTTGGGCAACTTCGAAGACTAGGAAGCCCAAATACCGGGCTATGGCATCAATTGGAATAAGGGGACTGCTGGTAAGGATATCTCGGTTTTCTTTTTGCTTTGCTATTTCAGGCTATATTTTGTACCGTGCTAACCGTTGCCTTTCTCATTATGCAGACTTAAACCAGCTAAAATCACAATACCAATACGCCAACCAAGACGCTCTCCGCACCGCGCTTCGGTATCGTCATCGAGGTTGGGCCGAGTTGCTTAACTTTGAGCCAACCTACTGGTACAACGGAAGAAGGAAGGTCAAGGTAACTGACTTTCTTTTGGAACCATCACCAGAACCAAACCCCAACTTGCCACAAATTAACCTCATTCCCTTAACTGAAGAACAAGAAATGGCCAAGCGCCGAGCTGTTCAAGCCCTAATCACCGAAACAATAACTCCAGCCGGCGGGGTTCAAACCGAGACCTCATAAGCCGGTCATACACACGAGGCTGTGGTGGCCCTCCCAACAGCCCAGGCCTCCTCATCTCGGCCGAGCAAGCGTGCTTGTACTTCTTCGACCAAGCAGCAGCGATTAACTGATAAGGAGGATCGCTTGCTTCCTGAAATAACACTGCCGAGCCCCGAACCCACGCACACTGACCGAGCTAGCCCTTCAGAATGGGTACCAAAAATTACTTACAAGAACCGGGCTATTACCATTACAGACTCAGTGGTGGCAGATAAGGATCATACGCTTGCTTTCAACCTTGCCAAAAGCGTGTACCTGCCATCTGACATGGAGCATCACCACCATTTGACCGAGCTAAAGGCCATCTGCTCGGCCACTAAGTCGATGGTGCTGGTAAGTGCTCTCCTATTTGTTTTTCCATCTTATACTCTGTTTGCTCGGTTTTAGTCATAACCACCACCTCTCCTTCTGCAGGCCATGCAAAAGAACCATATTGCTTATAAGCGTGTGCTGGAGCTTCACAAGACAGCACAACTGGCCATGGCAGACACCAGCGCAAAAATGGCCGAGCTAAACGAAGCGAAGCAAAAAGTGACCGAGCTTGAGTCTGAGAACACACGATTGACCGAGCTAGTCAACGCAGTAGAAGCAAATAAGCAGAAGGCACTGGCCAAAAGAAAAGACCGCTATCTGTGCGAACTAGCCAAGCTCGAGAAGAAGAAAGATGCTGAAATCACCGAGTTAAAAGAAAAGATGAAAGATGTTGAGGACCGTGGCTATAAAGAAAAAGAGGCCATCTACATCTTGTAATGCGAAGCGGCGAAGGACATCTTTTTCAAGTGTGGATGGAAGGCAGCTGCTTTGAAGCTCGGCTAGGGGCAAGAAACCGAGGTCTTCCAAAATCCTCCCTCTTACTTCATCCCAAGTTACATGGCGGACTATGCCAACGCCATCCAACAGAAGCTTCTCCAAGAGGGGGAGGAGGAAGAATCCCCTGACCGAGACAATGTCCCTTCTGTTATTAATGATCACGGTCTCCAGACCAGTCAGCCAACTCAGGTGGAGCCGCCAGTGTCAAGCACGGTTGAGGGTGTGCCTACGACCTACCTGCCGAGTGGCGAAGCTTGGGTTGTTCTAGATACTGACTTAGATGATCTCTTTGCTTGATTTTGCTTTTTCTTTTGTTCTCTTTCAATGAAATTGTAACCGGGCTCACGCCCCTCCTCTTGTAATGCATGCCAAAATCTTAAATGAAATCTACAATTTTCTCAACTTTTTGTTCGGTTCAAGCCCTTTTCGTAATTGTATCCTTCAACTTTCATTGCATCAAGATTGAACTCTTTGCTCGGTTACTATGTTTTAATATTTTTTGGCCGAGATAGCTATCTCGTTCTAAGAGCCCGATAATCTATTAAGTTTTTTCAGCCTAGATCCTTATCTCGGCTGAAGAGAGCTAAATGTTGGTCATGCCTACCAACCTTCTTCAGCCTAGATCCTTATCTCAGCTGAAGAAGAGAGTTGAATGTTGGTCATACCTGCCAACATTTTTTAGCCTAGATCCTTATCTCGACTAAAGAAGAAAGCTGAATGTTGGTCATACCCGCCAACCTTCTTCAGCCTAGATCCTTATCTCGGCTGAAGAAGAGAAAATGTTGGTCAAACCTGCCAACCTTCTTCAACCTTGATCCTTATCTCGGCTGAAGAAGAGAAAATTGTTGGTCATACCTGCTAACCTTCTTCAGCCTAGATCCTTATCTCGGCTGAAGAAGAGAAAATGTTGGTCAAACCTGCCAACATTCTTCAGCCTAGATCTCGGCTAAAGAAGAGAGCTAACTGTTGGCCAAACCTACTAACCTTCTTCAGCGTAGATCCTTATCTCGACTGAAGAGAGCTAAATGCTGACCAATCCTGCCAAGCTTCTTCATTGCCCCTTGTTGGCAAAGGCTAAGAACAACTTTTACAATAGAAAGATTTATGCTAAAAAAGAAATTACTTGTTTTATTTGAAAAAGAAAAATTACAAGTATTTTAAGGAAAAGCTAAAAAAAAAATAGTTTGAGATTGGCAGTGTTCCATGGCCTGGGAATAGCTTTGTTGTCTCCATCTTCCAGGTGATATGCCCATTTTCCTGCTAACCCGACCACTTTGTATGGTCCTTCCCAATTAGGTCCTAACTTGCCATCTCCAAGTACCAAAGTGTTGCCCATTACTTTGCGCAGTACCCAATCTCCAATCTTGAACTGTCTCGGATGTACTGTTTTGTTATATTTTCTAGATAACTCTTGCTGGTATGAGGCAATGTGAACTAGTGCTTTTTCTCTTCTCTCTTCTGCAAGGTCTAGTTCCAAGGTTATGGCTTCTTTATTCAAGTTTGGGTCAAAACTTTCACTTCTAATAATGGGGAGGCTTATTTCCAGTGGGATTACTACCTCCATGCCATAGGCTAAGGAAAAAGGCGTTTCTCCAGTTGACCGCTGTGGTGTGGTATGGTAAGCCCATAAAACATGAGGAATTTTCTCTGCCCATTTGCCTTTTACCCTTTCCAATCTTTTCTTCAAACTGTCTAATACGACTTTGTTCGAAGCTTTGCCTGGCCATTTGCTTGAGGGTATGCTGGTGTAAAGTTGTAGAATTCGATCTTGTATTCCTTGCAAAAGCCCTTGAAAATTTTGCCATCGAACTGAGTGCCATTGTCAAATATTAGAGCCTTGGGTATGCCGAATCTAGTTATGATGTTCTGCCAGACGAACTTCTTAACGTCTTTCTTCTTTATTGATGCGAGTGCTTCTGCCTCTACCCACTTTGTAAAGTAGTCTGTTGTTGCAAGGAAGAATTTTATGTTGCCAGGTGCGGTTGGAAGTGGCCCCACTATGTCCAGGCTCCACATTGCGAAGGGTCACGGGCTAGTTAATGGTAGAAGCTCTCTGGCTGGTTGATGTATTTGGTGTGCAAACTTCTGACATTTCTCACACCTCTTGACATATTTCTTTGAATCTGCTTGCATGTATGGCCACCAATATTCTTGTGAAATTGCTCTGTAAGCCAATGATCTTCCCTCTTGGTGGCTTCCGCATACGCTTTCATGTATCTCGAACAAAAATGCCTCGACCTTGCTGGGATGGACACATTTCAAGTAAGGTCCTGTGAAGGATTTTTTGTATAACGCCAATATGGAGAGAGCCAAAATTGTTGTGATTTTGCTCTAATTTTGTTGGCCTCTTTCTTTTCTTCAGGCAAGATGCCGTCTTTTAAAAATACTATAATGGGATCCATCCAGGATGGCCTAGTTCGGCGCAACATGCCTCGGCTGCTTCAGGTTCCTCAATACTTGGTCTAGGTAGAAAGTCGATCAACAATGGGTGTGGGATGGATGTATCTGCCATTGAAACAAAACCTGCCAGCTCGTCTGCTCTACTATTTTCTTCTCGGCCGATCTGCTCTATCCGAACTACTTTGAACTTCATGATCTCTTTTCTGACTAACTCTTGGTACTTAGCCATCCCCATCTTTTGCTTCGTAGTCGTCTGAAATCTAGTTTGCTACCAGCTGGGAGTCGCTGTAAACCATTAGCTCGGTGCCCTTTATGTAAAGTGCTGACTTTAAGCCTGCCAACAGTGCTTCATACTCCGCCTCATTGTTGGATACTAGGAAGCCCAAGTTGACTGCCTGTTCAATTGTTAGGCCATCTGGTGAGATGAGGACTATGCCAAGTCCTGCATCGTGCCTGTTGGATGCTCCATCCACGAGGAGTTTCCACATCTCTCCAACGAATAGCTTCCAGCAAATAGAGGGATCGGATGATGTCTTGGGATCATGGGTGTTGCTGATATTTTCTTCCAAGTTGATGTCTGTTGTTGGGGTTTAATCTCTACTGTCTGACTGCCTCAAGTCATTACTTGAGGAGTCTGCACTGGGAATAGCATGGTTTGCTCCTTCCTTCCTGTCTTCAATCCTGTATGGTTTGTAATGTGGCTGGGTATCCTACATTAGGGGCTGCGCAGTTCCCGCGGCACTTTCTCCCTTTACTTTGGTTGCGTCAGTCAAGTCGACCGGGCAGATGTGATGGCTTCTTGGTGTGAACTCAGCCACAAAGTCTACTAAAGCTTGGGCTTTTATCGCTGTTCTGGGTTGAAACTTGATATCGAACTGCCCCAACTTCACCGCCCATTTCAAGATTCGTCCAGAAAAATTTGCCCTCCTAAATAAGGCCTTTAATGGAAAAGCCATTAGGACGATCACAGTGTAGGCATGAAAATAGTGTGACAACTTTCTTGAGGCCATCATCAAAGCTAATGCCAGCTTTTCCAATGGTAGGTACCTTGTTTCAGTGCCCAGCAAGGTCTTGCTAACGTAAAAGATGAGCAGGTGTTGGATTCCTTCCGCTCTGACCAACACTGCGCTTACTGCATGCTGTGAAACTGCTAAGTATAAAAAGAGCACTTCTCCTGGCACTGGGGTTACTAGAAACGGAGGAGAAGTCATGTAGTCTTTTAAGCTTTCTAGGGCGCGGTCGCATTCCTCATCCCACTCAAATTTGGCCTTCAATGCTTGGAAGAATGGTCGACATCTGTCTGACGACCGACTTATGAACCGATTGAGTGTGGCTGCTAGTCCAGTGAGATGCTGTACCTCTTTGACTGTGTTGGGCCTCTCAAGATCTTTGATTGCTTTGATCTGAGAGGGATCATCTTCTATACCCCGGTTGGTTACTAAAAAGCCTAGGAATTTGCTTGATCCTACGCCGAATACACACTTAGATGCGTTTAGACGCAACTTGTGAGACTTTAAAATTTGGAACATTTCATCTAGGCCCCTGAGATGGTCTTTTTCATAATTGCTTTTGACCACCATGTCGTCTATGTAAGCCTCTATTGTTCTGCCTAACAATAGTTCAAACATTTTGGTGACCATCCGTTGGAATGTAGCCCCTGCGTTCTTTAGGCCAAAGGGCATGGCCTTGTAACAGTGCAATCCTCTAGGCGTTGTAAATGATGTGACCTCCTGGTCTGGTTCATACATAGCGATCTGATGGTAACCTCGATATGCATCAAGGAAGCTAAGTCGGTTATGTCCTGCCGTTAGTTCCACTAGTTGGTCTATCCGTGGTAGGGGAAAACTGTCATTTGGGCATGCCTTGTTGACTGTTTTGTAGTCCACGCAAACATGCCATTTTTCGTTCTTCTTTGGCACTACAACAGTATTGGAGATCCACCTGGGATAATGTATTTCTTTGATGGCTCCTACCTCCAGCAAGTTTCCCACTTCCTTCGCCACTATCTCCGCATGGTGGAGTGTCGATCTGTGAGTGCGTTGAATAATTGGTCTGGCAGTTGGATAGACATTAAGTTGATGGCAGATGAAATTTGGGTCAATGCTAGGCATGTCGTATGGTATCTAAGCAAACACTTCGATGTTAGATGTTAAGAATTCCATGACCTCTATTCTCTCAGTGTTGGACAAAGACGAGCCAAGCAAAAAGAACTTTTCTGGGTTCTTTTCATCTATCCTTACCTTAACCAAGTCTTCCACTGCTTTCTGCTCTGTTGCTTTGCCGATATCTGCAAACAGTTCATTGTTTTCTAACTCTTCCACCATCTAAACAAACCCTTTTGCAGCACGGCTACCGTTTACTGTGACGAAACACTGCTTCGACATGATTTGGTCTCCTAAGACTTCTTCAATCACGCCGGTTTCGTTAGGGAATCGTAATGCCTGATAGTAGGTTGACGCCACTGAAAGCATGGCATGCAGCCATGCCCTTCCCAAGATTATGTTGTAAGTGGAAAGGATTTTCAATACCCAGAATTCCACCTGTTTTGTCATGGTTCCTGCCTTGACTGGGAGGATTATCTTGCCCATTGGCTACTCTGGCATTGAGTTGAAATCGACAAGAGGAGATGTCGCAGGTGCCAAGTCTTTGTCTTCCAATTTCAGTTGTTTGAAGGTCTCGTAGTACATTATTTCGCATGAGTTTCCTTGGTCAATTAGAATCCGCTTAATGTCAAAATTCTTAACGCGCAAAGTGACCACCAGCGCGTTATTATGAGGGCAACGTAGCCTTGCTAGATCCCTGTCTGAGAAGGATATGACATTTGTAGCCTCTGTTTTGCCCTTTTTGATGGTAGGTTGTGCACTTAATACCTCTGTCAAGTGCTCAGCCTTTTTGATCATCCCTGAGCTCACATACCCACTCAGGTTTGATGATCCCATGTATAACGTTGATTATTCCTTGGGGTGGACCTTCGACCGGCATCCCGTTTGGTCTGTTGAGGTCCTGGAGGGCTGGCTGTGTTCCCCCTTCTATATACTGGTCCAGGTGTCCAGCAGCCACTAACTCCTCTAGATGCTGCCTCAATGGTGTGCAATTTTCAGTGCGGTGCCCTTTCTCATCATAGAAGGTGCAACGGGACCTCTCATCATAGCCTCTTTGTGCTTTTCCTAACTTGGCTGGCCGCCGAACGAAGGGTTCATCACGTATCTCGCTAAGAATCCAGTAGATTGGTTTATTGAATACTGTGGTGATGGCAGTGCGGATTCTTAACTTCATTTTTTCTGGGTCCTTTCTGTTGGCTCGCCCGCCTCGCCCATTCTGGCTTGGTTGTTCTACCGTGTTGATTTTTGCTGTAGTCTTTTTATCTGGTATTGCTGTTGTGCTAGATTTTGCTTTAGCACGGGCGCTATCTTCTTCTACCCGGATATGTTGATGCACTCTCTTCATTAGGGCCTCCATCGTAAGGGATGGCATCATTGTCATTGAGTCCCTTAATTTGTTACCGACTAGTAAACCCTGTTTATATTGTGTGGTGGCGAGATTTGTAGGACAATCCCCAATCTGGTTGAAAGTCTCCTAATATCGACTGTTGTAAGACCTCAACGTCTCCTTTTCGCCCATGTCAATGGAGAGTAGCTGGTCAATCTCCACTGGCGTCTTGGTATTTGTTCTGAATCTAGTCACGAACGCTTTTGCCAACTGTGCCAATGAGGCTATGCTGCCTTCTGGCAGCCTTTCGAACCAGGTCAGACCTAGGTCGCCAAGGCTGGATGGAAACAGGATACACATTAGAGCTTCGTTTCGCCGGTATACTGCCATAACCTGGTAAAAGTGGCTTAAGTGCATGTAGGGGTCTGACTTCCCCTCATAAGTGGTTAATTTGGGCTGGTGGAAGCCTGAGGGTAGTGGTGTGTTCTTAATTGCCAGAACAAACGGCGAGCTTTGTAACTTTGCTAATACTTTATCCGTTGGTTCATAAGCAAGGCGCAGTATTGACATCCCTACCTCGACACTCCCATGTGTCCTTGGAGCCAATCGCTGTAAGGCTGAGACTCTGCGAGGGTCGCAAGCCCTGGTGTCCTCCTTCCATCAGACTCTCTCCTCGAGCACTGTTCCCAGATCCGCCGACCTAGGTAACTCTGTGTGCCTAGATGTCGTTTGGTGCGTGTGCGAGGGCCGATAGCTACTTCCTTCTGTATACGACCTTTTAGTCCTCGTTCTCTCAGACCTGGGGTAACGAGTCCTGGAAGTCCTTGATTAAGTGTCGCCTGTTCTAAGGCTCCTACTTTTTGCTTGCGATGGCGTGACATGTTTGTCACGATCTTTTAAGTAGTAAGAGGGCGTGTTGCCTTTGCGCCCCTCTTCTGTTCCCACCCCTTTTTCCTTTATCTGGCGCTTCATTGTCTCCATGTCTGTCGTCATCCTTCTTATTAACTCGTCTTGCTCTCCCACACGATCCTCCAGAACTTGTGGATCCAACATCCGCTTCTATCTTTTAAGACTTTGAGAGCGACGGAGACTGGTGCCCCGCTTCTCCCGTGTGTCCCTCCGGGAGTTTCGTCGCTAGGGTTCTAATCCTACCATGGGTGGGATAGAAAGTAAACCTTCGCGCCTTCTGCCCTCCTTCGGGGTTTGCCCATCGATAGCAGATTGCGGCAAATCTTCATTGTGCGCCATTGGTTTCAACTAGAGAGGAAAACTCGATCAAAAGGTTTTGTTCTTTGTGCTTTCCCACAAATGGCGCCAATTGTACGAGCGTGAAATAATCTTCTCATGTAATCCTATTGATCAAGTTTGCGCTTCCTCCAAACGTCGTCGCTTTACTCCCTGAAAACACAAACGTGAGTTAGCCGGCGGGTGTATGCCGGATACCTCTCCGATGCCTAAGTCAGCAAATAGGCAATAGACAAAAGCTCTGTGAATTTGGGAGTCAAAATTGTGATACCTGTCCATAGGTCCTGCTATGAGCTTTTATAGATTCTGTCTGGCACCATCCTAGTAGAATTCCAACTCTCCTTATAAGAGTTCTTCTAGGAATCACAAATCCCTGGCACAATCCTAGTAGGACTCTAACTCTCCTTAGCAGAGTTCTTCTAGGAATTATTTTACCAAGGATAACGCATATCCTAATAACTCCCTACCGACTGCTAGCCAAGTGAGATGGCTTTCCCCTTTGTCTAGGCCGGTGCAACATAACTGAACTAACTTACTTCGGTCACGCCCTCATCTAAGTAATGAAATGGAGGCATCGGCCGAGCTACACCTAGTTCGGCCCTCCATCTTACCAAACGCCTCGGCCAGCCCTTGGGCCTAGTTTTAGGTAGCTCAGTCAACGCCTTTGCCCAGTTTGGTACTCAGATAAAATGGGACCCAGCTACTCGACGTCCATACTTCGGCCTTTTAGTCTGGCCCAAAACAGAGATTAAAGGATTGTGGCTCGACCCAATTTTTCGTTATAAATTACCCTCTCATTTGATATTTATACTTTTAATCTAATCCAACTTGGTCCACTATTAAATTAATTAATTAATTATAATATATTAATAAATATTTGTTGATTTTATTAAAACTTACATTTGTGATGATATTTGATTGAATTTATTTTAAAAAAAATTCTATTTATATACGAAATCTTTCAATTTATAATAATATTAGTATGTTTATTTAAAAAATATAATATGTGATTGAATTTAATTATAAAATGTTTTAATTTTTTTTTAACATATAACCCGATGGGTGAATTTGAAATTTATAATTATTTTTTGGACTGGACTTAAACAGAAGTAGAGGCCCAATGTTAGGTCCGAATCGAATTTGGGCAAACACAAAATCTTTTATTATGTAGTGTCGGTTCAGCCCGACGAATGACCAACCCTAGTCTAGACCCATGAAATTTATTATAGATTTTATTTTTATGATCTGAAATAAAATTACTTAAGTTATTAATTGCAATATTTTTTTAATATCATTAAAAACTGTTAATTGACTTAATGATTTATTAATAAAAGAGGTAATTTGTTATGAAATTAGAAACCTCAGAGGATGAAATATAATTTCTACAATCACAGAAAATGATCTATACTTAGGCAAATCTCAAGAGGCATTTTTGTAATTTTTTCATAAACATTGAAGTGTTTTGAAAAGATGGCAAAATTAACTTTTTGACTTTTTAAATTTTTTTTTTTAAAAATATATAAAAAATATTAGAAATAATATGACTTAAAATGAATTAAAAATTAAGAAATCAATTTTAATCAGTTTACCAAAAGAGGCTATTGTTATTTTGGTGTTGTATATTAGGTGATGTTGATGGCTTTGCAACAAACAAACAAACAAATAAAAAAAAATATTATCATGAGTTGTGCATTTTAGGCCAAGTTTGGGAAGACTAAATAAGTGCACTTTTTGTCTTTTTGGACAAAAAAAGTAAGGTTGAAAATATGGATGTTTGGATTAACTTTTTGACTTTTTATGAAAAAATGTGTAATAAAAAATTGTGAAAATTGGTTTTTAGAGAAAAATTTGAATTGGGAGTTGTGCAGCCGTAATTGTTGACTTTTGGTGAATAGTGTTAATTTTTTAACTTTTTAAGTAACTTTTTGGCTTTTTGGATTATTTGGGAGTACCCAAACTTGGCCTTACTTTGCACAATAATTTAACGAGGGAGTATGTGGAAAGGTACTCATCTCCAAACGTGTTTGTTTTAGGAAAAGGAAGTGGAAAAAATTTAAAACAAAAAAACCTTTAAGATTTGACCGTAATGTATCAAATTTTAATTTTTTTAATTGTTTTAAGTAAAATTTTAAAATGATATGATTATTAACTATCTATTCGTATTAATTAATTATAACTAATAAAAAAATAATTTAGGTAACTTAAACATTTTTTTCTCCTTCATCACTAATGACAACCACCTTCCATCTTTGTAACCATCCATCATCACCTCCTCCTCGTCAACCCACATATAGGGTGTTTTAAAAAGTTGGTACCTATTTAAAAAAAAAAAAAAAATTGATAAAAAGTTAATTTTTTAATTTTTTAATTTTTTTGGGACTTTTTTGACAAAAAATTTGACTTTTTTTTGTTACTTTTTTGTGATTTTTTTGAAAGAACTTGATAAAAAGTTAAAAAATTAATTTTTTACCAAGTTTCCAAATTGCACCTATTATTGCCTTAATCATTTTACTCGTTCACTACTCCTCGTCCTATGCCTTAGCTCACTGTCACCATTTTCATTCATTTTCTAATCCATAGCCACCTTTGACGTCCAACAGCATTGTCAAAAAGTAGTTAAATTGTTTAAGTGGTTGTTTAGAAAGTGTTAAATAAGTATATTTTATTTATTTTTTATAAAAATATATATAAAAAAGTAGGGTATGATGTGACTCAAAAAAATAAATAATTATATTTTTTTATTTTTTAGGAAATGATGTGTAAAAAAATAAAGATGTGATGTAACCCAAAAAAGATTAAAAAAAAAAAGAGTTAATATTGCACTTTCCAAACAACTCTTTATTCAATGATCCATTTCTAAAAAGTATATTCTTTAAATATTTTCAAGAAAAATTTTATTGGACATCTTCAGTATATTACTTTTTCTTTGTTCATTAATATTAAAATTTTAATTAATTTTATTTATTATTTAAAAAAATAAATTAGCAACAAATTTTATATATTTATATATATAATTTTGTTTTGGTTGCTCATTCTACCCAAGCCCACTCAAATTTAATTTGAATTTTTGAATCCTCACTTAATTAAAAATTATGTTGTTCAATCTTTAAAAAAATTTAAGTTTAGACTCAAGTTGTTTGGGTTGAACTCACCTAAGTTTGCAATTCTAGCAAGAGAAATGAAAGTTACATGATTAAATTTGTGACAAATTAAAAAATAATAAATAAGCTGTGATAAAATTATGAAACTTAAATTGTAAATTTCAATCTTCTTTGTTTTCATAATTTACATACAAAAATTTATTTATTTATATTATTTTATATAAAAATATGTTATTAAATTTTTTACATGCCGTGCATAGCACGGGTTACTCTAGTTCTTTTCAATTTAAAAATTACAATAAAATATTAAATAGAATAAATATAAATTTCTTACAAAATAAAAAGTATTTGAATAAAAAAAAGGGTAAAAAGAAAATTTAATATGGTATTTTCATTTGATCTAAAAATAATTTTAGATGAATAATAAATTATCACCTATAATCCTCTCTTTTTTTTTAAATAAAAAAAAGTTTAACGAACTATCACTTTTAATAAAAAAAATAAAATAATGTTTCTTTCTAATTTATTTTGGTAATTTGAGCCAAAAATATCTTTATTCTTTATTTTAATTTGTTTACAATTGAGATTAAGAAAAAAAAAATTAATAGATTTCACCAGGTTTGACAAGTGCTAAAAACGTTATGTTTTATTCTTTTGTTAAAAAAAATTTATATTAAAAAAATATTATTGTACAAGTCATTATAGTTTAGAAGGATATAAATTGTTTTACAAAATTTGAAACAAAAAAAGATTTTTTTTAATAACAATTAATAATTTGAACACATGTACTTAAAATAAATTATATTTAAACCAATAATATTATGACATATCATTATAACACTTGTGAATATTAGTCTCATTCTAATTGTATAATTTGAAGAAAAATTTAAATTTGAAATGTTACTTTATAATTTAATAAAAGATGTAAAATTTAATGAATGAATATTGATTTCATTTCAATTATAATAATATAATTTAAGTGAGAATCCAAATTTGAAATTTTATTTTAATAATATAAAATTAATTTATAGACCAATCATATTGTAAAACTTATTAACAAAAATTAAACAAAATTTTAAAAAAAATGAGAAAAAAGAATTGCAACTTTAAACCTTAATGAAATGACAACGTTTTGTAATTAACAGGATATAGATATATAGATAAATTATGGAATAAATTATTATTTAAAACTTATTAATTTTGGGATAAATCATTATAATTTTAAATTTAAATTAATGGATTGCTTTTCATATTTAGTGCCCCTCAAATTTAAACTTTGAAATGGATTAGTATGTTTTCTATTTTTTATTTATATATTTGATATACTTTTTATTTGAAAGTTATAAATCAAGGGATATTAAATTTTTTTTTTTGAAAGCTACAGGATTTTTTAATTATTTAAAATAAAAAAATTAGAAATTTTAGTTTGAGATATTTAAACTCCCACAAGACTATTGTGGTTAGAAATCCCCTTTTACTTGTATAATATATTGATTGATATCACTTTATCTCTTTATTTATGAATTTATATATATTGAACTCTTCAATTATAAAATTTGTATATATACAATACACACTTTTGGTGGTGGGCTGAAGGCAGGGATGGATCTAAGATTATCACTGTGAGAATGCGAAAAGTATTTTTGGTGTGCAAACCCTTATATGTTTGGAGGTGCAAACCTTTATGATTTTAAATTATTTTAAACTTTCTAATATAATATATGATATTTTAAAAATATTTGGGGGTGCGGTCGCCTCTACCTACTACCTCCTAGATCCATCCTTGGCTGGCCTCTACCTACTACCTCCTAGATCCATCCTTGGCTGGGGGCAATCTAGGAGTTGTAAAAGTGTTGCATTTTTATAATTGAGTGGGTCAAAATGTACAAATTTATTGATGAGAGGACTAAAGTGGTATTTGTTAAAAGTTGAACAGGTCTTGGTATAATTAACCTTTTAGTTTTTACATCATCAGTGAATTTGTTTTTTAAAATATTTCAAAAGTTTTATATTTTTAACTTCTTCTTAACTAGATAAAACTTTTAAGTTTTACTCAACTAGGGGTTCAAACAAGTAAAAAAAAAATTTAAAAAAAAAAAAATCCACTAAAGAGAAAAAAATCAATCATTTTTTTAAAATAAATTTTTTTTTTTGAATTTTTTCAAATTTATTTTAATTTTTAGAATCTTGTACTCTAGATGGATTGAAAGTAAAAAATTGGCACATTTAGATGAAAATATAAAAATAAAAATTTTAAAATATTTTTTAAACATTTTTAACTAGATTCACAAAAGATTTGTTTTGGCAAATAGTTAAAAAGTCAAAAAATTATTATAAAAATTAAAAAATTAATTAAAATAATCACAAGTCTTAGTGAAAGTCGTTAATGATGAGTTTCAATGTCTGCTTATCTGGTTTAGTGGTATTAGGAAGGAACCATCATCTACTGTAGTTTGGCGAGGAAGCTAACACTTTCAATTGTATTAGTTGCGAGTGATGCCCAATTTGGTCTAATTGTTAAAATAGATTATATATTATAGTTTAATAAATTATAGATTATAATTTTAATCATAAGTTATTAATCTGTTTGGTATAGTTATTGGATTATAAATTTAAGTTGTTGAGTAGTGTTTGTTAAATAAATTGTAAAGTAGTTTTTTCAATTAATTTTTATTTTTTATTATTCACTACTTGTCTACATGTCTCATAAAAAATAATAATAATAATCTATAATCCATTTAGGTCTTTTTTAATTTTTTTTTAAAAAGTAAAAAAAATCTAATAGTATAACCGTAAATTAAAATGTCCACAAAAGAAGCTGATAATCGAAGCACGGGGTGAGCAACTTCTCAGAATTAACTTTTTTGAGTTAAAATAAGTTGTTAGAATCAGAAACTGTTTGAAATAAATTTAACCAAATAATTCAAAATAATTTTTTCAAAACTAAAAGTTATAAGTTGACTCAAAAAATTCCAAACAAACACCCTTATTATTTGGTGATTTTAGAACAACCATTCATATCAATCAATACACAAGTTATGTTGTCTCTCATAAATCAAATAAAAAATAATTAGTTTTACTGTATTGATCAATAAAAATCAGATTGAAATATCACATAAATTTACTAAAAGATGATCAAATAATTTTTCATTAGTTAGCGAGGGACATGGGTAAAGTGGTGTACTTCGGACTACCATCAAGACATTATTGTACTAGGTGCGAGGAATGTAATACTTTCAAATTTATTAATTTGTATGGGGTGTCATTATATCATATCATATATAAGTAAAATTAAAGGTTGTATTTGGTGGAGACTTCCAAATGCTATTCTACCTCGTCGTTTCAGTGTGATATTTGGTTAGAATTTTTAAAAGTTAATTTTACACTCACTTTTCGAAACACGTCTATCCGGTCATCTTCTTGGACATTCAGTCGGTTAACCGAAATAGTGTTCGTATTTTTTTTTTTTGACACCTGTTATTTTTATATTTTAAATAAAAAATATTTTTAGAATTTTTAATTTTTTTTTTATGAGTTTTGAATAGAATTTTAGGTTGTGTATTTGATTAAGAGTTGTAAATTTTTTAATCAAATATCATATGTCACATCACTCAATTCAAACTTTGTTCAAAACTCATAACCAAACAAATTTTTCACATTCAAATCATAATTCTAAAACTCACAAACTCAAAATACAACTCTATTATCAAATC
The DNA here is from genome assembly GCA_030407325.1 of Camellia japonica. NCBI lineage: Eukaryota > Viridiplantae > Streptophyta > Magnoliopsida > Ericales > Theaceae > Camellia > Camellia japonica. The sequence continues at coordinate 30,680,046 of JAPPVO010000019.1, forward strand.
ATAATTCTAAAACTCTACAAAACACAACCAAAGTTTTTATTGACAAAGTATGTGAGAATGCTATGTATTTTTTAAAGAGATTAAAATTAACCTCAACATTATTGTCGCCTCCCCATCACCATCTTATCACCACAATATAAAATTTTAAAGAAACATTTTGAAATTTTGAAATTTCATCTTATATATATCAAACAATTTGTTTTAGTTTAACATTTAAATTTTTATTAACAGTTTTCAATTTAATAAATTTAACATTTAATTTTTAATATTTAATTTCTTTAATTTTCAATTTTATCAAATACCACCTATCTCTATTTATGTAGATTTTTCCTAAAGAGTAAGTTCTCTCTAGCAAAGCCTGTGAAAAGTTTGGGCTATGAAGGATAAATGGAACAAGAGTGAGGCCGTGAGCTATTTCCGTTTTTAAAATTTGGCCCTCATAATGTAAATTCATATCCCAAGAAGTCTTCTCTAGAAAAAATAAAATCTTCCAAGGAAATTATAGGCTTTTATAATTATAATTGTCCATTTCATAAAAGTTTGGGTGGCTCAACATGCAAATATTAATCAAACTTTGAAAAAATTATCCTGAAATATAGATGGAATACTGCTTTTTTAAGAAAAATTATTCGGTAGTCAAGTTCATGTAGTGCCGAAACTTAATTTGTATTGATTAAAATTGAAAGATTCATTACTTTTATGTTTATTGTTAAGAGATAATACGACAAATGTCATAAGATGAATAGTATAGAACATTACTTGAAAACCACCAAATAACCTCTCATTTTTTAGGGGTCATGGTAGAATTGAACAATTTTTTTATGATTTAGTCATGAATCGATTCTAAAAGTTTCATGATTCAGTTTGATTTCTAAAATTACTGTAAAAACGGTTCTAATTCTCGGTTTGATCTCATAACCAAATCAAACAAATCCATAAATGCCTACCCAATAAGTGAGAAGTGCGTGACCATCTTCTTTACTCTTTTTCGGAAAAGTGACCATATTTCTTTACCGTCGCGCCTCTATATAAAATTTTATGCCATGATAGACCGAACCTATTAGATAAATTCCCTGCCGTTCTTTGGCCCTGTTTGGTGTAGCTGTTAAAACAGCTTATAGATTATAGCTTAACAGATTATAATTATGACTTTAATCAGAAGTTGTTAATCTGTTTGGTGTAGCTGTTGGATTATAGATTTAAGTTGCTGAGTAGTGTTTGTTAAATAAGCTGTGAAATAGCTTTTTCAATTAATTTTTATTTTTTGTTTGTCTACATTTCTCATAAAAAATAATAATAATAATCTATAATCCATTTGAGTCTTTTTCTATTTTTAAAAAAATAAAAAATAAAAAATTTAAGAGTATAACCATAAATTAATATGTCCACAGCAGAAGCTGATAATCAGAAGCAAGGGGTGAGTAGCTTCTCAGAATCAGCTTTTTTGAGTTAAAATAAGCTGTTAGAATCAGAAGCTGTTTGAAATAAGTTTAACCAAACAGTCCAAAATAACTTTTTCAAAGCTAAAAGCCATAAGTTGGCTCTGAAAAGCTGAAACAAACACCCCTTTTAACTACCAAAAGCTTGTCCAGAGCAAGCAACAAGAAAAACTTGAATAAGTGGTTGTTTAGTTTGGTGATCAGAGCAATAATTACTAGAGCAAGCATATGTGTCATTGTCCTAAATCCTAACTCCCAACTTGTCATTTCTCATGCATTTGGGTTTAAACACTTGGACACTTATTTGGACCCTCTTACAAGATGACAAGTAACACCATAATTATATATCTACCATCATGCAAGAGGGTCCGAATAAGTGCCCGAGTGTTTAAACCCTCATGCATGAGAAATGGCAAGTAAATACCACAATTACATATCTGCCATCATGAAATAGGGTCCGAATAGGTGTCCTACTGTTTAAACCCTAATGCATAAGAAATGGCAACTGAACACCGTAATTACATACCTGCCATCATGCAATAGGGTCCGAATAAGTGCCCGAGTGTTTAAACCCTAATGCATGAGAAATGGCAAGTAAAGACCATAATTACATATCTGCCTTCATACAAGGGGGTCTGAATAAGTGTCCGACTGTTTAAACCCTAATGCATGAGAAATGGCAAGTAAACATCATAATTACATATCTGCCATCATCCAAGAGAGTCCGAATAAGTGTCCGACTGTTTAAACTCTAATGCATGAGAAATGACAAGTAAACACTATAATTACGTATCTGCCATCATGCAAAAGGGTCCGAATAAGTGTCCGAGTGTTTAAACCCTAATGCATGAGAAATGGCCAGTAAACACCATAATTACATATCTACTATTATGCAAAAGGGTCCGAAAAAGTGTCCGAGTGTTTAAACCCTAATGCGCGAGAAATGTCAAGTAAACACCATAATTACATATCTGCCATCATGTAAAAGGATCCGAACAAGTGTCCGAGTGTTTAAACCGTAATGCATGAGAAATAGCAACTAAACACCAAAATTACATATCTGCTATCGCGCAAGAGGGTCCGAATAAGTGTCCGAATTTCGAAATCTAATGCATGAGAAATGGCAAGTGAACACCATAATTATATATCTGCCATCATGCAAGAGGGTCCGAATAAGTGCCCGAGTGTTCAAACCCTAATGCATGAGAAATGGCAACTAAACACCATAATTACATATCTGCCATCATGCAAAAGGATATGAATAAGTGTCCAAGTTTTTAAACCCTAATGCATGAGAAATGGCAAGTAAACACCATAATTACATATTTCCCATCATGTATCAAAGCTAGCACGTCTGTCAACGACTTACGTGATCAAATGACCTAATCGCAATCACTGCTATCGGTCTGACACTACGCGACTTAGATGACGTCCCACTAACCCTAAAACTGTTCTAACCATCATTAAGCACAAACCCAGGAATAATATTGATTATAGTTTTATTTTATTTTATCTTAATTATGCCATATATGGCCTCATGATCTACTGTGCTGGAGGAGGAGGCCGAATGGCCGTAGCCAAAAGGCAAATCTATTCGTTTAGTTGAGTCTGAACTTGTGTAATCTTTTGATTACAGGTTTCTAATTCTTGGAGACCCCAAGAATCATTAGGCCAGATAGATAAATAATATACAATATTATTTTTTCTTGTGATATAATAATCTAACAATTCATTTAATATAGAAAGAGAATAAATAGACATACATTAAAAGAAAATACTTACAAATAGTACTTACTCTCAATACGACAGACTTTTTATTAGTATACTTCACAAGTAGGGGGATAGTACACACTGAGAGAGAGAGAGAGAGAGATTACAGACTTATAAAACTGAAAAAACTAAATTTTTCGTTCTACCTTCAACAAGGGTGAAGGATCCCTTAAATAGAAAAATAAAAGTAAAGGGATAAGCTAAAGCGAGACGAGTGGCGTGTCCTGAATGGTGGTGGAGTCGTGCATCTTATCTCCTTGGATTCCCTTATCTAGAATAGTGTCGGTAAGTGGACAGCTGGAGGATAAGGCAGATGAAGGAATCTGCTTTTGGTCGAAAGTTATTTTGGCATTTTGTGGAGCTGGAAAGTTATGTTGAACATGTGGGAGACAAAGAGGCAAATTATTCCTCTTTTCCTTTTTCTTTTCTGTCTTTGTCTTGACTCATCTTGTCGGCAATCATGCTGGTGAGAGAATCCTAAAAATCTCCAAAATTGGGATCGGCTTCTGCTTCGGCTGGATCTTGTGATTCACCGGCTAAAACAGTGAATTCATTCTCATCCTCATACGGATCAGTATGGGCTGCATCTTCTGGATCGCCATGACTGGTACCAGATTTCATGCTAGTATCATCTCTGGAGAATGACTGAAGGAATTGTTCCTTCATATAGTCCATGCTTTTGATGACTAGTTCTTGTTCTGAAAGTGCTGGATATTTTTGCCGTAGTTCATTCTGAATCTGGACAAATGGATTCTGGACTGGAGCAGCTGGGATTAACTTAGGAGTAGCATCCCAGCAGGCCTGAGTATGACCTTTGATTTTCTGGAGCAATTCTTGATGGGGTTTTAGATCATCCATCTTGTTCCACCATTTGTAAAAGAAACTCTTTTTAAACGGGGAACTTTGTTCTGGAAATCGCACTGGAAATCCCATTTCCAAATCCATGGAATACCAAAGCGGATTATAAAATGGACAGTAGATTTGGACATTGATATGTCCTTGTATCCTGGAAGGTGACTGTATGCAATCTGCCATTCCTTGAAGGCATTGCGAACATCGTCGGGAAAAGCATCAATTTGGATGCCAAACTTATCCCACCAAACGAGAAACCAGTTAGGGAGATCGATTTGTAAGACTTTGGGAAGAACACGGATAAACCAAGAGTGATTCCGTGGGGGATTCATATAGTAGAATGCCTAAGTAAAGGCATCAATATAATCCCGGTAACTGTAACGAGACTCCTTGGAACGGATCTCAAGAGTACAGGTAACATGAGGATGCATACACCAAGCCGTCATGGGCAAAATTTTCTGGATAGTAGCTTTGTTGTAATTAATAGGGCTATTAGTTCGATTGGGTTCGGCCAATGTATGCTGGAATTGAATCGACGCAAGTTTAGTAAGAATTTGCTTGAAAATATATCTGTATTAGTCAAAGTGCGGTAAAGAATGTTGAGTGGTCAAATACCGCATTTTAATTTCCCATGGAACTTTCATCCATTGAATGTCGGAAGTTTCAATATAGAGGACTGTTTCCTCTGTAATAAAATTCTGAATATAAGGTACTGGAGTGAGGAGGACATCCTTAGCTGAGCGGCTGGATTCCCCTTTTTTACTGGAAGTGGCACTAAGGCCTGGAAATTCTGTATGGTAGGGATTACCCCTGCCTCGGCCCCTTCTGCCGGAGCCCCGGCCTCTATTCTGCATTAGGACCCTGCAAATATTTGCGGGTTAGAAAGTCAGGAAGAGAATTATTTTCTCCTTTGATATATTCAATATCAAAATCAAATACTGAAAGTTGGCCCTACCATGCTGCAAAAAATTGTTTTTGGGCTAAATTTGCAACATCTTTTTTGAAAATTTGTTTTGCTGCAGAACAATCAACTCGAATTAAAAAATGTTGGTTTAATAAATCATCCTGAAATTTTAAGACACATTTAACAATAGCTAAACATTCTTTTTTAATTGTTGGATAATTTTTAGCAGCTTGATGCCAAATACCATAATGAAATCTCAAAAGTTCTTCTTTTTTATTGTTAGAATTAAATTGTTTGAGTATGCCACCAAAACCAAGATTAGAGGCATCGGTTTCAACAATTTTTTTCCATGCTGGATTTGGTAAAGATAAACAAGGTAGAGTTTTGACTCTAGCTTTTATCTTTTGAACAGTTTCTGTATGTTCTGGACTCCATGGAGGAGGATTTTTTCTAAGTCTGGAATACAGAATTGCTGCATCAGTAGCAAGGTTAGGATAGTAATCATGAATATAATTCAAACTTCCCAAAAATCTCTGTAATTGAGTTTTATCTTTGATTTCGTCTGAAAATTTAGATGCAAATTCCATGCTCCTATTAATAGGAATTATAGTGCCATTATGAATATTATGGCCCAAAAATCTGATTGTAGTCTGAAAAAGTTGCATCTTTGAAGCAGAAACAACTAAACCATTTCTGATGATAACATGCTTAAAAATATTAAGATGTTTCATATGCTGATCAATTGATGAAGAAAAAATTAAGACATCATCAATGTAATAGATGGAAAATTATGTATAAGGGTTAAAAATATCATTCATAATATGCTGGAATTCAGATGGTGCATTTTTCAAACCAAATGGCATAACATTCCATTCAAAATGCCCAAATGGTACTGTAAAAGCAGTTTTATATCTGTCTTGTTCAGTGATTTGGACTTGCCAATATCCTGATTTCATGTCAAATTTGGAGAATATGACTGCATCCTGGAGTCGATCTAAAAGATCTTTCTTGTTTGGAACTAGATACCTTATCCATTGTAAGGCTTCATTTAGAGGTTTATAATTGATAACCAATCTTGGCACACCTCTTTCAATTTCTGCATTTTTATTAACATAAAAAGCAGTACAACTCCACGGAGATTTACTAGAACGGATAAGCTTTTTCTAGAGAAGAGTATTAATTTCTGTTTTACAGAGTTCTAAATACTCTTTCTTCATTTGACTTGGTCGAGCGCGAGTTGGAATTTTCCGCTCATCGTAACCTGGTTCATAAGGCAAAGAAGCTATGTATTTCTTGCAATCCCAAAAAGCATTGGGGACATCACTACAAATTTCAACTTGAAATTCTTTTTCAAGAGATTTAATTTTTTGCTGAAAAGAAGACTGTTGAAGTCTTTGTTCTATGGTTAAAAAACTAATTTCCTTTTGAAGGAAATTAATTTGTTTTTCTTTGAAATTAACTAGATCTTTAATTTGATCTAATTCTTTTGTGTATGGTTCTGTAATAAACTCGAAAATAATCGGTTGATTATTTAAGGTTGTATGTATGCCAATAGAATCAATTTTAGAAATTGGCATAAGTAAACACAGAAAGGGTGTTCCAAGGATTATGGCCTGAGACATGTTCTTAATAAGAACAAAAGAAGTTGGAAGACATAATCCTTGATTGCAAATTAAAACTTCTGGAAGTTTATACTGGATGTACAAAGAATTACCACTTGCACTTGTAAGTGATTGGATTGTTTTATGAAAGTATTTAGTAGGAATTAATCCTTCCTGAATACAATTCATATCAACACCACTATCTACAAGAGCAATGGCATCTTTTATGATAAAATCAGGTTTTATCATAAAGGTAATTCTGATATACCATTTCTGAAAAGTAACTGAATTCATAAGCATGAGATAATCAGGCTCTTTAGTTTCTGGAATGGGTAAAGATTTGGAAGGGGATTCATTAATGGTGATTCCTTTTTCTTTGTGCTGCAATTTACTATTAATCTTTTTGATTTCTGAATTAATAGCAATATTGGAGGTTTGTAGATGCTTTATTTCAACTTTTAAAGCATTAACTTCCATTTTTAAATCCTAGATTGTTAATGGTTTAGCTTCATTAACAGGTTGAAGTCTTTGAAATACTTCTTTCATACTGTAATGCTGAGGAGGAAGAATTTCTTCCTTCTTCTGTTGTTGTAAAATTAATTCTAGAAATTTTAATTTCATTTCTGGACTAGAGATTTGATCAGCAATATTAATCATATTCTGCTCATCCTCTGTAAGAACATTAATACTGGGACCACCAATATCGAGTCCATTCATTTCAACTATAGCTTTCCAATAGTTGACTTCATCTGAAATTTGATTAAGATTTGTTTTGTAATCACAAATTTCTGGAGAATGATCTGATTTAGAATTAGTGTCTGAAGAATAAAGTGCTGCAATATCTCCTTCATCATCTGAAGAAGTATCGGATTCATCAGAAAGCATTTTGAGAATCTGTTGCTGAATATTTTCATCTAATGATAGTTCATTAAGCTTTTGTTGTATTTTAGATCTGCAACGGTTAGCATAATGACCTATCTGTCCACATTTATAACATTTAATTGTGGATTTACTAGATTTTTTCCTAGAATATTTTTGTTTACCTTTAGAAGGTAATTGCTGCTGAACTTGTTGTTTAGCATATTTATGTTTTCGGGATTTTTTAGAATATGGTTTAAAAGGTTTAGAACTTTTATGCCTTTTTTGTTTTGTTTATGGGGATACTGGATTTTATCAGGATATGCGAATTGTTCGCAAAATTCTCCTAATTCTCTTCTTCCTGTAAGATGTTGATGTTTCATCTGTTGCTGTAATTTGAGGTCATTGCATAGTGCAAGTCCTTCATCAGTGATAAGACCTATGAGTTGGCCGCAAGTATATCTACTGTATGGAATAGCTAATTGGTTATGACGATCTCTCATCTTTTTGCGGACTCTTTCAGCAAAAAGAGTAGGAAGACCATCAATAAATTTGGCTTTCCAATGGTCTGAATTCGCATCAGCTTTACGATGTACTTTCATCAGGAAAACATCCTTATACCATCTAAAATGAGATAAAGATGGACATCGTAAGTTCTGTAATAGTTCCCTATTACGATCTTCTATACCGGAAACATTCCCCATAAAATAGAGAATAATGCTATTTACCAGAGTGTAAACAGCATCTTGTTCAGTACTTTCTGCCCTGGTATCTGGATCTGTTTTAATTCTGGTTGAACTTAGAATTTCAGTATTCTGAACCGTAGTGAGAATATTATCCCATCATCCTTTCAGTAGGCCGGTAAAACCACTAACAATAAACGGGCCACCTGGTGATCTGTATTTTCATTTTGTTTGCAAACAGTAGCAAACATAAGCATATGTTGGCAAACTTCAAATATTTGGTATTCTGTAAGACCATCAATATTCCATTCATAAATGGTTCTACTGTGGTAAGATTTCTGGCTATGGAGAAAATCTTCTTCATAAAGAATATCCATAGGAGTGGGTCTGGAATAGTAATATCGACTAGGAGCGGTGTAGGCTTGTCGATTAACTTCAGATCCATAATGAACTTTATTTATGGAAAAAGGTTCATTTTGGAGAAAATTTTCCTAAATTTTAGATATTTGTTGGGAATCTAAATTCTGGTAATTTTCGTCTATTTCCTGAAAATGGTTTCTGGATAACATATTAACTTGAGAGGATTTTCCTATATTAAGACCTTTAATCTTATTTATAAGAGTATCCATAAATTCTGTATTATCCTTTTTAGGTTTTAAATTAAAATTTGTAACTGTAGGAGTAGGGTTAAAAGCTACTGGTTGAATGTTTGGAATTTTAGGTTGAAGATGACAAGTGTCCTTTATGTGAACAACTGTTTCTTCAATCCTGGTTAATTGTTTACCCATAGTTTGACAAAAAAGGTTAGTATAATTATTCTGTTTCATAATAGGAATAATTTCCTTAACTGTCACAGTATTATTGCTTTTTGCAGGAGGTTCTACAAAAGCAGTAATAACTAAGGGTTGAGTTGTAGAATCACTTGGAAGTAGTTCCAAAGATTTTGCAGGAGGGTGTATGGAAGTAATAATATTTCCATTAGTTGTAACCCATTGTTTCTGGATGTTTTCTAAAACATTAATCTGAGAAGTCTGGATATTACCATTTTCCATATACCATAATGGAAAAGGTTGAAGTTTTTGGTGTTCTTCCAAATACTTATAATACTGGATTTTGTTTTCTTGTAATTGTATTGGAGTCTGATTTGCAAAATACCATTCTCTGAATTTTGCATATTTATCCTGGTAAAAATCCTGATTTAGGATTTTCCTGTTGTCACTGCCTGGACTAAAATCCATTAAACTTCAAAGTTCATGTCACTGGCAGTAGGACTATAAGGTCCTTTGCTACTGGATTCTCTTGGTTCGTAAACACCATGAGGGATTCTGTTGGTGGAATACCGTAATCCTTGAACTACTGGGTCCATTGGATCTATGTGATCAGGATTGCTTGGTGGTCTGGATGGCATGCCTTGTATGACTGATTCCAAGGGCTCAGCTGTGGAATGTCTGGAAGACTCAGGGAAGTCTACTCTATATGGTTCTCTAAAAGAGGGAGTAGATCTTATGCTAGTGGTTGACATGCTTCTTGAAAGCTGTCTTTGTGGTCTCTGAAAGCGGAGATAGACATTACCATTATCAGTTTGGATAACATCATCCAAATCTTGCTGGATCATAGGTCTCGGAGGGACTGCATTAGTTATCTGCCATCTTTCTGGAAAGGTTATTTTTTCCCATTCGATCATTTTGGGCATGGCAACTTGGCTACTGTAAAGATTTATGTCGATAAGCACTGTGTGCCCTTGGGCACTCTGCTTTCGAATATAAGGATTTAAAGTTGTTAAAACTTTTAAATAAATTCTGGAAATTACTGTAAAAGGTGGTGATCCTGGAAGATACTCGTAACCATGAGATAAAACTCTCAACTCTAAAACCTTTGAAAAGTTTTGATCTGAAAGGGCTATACTCAAATTAGGGTATATATCAAAATATACTGGACCATGAGCTAAGCTGGTTTCTATAGCTCCCATCAGCGAAGCTCTCCAATTGGTACATCTACCATCTCGTAGTGTACACTGGATACTGGTATTTTGACCTAAAAGAGTCAAAGGCTTGAATGCTATCTGGACAAGTCCTATATGGACATACTTATATTTGTCTAGAAAAGGAATAAGATCCTGGAGGTGTATTAAATACATAAGTTCATCATTATTCTGGACTGAGGCTGCATGCTCAAATGTCTTGATGATCTTTTTACTGGAAAAGTCTAACTTACCTATCTTATAGATGGTATCTGGTTTTACTTTCGGAATTGTCCATCTATCAAGTGCCTCCTTGACATCTTGATAAGCAACTAGTTCTCTGGCTTCTGATGTAGAAGCTACTGTATTGGCCACTGTGTCGGCTACTGTATTTTCTTCTGTAGATGCAGTAGACATATGAGATGTATGATGACCATATATGTATAATTAAAATAGAATAAAGAAAACTATAATGAACAGTAAACATGGCTCTGATACCAACAACGGTGCTTGGAAATTAAATAAAAAAAGGAAGTTGAATAGAAAAGGAAATTAAATAAAAATGGAAGTTGAATAAAAATAAAAATGCAAGTTGCATAAAATTAACAATGGAAGTTCATTTAATAAACCACTATACCTTAACAATCTATTTGGAAATTAAATAAAAATGGAAGTTGAATGGAAAAGAAAATTGAATAAAAATTGATGTTCAATAAAAATAAAAATGGAAGTTCATTCAAGAAACCACTATACCTTAACGATCTATTTTGAAATTAAATAAAAAAAGGAAGTTGAATAGAAAAGGAAATTGAATAAAAATAAAAATGGAAGTTGCATGAAAATTGAAAATAGAAGTTTATTCAAGAAACCACTATACCTTAACGATCTATTTGGAAATTAAATAAAAAAGAAAGTTGAATAGAAAAGCAAATTCAATAAAAATGGAAGTTGAATAAAAATAGAAATGGAAGTTGCATGAAAATTGAACATGGAAGTTTATTCAAGAAACCACTATACATTAACGATCTATTTGGAAATTAAATAAAAAAGGAAGTTGAATAGAAAAGGAAATTGAATAAAAATGGAAGATGAAAAAAAATAAAAATGGAAGTTGCATAAAATTAAAATAGAAGTTCATTCAAGAAACGACTATGCCTTAACGATCTATTTGGGAATGAAACAAAAATGGAAGTGTAATGGAAAAGGAAATTGAATAAAAATTGATGTTCAATAAAAATAAAAATGGAAATTGAATAAAATTAGTAAGAAAAGTTCATTGAAGAACCACCATACCTTAACGATCGATCTGGAAATTAAATAAAAAAAGAAGTTGAATAGAAAAGGAAATTGAATACAAATGGAAGTTGAATAAAAATACAAATGGAAGTTCATTCAAGAAACCACTATACCTTAACGATCTATTTGGAAATTAAATAAAAAAGGAAGTTGAATAGAAAAGGAAATTGAATTAAAATGGAAGTTGGATAAAAATAAAAATGGAAGTTGCATAAAATTAGCAATGGAAGTTTATTCAAAAAACCACTATACCTTAACGATCTATTTGGAAATTAAATAAAAAATGAAGTTGAATAGAAAAGGAAATTGAATAAAAATAGAAGTTGAATAAAAATAAAAATGGAAGTTGCATCAAAATTGAAAATGAAAGTTTATTCAAGAAACCACTATACCTTAACGATGTATTTGAAAATAAATAAAAAAAAGGAGTTGAATAGAAAAGGAAATTGAATACAAATGGAAGTTAAATAAAAATAAAAATGGAAGTTGCATAAAATTAAAATGGAAGTTCATTGAAGAAACGACTATACCTTAACGATCTATTTGGAAATGAAATAAAAATGGCAGTGGAATGGAAAGAAATTGAATAAAAATAATGTTCAATAAAAATAAAAATGAAAGTTGCATAAAAATTAGCAAAAAAGTTCATTGAAGAAATCACATTAACGATCTATTTGGAAATTAAATAAAAAAGGAAGTTGAATAGAAAAAGAAATTGAACAAAAATGAAATTGCATAAAAATTAACAATGGAAGTTCATTCAAAAAACTTCAATACCTTAATGATCTATTTGAAAATTAAATAAAAAAGGAAATTGAATAGAAAGGGAAATTGCATAAAAATGGATGTTAAATAAAAAAAAATCGAGTTCATTCAAGATACCACTATACCTTAACGATCTATTTGAAAATTAAATAAACATGGAAGTTGAATAGAAAAAGAAACTGAATAAAAATTGAAGTTGTATAAAAATAAAAATGGAAGTTGCATAAAATTAACAATGGAAGTTCATTCCAGAAACTACTATACGTTAACGATCTATTTGTAAATTAAATAAAAAAAAGAAGTTGAATAGAAAGGGAAATTGAATAAAAATGGAAGTTGAATAAAAATAAAAATCGAAATTCATTCAAGATACCACTATACCTTAACGATCTATTTGAAAATTAAATAAAAAAAAAGTTGAATAGAAAAGGAAATTGAATAAAAATGGAAGTTGAATAAAAATAAAAAATGAAGTTGCGTAAGATTAAAAATGGAAGTTTATTCAAGAAACCGCTATACCTTAACGATCTATTTGGAAATTAAATAAAAGAGGAAGTTGAATAGAGAGGGAAATTAAAAAAAAAATGGAAGTTGAATAAAAATAGAAATCGAAGTTCATTCAAGATCCTACTATACCTTAACGACCGATTTGGAAATTAAATAAAAAATGAAGTTGAAAAGAAAAAGAAATTGAATAAAAATGAAAGTTGAATAAAAATAAAAATGGAAGTTGCATAAAATTAACTATGGAAGTTCATTCAAGAAACCACTATACCTTAACGATCTATTTGGAAATTATATAAAAAATGATGTTTAATAGAAAAGGATATTGAATAAAAATGGAAGTTGGATAAAAATAAAAATGGAAGTTGCATATAATTAAAAATGAAAGTTCATTCAAAAAACCGCTATACCTTAACGATCTATTTGGAAATTAAATAGAAAAAGAAGTTGAATAGAAAAGGAAATTGAATAAAAAAGGAAGTTGAATAAAAATAAAAATGGAAGTTGAATAAAAATAAAAATGGAAGTTCATTCAAGAAACCACTATACCTTAACGATTTATTTGGAAATTAAATAAAAGGAAGTTGAATAGAACAAGAAATTGAATAAAAATGGAAGTTGAATAAAAATAAAAATGGAATTTGGAGAAAATTAAAAATGGAAGTTGCATAAAATTAACAATGGAAGCTCATTCAAGAAACCAGTATACCTTAACGATCTATTTGAAAATTAAATAAAAAAGTAAGTTGAATAGAAAGGGAAATTGAATAAAAATGGAACTTGAATAAAAATAAAAATCGAAGTTCATTCAGGATACCACTATACCTTAACGATCTATTTGGAAATTAAATAAAAAAGAAAGTTGAATAGAAAGAGAATTTGAACAAAAATGAAAGTTGAATAAAAATAAAAATCGAAGTTCATTCAAAAAACCAATATACCTTAACGATCTATTTGGAAATTAAATAAAAAATGAAGTGGAATAGAAAAGGAAATTGAATAAAAATGGAAGTTGCATAAAATTAAAAATGGAAGTTCATTCAAGAAACCACTATACCTTAACGAATTATTTGGAAATTAAATAAAAAAGGAAGTTCATTAGAAAAGGAAATTTAATAAAAATGGAAGTTGAATAAAAATAAAAAATGAAGTTGCATAAAATTAAAAATGGAAGTTCATTCAAGAAACCACTATACCTTAACGATCTATTTGGAAATTAAATAAAAAAAGAGGTTGAATAGAAAGGGAAATTTAATAAAAATGAAAGTTGAGTAAAAATAAAATTCGAAGTTCATTCAAGATACCACCATACCTTAACGATTTATTTGGAAATTAAATAAAAAAGGAAGTTGAATAGAAAAGAAAATTGAATAAAAATTGAAATTGCATAAAAATAAAAATGGAAGTTGCATAAAATTAAAAATGGAAGTTCATTCAAGAAACCACTATACCTTAACGATCTATTTGGAAATTAAATAAAAAAGGAAGTTGAATAGAAAAAGAAATTGAACAAAAATGGAAATTGCATAAAATTAACTATGGAAGTTCATTCAAGAAACCACTATACCTTAACGATTTATTTGAAAATTAAATAAAAAAAGAAGTTGAATAGAAAGGGAAATTGCATAAAAATGGATGTTAAATAAAAATAAAAATCGAGTTCAGGCTAATTTAGTAACTTTTTGGCTATTTGGCTAAAATATGAGCTAAAAAAAACTAGTATGTTTGGGATGACTTTTTGGCTTTTTACGAAAAGATGTGCAAAAAGTAGAGAGAAAAGAGAATCTTTGACTTTTTGGTATGGGTTGTTGGCTTTTTGGCTAATTTAGTAACTTTTTGACTTTTTGGCTAAAAAAGAGGGTTCCCAAACGAGGCATGGAAGTTGAATAGAAAAAGAAACTGAATAAAAATTGAAGTTGTATAAAAATAAAAATGGAAGTTGCATAAAATTAACAATGGAAGTTCATTCCAGAAACTACTATACGTTAACGATCTATTTGTAAATTAAATAAAAAAAAGAAGTTGAATAGAAAGGGAAATTGAATAAAAATGGAAGTTGAATAAAAATGGAAGTTGAATAAAAATAAAAATCGAAGTTCATTCAAGATACCATTATACCTTAACGATCTATTTGGAAATTAAATAAAAAAAAAGTTGAATAGAAAAGGAAATTGAATAAAAATGGAAGTTGAATAAAAATAAAAAATGAAGTTGCGTAAGATTAAAAATGGAAGTTTATTCAAGAAACCACTATACCTTAACGATCTATTTGAAAATTAAATAAAAGAGGAAGTTGAATAGAGAGGGAAATTTAAAAAAAATAGAAGTTGAATAAAAATAGAAATCGAAGTTCATTCAAGATCCTACTATACCTTAACGACCGATTTGGAAATTAAATAAAAAATGAAGTTGAATAGAAAAAGAAATTGAATAAAAATGAAAGTTGAATAAAAATAAAAATGGAAGTTGCATAAAATTAACTATGGAAGTTCATTCAAGAAACCACTATACCTTAACGATCTATTTGGAAATTATATAAAAAAAGATGTTTAATAGAAAAGGATATTGAATAAAAATGGAAGTTGGATAAAAATAAAAATACAAGTTGCATATAATTAAAAATGGAAGTTCATTCAAAAAACCGTTAAGACAACAATAAACTGATACACTTTCCCAACAATCCCCATATTAGAAATGAGCAGCGGATATACCGATCCGCCAAAACCGACCGATCCGATCCGATCCGATCCGCTGCATTTTGGACGGATGCGTGATGACGAGCGGACGGTTGCGGATTGATTTTCTCCAATCCGCCAATTTGGCGGATGGATGGCGGATTTGAAATTCCTTTGGCCGCAACCGAACCGCCAAACTGCCAAACCGCGAGCACCCCTAATAATTTATAAGACTTTATGTTTTCAATTTGTTTAAATATTTTGTTTGTGTTTTCAATTGAAAAAGAGTTTAAATATTCTGTTGAAAAAAAGTTTTCAACTTGAATATATTTTTTGAATTGAAAAAAATAAACATATTATTTATCTATATTTTTTGGTTTTTAAATTTAATTCTAAAAATAATAAATAGAAAATATGATATATGCTAGTTTGTTTTTGTTTTCAAAAACATATATAGATGTAACAATACAGAGATATACAATCTCTACTAATGCCCTGTTCATGGTTTTGCTGGTTTGAATTGTTATTATATTTTAAGAACCGCAGATTGTAATACTTTATGTAGATGAATCATGTTGTGATTGTAATATGTGGATGAATCATGCTGTGATTGTAATATGTGGATGAGCCATGCAGTGATTGTGATATTCTAAAGTTTCAAATTTTTTTTTTTGGATGAGACATACAGTGATTGTAATAGTTTTTTAAGTTATTGACTGTAATACTTTCTTTTTTTTTTTTAAGAAAGTGCAAAAGTTGAATTATGTTGAAAATTTATAAAAATCTTAAACCGCCAAACCGCCAATCCGCTCAATCCACATCCGCCGGATTGGCGGATGGATGCGGATTGATTTTCTTTAATCCACCAATCTGGCGGACGGATGACGGATTGGAGATTTCGTGGCCGCAACCGACCCGCGCCCACCCCTATCCCATATTGCTAGATTTTTGTCAAAAATAGAATCCACTTGCTTTAAGGATTTTTGTTTTTTAAAAACAAGAAGATAGTCTCCTCCAATTATAGCAATATACAAACACATATATATACACAAGATGTTTTAATTTCTTTGCTTTGAAAACTTTAGAAGATACGTTTAAGTACCTTCAAGAAAAATGACATAAATTACAAATATAAAAATGTCATAAGTTACATTGACACAGAGAAGGATTAATTTGGTGGATTAGACAATTCTTTATGAGATTTTATGTCTGAATTTGAGTCTTATAAATACAACTTCTCTTTCTTGATTTTCCCCCTCCTACCGATTGTATAAAAAAGTAGTAGGTTTCAATTTTTTGAATCTAATTTTCTAAAAATTGAGTTTTTTTATTTTTATTTTTTGTCTTTTTTTATTTTTTTTGTTTTTAGTGAATATTTTTAAAATTTTAAACATTTTTTTACTTTTTTTTATATGCATTTTACTTAGATGTATCTAAAAAGTAAAATATTTTAAAAAATCAATAAATACACAAAAATACGAAAAATGTATTGAATTTTCATATTTTTTATATTTTTGGTATTTAGTGAATTTTTTAAAGATTTTTTTTTATAAACATTATACTTTTTAAGTATATTTATGTTAGGTGTATCTAAAAATTAAAAAAAAAATTTGTTTAAAATATTAAAAAAATTCAGTGAAAACAAAAAAAAAAAACGAAAAATAAAAAGTGTCAATTTTTTAAAAAGTGAATTTAGAATTCACAAATCAAACAAGCTAGATAGTTTTCGAGACTTATGTTTTAGTATAACCTTACTTAACCCTTGATTAAGGCATCCGAAAGGCATTTTGTTATAGGGTTTATTGTTACTAGTGATGGCAATTGTACATCTAAACTTTTAAGCAGTTTAACCAATGAGGATTGAATTAAAAAATTGTTAAGTAATTACTGGATGTAAAGT
Source organism: Camellia japonica (assembly GCA_030407325.1). Lineage (NCBI taxonomy): Eukaryota > Viridiplantae > Streptophyta > Magnoliopsida > Ericales > Theaceae > Camellia > Camellia japonica. The sequence goes on from JAPPVO010000019.1 coordinate 30,697,253, forward strand.
TTTAGCAATTACTACTAATTTAGAGGTATTTTGAAGGGGGAGGGGGGAAGGAAATTACCATTAAGTGGTAATTTGAAAAAAATATTACATATCAGTGAAAAAGATTATAATTATAATTATTAATATTTATAAATTTCATCATTTTGTAATTAATTTTTAAGTTATAAACTGATATAAAATCCCCCCCCCCCCAAAAAAAAAAAAAGAAAAGAAAAGAGGGTGACAAACTTTCAAATTGTGTCTTATATTATAGAATATATTAGTGATTATAGGAAGAATAAATCACCCCTAATTAAGAGTAATGCTAGAGACCCTAAAAGTTCTATTAAAGTTTCTACCAAATGTCTCACACGGGTGTGGGACTCAAATTGATAGAAATTTTGATAAAACTTTTGACATTTCTAGTATTTTTGCTAATTAATGGGTTGGTAAATGATGGAACAACCCAGTTCATGAGGAAGTTATCACATTATCTTAATGATTTCAATTACTTTATTGCATTTATGCTATCTTAAATGGTATATTCTTTTCATGTAGAAGAACATACTAGGAGGCTAATTACCCCCTGATGAGGTCAAACAAATTCTAAGCACGGGTTATATTTAATTAACTAAAACTAATTACACCAAACTTCATCCAAACATAATGATATAAAGTGTGTCTTAAACAGGTAATTGATATGTAAATCAAATTTTTACATAGAAAGATATGTCATCATATGAATTTTTAATGCCTAAAGACAAATCGTATGACTCATAATTATAAAAATATTACTATCCCACTATTTTAAATAATTTTTATTTAAAAAAATTATTTGTGAATGATTTTTAATTTAGTAATTATCACTTGGATTCCCAAACAATGGGATGAGGGAAGTGAATTACTGTTTAAAATTTTAAGAGCATCTCCCTCTGATATATCAAATCTAATGTGGTAGTCTAACAACTCTATTTGGACATAAAGAATGAAATTCACTAGATATACCAAATGCTGAGTTGGCATTTGACATGAACTCAACATGTCAAATTTGACATGTCCCATATTAATGTCAAATGTTGAATCCATCCAATAAAATAATTTTATTTTTAAAAATAATAAAATAATAAAATTGTTATATCGGATGAAGAGTTTCTATATCAAATTGACATATGATAATTTGCCACCTAAATTTTCAAAAAAATTTTGATACACCAAATTTTAAAAATTTGGATGAAGATGCTTTAAGGGTTGTTTTGGAAAGTAGATTAAAAATTAACTTTTTGATCTCTTTTGATTTTTAAAAAAGAAAATATAAAAAAATTGAGAAGTAATATGATTAAAAAAAGAAAAATTTACCCATAAGTCCTAGTTTTTGAAAACGTTGAACCATTTAGTCCTGGAAATTTTTTTATGCTCCATTTAGTCCCATTTTTACATCAGCCTGATGTAAATGATGTAAATGATCTGATGTTTCATTCTATAATTTCAAAATTTATTGAAATCTGATGAACATTAGATGTTTTCATCCTAAATTTTCAAACATTATTGAAATTTGATGAACATTAGATGTTTAAAATATAATGTTTGTAACATGACTCTGATGTTATTAACATTGTATCTGATGTTATTAACATTGTAATGGGACCTTTCAGTCTATAAGAAAATTTGTAGGACTAAATAGTGCATAAGTTATTAATTTGGGATTTATTGGTGCATCATTAAAAATCAAAAAACTGCATTTAACCTCTTTCCAAAAAGGCCCAAGTACTATGCAAAACAAGAAGTCTAGACGTCAAGCAAAATTCAGTGACGAAACCGTGCCGAGTAATCCTAAGTTGTGCCAATCAGCTGGCCGATTGACCAGGGCATGACTTTTGGACAGATTCTACGAAAGAATTTTTTGTGGTTCTTAACATTGCTGTAGTCAAATTTTTTTCAAAAATGCCATCAATCCATCTAAATATTTTGAATTTATCCTGAATAAAAGTTATGTGATTCAGATTGAATTTATATAATGCGAGATCTATATACAAAATAAATTTTAACTAATGTGCAAAATAAATCTAAATTACAAGATAACAATTATAAATAATTTATGAATAGTTAAGTATGAATTTGTAGTATTACTTTAATTTTCCTCATCAACATCGTAACACACATGACTCTTATGACCTAGTCCCAAGAGTTCAACTCTCCTTAAATGAGAGTTTAATTAGGAGACAAGTATTTGGTGATTCGTAAGAATGAAAAGGCTAACTCTCATAACTGTTAATTTAACAATTAACTATTAACTTTTGTTAATAAAAAAATTTTGTTAAAAATAAACGTAGTAAGAGTATCTACATGAACTCAACAAATGAGCTTCTTAACTAAATATAACAACTACAAAAATACTAACCCATCAGTCTCAACCATCTAATTTTGTTCAAGGATTCTACTACAGTTACCAACTAAATGACTAATTTGTTTATACACCATTATTGGTGTGTGTGGGATCTCCACATGTGAGTCCACACACGAGTAGTGTGTGTAAAAAAATTATAATAATCTGATTTGTGTCTCTATCTCTTTTATTTGTTATATATTTTTGGATAACCTTTTATAAAAGTTAAAAAGTCAAAAAATTATTTAAAAAGTCAAAAAATCTATACTATTTGAAGGAAGCTTAGAGAGCAAAATTATTATTTTGCCCTTTGAATTCAACTACCCAAAAGCCCAAAAGTCAACAAGGGTAGAATTGTCATTTTGATTTTACTACAATATTTTATTACACCTCATTTCGTAAAAAGTCAAAAAATTATCCCAAACTTATATATATTTTTGGGCAAATTACATTAATAGTCCATGTATTTTACCTCTTGTGTCATTTTGGTCCCTGTATTTTCAATTTGCTCAATTTTAACCCTCAATTTTTAATTTTGTATCATTTTAATCCAATTGTTAACATCGGTTAAAATTATTGACGGAAAACAAACACGTGAGATGCGCATGACCCTTTTTCAAGGGCAATATAGACATTGCACTACCTTATCCTTCTTTCACCATTTTCTTTCTCTTGGACTCTCTGCAACACACCTACCACCATTGCCTTCCTGCACTACCAAAATCATCCATAGTCAAACCCAACATTAGCACCATCCACTTTCACCCCCATCAAATCTAGTACCATTCACTATCCAAATTACCAATCTGTTGAATAGATCGTCCTCGTTCAGCTCCTAATTTTTTCTCTATCTCTATAGTCCACTCATCTGACCAAAGGAAGAAAGAGAGAAGGAAGAGGCACATGAGGGTTGTTGTCGCTGCTACTGCTGCTGCTGTTGAGGAACGAAGCAGAGAGCTTGCTGGGGATGGAGAAAGGTACACAGATCTAGTAACAAAAAAACCCACACCGTGTAAGCAACAGAGTCGGATTGAACTCGTGGGGTCTTTCTCTTCTGATTGCTGCTATGCCATGCCCATGCCTCCCTCACTCTCCATGAATTTATAACCGTTGATGGCGGTGGCCACTTTTTCGCTGTCATCTCTTCATCTCTCATCCACATTGCCTACTCTTTCCCTTCTCTATTCTTCTACCTCATTTGTCTCACTCTCTTCTCCATTCTCTTTACTCTTTTTGTTTTTGGGTTTTTTTTGATTTGGGTCCAGTAATGGTAGATGGTGATTGGGTTATGGTGGGGAGACCTAGAATGAAGACTTGTGGGAACCTAGTTTGGTTGAAGAGGAGGCTTCGGGGCCTCTAGAAGTTAGGTTTGGTGGCTCAGCCAAGCACTGGACCAATGTTATCTCTATTGGAAATAGTCGACTCGGTACTATCCCCATTGGAAGAAGAAGGTGAACAGATCTAGCAATGGAGAAACCCACACTGTGTGAGCTCTGTAGGTTGTGATTGCGATCATCCAAGAACAACGAACGAAAAAACATCGAAATCAATGACGTCGAACTGCAAAACCCTCATCTTTGTTCTTTTTATTTTGATTTTCACTTCGATTTTGATTTGTGATTGGTGGTGTTGTTTGGTGGCAGATGGTGGTAGTCATGTTTAACAGTGGCGATGGTGGAGTGAGGTTGACGATAAATGAAGGACAATGAGGAAGGGCATAGGTGGTGGGTGATGCAGAGATGGAATGGGGAAGGGTTAGGATTGAAATGTCTGTTTTGCGCTTGAAAATTGATCACATGTTGTGCACATGATTATTTTCTGTTAAATTTTTTAACAGAAGTTATTGATTGGACCAAAATGAAACGAAATTAAAAATTGAGGTCAAAATCGAGTAAATTGAAAATACAGGGACCAAAATGACACAAGAGGTAAAATACATGGACTATTAGTGTAATTTGCCCTATATTTTTTCTCTACTTTTTTTAGTTAAAATGTCAAAAAGTGCACTTATATAGTACATTCCAAACAATCCCAAGTCTAAGTGCATAGAAAACAGTGAGAGATCTATACCCATTGGGTGTGTTTGATTAGACGGACTGGATAAGGGGGGATTAGAATCCATCAGACTTGAATCTTGGGACTGTGAATCCCCCGAACTATTTGGTTGGATTGGATTGGATTGGATATGTATCCCGTGTTTGTTTTCTCATGGGATTAGATGTTTGGAAATGACTATTTTCAGTGAATCTAATGTTTGGTTGGACAGATTGGATAGGATAAATGAGCAAAAAATTATTTTACCTTTTTTCAATTGTTTACTAAGTAATAGCAATATTAAACATATCTTTAATATTTTAATTATTTTTAGCTAAATTAAATAAAAATTTATTTTATTTTATTTTTTACACAATTAAAGAAATTTATTTTTTAAAAATTAAATAAATAAAATATCAATAAAAATATATGTTATTTTTCTAATTAAAATTTTAAATAAATTTGTTTTTAAAAATAATAATAATTAAACAATGAAATTAAATAAAAACATCTATTAAAATTTAAATAATGAAATTAAATAAAATATAAACAAAATTTTAAAATAAAACATCAATAAAATATCTATAAAAAATTATTTATAAATAAATAAATAAATAAAACATCAATAAAAAGTTAAATAAAATTATTTTAGTTTTAAATTGAAACATTTACATTTTATTGAATTTTACTAAATATAATAGATAATTAAATAAGAGAGGGTCAAAATGGTCATTTTATCACCTAATCTCAACAGTAAATAATCCCTCCAAAATTGTCCCATACCTCCCCCCCACCGGGGATAGTATAATCCCCCATATGAGGAATAAGGAGTCCGGCCAGACTCCATGTCTGGCGGATTAAAAAAAAAAAAACGTCAAATTAGATACTTCCCTCAAATTACAATCTGCATAATAAATAATTCTCCCTTATTCCCCAATCAAACACACCCATTATGTATTTGGTTTATATATTTCTAGCGATAGACAACAGAAGAGAGGGAGGGTAGAGGATAGAGAGAGGTCTGATATACGTAAACAGACAAAATACAACGTCCGAACCACTACCTTCGTACCCAAGCATGCAAGCATTACCAAACTAGACAAACACACTTACTTAAGCGACAATTTTAGACTATAACTAGTTGATGTATCTGAAATTGTCAACCCATCTAAATTCATAATATAATACTTGAATTTTAAAGCTAGAGTGTGCATGCAATATTGTTTTTTAGTTCCAAATAAAGACAGTTATCATTAAAAACAGAAAGAACTAGAAAATGTCCTTACTATCAGTTACAACTACAAGTGAGGTAATTATCTTGAAAAAATAAATAACCACTCACTCACACACTAGCCTAGATCATAGTTCTAAAAATTGACCGATACGTTATGTACCAGTCGATTCGTATCAAAAAAATAAAACACCGCAGCAGATACATGCCAGTATAGTGTTGAGATCGAAAATCGTAGGAGAATCGGCTGAGTCCCGGTACATAGCAGTCTGTAACCGTTACACAAGCCGTTACATAAGCCGCGACGGGCCGATACTCACCGGTTCAGACTGGTATGGAAAAAAAAGTTGAAAAACCTGTAAAATGATTTTTAAAATTTCACCGCCACGACACTCGATTCCCGATACGTACCGACTGATACTATCGATACCGATACTTCGCGATCAATACCGTTACGTTGCCCGATACCGCGATTTATAACCATGGCCTAAATAGAGAGAAAATTATTAGATATTTGTAAAGTATCATATCTTTTTATATTTTTTAATTATTGAATATAAAATCATTATTTCATTTTCTATATCAGTCATAATAAAATCTATCATGTAACCATACTTACAGAATTGGTTAATAACTTCTCCAGATAGAGAGCGTTGTGAGTGTGACATTGCGAGGAGTAATTATTCAATAATTTTGAAGAACGGACATGTAATATTTCATAATATTATGATTGGTAGAAAATGTAAGTAGGTGAAGTATTGTGTTGGATGATTAAAAAATATAAAGAAATATATTGAATAATAATTGATCAAGAAATACAGAGACACGTAATACTCTAAAAATATTAAATAATTTTCCCGTTGCGAGACCCTTCATTCATATCTGCTCATCTGGTATGCCCAACTTATTCACTTCCATGGGCCCCTTCTCTCTCCTTCACCCATTAAATGCCTATCCCCCCTCTATTCCTCCCACCTAAGAGTATCTACAATGGACACACTAAGCTGTGTGTTAATGTCAGGTACCAAGTTTTGGCTAGCTGAGGGTGTTGTTTGGGGTTGCAATGGAGTTGTTAATGTGTGTCAGTGTCAGATGTTAATATGTGTGTTAACTGCAGCAAGCGTTTTAGCCAGCGAAGGAGAGAGCGAATGTGCCTGGGGGACGTCCCCCCGGATGTCTGACCGAAAGTCCCCCCGGACGTCCGGCTCCGAATCCTTCAAGAAAAGGGGAAAAAAAAAAAATTTGGTCTTACCGGTTGACCGGCCAGATGTCCGGCGAACGGCAAATTTTTTTTTTAAACTTGTTGGGATTTTTTTTTTGGCTTGAAATTTTTGATTAAACTAAATTATTTATTTATTATATGCACATATATATTCTTAACACATACCTTAACACACCCCTTAACACATCGATTGTATCACCATTCATTCACTATTCACTCACTAAATTAACAAACTCTTAACACACATTTTTGGGTCCCACTTTTAACACTTTTTGTCATATAACACATTTTAATACACAACTTTAACACATCCATTGTGGATGCCCTAATACCCACATCCTTCCCCTTTCCAATATCCATTCTCTCTCTCTCTCTCTCTCTCTCATTCATGGCTCCAACATTGCCGCAGTTCTCCAACTCCGTCAAGCTCAAGTACCTAAAACTAGTCTACCAATACCTTATCAACCACTTTCCCACTTTTCTCCTCATGCCCATCATTCTTGCTATTCTCATCAAACTCATTCACTTAGGCCCGGACGAAATCTCAAACCTCTGGAGTTCTCTTTACTTCGATTTCATTCAAATTATGTGCTGCTCCATGACGGTCATGTTCATAGCCACTACTTACTTCATGTCAAAACCCCGATCAGTATGCTTGGTCGACTACACCTGTTACAAGCCTCCCGTGTCATGTCGTGTGCCTTTCACGACTTTCTTGGAGCATTCAAAGCTTATATTAAGAGAAGAGCCGAAAAGTGTGGATTTCCAAATGAGAATTCTCGAAAGGTCGGGTCTCGGAGAGGAAACTTGTTTGCCACCTGCGATACATTACATTCCTCCGAATTCGACATTAGAGGCCTCGAGAGGAGAAGCTGAGCTCGTTATATTCTCCTCGATAGATTCGCTGTTGAAGAAAACCGGACTCACTACAAGAAAATCAAGCTATAGTAGCGTTTTTTATAGCAGCGCCTCAAAAAATGCAGCTATAAAGTGGTTATTGTGACGGTCTTTAACCGCAATTAAAACTTAAGTTTTTAGTTGCATTTATTTTCTAAACTGCTGCTATACATATTTTTTTAGCTACGTTTACAACTCAACCGCTACAATAGGTCAAACAAATAAGGCGCCAAAAAAAATTCTAATTTAGCGCTCAGAATTTCAGTCCCAAAAAAAAGGGTTCAACTCTAAGTCGATCTATCTATACTTCTTGTGCCCTAGTCTATCTATACTTTCACGAAGTAGCACCAAGAAGTCATAGAGGCTTCCTGATTTCACAAGCTGCAGCCCACCGGTGTATCGACCAGTGTATCAACGGTTTATCCTCTATCGGTGTATCGACCGATGCATCAACGGTTCCTAATTTCAGGTCAGTTTGCTCTCTCTCTCTCTCTCTCTCTCTCTCTCTCTCTTCCTCCCTCCCTCCCTCTGCCTCTCCCTCTCTCTCCACCTTCTCCTCCTCCCAACGCTGCCCAAACCCTGACCCCATTTCCATTTCACTATCGCCTTCGCTTGTTGACTCTCCGTCAAATCTCAGGATTCGTTACTCGCCCACTACTGCTCCTCAAGTTATGGACTCCTCAACCACCACTATCGTCTATGGCGCCAATTCTTTCCCTTCTTCTTTCAGCAAGTTCAATTCGGCTCTCACTGTTGGACTATTGAATCCCATGTCTCCACCACCACCTCCCTTCGACAAGGCCTGATCGAGCCTGGCCCTTTTCGAAATGATAGTGAGCGAGCCCGATTCCATTCCCAGATCCCAGATCCCAGATCCTAGATCCCAATAGCGATTGTCAAAGATTTTGGGTTCTCGGAGTCTGGGAAGTCAGTTCAATGACCCTAATTCGAGCGAGCGATGTCATCAGAGTACTTAGAATATTGAAGGTACTAATAATCATTTGCACATTGTAGAAGAAACTATGAACTTTTGTTGAATTTGTAGATTTATATGTTTGTACCTATTTGTATATGTATATGAAATGATAGGTTCATTGGCATATTGTTGTGGTGGGGTTTTAGGAATTTGAATTCTGTTTGACATTCTTGTAATTTAGTTTTTACCTGTAATTGGGTTCGATATGGATGTGTTTATGATATGATAAATTAATTGGCATTTTGTTCTGGGTTGTTAGGAATTTGAATTATGTTTCATGTTATTGTAATTTATGTTTCAGCTGCAATTGGGTTTGATGCTGGGGTTTTGTCATGTTTGGAGTATTTAGAGGCTACTCCATGGGCTGAAGATGAAGAAGAGAAGGTGGCTTTAGTATGTAGCTAATGAGTATGTAGCTAATGAGAGCTTGGACAAGTTTCTCTTCAGTAAGTCCTCTTTTGCTTTGATTTTTTTTGGATGCAACACTCAGTTCTTATTTATGCTTCATATCAATCTCCTGTTTTTGCTTCAGGTTTTATCCATATCATTATGCTCCATTTGCTTCCGATCTAAATGGTCTAACTGATTTAGAAATAACATTTTTCCTGGTTTTAAGCCTTTCGACCAGCTAATGGGAACCCGACCTGCTGCAAGGTCCGTATTACTTTCTCACTCTGTCTCTCTCTCTCTCTCTGCTACTGCATTTGGTACTATATGAGCTTATCTCTTTCATGTTACAGTTCTAGTGCTCTGCTTGAAGAGTACAGGAGATTGATGACTGATCCAACATCCCCGATCCAAGAATTCTACCCTTTTGGTTGTATTACTTGAGTTTCATAGTTTTCTATTATTTCTTTTTGAACCTTTTTTTTTTTCCTGACGCATGAATTTATAGCACGCTATCTAAATGGTTAATTAACTTATATTTATTATATGAATACCAGCCACAAACACTCAATGTGTTAGTTGGAAACTTGTCATTGTGATGCTCTAAATTATCAGAGCCTCAAATTATTTTGGCATCATCTGACAAATGTTGGCGTATGATGTAAGGCTTACTTTAGGCCTATGTTGCTGTTAGATAGTTTAGGGTGGTGGTTTTAGCTATATATTTATATGTGTGGAGTTTAGTGGGTTTGACAATTTGAGAGGCACTTAGTGGGTTTGACAGTTTTTGGACATAAATCTATTCTTTTAGTTGTATTGGTCTAAGTCGTATTGGTTATGAGTCATATTGGAAGAGACAACTTGTATTGATTAGCAATCATTTTTCTAGTAATAGATTTATGTCTGATAGTTGTCTATCTTCTTTGTATGACAAATTTTGAAACCCGGTCTATGACATGTTCTACCTCGTCTGATCTATATTTATAGTGCAAGAAGTCCAACCTGTGTTTATAGTATAAGAAATTCATTTACTTATTCTTCCTTTACGCAAGGAAAGGAGCCCGATGTTATTGTCTTATTACACTTCCTAATCTATTAGAAGACAGAACTACTTGACCTAACAAATCACATTGTTACCATGTGCACCGCACCGCAACCCCTTCTTTGGGTGCCCTTTTGTTGGGGTGTATTGCAAATCTCACTTTATAAATTGTTATGACTCCTCTCTTTGTGTGTTTTTGTTGTGTATTGAATGTATTTGATATGTGGATTGTGTGGACAAACTCTGAAATGGGTAGTGATGATAAACTCTGAATTTGGATCATTGGTTTTGGTGATTGTTTGATTGATGTACTTTTAGATCCAATTCAACACTAGTTGAAGGCTCCTGAACTAATAGAATGAACTGGGTCAATTCTACTTGACTTGTATCAATAAAGTTGAATTCTTTAACCATCTTTTGTGCCTTTAAACTGTTTCCTAATGTCTGTTTTGGATTTGGCTCTGGCTAATTGGATGGCTTGGAATATTTGGTGGTTCAACAAATGCCAAGGTAATTGTAGCTTCACTTACTGCATTAGAATCCATGTATTTCCTTTTATTTTTCATGTTGCTTTCTCTTACTTTTGAACAATTAACTTTAGACTAATTGTTACAAATGTTGTTATGAGCCCATAGTCATATTTCAACACTCAAAATATATTGTAAGGATGCCCAATAACTAACTAATTATGGTACAAAAGCTTTTTCTTGTTCAATAGGACCTTATAAACCATACAAACCAGAGCCTCAAGGTATTGATTTATCTTGATGAGCTTGAGCCGATGTTGAGAGGCTTGCTTTGGTTATTGACTAACATTGGACTTGAGAGAGGTTGGCATATGGCAATCTACAAGGTGGATTGCTTGCCAACATATGTTTGAAATGTTACATTATACATGTATCATTCTAGAATATTATGCTTTTGATGACTGATGTAGTTAATCTATACTTACGAAGTTGGTTATTCCTTTGAATGACAAAAAAAGAAGAAATTGAACTCTAGTTTGACAAATAATTCAATTAGAAGAAAGAATTGTACCTTACTGCAACTCTTATAGAACTCTTATAGAATTTTCTGCAGGGGTTTATTAAGTTAAATTTTGCAATTTAATTAGTAATGGGTTCTGGAGATTGGTTTAAGAATATAATTAACTTAAAGAAAGGGAATGATGCAATTTATTCTTTACAATTTGTTGCTTTGTAACATAGAGAAGTTGATTTATATATGAACGTCATTGTGTCTTTTTTCACACTTCAGGAAGCTTTTGTTCATGTTAAGTCTACATCAAAAGGAATTTGGGGTGCTCTTTTTTTATTTTTTATTTTATTTTTATTGATACCTTTACAATATTGGTTTGCCATATGTTCAAAAGAGTTGAAATTTATTCACTATCTTTGGAAATTTGCATGTGAGGTGAATTCTTCTTATTGGTGCCTTCAATTTTATATTGGTTGGCAAATTATATCTTAAATTTGGTTTTTAAGCATATTGGAGAATTTATGCATTCAAAATTGGCAAAATTCTACCTCATAATTCACTTGTTTTTACTCTCTTGCCTTGGTGGTTTCTTTTCTTTCTCTCTGAACTTGGTGTTTTCTTGTGCTTTCACTTGTCACCCAAATTTCAGTTATAAAGCTGACATGAAGCATTTGTTTGTTTATTTGTTTTGTTTTTTTGATGTTTTAATTGAGCAAGTGGAAAGTATAGCTGAAGCAGCTTATTTTTAAATATATGTGTTAATATATTTTTAAATATATTCGGATATGTTTAACATCCGAGCTTTGGAGTCTGCCCTCTAGATATATAAGGAAGGAGAGTCTTATGTTCAAGGGCACATTGAAAAATAGAGAGTATTACATATAGTATGAGTAATAACTTCTTTTCATTTACAAAAAAAAGAAAATCTGTTTGTTAGAGTCTTTCAATTGTAATGTTTATATTTATAGTATATGAATAAAAATCCATTTTCAAAACCGTTGTTCTTTCATAATATAATCCTCTTCTTGACTGATACGCTGACTATGAGAGATTGAGAGTAAGGTGAGGCAAGAAGGCTATTAGTGATTACCTATAGACGAGAAACCACTTGGCAAAACAGATGCTGAAAGCAAGATCCAAACTTCAAAGGCCTTGTGGAAGGTGTTCTTCATCAGAGTTCTATACTTAAGAGTAATAGCAAAGGCGAGTTGGGCACATATTTAGATATAATTTCTTAGACATTAATAATTGTTAGTTGCTTGCTTACATGTTCTAAGCCCTTTGGATGTCTTCACCCATATCTAATCTTAGAAATTAACTCGCAGTGCTTAAAGAACAACAAGAAGAACTAATTGCACAAATTGAGAACAATTTGTTTCTTAAATCTTTAGCCACCTTACACTTCTGCATTACTGTATTTTTTTTTTTTTTCCATTTGCTGTTGTTTCTCTCTTAATGGCTGATCTATCTTAATATGCAAATATGATTTTCAACTTCATAGTAATCTTTTTTTTTTTTTTTTTTTTTTTATACGTAAACCATATACTTACCAAAAAAATAAGACTTGTCGAGAATTATTTGTAGTCTAAATTTTCTTTATAGATTTTGAAATTGAAAATGATACTTATGTTCATTCAATCATTTTTATTGTAGGAAATAAGACAATATGAAAGCATCAAACAATGGACGTCATTTCTCGATTTGAACATTTTTTATGGAGGTCTATAAAATGGCGTCATGAGTAATACTTTTGAGTACTATTGTCATGTGACAAGTTTATTTGTACCCTTTATATTATGGTGTGGGCTATTAGTTTGCCAGAAATATTGGATCTATTTTGTATTACAGGCTTATGTAATGAACCCTTTAAGTAAGGTGTTTTGGATATTTTGGAATTATGAAAATGCAGACTCTTATTTTTTACAATTATTGAGTATTGAGCCATTAGAATAAAATAGTGTTTTTATAGATATATAATGTGAGCAGGGATAAGTGAGAAACAACCATTAATGGTTAGCAAATCATTAAAAATTTCAACCTATATATTATTGGTAATTGAATAATAAAAATAGACTATAACCGCGGTTAATAACCGTCATTGTAAATAAAATTCAAAAAGAATTCTATGGCTATAGCGACAACGTAAAACTGATGAAATAGAGTCAAAATATAGCAGCGGTTCACAAAATGTCACAAAAGTGAAGGATATAGCAGCAGTCGACCCGTCGCTATAAAGTTAGCAAGTAATGGGTAAATTTAAGATATAGCGACATTTGCAACTGTCACTATATCGACCGTCGCAATAAAAATAACTATACCAGCGCTTGAGGAAAACATCACTATAAGGATATGCCGACGGGCCTATTGCGGCGGTTTGGCCGTCGCTATTTCAACTGCAGGTAAAAGTCTTCTAGTTTTTAACGACACTTTTTTCTGCTTTTAGTGGCAGTTTTGGCCGCTGCTAAATCTTGATTTTTTTGTAGTGACTTAGTCCTAAGAAAATAGATATAATTATTGTGAATTGTAGTCTGTTCTCTCCAACTCGGTCACTATCGGCCATGGTGATTAACAAGTGCAAGATGAGAATTAATGTGAAGAGCTTTAATCTCTCTGGAATGGGTTGTAGTGCTGATTAATCTCCATTGATCTAGCAAGGGACCTTCTTCAACTTTATCCTAACTCAAGTGCTTTGATTATAAGCATAGAGATTTGTTGGAAAAATGGTGTTTTATAAGGCTTATTTTGGGCCAACTTTGAGCCCAAAATTGAGTAGGCCCCGAACGTCTTTTGGGCAGGGTCCGAAGAGGTGAAGTGTTCCGTGCCACGTGGCAAGTCACACGGTAAAGACGGTTCGTCAAAAACCATTTATAAGTGAATGGGAACATGACGTCGTTTTCGGGTTCGTGGAATAGGAAATTTAAGGAAGTAAATGTGGGTTTCTTTGGAAAGGGTTATCCCACATTGAAACTTTAATAGAGTTTTGTTGAGTTTATAAGCTCTAGCCTACAACACTTGGGTTGGGCTCCAAGGGGCACCCCAAGTTTGTAGAAGGGAGGAGTTATGGACAAAGTGAACCTTAGCCCAAACCACCACACACGCACGCTCGCCACTGCCGCCGTCGGCCGAGCCGAGCTGGGCGCGGGTGTGGGGATCGGGTCGGTTCTAATATTAATTTTTTGGACAAAATTCATTTGAATCTTTTCCAAAATTATTATTCCAAATTCAATTTTATTGTCCAATAATTGTGCCTCCAAGTTTCATTTTTTCCAAACTATTAAACAGGTTTTAAACTGTCCAACAGATTCAAAATTGTCCCAAACAGTTTTTTCAAATATTCGGACAGATTTTGTTTTTCAAACAGATTTAAATTTGCCCAGCAGATTTGGACAGATCCAAAACAAAGTTTAACAGGTTCAAATGGTTCTAGACAGATTGGATAACTGCTCAGCAGTTTTAAACAGTTTTAAAACTGCCAACAGGTAATAAAACTGCTGCAGATCTGTTCATTTGAATTTGGCACCTGTTGACCACTTTTTATACCTGTTCGGGCTGTCCAAACAGTTATGAAGTTGCCTATATATATTAATCCATTTCCAGCAGTCCAGAATATATAGAAAAAACAGTCTGATAAACACCCTTTTGCTGTCCAGATTTTTTCTCTGTTTGTATATTCTTCATATCATTCTAGGAAAAATTAAAGAGAGTATTAGAACACAAGGTTCTAGTTCGCCGTACAAATTTGTGTGGAGTGCTACTACAAATTTGTGAAGATCATTGTATCCTAGGAGATAGACGCCACTCAACCGTAAGCACCGTAGCAGGGCGAATCTGTCTTAAAGACAGAGTGTCACACACTCGACTTGGTCTTTTAATTTTTATTTGGTTCAACAAAATAATTTCTGTAAGTTTTATTTTATTTTGTTTGGCTTTGTTTCAATTTATTTTATTTACACAAAAGATTGTTCCAACAAGATTATCACACCAAACTACTATCATGGCAAAGAAAGATCAATGCTTCTTCCAAATTGCTTGTTCCGAATGGGCAGTGCCGCCATTCTCTTATCGAACCGCCAGTCAGACTTCCGGCAAGCCAAGTACCGTCTTCTTCACGTCGTTCGAACCCACAAAGGTGCCGATGATAAAGCTTATCGATATGTATACGAGGAACAAGACCCGCAAAGGAAAGTTGGAATATCATTATCGAAAGACCTCATGGCGGTTGCCGGAGAGGCATTGAAATCGAATATCACCACCATTGGACCGCTAGTGCTTCCGGCATCTGAGCAATTCCTCTTTCTTATGACTCTGATTGGTCGGAAAATCATCAACCCTAAGTTCAAGCCATATATTCCGGATTTTAAACAAGCTTTCGAGCACTTCTGTATCCACGCAGGTGGACGTGCTGTGATTGATGAGCTGGAGAAAAATCTGCAGCTCACAGCCCAGCATGTGGAAGCGTCAAGGATGACATTGCACAGGTTTGGCAATACGTCATCCTCGTCACTTTGGTACGAGCTGAGCTTAAGGATAGAGTGTCACACACTCGACTTGGTCTTTTAATTTTTATTTGGTTCAACAAAATAATTTCTGTAAGTTTTATTTTATTTTGTTTGGCTTTGTTTCAATTTATTTTATTTACACAGAAGATTGTTCCAACAATCTTAAGACAGATTCGAATTATTCTGTTTATAAAATTTTTCGTTTATTTCTTTTTCTCTTTCTTCTTTTAAGAAAATTATTTTCTATGGATTTACAAATTAATATTCTGGTCGGAAAAACAAATAGTGGTTATATGCTATTTGACAGATAGTAGTAATATATTGTCTATTTTCTTTGACAACTAGTAGTAATATACTGGTGTCATTAACAATTCAGAATATATATTTGTCGAATTTTGTCAGAAATTAATTTTGGTTATTAGAAATTATTTTTCTGAGTTTTCATTAATTAAAATTCTGTTTCAGTATTTTAATTATTGAAGTGTTACAGAAATTTAATTTTCTGTGTGGAATTAATTTGGTTAAATAAAATTTTATTTTATTTCCAAATTAATTGAAAAATAAAAGTTATATTCTTATTTCTTTTATTATTTTATTTTCAAATTAATTGGAAATAAAAGTCACATTCTTGTTTCTTTTATTTTTACAGAATTTATTTCTGTGAATTTGGTTTAATTTTCTGTGTAATATAAATTCTAATTATAATTTTGTTTTATAATTTAGAATTGATGGCTACTGAAACTAATGCCCAAACAAGTACTACTGTGGTGGCTGCAATTGCACCAACCCCCTCTCTTGTGGTGACAGTACCGGTAAATCACGGTGAGAAGTCAGAGAAGTTCTCAGGAACTGATTTTAAAAGATGGCAACAAAAAATGTTGTTCTATCTTACAACTCTGAACCTGGCTCGTTTCCTCCGTGAGGATGCTCCTATTTTGAAAGATGATGAAACCGACCGGCAAGTGGTTGCTGCGGTTGATGCCTGGAAACGTGCCGATTTCTTTTGCCGAAACTACATCTTGAATGGACTTGACAACACATTATATAACGTCTACAGTCCTATCAAGACAGCAAAGGAACTTTGGGAGTCTTTGGAGAAAAAATACAAAATGGAAGATGCCGGCTCAAAGAAATTTGTGGTTGGCAAATTTCTGGATTTTGTAATGGTTGATTCGAAAACTGTGATAAGCTAAGTTCAAGATCTCCAACTCATTCTTCATGACATTCACGCAGAAGGCATGTTTCTCAGTGAATCCTTCCAAGTTGCAGCCTTAATTGAAAAATTACCACAAGGCTGGAAGGAATTCAAGAACTACCTCAAACACAAGCTCAAAAAAATATCTATGGAAGAATTGATTGTGCGTTTGAGGATTGAGGAGGACAACCGCAATTCTGAAAAGCGGGCTGGTAAGCATCCCATGGAGTCTAAGGCAAATGTGGTGGAACATGCTTCAAAACCCAAGAAACAAAAGTCTTCTGGAGAAAGTTCATCACAAGGCTTTAAAGGGGGGGAAAATAAAAAGTACAAGTTTAATGGCAAATGTTACATCTGTGACAAAGAGGGACATCGGGCCAAAGATTGTCATAGCAAAGGCAAAAGCAAAAGAAGAACAAGAAAGAAACCTACTCAAGCCCATATGACTGAAGTGGACGATATTTCCAATGGTGTAGATGATATCAATCTTTCTGCAGTTGTTTCCGAGGCAAATCTTGCCGGAAATCCTAAAGAATGGTGGGTGGACACTGGTGCTACTAGCCATATCTTTGCCGACAAAAAGATGTTCACATCTTATTCTACAGTGGACAATGGTGAACAACTTTTTATGGGTAACTCCTCAACTTCCAAAGTTGATGGACAAGGAAAGATTGTTCTCAAGATGACATCTGGAAAGGAACTCACTCTCAACAATGTGCTGCATGTACTGGACATTCGCAAGAATGTTGTTTCCGGATCTTTGTTGAGTAAGAATGGGTTTAGGCTAGTAGTTGAAAGTGATAAATTTGTACTTACTAAGAATGTGATGTATGTAGGAAAAGGTTACATGTCTGATGGCCTTTTCAAGTTAAATGTAATGACCGTTGTACCCTCAGTTATTAATAAAAATACATCTTCTTCTTACTTGCTTGAGTCTTCAAATTTATGCTATGGTAGACTAGGACATGTTAATTATAGATCTTTGCGTAGATTAATTAATATGGAATGTTTACCTAAATTTGATATTGATTCAAATCATAAATGTGAAATTTGCGTTGAGGCAAAATTATCCAAAACTCATTTTCATTCAATTGAAAGAAGTACGAAACCACTTGAATTAATTCATAGTGACATTTGTAATTTTAAATCAATTCAAACTAGAGGTGGGAAAAAATATTTTATCACTTTTATAGATGACTATACTAGATATAGTTATGTTTATTTAATTCGAACCAAGGATGAAGTTTTGAAAGCTTTCATTCAATATAAGAATGAAGTTGAAAATCAACTTGGTAAGAAAATCAAGAAACTTAGAAGTGATAGAGGTGGTGAATATGAATCACCTTTTGGTGAATTTTGTAAAGAACATGGAATGATTCATCAAACCACTGCTCCTTACTCACCTCAGCAAAATGGGATTGCTGAAAGGAAAAATAGGACTTTAAAAAAATGATGAATGCCATGTTAATAAGTTCTGGATTACCTCAGAACTTGTGGGGGGAAGCAATACTTTCTGCTAATTATATTTTAAATAAAGTACCCCGAAAGAAAGTGAATCAAACACCTTATGAAATGTGGCATGGTAGAGTTCCATCCTACAAATACTTAAAAGTGTGGGGGTGTTTGGCTAAAGTGGCTATTCCTAGTCCTAAAAAGACTAAGATAGGTCCTAAGACCATTGATTGCATTTTCATTGGTTATGCCAAGAATAGTAGTGCATATCGGTTTTTGATTCATAAATCAGAACATTCCGAAATGCATGTAAATACTATTATTGAATCTCGGAATGCATCTTTCTTTGAACATGTATTTCCAAATAAGACTGGACAAGAGACTAGTAACAATAAAAGATCCTATGATGCTATTACTAGTCAGGATCAAGAACATGATCAAGAACATGAGTTAGATCAAAATGAGGAAGAGGAACCTAGGCGTAGTAAACGTGCTAGAACCTCAAAATCTTTTGGTCCAGATTTTCTAACATTTTTGTTAGAAAATGAGCCTTTAACTTTTAAAGAGGCTATGTCCAGTCCTGAAGCTCCTTTATGGAAAGAAGCTGTCAACAGTGAAGTTGAATCCATCTTGCAAAATCACACTTGGGAATTGGTGGATTTGCCACTAGGTTGTAAATCTCTTGAGTACAAGTGGATTTTCAAAAGAAAATTGAAAGCGGATGGATCAATTGACAAATACAAGGTAAGACTTGTGGTCAAAGGATTTAGACAAAAAGAAGGTCTTGATTACTTTGACACATACTCACCGGTTACTAGAATAACATCCATTAGAATGCTAATTGCCATTGTATCTCTATACAATCTAGAAATTCATCAAATGGATGTAAAAACCGCTTTCTTAAATGGTGAGTTAAATGAAGAAATTTACATGGAACAACCAGAAGGTTTTTCAGTTCTAGGAAAAGAAAAGAAAGTGTGTAAATTGGTTAAATCATTATATGGTTTAAAACAAGCGCCAAAGCAATGGCATGAGAAATTTGATAAGGCAATGATGTCAAATGGATTTAAAATTAATGAGTGTGACAAATGTGTTTATATTAAAAAACACAGACAAAGGTTATGTCATTGTGTGTCTTTATGTAAATGATATACTCATCATATGTAGTAATAATGATATGATTAAAACTACCAAGAAAATGTTGAATAAACATTTTGACATGAAGGACATGGGCATTGCTGATGTAATTCTTGGTATGAAAATTACCAAAACATCAGAAGGATATGCTTTGTCACAATCTTATTACATTGAGAAAATACTTGACAAATTCAGCAAAGATGATGATCATCTTGCTAGAACACCTGTAGATGTTAATTTATATCTTTCTAAGAATGTATAAGAAAGTATTTCTCAATTAGAGTATGCCAAATTATTGGAAGCTTAATGTACTTGATAAACTGTACTCGCCCAGATATAGCTTATGCAGTAAGTAAATTAAGTAGATATACGAGTAACCCGGGAGTAGAACATTGGAAAGCAATTATAAGGGTTCTCCGATTTACTCATAACATTGGGTTGAATTATGCTAGATATCCAGCAGTACTTGAAGGATACTGTGATGCAAATTGGATATCGAATACTAGAGACTCAAAGTCCACCAATGGGTATGTCTTTACTCTTGGTGGGGCGGCTGTATCTTGGAAATCTTCCAAACAGACTTGCATTGCTAGATCTACTATGGAATCAGAATTCATAGCTTTAGACAAAGCTGGGGAAGAGGCAGAATGGCTTTGCTACTTCCTTGAAGATATTCCAATATGGCCAAAACCGATGCCTGCTATATGCATGCATTGCGATAGTCAATCAGCAATAGGTAGAGCACATAGTCATATGTATAACGGTAAGTCACGACACATTCTTCGTCGACATAACACCGTAAGACAACTACTCTCTAATGGAATTATTTCCATTGAATATGTGAAGTCTAAAGACAACATAGAGGATCCACTAACCAAAGGGTTAGCAAGAGAGCTAGTTGAGAATTCATCGAGGGGAATAGGACTAAAGCCTATTAAATAAGAGTTACCACAATGGCAACCCAACCTAGTTGACTGGAGATCCTAAGATCTAGGTTCAAAGGGACAACCGAGTTGTGAATGACTCAGAAGGATCACTGGGGAGTCCAACTTCTATCCATTTCTATGATGAAATAAGTGATGACTGCAGCGTTTTAGGTTAAGTAAAATTTTAATGATTTTTATATCTAGGTAAACCTAGTGAAGTATGACAGGATACTCTTCATAAGAATCACCTATGTGAGTGTGAACTGGGCCGGTTCTATGAGAATTGTGAAGGGCTACAATTCTCTAGAGCACTCATGAAAGACCAGGTTGTTCAAGGCCAAAATGAACACAATAGTGAGAACTAAACTGTGTCTAGAGATATACTGTGTGAGTTCTATTGTCTTGGTTTACACAAACGGCTGAATAGTTCAAGACATCATGTTCACTAGTTAGCTAGTAAATCCGATAGTGTCTCACAAGGGAAGGTTCAAAGCCAAAAGCTACCTATCTTTTGCAGAATATTTCCAATTTATGTACTCTCTGTAATAGATCATGTTGTTGCATTTTCTCTCCGTCAAATTTCATTCATATAGGGGATTGTTGGAAAAATGGTGTTTTATAAGGCTTATTTTGGGCCAACTTTGAGCCCAAAATTGAGTGGGCCCCAAACGTCTTTTCGGCTGGGTCCAAAGAGGTGAAGTGTTCCTTGCCGCGTGGTAAGTCACACGGTGAAGACGGTTCGTCAAAAATCATTTATGAGTGAATAGGAACATGATGTCGTTTTTGGGTTCGTGGAATAGGAAATTTAAGGAAGTAAATGTGGGTTTCTTTGGAAAGGGTTGTCCCACATTGAAACTTTAAGAGAGTTTCGTTGAGTTTATAAGCTCTAGCCTACAACACTTGGGTTGGGCCCCAAGGGGCACCCCAAGTTTGTAGAAGGGAGGAGTTATAGACAAAGTGAACCTTAGCCCAAACCACCACACACGCACGCTCGCCGCCGCCGCCGTCTGGTCGGGCCGAGCCGGGCACGGGTGTGGGGGTCGGGTCGGTTCTAATATTAATTTTTTGGACAAAATTCATTTGAATCTTTTCCAAAATTATTATTCCAAATTCAATTTTATTGTCCACTAATTGTGCCTCCAAGTTTCATTTTTTCCAAACTGTTAAATAGGTTTTAAACTGTCCAACAGATTCAAAATTGTCCCAAACAGTTTTTTCAAATATTCGGACAGATTTTGTTTTTCAAACAAATTAAATTTGCCCGGCAGATTTGGACAGATCCAAAACAAAGTTTAATAGGTTCAAATGGTTCTAGACAGATTGGATAACTGCTCAGCAGTTTTAGACAGTTTTAAAACTGCCAACAGGTAATAAAACTGCTGTAGATCTGTTCATTTGAATTTGGCACCTGTTGACCACTTTTTATACCTGTTCGGGCTGTCCAAACAGTTATGAAGTTGCCTATATATATTAATCCATTTCCAGCAGTCCAGAATATATAGAAAAAACAGTCTGATAAACACCCTTTTACTGTCCAGATTTTTTCTCTGTTTGTATATTCTTCATATCATTTTAGGAAAAATTAAAGAGAGTATTAGAACACAAGGTTCTAGTTTGCCGTACAAATTTGTGTGGAGTGCTACTACAAATTTGTGAAGATCATTGTATCCTGGGAGATAGACGCCACTCAACCGTAAGCACCGTAGCGGGGCAAATCTGTCTTAAGGACAGAGTGTCACACACTCGACTTGGTCTTTTAATTTTTATTTGGTTCAACAAAATAATTTCTGTAAGTTTTATTTTATTTTGTTTGGCTTTGTTTCAATTTATTTTATTTACACAGAAGATTGTTCCAACAAGATTATCACACCAAACTACTATCAAGGCAAAGAAAGATCAATGCTTCTTTCAAATTGCTTGTTCCGAATGGGCGGTGCCGCCATTCTCTTATCGAACCGCCGGTCAGACTTCCAGCAAGCCAAGTACCGTCTTCTTCACGTCGTTCGAACCCACAAAGGTGCCGATGATAAAGCTTATCGATGTGTATACGAGGAACAAGACCCGCAAAGGAAAGTTGGAATATCATTATCGAAAGACCTCATGGCAGTCGCCGGAGAGGCATTGAAATCGAATATCACCACCATTGGACCACTATTGCTTCCGGCATCTGAGCAATTCCTCTTTCTTATGACTCTGATTGGTCGGAAAATCATCAACCCTAAGTTCAAGCCATATATTCCGGATTTTAAACAGGTTTTCGAGCACTTCTGTATCCACGCAGGTGGACATGTCGTGATTGATGAGCTGGAGAAAAATCTGCAGCTCACAGCCCAGCATGTGGAAGCGTCGAGGATGACGTTGCACAGGTTTGGCAATACGTCATCCTCGTCGCTTTGGTACGAGCTGAGTTATATTGAAGCGAATGGGAGGATGAAGAAAGGTGATAGGGTTTGGCAAATAGCTTTTGGGAGTGGATTTAAATGCAACAGTGCTGTGTGGAAATGTAATAGGACTATCAAGACACCAACAAATGGACCTTGGTTCGATTGTATTGACAAGTACCCAGTTCATATTCCTATTTCTATCCTTACAAATATTTTTTAAACGGTTAGCAATTTGGTAATTTGAACATTTATATTTTACAATTTGAATATTCACATTGACATATTAATATTTACATTGATAGTGTGAACATTCACATTGATGATGCGAACATAGTCTGAACATTCACATTATGGAACATTCATTGTAAATGTGAATATTATTAAGGGTATTTTGGTAACTATGTCGCTCACAGGACTTATTGGAATATAGGAAAATAATGTGAACTAAATGGAATATAAATAGATGAAAAGGGATTTATGAAAAAGTGCCCCAAAATTATATTTATGTTGAGTGTTTAAAAAATAATAAGAAACATATATATTTATAATTAGGGCGAACAACACTAACAGTCTCTATAGTTTGGATTTTGTATTGCTTTGGTCTCTGACTTTTCAATTGTGACACATTTGATCTTAAATTTTGAATCTTGTTTCAAATGAGGACAATTGAAGATATCATTGCTCAATTTCAAGGGCAAAATCATCAATTTGATAAAATATAAATTAATTTGATAGAAATAAATGTCAAAAAAATATTTTTGAATTTTTAAAAATTATTTCCACCCACCAAAGATAAAATTATGTAAACTTGATAAATCTTTTACACATTAATTTATTTATTTATTTTACTCAATTAATTTTTATTATGTGTTTGGATGATGATCATGTAATTGATAATTGTTAAGCTTTTAATGTGTAATCGATATATTTAATATATGAAATATTTTTAGTTTTGGATTTTTTTTAATTTAATAGATTGGTTTAATAATAATATCAATGTTGTCACCATATTTAATTTTTTGGAAAAAAAAAGAAACTATTTTAATGGAAAAAAAAAAATCACTCATCACATGATCATTATCTAAACACATAATAAAATTAATTTGGTAAAAAAATAATAAATAAATGTGTAAAAGATTTATCAATTTTACATAATTTTATCTTTGGTAGGTAGAAATAATTTTTAAAAATTTAAAAATATTTTTTTGACATTTATTTTTGTCGAATTAGTTTATATTTTATCAAATTGATTACTTTACATTTGAAATTGAATAATGGTATCTTTAATTATCCTTATTTAAAAAAATATCTAAAATTTAAGATCAAATATATTATAATTAAAAAGTAAAGGACTAATATAATATAAGTTCTAAATTATACAAATCATTAATATAATTTACCCTTATAATTAATAAAAAAAAATAGTGTCACGTATCAATTGACATACAAAAATTTAACTCAAGTAACACTTATTTATTAATAGTAAAGGAGACCCCTGCAATGGGCAGAGACATGGTAGTCTGTGCGCTTGGTTGGTCTTTTAAGTTCTTACTATTTTCTGTTGCGCGTGGCAAAGACTCAATAATTGATGTGCTTGTGAAATAAATATATAAATACTGATAAGATCGGTCGTGTCTTTGTCATGATTAAGACGCCTTCTAATCATCGAATCCGGATTCTCTGTCGCGTTTTTTTGCGGCCGTTCTTGCGGTGTCTCAAAACGACATCGTTTTGAGGCAAGTTTTAAAAAAAAAAAAAAAAAAAAATTGAAAGCAAGAACCAAAACCAGAGAAGAGAGAGGGGAAGAAGAAAGAAGAGAAGGAAGAGAAAAAAAGAAGGCAAGAAGTGACAACCTAGTTTTTACTTGAGATTCACACTCTGGAGAAAATCAAGAAGCTTCCGGCTGTGGTAGATCTGAACTCCACCGCCACGGTCGCCGTTGAATCGACCATCGCCTCCTCCATCCATGGCGGCGTCTCTCATCTCTACCCTACTCTGATTTGACCTAGATATATATATATATAGAAGATGAGAGACAGAGAGACAGAGAGAGAGAGAGAGAGTTAAAAATTGAGTTTTTAATTTATTTGATTTGAAGAAATCGTTGAGAGTGAGGAATCAAAGTAGAGATGATCTAATCTAATAAATGACTGTTTCAATCATTTTCTTTTTCTCTTTTTTTTTTTTTGGTTTGTAAAGTCTATAATATAATAAGTGGTTGTGATTCTGACGAAAAGTAAGGAAAGTGCCATCCAACTATTGTAGTGTGAAATGTCAAGTTGTTTGTATTGAACAGACATGCTGGCGGCAAAGAAAAGATGAGGAAATATTGAGATAGTTGCTGGCCATTGAGAGAGAGAGAGAGAGAGAGAGAGAGAGAGAAAAGGGCGCTCGTGGCTATGGGGTTGGCGATGGTGGGTTACGACGCCGATGGAGGGGAGATGGTGGCGCCGTAGATGAAAGGATGGGATGCCTTCTCTTCTTCCTCTGCCTTTTCTACTTTCTTCTTCCCCTCTCTCTTCTCTGGTTCTGGTTCTGGTTCTTGCCTTCAATTTTTTTTTTTTGAAAACTTGCCCCAAAACGTCGTTTTGGGGCACCGCAGGAACAACTGCAGGAGAACGCGGCAGAGGATCCAAATTCTCCAATCATCACCCCACCACTCCACACACACGTGGCGGGTAGTGATTGGAGGAGAAGGAAAAAAAAAATGGCCAATCATGTTGAGAGGGGGAAAAAGGGGGTCCGGGTCATTATTGTTTATAAAAACAAGGGTAAACAACAATGATTCATTACTCTAATTTTAGAGTTTTAATTGAACACTAATAAGGTAAAAATTAAAAAAAGAAAAAATTAAGGCCAAAACATCACATTAACAGGCGGCGCCCACCCCTTAGAGGTCTTTTAGAGCTCATAATTTAGAGCTCTCAAACATTTTTCTAAGGGTAAATTACAAATATATCTCTGAGGTTTGATTAAAATATAAATCATCCCTTGTGATTCTAAAAATTATATTTCACTTCTTGAGTTTTCTAATTTCATAATAAATTATCCATTTTATTAATAAATCATTAAGTCAATTAACAGTTTTTAATGATATTATAAATATATTTCTATTAATAATTTAGATAATTTTATTATTATATAGGAAAGCAATTATGAATTTGTCTTTTTTAGTTAATTCTGTTAAATAAAATTTTTTAACAAGAGGGTATTTATAATTTTTCAAACTACAGAGAGCAATTTGTATTTTAAATAAATCTCAGAGGGTGTATTTATAATTTATCCTAAAAACAATAAACAAATAAATAAAAGGAGAGGATCTCCATCAATTTAGATTTTAGATTGGAAGACACTCTTTAGATTCATAGAATCTATTACGGATTTTATTTTGATAATTCACATCGTTTTTTTTTTTTTTTTGGTCAAGAATTTCGTATATTTCATCCATAAAAAAAAATTTAGATCAATCCGATAATTGTAACTCGTTTAATTTTTTACTAAAAAAATAGACAATAATTGTAATTTTAAAATAAACCTAAGATTTTTTAGTGACAAATGCATTAAATTGAACAAGTTCAATTATCGGATTGATCTAATTTTTTTGTGAATAAAATACATAAAGTGTTAGACAAAATGAACTGTTCGGCTCATCGAAACGAGACTCGCGATGAGTTCTACAAGCCCAAATAGCACTCTCTTTTCTAAAATCTAGATCGGAAGAGATCCTCCCAAATAAAAATAGGTAGTGTGTAAAAGTTGAGCTTATAGCTTGTTACCAGTTTATTCATTGTAGGCTCTATTTTGATTATTCAATTTGTTGATTAAGTTAGAGTATATAGACTATCTATATAAAAGAAAAATAAATTAAGTTGATAATTATAATCATATGTCATTCTATTTATTTTAGAAAAAATGATGACAATAATAATGATATGAGCATTTGTATAGAAAAGATATGAGCATTTGGTGGATAAATCGGCAAGAGAAGATGAGTATTTGGTGGATATTGGTGTGGTGTCAACCAACAGCCTCCGGTGCGTAAGTTACACTAACAAAAAAATGACTTTCTGCGATCGTCACTTGTAGACGCAAATTATAGAAATATTTTTTGCGTTGGCAATGTAGTCACAAATTATATGTAATTATCTAACCTACTTATGGCATCTATTGTTTTACCAAAAAACAAAAAAATTATAGAAATATTTTTTGCGTTAGTAAAGTAGTAGTTACAAACTATTTGTGATTGCCTAACCTAGTTATGGCATCTACTGTTTTGCAACCAAAAAAAAAAAAACTTACTAACATATGTTTTGGCAACTTATACACTGTAATGAAATTTTTTGAAAACTTATTCAGTGTGTTTGGTTTGAGTTTTTTGAATTAAGTTTTTTAAAAATTGAGTTTTTTGGTTTTCATGTTTTTTTGTTTTTAGTGAATATTTTTAAAATTTTAAACATTTTTTTTACGTTTTTAGATGCACCTTACTTAGATGTATCTAAAAAGTAAAAAATTTGTGAAAAAATATTTTTAAAAATTAATAAATACATAAAAATATAAAAAATGTACTGAATTCTCGTTTTTTGTTTTTTTTTTTTTATACTTTTGGTATTTAGTGAATTTTTAAAAGGTTTTTAAATTTTTTTTTTTTTTACCTTTTAGGTATATTTATGTTAGGTATGTCTAAAAATTAAAAAAATTGCTCAAAATATTAAAAAAATTCAGTAAAAACAAAAAAATACGGAAAATAAGAAAGTAGAATTTTCTGAAAAGTGTTTTTCAAAAATAATAACCAAGCATAGTAAATTACTCGGTTGACCACCCCAGGTAGATGTTGGAGATTGGCTAAAGATTCAGCTTGCCAACTAGCCATGCAAGGCTGGCCATGTGATCTCTTCTCCATGCTTGCCAACCAACAAAGGTGAGTTGGCCATGTGAAGAAAGCCACCGAAAGTAGAAAAGTGGGCTGGCAACCAGCTCACTTGAAAGCCTCTCTACTTCCTCTGTAATGTGTATATATAGAGAGGGTGAGAGCAGAGTTTAAACACAGTGAGGTGAGCTAAAGAGAGTGAATACAGAGAGAGAGAGAATTATTCAGAGAGTGTTGTAATTCTTCTTTGTTCAATATACTGAATCCGCTGCCCGTGGACGTAGGCGACTTGCCGAACCACATTAAATCTCTTGTGTTGTTACTTGTGTGTGTTCCCTGGTGTGCCCCCGATCCACAACAATTGGTATCAGAGCTCAGGTGGTGAAAAATCAAATTTTTTCTGAAAGTGCCCAGATTTCGAAGTGCTCGAAATTCACTTTTGAGCATACCAGAAGCAAGATCTCGACGAGAGGAGTCCAACCAAGCAAAGAACAGCCCCAGAAGAGGTCACACGCGCTACAACGCGCCGTCTGAAGAAAGAGAGTGAAGCTCACTCTCACCACGCGCCTCCACGTGCCGACTGCCGCTTGGCGCGTCATCCCACGTGCCACACGCGCGTCTCTAGGAAGAAGACGAGCCACGTGGCGCCACATCAGTGCCACGTAGACGCCGCATCATCGCCACGCAGACGCCACGTCAGACGCCACGTCAGCCCACGTGTCAGCCACGTGTCAGACACGTCAGCCCTGAGCCGCTGACCAAGCCGCGCCGCCGTTGACCAAGCCGCCGCGCCACCGTTGACCAAGCCGAGCGCGCCGATTGACCGCGCCGTTGAGCCGCGTTGACCGAGCGGCCGTTGACCTTGCCGAGCCGCCGTTGACTGAGCTGAGCCGCTGTTGACCGCGCCGCCTGCGTCGTTGACCAGCCGTTGACAGGAGTAATTATCCGGTGCATCTCAACGCACTAGATTCTAGAGATCTGAACCGTCCAACCTGTTTTGGCCAGATCGAAGTCATTCGGAGTCCGTTTTTGATGATCCAATAGTGTTTTCTAACTATTTGGAGTATTCCGGACACATCCGTACGGTCAGTTTTTTGAATTGAAGTTTCTAAAAAATGGCAGAATCTACAGAGGCCAGATCAACCGAGTCCGTAAGTAATTCAGCGAGTACAAGCAACTCTAGGCATTGGACCCCGGTGTCCCATGCTAAGTTCGAGGTAGAGAAGTTTGATGGAAGCAGCAACTTCGGCATGTGGAGATGCGAAGTTAAGGATATGCTTGTCCAGATGAACCTGCACTTCACT
This sequence comes from Camellia japonica, assembly GCA_030407325.1. NCBI lineage: Eukaryota > Viridiplantae > Streptophyta > Magnoliopsida > Ericales > Theaceae > Camellia > Camellia japonica. The sequence continues at coordinate 30,726,146 of JAPPVO010000019.1, forward strand.
CTGGGATACAAACCAGATGACCTGGATGGGACAGAATGAGAGAAGGTAAATCTCCTAGCCTGCAGTTCCATCCGACTTTGCCTTGCAAAAGAGGAGAAGTACGCCTTCACAGAATATGATATTGCGAAGAAGCTTTGGAAGGCGCTGGAAGATAAGTTCATGACAAAGAGCATTGAAAACCGGCTCTACTTGAAGAAGAGGTTGTTTCGTTTCGACTACAAGAAAGGTATTTCGATGAACGAACACCTAAATAACTTCAACAAAATTCTTACGGATTTGAAGAATTTGGATGATCACATTGGTGATGAAGATAAAGCACTGTTATTGTTGAATTCCTTACCTGACTCGTATGATCATCTCACTACTACTTTACTGTACGGTAAAGAGAAGATCAAGTATGTTGATGTTGCAAACGCCTTGGTGAACAATGAGTTCAGAAGGAAAGATAAGTTTGCAAATAGGGACTCAGCATCCGAGGCATTGACAGTCAGAGGTAGAACAAATAACAGAAGATATGCAGGGCGAGGAAAGTCTTGCTCAAAATCCAGAGGGAAATCTTCAGACAGAAGACGTCTTGCAAAAGACGAGTGTGCTGCTTGTCGCCAGAAGGGGCATTGGGCAAAAGATTGTCTCAATAAAGACAAGACAGAAGAAAAGGTGAATGTTGCACGAGATGGAGATAATGGTGAAGGAGCAGCCTTCACAGTTTCATCATATGGCTAGTCTGATGAATGGATAATAGATTCCGGATGTTCCTACCACATGTGTCCGAACAAGCAATGGTTCTCGAGCTTACGAGAGTTCGATGGAGGAGTTGTGCTGATGGGCAACGACCAAGCTTGGCAGACAAAGGGGATTGGGACAATGCGACTGAAGATACATGATGGAACAATCAGAATTCTTGAAGATGTTCGGTATGTACCGGATCTGACAAAGAATCTCATCTCAGTGGGAGTTTTAGACTCCAAAGGTTACAGAGTAACCATGGAAGGTGGAGTCCTCAAAGTTGTTCGAGGAGCATTTGTTGCAATGAAGGGTACTCGACAGGGAAATTTATATTTCCTAGACGGCTCTATAGTCACTGGAAGAGTGGTTGTCTCCACCAGCTCAGAAGATGATGCATTAGACACTTCCAGACTTTGGCACATGCGCCTAGGGCATGTCGGTGAGAAGGCTTTACAAGGGTTAGTAAAGCAAGGCCTGTTGAAAGGCGCCAAGACAGGGAAGCTTGAGTTCTGCGAGCATTGTGTATTGGGCAAGCAAACAAGAATCAAGTTTGGTACTGCTATTCATCGTACCAAAGGGATTCTAGACTATGTTCACAGCGACGTATGGGGTCCTTCCAAGAATGCTTCGTTGGGAGGTAAACACTACTTTGTGTCGTTCATTGATGATTTCTCCAGAAGAGTTTGGATTTACACAATGAAGCACAAAGATGAAGTCTTAGACATCTTTCTTATGTGGAAGAAGATGATTGAGACCCAGATAGGCAGACGGATCAAGAAGCTCAGATCTGACAATGGTGGAGAATACACATCAGATCCCTTCTTTGAGGTTTGCCAGAATGTAGGGATAGTGAGACATTTCACAGTTCCTGGAACACCGCAGCAGAATGGAGTTGCAGAACGCATGAACCGCACTTTGGTGGAGAAAGTCCGGTGTATGCTGTCACAGTCTGGATTGAGCAAGGCATTTTGGGGCGAGGTATTGAACTATGCTCGTCATCTTGTCAACAGACTACCTACTGCAGCACTAGATGGTAAGACTCCCATGGAGGTATGGTCAGGAGTGCCAGTTACTGATTATGATCAGCTACGTATCTTTGGATGTCCAGCCTATTTTCATGTTACAGAATCTAAGTTGGATCCAAGAGCCAAGAAAGCCATCTTCTTGGGCTTCAGTGACGGAGTCAAGGGATACAGACTTTGGTGCCCTGAATCAAAGAAAGTTCTCATCAGAAGAGACATTACCTTTGATGAGTCTGCAATGCTGAAGCAACCAGATCCTCAACAGAATGAGGAAGCATTGAAGAAGTCAGTGCAGGTGGAGTTTGAGACTCCAGCAAAGACTAGTCAGCCAATCAACCATCCTGAAGAAGTCTCAGAGGATAGCTCTGAAGAGAGTTCAGATGAAAATGAAGATCCAGAGGCTCCGCAACAATCAGAACCCATTGCAATCAGGAAAGGAAAAAGGATTACTAAGTAACCCAGTTGGATGACCGATATGGTAGCCTATGCACTTCCAATCATTGAAGACAATGTTCCTTGCACTTTCAAAGAAGTCGTGCAGAATGCAGAAAGTGTCAAATGGAAGGAGGCTATGGATGAAGAGATCGGGTCACTTCACAAGAACCAGACTTGAGAGTTGGTGCAACTTCCAAAAGACAAGAAAGCAATTGGGTGTAAGTGGGTTTACACCAAGAAAGAAGGCATCCCAAGCAAAGACAACATCAGATTCAAAGCTAGATTGGTAGTTAAAGGCTATGCTCAGAAGGAAGGAATAGACTACAATGAGGTATTCTCACATGTTGTGAAGCACACGTCTATTCGTATCTTGCTAGCTTTGGTTGCACAGTTTGATCTCGAGCTCGCCCAACTCGATGTCAAAACTGCCTTTTTACATGGAGATCTTGAAGAAAAGATATACATGTCCCAGCCAGATGGTTTCAAAGTTGCTGGTAAAGAGAATTGGGCCTGTAAGCTGAACAAATCGTTGTACGGATTGAAGCAATCCCCGAGACAGTGGTACAAACGATTTGATCGGTTCATGATAGAGAAAGAATACACAAGAAGTCAATTTGATCATTGTGTATATTTTCGTAAGCTTCCCGACGGTTCCTTCATCTATTTGCTCTTATATGTAGATGATATGCTGATTGCATCTAAGAGCAAGGTGGAGATTGACAAACTCAAGGCACAGTTAGCAAGAGAGTTTGAAAATGAAGGATTTGGGAGAAGCAAAGAAAATTCTTGGCATGGAGATCAAGAGAGACAGGAAGAAGGGCACGGTTTGTTTGACACAAACCCAGTATCTGAAAAAGGTGTTAGACAGATTTGGCATAAATGGGAAAACCAAAGCTGTAAGTACACCATTGGCCCCTCATTTCAAACTCAGTGCTTCGATGTCTCCACGCACAGAAGAAAAACGGAAGCATATGGCACAAGTTCCATATGCAAATGCAGTTGGTGCATTAATGTATGCTATGGTTTGTACAAGGCCTGACATCTCACATGCTGTGAGTATGGTAAGCATGTATATGCATGATCCAGGAAAAGATCACTGGCAGGCAGTGAAATGGATCCTAAGGTACATACATGGCACGGTTAATCTGGGATTGAAGTTCGAGAGAGATAACCGACTCGGGCAGAATTTGGTTGGATATGTGGACTCAGATTATGCTAGTGACTTGGACAAACGCCGATCAACAACAGGGTATTTATTTACGCTTGCTAAAGGGCCGGTGAGTTGGAGGTCAACGCTTCAGTCAACGGTGGCTTTGTCTACTACAGAGGCAGAGTACATAACAATAACAGAAGCCTTTAAGGAAGCTATTTGGCTACACAGGTTGATTGAGGACTTGGGTATTGTTCAGAAGCACGTTGAGGTGTACTACGATAGTCAGAGTGCTATTTGTTTGGCAAAGAACCAGGTTCATCATTCCCGCACCAAGCATATTGATGTCCGTTTCCATTTCATCCGAGAAATTGTGAATGAAGGGGATATTTTACTTCAAAAGATTAGTACTGCAGATAATTCGGCCGATATGCTCACAAAAGTGGTTTCTGGGATCAAGTTCCAACATTGTTTGGACTTGGTCACCATCTCTCGGAACTGAGCACCTTCGGGTGCAAGGCAGTGTTGATCGATCACTATGTTGGATAAGAGAATCCTCGCCAAGGTGGAGATTTGTTGGAGATTGGCTAAAGATTCAGCTTGCCAACTAGCCATGCAAGGCTGGCCATGTGATCTCTTCTCCATGCTTGCCAACCAACAAAGGTGAGTTGGCCATGTGAAGAAAGCCACCGAAAGGAGAAAAGTGGGCTGGCAGCCAGCTCACTTGAAAGCCTCTCTACCTCCTCTGTAATGTGTATATATAGAGAGGGTGAGAGCAGAGTTTAAACACAGTGAGGTGAGCTAAAGAGAGTGAATACAGAGAGAGAGAGAATTATTCAGAGAGTGTTGTAATTCTTCTTTGTTCAATATAGTGAATCCGCTGCCCGTGGACGTAGGCGACTTGCCGAACCACGTTAAATCTCTTGTGTTGTTGCTTGTGTGTGTTCCCTGGTGTGCCCCCGATCCACAACAGTAGAGTGCTTCCATTCTTTTGTTTTTCAGTTGTTCAAGTAGTGCGATTATGTTTTTTAGCGAATCATCGATGAAAGTTTTTTTCCACACAAAAATATTTATGCTTTGATTGTCAAACATACATAGTAGGAATTTTTTGACAGTATAAAGAAATAAGAAATTGGACTCGGAAAAGAGTAAGATGTTTCTTTTCAGGTCATAATTCTGAGTTCTAGAAACTAGATAGGCACTGAACACTATGTATTGAAGTCAAATATTTGACTACTACCTGACTGCAAATGCCAAAGCACCGGCACAAAAACAAGAAGTAACTGTCTATATCTTTGTTTTCGCTATTTAAAATAAAAAAAATTAAATTAAAATTTTAAATTTTGTATGTAACAATCAATTACCATGTTAAATATTTTTTCTCATATCTTCCTTTATGATCAATTAATCATAACATTTACATATCATTAAATCTATAAAATGGATCTAAAAAGAGAACTTATATACCCCATTTTCTCCTTCGTGACCTTTCTAATCACAAGATACAATATAGTTACTATAATTATATTGATGCCTGGTTTAAGATCCTTTTCCACTACAAACATGGCTCTGTTACCAAAAGGGTGGAAGCAAGACAGCGATAAGATATAGTTATAAAATTAAAACAATAACAGTAATTAAAAGATAAAAAATTGAAATAAAATAATTAAATGACAGATTTAAAAGATAGAAAACTGAAATTAGACTAACTTACAATCATAAATTGTTCACTGAAAATAACTTGAAAGCCTACCTTCATAACTTCAAAAATACAACTTGAATACAATTTTTGAGAGTGAAAAGCAAGAGTGAAAAGTAGGTGGATTCTCCATTCTTGAAAATTCTACCTTCTTCTTGACTAGAGAAGCTCTTTTATAAGCCAAGTAAATGACTGTGAGGCTTGTGATTCCAAAAGCTAGAAAGTAGGAGGCACATTGTGAGGCTTGTGACTTCAAAAGCCGAAAAGTAGGAGGCACATAGGGTGCTGTGGGCAACCGTGATGACTGATGGAAAGCTGTTTACTTCTAACTCTCTTTTTTTTCCTTTTCTTTCTCTCTCGTGACTGCACAGTTGATTGATAGGGAATCAATAACATAATTGACTGATGGGGAATCAATATATATATCAGTAACTTTTCTCAAAATAATAGTAGTGACTGAAGTTGATGTATACATGAAATCCAATGACTGTTTTAGACATATGGGTCCTGAGCATTTTGGAATTGTGGACCATATGGATCATGGCTAGTAGAGGCTTCGGATGAGACTGATCCATCTGAAGCATCATCTTCATCTTGTGACTTGGCTTGGGCCAATAGTAACTTTGCAATCTAAATAAGTTCTTCATTATTGGTCTTGGACTTGGGCTTTGACTTGGGCTTTGAAGGCCCAGAACTAGCTATTGGACTCCCAAGTCTGATTGTGGTAAGAGGAAGTGGGCTTTCTTGAGTGACTGAAGCAATTGGGTTCTGCTGAGAAAATTTAACCATTGTAGGAGTAGGAGCATGAATATTGATTGGAAATTTTTGCTGGACTTGTTCAATAATACGTTGGGTTTTGAAAGCATCCCACCATTTGACAAAATGCTGGCGACTGACTAGATTGTTAGAAATATTGTATTGCCATTTAAATATCCAAGGGACTTTATATTTGGACATAAAATGGAGCAATATAGGGAATTAACTTTTGTGTTGACTCAATTTATAAACTGAAGAGAAATAATTGACTTGTTCCATTAAATTAGTAGGAATAATTTTTGGGATTGCACCATGTTGAGACCACCATCTTAGAAACCATGAAGGAAATTCTGACTTGAATTTATGGTTAAAAGAGAAGAACCATGAGTGACTGTATGACTCATTTTGGTGGAAAATGATCTTAAACCAGGCATCAATATAATCATAGTAACTATATTGTATCTTGTGATTTGGAAGGTCACGAAGGAGAAAAATGAGATCACATTCATCCATAGATACAATATTGTGTATGTATAAAGAATGGTAAATGATTTTACTAGCATTGATTCGGTCATAGTGGATTTGATGACTATGGATTAGTGATAAAAGAGAATATCTTTATAAAAAGTAATTGACTTTTCTAGATGGGAATGAATGAAATGCCATCCAGAAGGGAAATAGGATGTAACTAGTAGGTTGACATTATGAATATTTTTATGAACTGGTTCTTTGTAGAAAAGATGGACTGGTTGGGATTTAAGAACATAATCTGTTCTTGTAGATCTGTATGGATTATTAGGAGGCATTGGAGTAATGGACTGACAAGTAAAAGGGATCTAAAGCAAGGGCAGAAGTGTAACTAGGTTTAGGAATGTTACTAAGAATTTGGTATCTGCTGACTAGATCAATTGGAGAAGCAACAATAGGTTGACTGATTGGAACAATGGTAAGTTTAGAATGAGGCTTTTGATTTGACATCTGTAGTTGAACAAACAAAAGTTGATTAGTATCTACTGAGGAGATCTAACTTATCAATATGGAAATTGAGAAGATTAGTGTAATGGGAAATCAAATTGTGTTGACTGCGAATTTGTTGGAATTGTAAATAAGGATCTTAGTCAATCATTTTTAAATAGGTTATTTTGAAGGAGCAACAACAAATCAATTTGCGATATCGGGTGACTGCTAACTTGTGTGTAGAACAATAACGAGTAGGCATGATGCGCACTATCCCTCCTGTAAAAATTCTCGGGTAAGAAAATCAGGGATAGAATTTTGATTACCGGGAATGTATTCAATATCAAAATCAAAGATACTTAAAATAGATTGCCAACGGGTAAAAACATGTTTACTAGCAATATTTTGAACATCTTTTTGTAAAACATATTTAGCACTTTTACAATCAACTCATAATAAAAATTTTTGATTTAAAATATCATATTGAAATTTACTAATACATAATACAATAGTTAAAATTTCTTTTTTAATAGTACTATAATTTTTTTTGTGCTTTATTCCAAACACCAGAATGAAAACGAATAATTTGTTTAGATGACTTAGGAGTGATCTTTTGAAGGAGAATGCACCATAACCAACATTAGAGGCATCAGTTTGAATAATTTTGAATGAATTTTCAGTAGGAATACCAAGACAAGGCAAAGTTTTAACATATTTTTTGACTTGTTACACAATAGCAGTATGACTATGAGACCATGGAGGAAGATTATCCTTCAATCGATCAAAAAGGGGTTGACAGGTTTTCCTAAAGTCTTGATAGAATTCAATAATGTAATTAAGAGAACCTAAAAATTGTTGTAGCTGAGTTTTGTCTAAAATTTCATCAGGAAACTTAGAGACGAATTCAATAGATGGGCTAATTGGAAGAATACTACTTTGATATATATCATAACCTAAAAATCTGACTTTGGTTTGAAATAACTTAATTTTAGGGGCAAATATGACTAAACTATTATGTTTAATAATCTGGAGGAAGGAGTGAAGATGTTTCCAATGTTCATCTATGGACTTAGAGAAAATAAGAATATCGTCAATGTAAACGATGGAAAATTGACTAAAGGGATTGAATATTTCATTTATGATGTTCACTAGGTGCATTTTTTAAACCAAAAGATATAACATTCCATTCGTAATGACCAAAGGGTGTAGTAAAAGCAGTTTTATATCTATCTTTAGGGTGAATTTCTATTTGCCAAAATCCACTTTTAAGATCAAATTTACTAAAAATGACGGCTCGACTAAGGCGTTTAATTAAATTTTTTTAATTAGCGATTGAATAGCGTATCCATTTTAAAACTTTATTTAAAGGTTTATAATTGATGACTAATCGTGGAATACCACGTTCAAGTTCAGCATTTTTATTAACGTAAGAGGCAAGACAAGAATAACAGTAATTAAAAGATAGATAACTGAAATAAAATAATTAAAAGACAGATAATTAAAATTAGACTAACTTACAATCGTAAATTGTTCACTGAAAATAACTTCAAAGCCTAGCTTCAAAATACATAACTTCAAAAATACAACTTGAATACAATTTTTTAGAGTGAAAAGCAAGAAAATTGTATTCAAGTTGTATTTTTGAAGTTATGTATTTTGAAGCTAGGCTTTGAAGTTATTTTCAGTGAACAATTTACGATTGTAAGTTAGTCTAATTTTAGTTATCTATCTTTTAATTATTTTATTTCAGTTATCTACCTTTTAATTACTGTTATTGTTTTAATTTTATAACTATATGTTATTGATGTCTTGCTTCTACCCTTTTGGTATCAAAGCCATAATAATTTTCAAGATAATCAAAGAAATTGACTTCAGTACTGTTTTATTGTGTTTACGAGATACTCGATTCATCAATTATCATGCTAGTCTAATGGGAATGATGGAATCTGGACTTCATAACTTGGGTGATTAAAACGTATGTGAACAGAGCCATCATCATGTTGTTGGATTTGTCGGACATCATTACTATCAAATTGGTGTGGATGGATATAATTTTCATTGACTGTAACCCAATTATTAGGAAGAGTGATTTCATCCCAACAAATGGTTTTAGGGACTTCGATGTTGGTTTCACTAGTATTGCCTTGGATGAGTAAGGTTTTATCTTTTGGACTTTTTACTAAAGCATGAACATTAAGATTGGTTTTAACATACATTGAGTGATTTTCATTGGTATAAAGATGTCTTTACTTCTAGAGTTATGCTTAGACAGAATTGTACTAAATCATTTTGGAAATAAAAATTTATTAATGGATTACCTAGTCTTTTTGCCCATAAAATTAATGATGTCCTTAGTCAACCTACTGGTATTATTGAATATAATAACCTAACTTATGGTGATATAATTAGTACTATTCAGAAAGAATGATTAAAAATGTGTATTGACATGAAACTTAGTCAAAAAACAGTTAGAGATAAACAAAAGGCTAAATATGAATTAGGTAACTTCTGTGAATAATATGGTCTACCCCCTACAGCACCATCGCGTAAAAAACATAAGAAAAATAAAGCTTTCCCCAAACCATATAAGAAATATCGTAAAAAACATTCATTCTCTAAATCAACAGATCAATATTATACTAAACCTAACAAGAAATATCACAAAAAAACTAAAAAATTTAAAAAGTCAAAATCTACTCATGATGTTACTTGTTACAATTGTTAGACAATCTTCACTGTATTTAAAAAAATAAATTATGTTTGTGTACTTAACAACAAACAGAGTACAGAAGAAATAAAGGAAATGAGAGAGTTTGTTTGATTACAAAAATCAAACCAGAAAATAAAATAAAATAAATAAAACAGATTTTTTTTTTATTTTGTTACAAAAACAAAATCAAAATCTGAAACAGAAAAAATAATAAAACAGAAAAGTAAATTAATTACTTATCAAATTAATTTGTTGAACAAATTTTCTGATTAAGTCCAGTATTTAACATTGTATCTTTAAGACAGATTCGTCCTCTTCACGGTGCTTTCAGATTGTGGACGTCTATCTCCCAGGATTAAATGATCAACAGCAAACAATAGCAGTACTACAAATTATTTGCCCAACAAACACACTTTGTGTTTGCACTCTTTCTCACAAAAAATTATATACAGCAAAATACAAAGAGTATTGACAGAATTAGGGACGAAATTTTTTTGTGAAAAATCCAAATGATGAACTGCCTTTATATAGGAAAATTTGTGGCTTTTCAGATTTGAACTCAACAGGTAAAAACCTATTCAGACAGTATTCAACAGGTACAAGACTTGTACAATTTGAATTCAACAGATGTGAACCTGTTTGATTTAAATTTAAACAGAAATATATCTGTTCGGGTGGGAAAAACTAGACAGGTTATTTTGGAATTAAATTTCGAATTTTAAATTCCAAAAGTTTGAATTCTTGACAGATTTTATTTTACAAAAAAATAAAATTAAATTCAAATGTTTTTGGCCTAAAAAGATAGGTATTGAGCCGGACAAGCTCAATCCAACCCAACCTCACACCACGCACCTGCGCCCAAGCCCAGGCTCAGCCCGGCCCGCCCGACCAACCAGACGGACGGACGGACGCGGCGCGTGCGTGTTTGTTTATTTTTGGGTCCAATGGGTGTAGCCCAATTTGTCCATAACCTCTCCCTTTTACAAACTTGGGGTGCCCCTTGGGGTCCTCTCTAAGTTACAAACCCAAGCCTTATAAACCCACTCAAAGTATGCCTACTAAATCAATGTGGGACAAGCCTTAAACCAAACATTTAGGAAATTTCACCAAAAACACTATTTCCATGGAACTTTCTTTGGCTTCAATTTTCCATTCACCCGATAATGGTTTTGAGCAACCAAATATACCATGTGAATCACAACGCGCGCCGTAAAAAATCTTTTGTTTAAGGAAATTTGCTTAAGGAAATAAAAAGGGTTGTTCAAAGTTTTTAAGGAAATAAAAAGGGTTGTTCAAAGTTTTTAATTTATGATTGAGAGAAGTAACAGACAAGTAAGTCTCTCAACAAATTCTGTTTGAACTATTACCCGAGCAATCATGCGTGGAGTCCAAAATTGGAAGGAAAGTCTTGGGAATAGAAGAGGATACAATGAACACAACTGATACCGTAGGCTAGACCTTTTGGGCAAGGAATCAAGTGGTTAGCATTTACTTGTTCATAGGTACTCAGTTATCCTAAAGCCAGCAACTTAAAGATTGGTTTAATAGAAAAAGATTTTCTTGTTAGGATATTACTTCAGCTGTTAAGATCTTTTGTTAGCCACCAGTATTGCTGAAAGGCCAATAATTGCTTTTGGCCATCAAAATTCTTATTCTAGTTGGTTATATCACTAAACCACCACAATTATCAACCTTGACAAGTATGAAGGTCACACAAAAAAATTATCACAAGCATGGATAAGATAGAGTAAGATGTGGCAGGTTTAAAGAGGGAATTATAGAGTTAGACATCTTATAGATGAACTAGAAAAACATCAAATGTTTCTAGGATAACATCACCAACCTGTATCACTAGTAACTGAAAATTGAAATCACCAAAGGTCAGAGATTGGAATACTGGTTCAAACCTTAGATGCTCAGACTGAGTCAATTAATAGCAATGAGATTATAAAAGTTGACAGATAATCCGAGATAAAGAAATTTTTGGATGTCCTGACTCGGTATCAGCTCCATTTACTGTAAGTTTTTCTCAAATGGAGATCATTGACAGCACACTGGGCGTCTTCTTTCTGCTAATGATTAAGTAATGGATAATTTGACATTTGGCATTTCAATGGGTAATTTATTTAACTGCAACTTTATTTGCTGTCACTCACATATATATCTTCTTTAAAGCTTCTTAACAAAATTGATATTGATGATCTGATGAGGATAATAGTGTGTCAGACATGGCATTGGGATATAGCTTCAAACAGACAAGAGTGGAAAACCATCTGCCTAGGTCTGTACCTCATAGACCCATAGCCAGCTTCTGAAGATGATATACTTAAGCTAGAGGGAGTAAGCTCAGTCAGAGCCTCTTTCAGCAACAGACGATAGTTTGTTCACTATTACTTTGGAGTTCACAAGCGATTCAATGGTTGGAGGAAAAGGAATATCATCATTAGTGGCTATTGTGAATTTTTTTTTTCTTTCTGAGTTGTGTGCTTTTAATATAGAATAGATGTGTCCCCTAGTTACCTGATCATACCTCCTCAAAGTAATTTTAAAAAAAAAAACTGATAGCAAATATAAATTTTATTCACTAAAATATTAGCTTTACACATGACTTTGTCAGAGAGCTTATTTCCAGCAAGAAAGAGTTGCTGCAAATTTGCCAGAGAGCTTATTTCCTGCAAGAAAATCTGTCACTGCTATGAACAAATTCAGCAGTGACAGACTTTCAGTCACTGCTATGAAAATCTATCTACATTGTTTTGGTCAAGAATAGAAAGCCTTGTAATATAAACTTAGAGATCACAAGCACAAAATAACTCAAGTAAATTCATGAGGAAGCAATCACTCAAGCTCAACATCATAGCATCACAGATTGAATTTCACGATTTGACAACTATAAATTCATATTCATATTCAAATTCAAATCAAATGAATACATGGATTCAAATTCAAATCTCTCACAACAAATTTATAATTAAATATGAACTTCAAGATCAGAGAGAGAATTTACCGCTTGAAATCGCAAGGGGCAAACCCTAGGAGGAGATTCAAGATTGTAAACCCTAGGAGGAGATAAATCAACGGAATGAAGAGCTTGAGAGAGAGAGAGAGAGAGAGAATACGAAACTAAGATTGAATCGAAATCGATGCAGATGGATTATTGTTTGTGCCAAAGGCAAAGGTGCCAACATCATGAGCATGCCCCATCCAGTAATGAATTATTGTTTTTGCTCCCTCATTCCCTATCATTTTAGGCATATACATGGAAGAAGTTTTGAATTACAAATTGTCAATCCAAATACAAAGGCATGCAGAACCTGAAGAAACCATTGTCGCAAGCAGGTACTACATACCCCAACCCAAAATCAAAGCTTCCAAACACAAATATTCAAAGGAAAAATTATTCCTACCACAAGAACTTCATTTTGTCATTTTGTCCAAAGAGATGGAATTTAGTGGGACCTCATAAAATAGCCCATAAATTAAACAGAAAGAAGAAGAAACAGGATTCCAACCAACAGTTCAAACTTCAAAGAGAAGAATCATTCTGTTAACAATTCAGAGTCCAAAGATGATAGACAACTTAAATCAACTCATGAAAGCCTTGTGGCAATAGTTTCCCATCAACTACATAACTCCACATTTCAATTTCTCTAAGGCCAACTTCAGTTAAAACATGCGCTACCTCATAAGGAAGAGAACGAATCTATCCTCATAGAATTGATATCAATTGAATTGATATCAATCTGGATAAAGGCAATGACTAATGACTTGGTTGTAGTGTCTGCTCGAATCATTGTAGGTGTCTTAACTTGGACAGGACTATGTAAGCCATTAGTCACAGTCTTCGTCGCTTATAGCTTCAACAACGGTCCCAAATTCATTATTGTCAAAATATGTATCTAAAAAACGTTAAAAGAAAAATTAAGGAAATTTTAGATATTTAACTGACCTCATGGACTTCCTTGCATGACCAACTACACCCCATTATACCCAACAAAACTACAACCTGTTAAAGAAATTATAATTTTTATCGTTATTTTTGCACTCCATATCTAATCAAGACAAAAGAATCATGTTATGAGATAATCATAATCTTATTAAATTGCAAAACTTGAAGTAAGGTTAAGATGGTTTCGCAATGTGTAAGCAATCCACTAAATTCACTTGAGATAGACTTTGGTGATTCCAGTTCATGTCATGAGGAAACGTATGGTACCATGTGGTTCAACCAAACATAGGGCCCTGGTTAGAATAGAGCAGTGAAATAGGACTTGTGAGCGGGTCTACTGAAATAATTGAGGCACAATTGTGTTCATAAATATATGCATAAATGCATTCCTGTGGAAGAAAATAGAAAGCAATCTAACCTTTTATGTTGCGGCTTGTTCAATCAGTGCACAGCCCAGATCAAGGTTATCATTAGTAACAAGTTGCACAGCTTGTTCAAGTTCACTTGCAATATTTAAACCCTGAAGCGAATTCCTAAGCTGACTTGATATTGAGCCACGTAAGGGTTCCTATCAGTAATCACACAACCATTGTCAAACACCAGGTAACAAAGGCAGACAAACATAAGATTCAGGTATCTTACTGTCTATTGTAATTTGTCTGCAGGATTTATTTGCTGCAACTTATCCCTCTTCTGTACCACTTCCAGGCTGGCAAACTGGTCATCCCCATGGATATGGGTTCAATATGCAATATCATACTGCAATGGTATCTAGCAGTTAAACATGATCATAAAAATTACTCTGTTTTGTAAATATATATATATACACTCATAATAAGGAGGGAAAAAAAACATTTGAAAAAACGAAAAAAAAAACTCAGTAAATAATGAAACACTGAGTATTTTTATACACAAGAAAATGAGTATTTTTTTATAATTTTTGTTTCACTCATAGTAAATGTTATCTGTTTTTACAGCCCATGCAACCTGTTCTACACTCGTCAAAATCAGTTAACCCACTTGATCTCAACAATGAAATATCTTCAGTTCAGGCACCGACGGTATGCTGCACTATTAAATTCAAACTGATTTGTTCCATCTATTTTGACCCATTTAGTGTGTCATTTAAAAGTGTTTAGCAATAAACATATTAAAAAAAATAAAAAGAAAAAAGGTTGAACTGTTTGCTTCATCACTTCCATGCATGTTAGCAAACCATTTTGTAATTACCGCTCAAATTATGGTTGCTGTTTGAATAAAAAAGGGGAAGTGATCAGGAAGTTTTAGCTAGCTTGATATGTGTGTGTGTGTGTGTGAATATAGTGCTCAGACTTCCTTTATGATTGTGACATGTGGATATGCCTGATTAGTTATTAATTCAATCTTTCATTTTAGTCTACTTTTAATTGAAGAAATTTATTAAGAAAATAGGGAAAAAAATACAAAAGAGGACAAGAAGTGCTTTACAATCAAACAAGTATCTATGAACAAAACAAAAACAAAACAAGAACTATAAATCACGCAGACACCCATTCACTAGTAATCAAAAAGAGCTGGACCCCTTTGAACGGAGGGATTCAGAAGCCTAAAATGATGTCAAAATGCGAACTCTATCCCACATAGAATCCAAGTCCCCAAATTTCTCTTAAAAAGTCCTTGCATTCCTTTCCAACCAAATGACCCAAAAGATAGCAAATACCACACAAAGCCACAACACTTTTGCCCTTTTCTTGCCCCCCAAAACTTGAAAATCAGTTGAAAGCATGCGGATACTTGCTGCTGGAGCCACTCATGGTGAATTAACCAAAAGAAAGAGTTGATGCCATAACCTCATAGCTACAGGGCAGTGTAAGAAAAGATGATTCAAAGATTCCTCACCCCTTTTACACATGATGCACCATTGAGTATAAATATAGCGATTGAGTCTTCTCTTTTGAAATGTATCATTGGTCAGAATGATACCTTGTGCATTGATTCAATTAGTTGAATCTTGTGCTGATTCTCTCTTTTTATTTATTTATTTTTTAATTTGTTATTTTTTTTAAAGAATCTTCCACAGTTCACAAGTTCTTTTTTATTTTTATTTTTTCAGAGGAAGATTTTAATTCTACGTGGTGTGTTTTTTGTAATGTAGTTTCCTTCCATGGCATCCTTGCAAGGTGCTCTGCCTAATGTGGCAGCTCCTGCTTGCTTATTGCGCACTTCCGGCCTCGGTACTCCTTCACCAACAAAGGCAGTCAAATTACCATTGTCAACCAAAAGTTACTACTATTATGTGGGTGTCTTCTTACAAGTCAAATACTAAGAGAGCCAATTCCCTGAAAATTGTATGTGCATCAGTTCTAGCTACAGTAATTACTTAATTGATACCTGAGTTGCTGTCAAGTATAGTCCGGGCTGGTATGCTGCATCTTGGCCCATGCCTCTCATTTCTTGGCCAGCAGCTTCAAATGCCCAATCCGATACATGAATCATGTCAACCAACACCTGAAAAGAGGTGAAATATGCTTTATGGTATGGACTTCTAGTACACATTACATTGAAAAAAAGACAAAAAAAACATTGCATTCTTATTGGTCTTTATGTATGCAGTATACCAAAATACAAAAACTAGGCATTTTTTATGAAATGCAAATATTTCGCTATGATGACTTCCTAAATTTTTGGGACTCTTTGTTTCGGTTAATACTCGAGGAAGACACGTAGTGTCCATAAAAGATATAGCTTCTCTAAAACTTCTAATCTAAGAAATTTTACTTCCGACATGAAGTAACTCCAATATATTAGTTGAAGACTCAAAATGCATATGAGAAGTACAACTTTCCTTTTCTCTCTTGCTCAAAATTTAAAGATTGTCCTTACTACTATACTTGCATGACTCAAAAAGACACTCTTTTCCTTTCAATATTATCCTCTAACTACCTTATTCTTAGTCAATAGCAAACTCAATAATGATATCAATAGAACTTACCCCATATTTTGAAACAGGAATCCCCTGTTGAGCCCGTAGTAAGTGTGCTCGTCTCCGTTTTAACCACTGCAAAAGGGAGGCCTGAAATAAAGTCCAAATTGCATGTTTTGTGTATAGTAATATCATTATTGGAAATACGCAGTGGGTGAACATGCCGAAACAAAGCATACAATATTAAGGATAAAGAACTTGAAAAAGAGGTTTCACTTGAGTCTTTGGAGAACAAGGTAATTTAGAGCCATTTAAAAGTGATCAGAAAATATTGAAGTGCAGAAAGTATAACTAACCCCTCTTATAGACATGCAGGCAATACAAAGGAGTCCACGGTAGCTAAAAAGCAAGCAAATAAACAAACCCCATTTCTGACCTTCTTCAGGTAACTGCAAGATTTCAAAGCATACCACATTTTAAACACAATCCCACAAATAGGATTATAGGGGAAAAACAAATGCAAAACTTACACAATTTCTTGCTCTAGTGAACCACAGGGTACCAATAATAGTCCACACCCACAAAAATGGATTGAGCAGCACAGAGAGAATTGAAAGAACCACTAATCTTCCACAAAAATGTGCTTATTTTTAGATAGAAATTTAAAAATACAGAAAGGGAATGTGATTGAAATTTAATTATATTTTATTTATTTATTTTTTTAGTAATTTTTTAGAGTAGTTAAAATTGGCTTTTTTATAAAATTATAAATATACTCAAATAAGTTTAAAAAATTAGAGCAAAATTATTTTTTACATTGTCCTCAATTAAAATTTAAGGTAAAAGCTTGGTTGGAAATTGTTAGTTTTTTATATTAAAAAAAATCAGATTAAATTTTTTTTTTAATAGATGTTTTCACGACATGCTAATGCATGTCGTATAAAGTTATAATATTTTACGACATGAAATGTATGTTATCTTAAGTACAAATATCTTACGACATATTTTTATATGCCGTGAAAACATACATTTTTTACGGCATACTTTTGCATGCCATAAAAAAATCATATTGATTTATTTATTTTTTTTGGTTAGAAGTTTTCACGACATTCATTAGCATGTCGTGTATAGTTATAATATTTCACAACATGAAATGTATGTCGTCTTAAATATAAATATTTTACGACATATTTTTGTAAGTCATGAAAACATATATTTTTTACGGCATACTTTTGTATGCCATAAATATATGAATTAACGACTAACATGGTATGTATGCTGTTATTGACAAAACATTAACGGCTTGCAAAAAAAAATGTCGTAGAATGTACTAATTACGACATGCATTTAATGCATGCCGTAAACATAATGCCGTAAATAGTTAGTTTTGTTGTAGTGACAATTCATTAGGTACATTAGGCTTCCAATGATTTGGGAGTATTTTAACTAAGACACCACATCACCTTTATTTTTTGATAAATAAATATTGATGTCTATAGGTGTTCTAGTTACATTTATATCATCCTTGATAAATTTACCAAGAATTTTCTCAATATAATGCGATTGAAATAATACATATCTGTCAGATATTTTAGTAATTTTCATTCCTAATATTACATCTACGACCCCTATATCTTTCATATCAAATCTTTTGTTCAGCATTTGCTTAGTTGATTTGATCATGTTTTGACTGCTTTCAATGATAAGCATGTCATCCACATAAAGACAAACTATGACATATCCTTAGTCAGTGTTTTTAACATAGACGCGCTTGTCATATTAGTTTATCTTAAACCCATTAGTAAGCATAGCATGATCAAAATTTTCATGTCATTGCTTAGGTGCTTGTTTTAATCCATAAAGAGATTTTACAAGCCGACAAACTTTCTTTTATTGCCCTAGCACTACAACCCCTTCGAGTTGCTTCATATAGATTTCTTCATTTAGATCACCGTTTAAGAAAATTGTCTTAACATCCATTTCATGTATTTTTAAATTATACAACGCTGCTATAGCAATAAGCATGCGAATAGATGTTATTCTTGTCACAGGGGAATATGTGTTAAAATAGTCCAGTCCTTCCTTTTGTCTGTAACATTTTACTACAAGTCTTGCTTTATACTTGTCTATTGAACCATCTGCTTTTATTTTTCTCTTGAATATCCATTTATATCCAAGAGGTTTAGAACCAGGTGGAAGATCCACTAATTTCCAAGTATGATTTTGCATAATGGATTCAATTTCATTATTAACAGCCTCTTTCCACAAAGGTGCTTCAGGACCTGTCATTGCTTCCTTAAAGTTTTGAGGTTCATTTTCTAACAAGTATGTCAGAAAATCTGGAGCAAAGGATTTTGATGTTCTTGCTCTCTTACTTCGTCTTGGTTCATCATCAGTTAAATCCTATTGGTCAAGACTATTACTAGCCTCTTGTATTTGATTGTCATTAGTCTCTTGACTTTGTGTACAATCATAAGTTCTTTTTTTGTGAACTTAATTCATGTCCTTTCTTGTAAGAAAAGACATGTTCAAAAAACACAGCATTCCTTGACTCTATAATAGTGTTCACATTTATATCAGGTATTTCTGATTTATAAGTCAGAAACCAATATGCATTACTATTCCGAGCATAACCAATAAACACACAATCTACTATTTTTGGTCATATCTTAGTCTTTTTAGGAACAGGAACTTCTACTTTTGCCAAACACCCCCACACTTTTAAGTATTTGTAGGAAGGTAGTCGACCTTTCCATAATTCATAAGAAGTGCTGTTGGTTTTCTTGTGTGGTATTCTGTTAAGGACATAATTAGCAGACAATATTGCTTCCCCCCACAAATTCTACGGTAAGCCTGAACTTAGTAACATGGCATTCATCATTTCTTTAAGGGTTCTATTCTTTCTTTCGGCAATTCCATTTTGCTGTGGAGAATAGGGTGTTGTAGTTTGATGAATAATGTCATGTTGTGCACAAAATTCATTTAATGGTGCATCATATTCACCACTCCTATCACTTCTAACCATTTTAATGGTTTTACCAAGTTGATTTTCAACTTTAGTTTTGTAGAATTTAAACATTTCTAAGACTTCATGTTTACTTCTAAGTAAGTATACATAACAGTATCTTGTGCAATCATCGATAAATGTTATGAAATACTTTTTGTCTTCTCTAGTTTGAACAAATTTAAGATCACATACATCTGTATGAATTAATTCTAGAGGTTTGATTTTTCTTTCAACCGATTTAAATGGAACCTTAGTTAGTTTCGCTTCTACACAAATCTCACATTTGTGATTAGGATCAATTTCAAACTTTGGTATATAATCCAAACCAATTAATCTACGCAAAGCATCAAACTTTAAATGTCCTAATCTACCATGCCATAAATTCGACTCAATAATATAAGCAAAAGATGTGTTATTCTTATTAATAGCAAGTTTTGGTACAATTGTCATTACATTCAACTTGAAGAGACCATCAGTCATGCATTCTTTACCAACATACATACCACTCTTTGTTAATACAAATTTATCAGACTAAAAAACAAGCCTAAAACCATTTTTACTTAACAAAGAACCAGAAACTAAATTCTTTCGGATGTCTGGTACATGTAGTACGCTGTTGAGGGTCAGTTCCTTCCCTGATGTCATCTTCAAGATCACATTTCCTTGTCCAGCCACAGAAGAAGTAGAAGAATTTCCCATGAAAAGTTATTCACCATTTACAGCCTCATTGTAAGTAGTGAACATCTTCTTGTCCGCACAAATGTGACAAGTTGCCCCAATGTCAACCTACCATTCCTTGGGATTTCCAACCAAATTAGCCTCAGACACCACAACAGAGAGATTAATGTCATTTACCCCGTTAGAGATGTAATATAATTCTGTCACATTGGCTTGATTGGTGGTCTTTTTACTTGTACTTCCATGATCTTTCTTAGGGCGACGGCAGTCAGAAGCTCGATGTCCGATCTTGCCACAATTATAGCATTTACCTTTGAACTTTTTATTGTCGTTGTTGCCGCCTTGTTTAGGACTATCTCCAGTAAACTTTCTCTTTTTGTTATGTGGTTTGTGTACTTATTCAACCATATTAGCCTTGGACTCAATGGGATTTTTACCATTCCTCTTTTCAGCCTTTTGGTTATCTTCCTCAATTCTTAGTCTTACAATCAATTTATCCATGGTCATCTCCTTGCGTTTATGTTTTAAATAATTTTTGAAATCTTTCCAAACCAGTGGTAACTTTTCCACTAAAACAGCGACTTGGAAAGACTCGCTAAGAGACATACCTTTAGAATGAATATCATGCAAAATTATTTGAAAATTTTGAATTTGAGAAATTACCGTTCAGGAGTCTACCATAACGAAGTCCAAAAATTTACCGATAATAAATTTCTTTATGCCGGCATCCTCTATCTTGTATTTTTTCTCCAAAAAATCCCACAATTCTTTTGCTGTTTTCAGAGGATTATAAACATTATACAACATGTTGTCAAGGCCATTGAGGATATAGTTTCTGCATAGGAAATCAGAATGTTTCCAAGTGTCTATAGCGACAACAACTTGCTGATCACTTTCATCCTCTCTAAGTATTGGAGCCTCTTCACGGAGAAACTAGGCCAAATTTAGAGTTGTAAGATAGAACAACATTTTCTGCTGGCATTTCTTAAACTTAGTGCCATTAAATTTTTTCGATTTTTCTCCATGATTTATCGGAACTTGAACATGGTTCTGGATAGGGACCGGAGTCGTTGTAACGATTGGATTTGGAGAACTACTTTTAGCAGCCATAATATCTGATTACAAAAATCAGAAAAAACCAAAACACAAATTAATTTTCAAGTTACTAAAACCAGAAATAAATTATAACACAAAATAATTTTATTTTCCTTGCTACAAAAACTAGAAAAATAAAATACCACAATAATTTTCTGTATCACAAATTAATATTCTGCAGTTGTTAATGACACCAGTATATTACTACTAGTTGTCAAAGAAAATAAACAGTATATTACTACTATTTGTCAAAGAAAATAAACAGTATATTACTACTATTTGTCAAATAGTATATTACTACTATTTGTATTTTCCAACCAGAATATCACTTTGTGAAAGCACGGAAAATAAATACAATGAAGACACCAAAAAATAATCTGTCTTAAGCTTGTTGGACAATCTTCACTATATTTAAAAAATACATTATGTTTGTGTACTTAACAACAAACGGAATACAGAAGAAATAAAGGAAATGAGAGAGTTTGTTTAATTACAAAAATCAAACCATAAAATAAAATAAAATAAATAAAACAGGTTTTTTTTTTTTTTTTGTTACAAAAACAAAATCAAAATCAAAATCTGAAACAGAAAAAATAATAAAACAGAAAAGTAAATTAATTACTTACCAAATTAATTTGTTGAACAAATTTTCTGATCAAGTCCAGTGTTTAATATTGTGTCCTTAAGACAGATTCGTCCTCTCCACGGTGCTTTCAGATTGTGGACGTCTATCTCCCATGATAAAATGATCAACAGCAAACAATAGCAGCACTACAAATTGTTTGCCCAACAAACACATTTTGTGTTTGCACTCTTTCTCACAGAAAATTGTATGCAGCAAAATGCAGAAAGTATTGACAGAATTAGGGACGAAATTTTTTTGTGAAAAATCCAAATGAGAGACTGCCTTTATATAGGAAAATTTGTGGCTTTTCAGATTTGAACTCAACAGGTAAAAACCTATTCGGACAGTACTCAACAGGTACAAGACTTGTTCAATTTGAATTCAATAGATATGAACCTGTTTGATTTAAATTTAAACAGAAATACATCTGTTCGGGTAGGAAAAACTAGACAGGTTATTTTGGAATTAAATTTCGAATTTTAAATTCCAAAAGTTTGAATTCTGGATAGATTTTATTTTACCAAAAAATAAAATTAAATTCAAATATTTTTTGTCCAAAAAGATAAGTATTGGGCCAGACAAGCCCAATCCAACCCAACCTCACACCATGCACCCGCGCCCAAGCCTAAGCCTAGCCCGCCTGATCAACCGGACGGCGGCGACGCACATGTTTATTTTTGGGTCCAATGAGTCTAGCCCAATTTGTCCATAACCTTTTTCTTCTACAAACTTGAGGTGCCCCTTGGAGCCCTCCTAAGTTACAAACCCAAGCCTTATAAACCCACTCAAAGTATGCCCACCAAATCAATGTGAGACAAGCCTTAAACGAAACCTTTAGGAAATTTCACTAAAAACACCATTTCCATAGAGCTCTCTTTGGTTTCAATTTTCCGTTCACCCGATAATGGTTTTGAGCAACCAAATATACCACGTGAATCACAACGTGGTATAGAACGCGTTACCACTTAGACCCACCAAATTTGGCACATGGGTCCCACCTAAAAAATAGACCAAAGTTAAGAAAAAAATCATATTTTCCAAAACCATTTCTAACAACAATTATGGTAAAAAGGGCCATTATTCTAATAAATGTAAAGCTAAAGCCAACCTAAAGGACAAACTTAACTAATTACACATTACTGAAGAAAATCAACGTCAAATATTTGAAATATTCAACTTAGGCCTCGTTTGGGAACCCTCCATTTTAGCCAAAAAGTCAAAAAGTTACTAAAAAAACCAAAAAGTCACCTTAAAAACCTATGTACAGTAACTGCACGTGAAGGCTGCCAGCTGTAGTGTAAAATGACCGTTTTGCCCCTCCTTGATTTTGTTTATATCGTTTTCACCCCTCGCTTTATGTCAAACATTGATGGGAATATCTGCAGAGCTATTCTCACACAGGGTGTAGTACCTACAGCTATTCAGCTGCATCAAACAATGAAGATGAAGAGGGCCCTTCGTTCAAGGCTGGATCATAGTAGAAGCTCTGATTTGAAGAGAAAGAGGAACCAAGCGACGATGATAGTTCGCCAAGGCGAACGGAAAAGTAGTCCCTCCTCTGACGATCCCCCCAACTGCAGGTATGCTCTCGCTCTCGCTCTCTCTCTTCAGCCTCTCTTGTTTCTATTTCGCTATGTTCCCAAACGTCGTATGCTCTGTTTGGTTTGTATGTATGTATGAACTCTCTCTCTCTCTCTCTCTCTCGCGCTCTGTGTGTGTGTGTGTGTGTGTGTGTGTGTGTGTCGCTCTGTCTGACCATTGTCGTTTTTCAATTTGTCTTCAACATTCAGAGTTGGGTAAATTTTTGCAGAAAGTCACCTATGTACTATGTTGGGGGGTTTTAGGGCTTTCTTTCACCTACCGAGAGCAGTTTACCAATATCGCGGGTTGTCTGTTGGTTGGGGGGGTGTGGATCTCATAACCATGACTTGTATGCTCTATTTTTTGTATATGTCAACAGTCTGCTATCTCTCACTCTCGCTCTCACTCTCTGTTTGTCTTTGTCTGTGTATGTGTGTGTGTATCACCACTTGCCAATTTGAACATATTATGTGTTGTAAAACAAAAAATTACAACGCATTTGGGTGATTAACAAGAAAGGCCCTAAATAGAATCCCACATTTTGCACCAGATGTCGTACGTTGTTCAGTTATACCATTCATGAATGGTTGATCCTCACATATGTTTCAATACAAATCCTTCACATACAACACAGACAGACCAAAGACATTATGCTGCGGGTTATCTTTACGTCCTCGTTCTTATCTGTTTCAGCCAAAATGGAATGCCTCATTTTCATATAAGCCTCATTGTTTATACTAGTGGTAAGGTTGTCACCCATGAGAAATTATGTGGATATTAAAATAGCATCCCCTTATGGTCCTCAGTTCTTATAGCTGTTGAATTCAACAAGTTGGAAGTATTCTAATGAAGTATTCTGTCTGTCTTTGTGGTTATAATTGTTGAATACGTTGACATGAAATTATCATTTATAATATTCTTGTAAATTTGGTGAAATTAGCTACAAATGCAACCATAGTGATTTCTACGAACACAGCACAATAAAGTTGGTGAATAATTGGTCATTTTCTTTTCTTTATGTGGCAGTCTGGTTCTCCCTGTTAATCTTTTGAGTAAGGTGGATTCAATCCCTATAATGAAAAATAGTGGGGGGAGGGTAAAGAAAATTTGTCACTAGAAAACAACGCATCATACTTCTTTTCCACAACAAACTCATCTTGCTAAGGACTTACTATTTAAACAATGTACTTCAACAAAAGATTTTTAATCTGTTTAAGGTAATGTTGGTTCTTTACTATGCATTTGATGGAGCTATATTTTAAAATCACAAAAAACTACAAGGTCTTGATTTTTCTGCTTGAGGCTTTCTTATTTTTGGACACAACGTGCTAATATGGTGCTCCTTCTAGCGGATTAAAAACTATATATGTTGCTCCTTGTTAACAATTCCTGAATTATTTTATTTATTTATTTATTTTCCAATACTGTCTGCATTTTCCAGTGATGTTTATGTGCAAGTAATGGATATCATTTTTCCTTCAACATGTGTATTTATCATTCATCAAGGCTTCTGGATACAATTTTTTTCTTCTATGTTGGTTAGTTGTGTTAATTCTTGTACAAATTTGTTTGCCAAGTTAGAATGTTAACGGAAAACAAGTATAATGTTACATGAATAGCTAGGGAAAACATAATTTATTAGAGTTTGATAAAACATTTTGTTGTATGTTGGTGTGTTTGTGTTAATTCTTGTACATATAACAATTGGTTTTTGCTCTTTCCCAGTTAGAAATATAATTGTACGAATAGAGATTCAGAAATTGTGCACCAAGTAAAGAAAACAGAAATAAAAAAAAATTTGTTATGACCATTTGCTGTGTATATCCACATGGACATGTGCTGTGTATTTGCACATTTGGTATATGTTTGGTCTTTTTTCAATTATTTTTTTTTCCAAATATTTTTTTGTCCCAATTAAGTTTTTTCATTTTTTCTCAAATAATTTTGTTTCTACTAATTTTTTTTTCAATTATTTGTTTTGGGAGATAATTCTATTTTTCAATTATTATTTTTCCAAATAAATTTGTTTGAATTAATTTTTTATTTCCAATTATTAGTTTTTTCAAATAATTTTTTTTCCCATTTAATTTTTTTTCATTTTTTCTCAAATAATTTTGTTTCAATTAATTTTTTTTCAATTATTTGGTTTGGGAGATAATTGTTTTTTTCAATTATTATTTTTCCAAATAAATTTGTTTCAATTAAATTTTTTTTTTCAAATAATATTTTTTCCCTAATTAAGTTTTTTTCATTCTTTTCTCAAATAATTTTGTTTCAATTACTTTTTTTTTTCAATTATTTGGTTTGGCAGATAATTGTTTTTTTCAATTACTATTTTTCCAAATAAATTTGTTTCAATTAAATTATTTTTTTCCCAATTAAATTTTTTCATTTTCTCTCAAATAATTTTGTTTCAATTAATTTTTTTCCAATTATTTGTTTTGGGAGATAATTTTTTTTTTCAATTTTTATTTTTCCAAATAAATTTGTTTCAATTAAATTTTTTTTTCCCAATTATTATTTTTCAAATAATTTTTTCTCAATTACTTTTTTTTGCAATTATTTTTTTTCCAAATAATTTTTTTTCAATTCAATTTTTTCCACTTACCTTTGTCCCAAATAAATGTTTTTCAATTAATCTTTTTTTGAAAAAGTTTTTTTTCAATTAATCATTTCATAATTTGTTATGGACATAACAAATGACGTGCACTGGCAAAAAAGTGTTAACACAAGAAACTTGTTTACACAACAAACTTATCCCATAGCATAAGTGTCACACCCGTTTACCTATTTTGTTGTGCTTGTCATGTCATCAAACAAGTCATCACAGACTATATGGCCTCATTTATGTCCACTGCGACATCAACACAACCAGGCCCTATGTGTGCTTGTGGGTACGGGCATTGTGTGGTCAAGATTTCTCGGTCTGCCAAAAATCCAAGACGTGCGTACTACCAATGCTCTCATGGAGTGGTGAGTACAAGCACCTTCATCTTCTTTGGGATTATTACCTTGCCAAACCATCACTAATAATTTTTAATTTTTTTAACCTCAGCCATGTGTCAATTGGATTGGGTGGTGTGACGAATATGGCCGACAAATGGCTCCTGAGAATGACAGAGACAATGTTCGTTGTTTTGAGGCACGTTTGATTGACATTGAACAGACTCTGCGTGTACTTAAAGTTGTGACATGTTTTTTGTCCATCATCGTCGTTATTTTGTTGTTCCGTATGTAATATATGTATTCGTGTTTAGATGGTTACTGTACTATGGTTTCCGTGTGTGATATATGTATCCCTGTGTAGATGGTTACCGTACTATGCTTTTCGTATGTAATATATTACTTATCCGTGTGCATTTTAATACTGCGATACGTAATGTACAAACATAATAATATATGGTTAACACAACTACAAGTAATGCACTGATCAACTAATATATTACACAAATTACAATGTTCTATAGTCACATGGCTTCAACTAGATTCGGCTCTCGTACCCCTTCCGGGAAAGGGAAGGGCCCAAAACCTCATCACAAAGCCGATTGGGACTGGGAGAACACACGTATCTATTTGGAACTTGTTGTTAAGGAAATAGACGTAGGTAACAGGCCGCACATGTCAATCAATCTGAATGGGTACCGGTCTTTGGCTAAGACTTATGAGGCAGCAACTGGGTTGACGCATAGCATCAAACAACTTAAAAATAGGTACAATCAACTTAAGGCGCAGTGGCGTGCATGGTCGAAGCTAATGGACAACCGCAAAGGCCCCACTAGAATTGGGTTTGACCAAGAGACTGGATTGATCAATGCGTCGGATAAATGGTGGGCTAGAATGAAGAAGGTAACGATTTGAACTTATGTTTACATAATTTTGTGTTTCACTTAGAACGACCCAACTTTGCCGTAAACAGATGTCAAACTCCATAAACATATATTTTCTTTTAAAGTATATTGTTCATGCCTACAACATTCAAATTAACATGAAACATGCCATGACAATTCCATAATATTGTGGTTTTTTTTTTTCCATATATAAGCACGTCAACTATGCATGCTTAAACTGTTCATTACTGGTGTGCATACTCCATGTACATAAGTTATTCATTTTGCTAATGGTGTACTCCCATTGTATTGTATTACAGGTTAATAAAGAGTGTTGCAAGTTCAGAACAAAGCGGTTGGACCATGAGGAGTTGATGCGTCGTGTATTCATAGGGGCTGCGGCAACGGGTAAAAATGCTTGGACGCCTGGCGAGACGCGAAACCAGTTGGAGGTGGAAGGGGAGTCCGACAGTGCCGACTTTTCTACGGACAACAACGAATTGGGTGCCTCTGAAACGGCAAACTTGATGAAATCCATAACCATTAACGCATCAGGTAGTGGCACCAAAAGGAGGCACTCATCCGTCACAGCTGTGCAAAAAAAAGCGAATCACAGGGGCAAAAGCATTGTCAACAAGCATGGACGATTTGGTGAATTCGGTGAAGACACAAAGCAAGGAACTCACTGTAAACCATGTTGTCGGTGGCCAAAGTGTCACTATGGCCGAAACAGTTGGACGTCTTTATGAAATTCAGGGACTTGACTAAACTAATCCACTGCTTCATTTCGGTATTTCGCTTATGGAGGTGCCCAATAATAGAGAGATGGTTATGAGTATTCCTTCCAATGAAGGCATTATCGGCTGGCTCTAGGTGAAGCAACAAGACAAAGAGAGTACGACAACAGTTCAAACTCTTGCAAGCATATTGCGCAATCAAGGACTTCGTTTCTAACTATGCTTTATGTTGGACTTCTTCTCTCTTATGTGTTGGACTTCTTTTCGCTCATGTGTTGGACTTCGTTTCTAACTATGCTTATGTGTTGGACTTCGTTTATATTTGCTAAAGACCTGCCTTTTACTATGAAATGCTTTGAAATGCTTATATTAACTATGCTTATGTGTTGGACTTCGTTTCTAACTATGAAATGCTTTGCGTTGGACTTCTTTTCGCTTATGTTGGTTTTGTATTTGCTACGGACCTACTGTTTTTAACTATGCTTTGTAAGGAGAATTGGTAGGGAGATGGTTATGCTTGGATTTTGTTTGCTGGTTGTAAAATTATGGATGTGCATTGCTTGAGTTTGGCTATGCTTGGATTTTAAATTTTTAAATTTCAATAAACCATGAATCTGATTAAACTCTTCCAATTTGCAGCTTCATAGTTATGTAAACAGTGGTTGTAAATCAGCTATACTCGATCATTTGAACAAAAGCGTTGCTATTTGTAGAGAGACATGTGAAGTTCACTGAAGGCTTCAACTTAAAAAGTGGAAGTTAGACCCTTTATAAGGTATTAAAAAAAACAAAAGAATTTCAGTTATTCTTGCTGTATATTTTATTTGAACATTGTTGTTTGTATATGTCATTGCGATTTGTATATTGCTTATTAGTCAGAAAAAAGCAAAAAACAAAAATATTACTACAAGTTACACCATTTGTAAGGTAGTAAAAAAAAATATATGCTTTGTTAACGTGTATTGGGAAAGTGCAAATTATGTATTTAAGATTTCACCATTGGTAATAAAACAACACTATAAAATATTTTTAACTCTCAAAAGGATGGCAAATGAAGACCAATTGATTATTTATGCATAATATTTTTGTTATTTACAATAATATTATTTTTGACTGATGTTTAATTTTTGCATGTTTAATTTTGCCAGAGTAGTAGTCTGTCATGTTATGCTTCTGATTTTATTTGAAGTTATGTGATTTAGGCATGGAAAGCGACGATGACACCGATGCAGGAAATGTGTGATGATGTCGCTGCGGTCGCAATAGAGTGGCAGACTGAAATGAATAATAATTATGTTGAAGCGTACAGAATTGCCTCCGACTACTACAAGGCGCACGTGCTTAAAGTCCCATGTCGCACGTCCATCTTGACGGGGAGGGCATGGATTTTGGAAATGTATAATGGCCATAGTGGCAGATTTCGCTATGAACTGTGCATGCCCAAACATGTTTTTACCCGTTTATGTGCCACACTAGGGAACGACTTCGGGTTGCATGTACCTGAGCGAGACCACGGCTTGCACGTTGAGGAGAGTGTTGCAATCTTCATTCATGTTCTAAAAAACTTGCCTAACCGAGAGCTTTAAGAAAGATTCCTACACTTCGGTGAAACAATATCACGCCATTTTCATAATGTTTTGAAAGCAATGAAAAAGTTCACCATCGTGCACTGTCGGCCGCCCGCAGATTTCCAAAACATGAGGGATCCCCATCTGCAAACCCAACCACAGTATTTGCCGTTTAAGGTGTGCAAAACTATGCTTCAATTCGAGTTCGATTTCAAATTCTACAAATATGTGAGTTAAAAAATGCAAGCCTATAATACATAACTTGATGGTCCTATTCGGTTGCCTACTTGTTCGAATTGTGTAGGATTGTTTAGGTGCCTTGGATGGGACACACGTGCTAACGTGCATAAAGGAGTCGGAAGCAGCCCCGCATTTTAGCCGAAAGGGTTGCTACACTCAAAATATTTTGGCAGTGTGTGATTTCAATATGTGTTTCGTTTGTGTGTCATGCGGTTGGGAGGGTAGCATGCATGACAACCGAATTTTAAACATTGTCACCGAGGATCCGCAATATAATTTTCCAACTGCAGTGGATGGTACGTACGAACAGTTGATTTTTTCAATGCCATAACTTGTTAAATTTGTTTGCCCACACATGAAACAAATATGTATTAATATGTACACATTCACAGGTCACTATTATCTAATGGATAGTGGATACAGTAACAAGAAGGGATTTCTTGCACCATATAAGGGCAGCCACTACCACCAACCACACTTTCAATGTCACAAGCCAAGGAATCGTGATGAGTTGTTCAACCGTGCCCACTCTTCATTACGGAGTGTGATTGAGCGAACATTTGGCGCTTGGAAGTCGCGGTGGAGATTCTTGCACAACATGCATCGGTTTGACTTTCGTAGAGTGCAGGTGCCGTTGGTGGCTGCATCTATGGCATTACACAATTTCATACGCAGAAACTGCGAGGATGATGCGTTAGTTATTGCTGTCAAAAATGTGGCGGAGTACACATATGATGATATTCCCGATCGCGTAGATTTGGCTGCCCTAGACGAAGCCGTCATGCCTACGGACGAGGACGTTGAAATGGCGGAGGTGCGTCATCGGATAAGGGCAGAGTTATACCAAATTCGGTGCAATGGTAGGTAGGCAGATAATGTTGTGTAGCATGACTGCTTGTAAATGTTTTTCGTAGTATGCGTTTCGGGAAATTTGTAATGTCTTGTTTTGTAATGATATATGCATAACCTACTAAACTGTTTACATATTTTAAGATATCGTACGAATTTCACAAACTTTTTTCGAAATTGTCGTACGTATTTTAAGATGTAATGATATATGCATAACCTACTAAACTGTTTTTCATAGTATGTGTTTTGGCCATTTATGTATAGTTCGTAGTTGTGTCAAAGTTTTCAAAAAAAAAATTGAGAATTTATTTCAAGTCCGTACCATAACTATTAATTTTTTGGGGGGACGAAAGAGTATGGGTGTGTGTGGTTTGGTTTTGGGAGATAAATTTAAAAAAAAAAAAAACAAAAAAAATGGGGGAAGGCATTTACCAATTTTTTTGGTTTGTTTGGTTGTATATTTTGAAAATAGTTTTTGAGTGTGGGCATTTAAACAGATTGTATATTAGTTTGTACTTGAGTGGATGTGTGTGAGAGACAAAAGTGATTCAGAAGGAAAGACGAGAAATAAAAACTGATTGATTTATTTGTAAGAGATACAAAATGATTTTGATTTTTTTTTTTTCAAAATAACTAAACCAAATAATATTTTCACATTTTTTCCCCTAAATTTCTTTTCCAAGTTTCATCCATAACACCACAAACATTACCAAAAAAAGGTGAATTTTATTCATTACAAAATGTGTTTTACAAAATGTTATGGACACTAAAGAAATTACCATGTGTGTGGACCGAACACCTATGTCAAAGTTTTGAAAAAAAAAAAATTGAGAATTTATTTCAAGTCCGTACCATAACTACATATTTTTTGGGGGACGAAACAGTATGGGTGTGTGTGGTTTGCTTTTGGGAGATAAATTTTTTTAAAAAAATTAGGGAAAGCATTTATCAATTTTTTTAGTTTGTTTGGTTGTATATTTTGAAAATAGTTTTCGAGTGTGGGAATTTAAACAGATTGTATATTAGTCTATACTTGAGTGGATGTGTGTGAGAGACAAAAGTGATTATGAAGGAAAGAGGAGAAAAAAAAAAAAAAAGATTTATGTGTAGGAGATAGAAAATGATTTTGAATTTTTTTTTTTTCAAAACCACTAAACCAAATAATATTTTTACATTTTTTCCCCTACATTTCTTTTCCAAGTTTCAACCAAACAAGGCCTACATATTGTTGCATATGTGTTGGCGTCAAAATCCAGAAATTAATAATAATAATAATAATAATAATAATAATTAACAATACATCACAACACAAACAACTGTCGTGATTTTGCAATTACATGTACAATCCCGATTTGTAGCTCGAGACTTATGGGGCTCGAATGGCCCGAGTCAAAAAATGACGACATTTTGATTTTTTTTTTTCTTTTCTTTTCTTTCTCTTTCTCGTTTTTTTTCTGAAGATGCAGAAGATGAAAGTGAAGAAGAAGAAGAAGAAGAGGAAGCTGGAGCTGGAGCTAGACAGTTTCATCAACATCAACAATCATCAATACATTATCATCATCAATAATTTTTTTTTTTTTTTTTTTTTCTGATCCTGGTCTACTTAGGAAGAAAAAAAAAAGAAGTAAAAATAGAGTTTCAGAGCATCTTCATCTTCATCAACATCAACAATTTTTTATTTTTTTATTTTTCATTCAGATCTAGATCTACTTAGAAAAAAAAAAGAAAAAAAAAAAAAGAAAACAGAGAGATCGAAACAGAGTTTCAGAGCATCTTCATCTTCATCAACATGAACGACAATATCTTCATTAACATCAACAACAACATCTTCATCAACATCAATAATTTTTTTTTTTTTTTTTCATTCAGATCTAGATCTACTTAGAAGAAGAGAAAAAAAAAAAAAAAGGAGATCGGTGATACCCACTGGCGCCGCCACCATCACCGTCGATCATCTTTTCTTCTTCTTCGTCACCTCTTCTCTCTTCCTCTTCCTCTTCTCTTCTCTCCTCTCTTTTCTCTCTCTCTCCTCTTCTCCTGTCTGTGTATTCGAAAGAAAAAGAAAGAAAGAAAAATAAATAAATAAATAAATACTGCGCAAAACGACGTCGTTTTGGGCAGTTGGGCCATTCGAGCTTCGTCAGTTTCGAGCTACGAATCATTTTTGTTACATGTATGTGGTACTTTGACATTACTTTGACATTAGTCAAAAAGTGTACAGTAGTTGTACATTCCTACATAAAAAATAAATAAATAAATAAATAATTTGTCAAAAGTTCCAAATCGCTCTGCACGTTTGCACCACAACATTGATTTCCCACAGTTCGATTTCCGTGCAAGGGCAAATTTGTCAAGTTTCAAACTTCCATTTTTTAATATTATTTCTTTACACATTTTTTCATAAAAAGCTAAAAAATTCATCCCAAACATATCAGCTTTTTTTAGCTCATATTTTAGCCAAATAGCCAAAAAGTTACTAAATTAGCCAGTTCCCAAACGAGGGCTTAAATAATACCCCGAATCACTCTCCTCGTCCATCTAGTACCTCATCAAGTGATCCTAATCTATCTAGTAGTATTTCTGACTATTATTCTCCCACTGATAATACTGATGATGATCCAATTGCACTAGGATGTAATGATACCTGCTGTAAACAAATCACTATACGGTAAACCCCAGCAAGAAGAAGATTCATTAATTGAATTAATTAGTAAACTAGACAATCCTTACTTAAAAAGAAAATATACTAATAAATTAAAATCTTTACTAATGAACAAAGATTTAAAAAAAAAAAAAAAAAACTCATCAAAATAAACCAATTATCAGTTTAACTTCTACTTTAGAAAGATTCAAAAAGTTCACCATAAAGAAGTCACCTTACAAGATTTACAGAAAGAAATTAACCAAATTAAATTAACAATCAAAGAATTAAAAACTAAAGACAAATCATTAGAAGAAGAAATTGCAATATTAAAAATCAATAAAAGTCTTAATGATTTCCAAAATAATAATGATACTTCCTCTGATGAATCTAGTTCTAATCACGATCCCAACCGTGTCGTTTTTGATAATCGATCAACTAAATGTCATCATGACAATGATAATCACGATGACAGTAATCGTTTAAATATTATTAATAGAATTAATATTCAAAAATGGCATTCGAAAGTCAAATTAGTTATTAATGATTTTGAAATAAAAATCATAGCCCTAATTGATATCGGTGATGATTTAAATTGTATCCAAGAAGGTTTAATCCCTACAACATATTACAAAAACTAAATGGAAAACTTTCCCTAATACTACTGTTTCTTCTAGTCATCCTCCTTTAGAAACCATCCTCATTAAACATAAAAGATCGCTTGTACATGCTTCTCCTTTTAAACTTTCTGGTGATGAATCTGAAATTAAAAAAGTGATTGAACAAAGTAATTATAAAAACTATTGGTAAACAATTAGAAAAAATTAAAACTCATTTTGATGATTACTCAACTAGCCATACGTGAAAAATTATATATATAATGTGACATTTTAATAAAATTTTTATATATTTTTCATCACTAAGAACATCTCTAATTTTTCTTTTTTTTTTAATAAAATTTAAAGTTAATGAAAATGTACTAAAAAATCGTCTCCAATTATTTCCTAAAATGTTCATCGAATCAAGAGAGAATAATTTTTGACATCAAATTGATATTTCATCAAATCTTTTATTAAATTTAAATTTGATAAAAGTTAAAAAGATGAAATATTAGAGATGAGAGGACCTCCTCTGCACAAAAATACATATAATAAAAATAAATCAAATTGATAATTTATCAAATCCTTTATTATATGTTTTTTTGTGTAGAATATATAATTTTTTTTTTTAGTAATGATATATAAATAGAAAAATTATGCATAATTTCATATAGAATAATATGACTTAATGTAAACTTTTCATTTTAAAATACCCCTAAAATTGAGTTTATTTACAAGAATATCATTGTCATATATCATTTTTGTAGAATTTTTTTTGTATGAATAATTTTTTTAAAAAAAATTTTAACATATTTGATAAAATCAGAATGTATAATCTATTGTACTAAATAAAAATATATGATTTTTATTTATTTTTCCATCATATTGTGTCTCTTGATTTCAAGTTTAAAAGTATTGCGAAACGAGTATTTAACTTACATGTAGTATCATAGTTTATTACTTCGTATAAATATTGAAAATATTTTAATCAATATTCATTTTCTCATAACATTTTTAAGAATATTTTTTTTATCCCATGCCACTACAATATATAAGAGTTTTAGAAATTAAATGTTTTAGTCTCTAAAAGTGAAAATTTTATTGCAAGACATTTAAGGATCAATTTCTACTATCATGAAAATAGTTGCTAAAATATCGTCCCGAAAAGTCAAAAACAAGACTTTCAGCGACAAAATTTTGAAAATGTCACTAATAAATAGGCTTTTACGGACAAAATAATTTGATTTCAAAATAGTTTATTTTTTGAGACAAAAAATTTAGTCCTAAAAAGATAATAATTCATCACTAATATCTAATTTTTATTGCTAAAAATATAATAGCGATATTTTTCACAATAAAAATATTTGATCTTTAAAAAATAATTTTATCTCTAAATTTTGGCCTTTAAAATTTTAATATTTTGTAGTGCGAATTACTAATAAAGAATCTATGAAAAATCAATGAGAATAGTCATTGAAAGATGAAGCATAATCAAGGAAGGAGCACATGCATGGAATGTGGAAAAAAATAAATAAATCAAAGAATATTGAGAAGTCAAATAATCCTTTATTTGTTTATTTTATTTTCCACTACTATACATAAAATTATTTTTTGTATTCTATCAAAATAAATAAATAACTTATGACAACCAACTCTCATTTCTTACTTTATTCTCAATAACCTTTATAATCCTAAAGACTTGAGAATGAGATTTAAGATTTTTAATTCGAATCATTTTAAAGGGTTACTGAAAATTTATTTGGTCATTAATTTCAAGATTTCGAAATTAGTTAAGGTGTGTGTAAATTGAACCAGACACCTGATGTCAACAAAAAAAAAAAAAATCATAACCATAATATAATGGCAAATGCCACCATCAAAGACACCGCCACAAAATTTAATTTTGTGAATTTTCCCGAATATAAGAACCCACATTTGGTAACCTGGTGAAGTTTTGATTGATTTTATTTATTTATTTTTTAATCTCAGTGACCTAAATTTTGGGCCATGGAGAGTTGTTTAGACTACAAGGCAATAGTGTGCTTGATGGTTTTAAATTCGGCCCATTGATTTTTAGAACCTTGGTATATTGGGTTTGTTGGACTATGGGGCTTTATTATTATTTTTACTACTTTTTCTCCATTGTCAGCCTACTAAAGGCTGGTATATTCCAACCGAAGGCTAATGGTGCAGTGAAAAATACCGGACATTAGAGGTCAACCAAGTTCAATTCTTGGATTCTAATTTCGGAATTCCCTTCCTCCATTCCTCTTTCCTTAAATTTCATTTTTTTTTTAAAAAAACAAAATTGTATGTAAATAGAAACAAATCAACATAATTTTTTTTTTTTTTTTGGGTATAGCGGAATAGGAAAAAGAAACAAAACAGAGGCACTACAGCCTCCTATAAACCACTCCCACCATATCGGCAAGGACTTGGCTACGCACTTCAGCAGGTGGCTCCTCCACAACCACCAGAAATTCAGCTTGATCAGCTCCCATGTTCGCAAGAATGTCTGCACATTGATTAGCTTCCCTCATGATGTGCTGAATGGAATAGCAGCAGCGTTGCAGCAAGTGGCGAGAGTCCTCAACGATGCTTCGGAATGAACAATTTGGAGGTAGGCCTTTGGTCAGAAGCTCCTCAGCCATAGTAGAGTCGGTTTCAATGAAAACTTCATGGAGTCCTTTCTCCAAAACAATGGTCAGGCCGCGGTAAATGCCCCACATTTTAGCTTCGAGGCTAGAACAGTTATCGAGCTTGCCGAAGAAACCGGACAGCCAAGTTCCTGCTTCATCTCGAAAGGCTCCACCAAAGCCTCCATCCCCTGGATTTCCACGTGCACACCCATCAGTATTGGGCTTAATTTTCCCTGAAAAAGGAGGAGACCATTTAATTAGAGGGGTTATCTGTGAGGTGGAAGTAACATTCATACTAAAGGCTTGCAAAATCTGGTTAGCATAACTATGAATAAGGTATAAAGACTGATTCAAAATGGGATCCACATGATCAAAAACTTTTTTATTCCTGTCAAGCCAAATTTGCCAAAGAGAAGCAATGAAAAGAAGATTCCAAAAAGAGTCAACAAGCTGCCGAGGTTTCAAATTCTTTTTGATCCAAGAGGAAAGACCCAGTTGACTATCAGCAGATAGCCACGGGTTACCAGCCACATTGCTCCAAATAGCCTTAGTAACCACACAGTTGCGAAAGATATGCTCATTATCTTCAGTATGGAAACCACACCGAGGACATTCCGCATTATCAGACAACCCTCATCTCATTCTCATATCATTGGTAAGAATCTTGCCCAGAAGGATCAACCAGAGAAAACATTTAAGTTTTTGTGGGATTTTTAGTTTCCAAACCCACTCAAAATCCATATTCTCATCCATTTGATTAGAAACAATTCTATAAGCTGTAGCAGTGGAGAAACCTCCCCCAATAGACCCCCTCCAATGAGGACTATCAGGAAATGTAACAAAACGCGACAGCGTTACTTTCAGAACACATCCGAGAGCCTCATTGGGGATTTTAGTGTGGACCGCATCCATATCCCAGTTATCCTCAACATCCAAAAAAGAGGCCACCTTATCAGAAGTTATAAGAGGATGATTGGGGAAAATAGAAGCCAAAGCCTCATCACCACACCACCAATCATACCAAACGGAAATACGGGAACCATCACCCACACACCATTTCAACCCTTTCTTCAATATAGCTCTAGTTTGGAGAATACCTCTCCAAATGTGAGATGCAAACTTTTTTTTAGAATACAAGAATAAATCACTGTTAGGAAAATATTTAGCCTCAAGAACTTTAACCCAAAGGCAGTTCTCCTTAATCAAAATTTTCCAACCCAACTTAGCCAATAGAGCCAAGTTTTGAGACTTAGCCCTTCTCAGGCCAAGCCCCCCCATCTTTTTACTTTGGCACACATTCGTCCACTTCACAAGATGGACTTTCTTACTAGTATCAGTATCTCCCCAGAGGAAGTTACGGTTTAATTTATCAATATCATTGCAAATACTCCCCGGAAGAGTAAGAGTTTGCATAGCATAAGAGAGCAAAGTAGAGGAGACAGCTTGAACCAATGTAGACCTCCCAGCCAAGGATAGCAAGTTCGATTTCCAACTAGAAAGTCTACATTGAATTTTATCCGTAATAAACCGAAAGAAGTGACGATTACACCTCTTATGGATAAGAGGGATACCAAGATATTTTCCCAGATCAGAAGTCAACGAAATGCCACACACATTACTAAGACTCCTAGCTTCATGGCATGCAACATTGGGAGAAATGAATAGTTTAGATTTAGCTAAACTGATCTTAAGACCAGAGGCAGCGCTAAAATCATTTAGCACCTCCATAATGGTATTACAATTACTCACATCAGCTTTCCCAAACAATAAGAGATCATCAGCAAAAAAAAAGTGTGAGATGAGAGGCCCCTTAGAAGAAGCCTTAACACCCTTCCACCTATTTTGATGAACTTTCTCAGATATCATATTGGAGAGTTTCTCCATACATAACACAAAGAGATATGGTGATAGAGGGTCACCTTGTCTCAACCCCTTCCCTATAGGAAACTCCTCAAGTTTCTCATCATTCCATAGAACCGAAGCTTTAACATTGGTAACACAATTCATAATCAATTCAATCCAATGATCATTAAAGTTAAAATCAACAAGGGTCTGATAAAGGAAATGCCAAGACACGTTATCATAACCCTTTTCTAAATCAATCTTCAAGATCATATCACCCCTCTTGCCCTTAAGCCCTCTGAGCGTATGAATGATCTCCTGAGCTATAATGATGTTATCACAAGTCATGCGCTGAGGAATAAAGCTGCTTTGAAAAGGACCAACAATACTGGCTAAAAGAGGCCTAAGCCTACAAACCAAGATTTTAGTGAGGGTTTTATACAAGACATTACAAAGGCTGATGGGTCTGAATTGATGGATAGACTCAGGATTATCAATTTTAGGGATAAGGGTGATAAAGAAGTACTTAAAATCATCAGGGACTCTTTTAGAGGAGAAACAATTCTGAATAAACTTACACACGAAAGGGCCCACTATATCCCAATGAGTATGGTAAAAGATGGATTGGATACCATCAGGGCCAGGGGCTTTGAAGGCTCTAATGCTCTTGATAGCATCCTACACCTCTAAATCAGTAACAGGTCTAGTGATGGCACGGTTGGAATCAAGGCTAATTTTCGGTTGCAAGATGGTAGAAACACGGCGAGATCGCAGATGCTGATCGGCTTGGAAAAGGGACCCAAAAAAAGTTTGGACATGGTTTTTTAAGACAAAGGAATCAGAAATCCAGGCCCCTTGAGCATTTTTTAGGGTAGACACCCTGGATCGTCTACGCTTGGCAATCGTTGAAATGTGAAAAAACTTAGTATTACGATCCCCCAAGGAGATCCAATTAGATCTAGACTTTTGGTACTACAGTAACTCTTCTTGATACAAGACGGTATTAAACTCTTTAACAAGATCTTTTTCAAGAATAAACAGATTATGAGAATACTTAATGGATTGGGATTTTTGGATACTCTCAATTCGCCCCAAAAGCCATCTCTTTTTACGAAAAATGTTTCCAAAATGGGTTTTATTCCAAGAAATAGCATTTTTACTAAGCAAAACCGTGGCTTCGAGAATCGAATTATGGCTAGTGCTCCAAGCTTCTTTAACAAGTAACTTAAAATCAGAATCCGTGAACCAGGCAGCTTCCATATGGAAAGGCCTAGCAGAGGGGGTGAGAGAAG
Source organism: Camellia japonica (assembly GCA_030407325.1). Classification (NCBI taxonomy): domain Eukaryota; kingdom Viridiplantae; phylum Streptophyta; class Magnoliopsida; order Ericales; family Theaceae; genus Camellia; species Camellia japonica. The sequence goes on from JAPPVO010000019.1 coordinate 30,765,672, forward strand.
ACATACGTTGTGTGTACACAACCATAGGAGAGTGGTCTGAGTAGGTCCGAGAAAGATTACGAACGGCCTCTTTAGTGAAAGCAAGGCGCCATTCAGAATTACAAGCCGCTCTATCGAGTCTCTCAAGGGTATTAGCCATGCCTTGTCTGCCATTGGACCAGGTGAGATGAGGTCCAGAACATCCCAGGTCCATGAGATTGCATCTATTCATCCTTGCATTGAATTTTTGGGTCCTAGCTTGGCTGATATTAGTAGAAAAACTTCTCTTTTCACTTAGGGATGCAATATCATTAAAATCCCCTGCCACCAACCATGGAGAGGTCATATTATCTACTGTAGCTTCCAAGTTTGCCCAAAGAAGGTCCCTGTTTCTGGGGTTGGGGCTGGCGTAGATAGCTGAAAGAATCCAGTCTTCAAAATTATCTCTTTGAACTTTAACATGAATGAACTGAGCATTGACCTCTAAGGCTTTCATGGTCGCCCGAAAGGGGTCCCAAAGAACCCATATACCACCACTGTGCCCCACCGCGTCTACATGGGAGGAGGTTGTAAACCCCATTTTGTTGAAGAACTGCCCCAAAGAGCTCAGTTCCACCTTTGTTTCCATCAAGACCAGGATAGATGGCTTGTGGGTTTGAGCAAGCTCTTTCATGGTTCTTTTAAAAACTTTGTTGCTAGCTCCTTTACAATTCCATATAAGTAACTTCATTGACATAGATTTGGGAAAGAACGGAAGGGGACCGAAATCAAGGGTTCCTAGAATTTTCCTTACTTTCAGCCGATCGAATACATCGCAGTTGATGGAGCTCAGCCTAACTATGGTGTTCTTGCTGCCATAGGGATTCATCTCTTCTCTCTCTATTACGAGGCGAACTTCTCCGATCCACCAAACGGAACTTACTAGGTGAGTTGCTTCTTTCTCTTGATCTAATGCAAGGTAGATCGTACTGAACTGGATTATGTGTTGATTCTCTTCTGGTATCTTCATGTTTCTCAGCACTCGGAGGTTTGGAATTCAACAGCTTAGAAGATGAGGAAAGAGGGTCTGGGGGTTTCTTATTTTTAAGGATAGGGGAGCTCGAGTCAAGGGTGGGGGACTGAACCAAGGATGAATTTCCAGCTACAGAAAGCTGAGGACAGGAAGTAGGTCTGACTGCCTCTGAATTTCCTATCAGCTCATCTGTACACGCAAGAGGTGCATTGGAAATGATCATTTCCTCTGTACATGCGAGAGCAGAAAAGCTATTCTGAGAGGATACCTTTATATCAGAAACTGAACTAGAAGCAGCGGTTTTATCACAAGAACTAGGTGGGGGCAGGGATGAGCTAGCTCCTTGAGTCTTGTTTGGCTGAAGTGGTCTCCCTTGCCCCTTGGCATGGGCTCTCCCTTTAAACCCAACTCTGGTCTCTGATCTCAGCCCAACACTATTCGTAGGGCCTTTCTTACTCACCAACATCCATGGACCAAAATTATCGGGGTTTGTAGCAATATTTGGGTCATAATGAGAATTGGGCCCATCTACAGATTCCATAGGCCTCGCCACCTCCTCTGTTCCAATGGTCAAAACATGACCTGGAGCTCTGGCTGAATTGTTGTCACCGAAAATCTTAGTCAGAGTAGCAGCACAACTCCCTATCCAATGACCGACTCTGCCACACCCAAAGCAAAAAGAGTGTACAAGTTCATACTCAATACCATAAATATACTTACCAATTGCAAAACGGGACAACAGAGGCTGACTAAGATCGATTTCAATACAGACCCTGGCAAACTTTCCACGGGAAGAAGTGGCTGTATTGATGTCGATCTTAAGCGGTTTCCCAATCGTCTTAGCAATATGGAAGATAACATTTTCATTATAATATTCAATGGGGAGTAAAGGAAATCTAACCCATATAGCAGTGGAAGTTTCTGAAGCCTGAGAAGGTTTAAAATCTGGCGTCCACTTTCTCACCGTGAGATAATGATCAAGAATAATCCAAGGACCACCAGTATAAACCTTAGCACAGTCCTCCTTCATTTGGAATTTAATAAGAAAGAAACCAATCCGCAAATCAATAGCTTCAAAATCCCCTTGCAAATCCTAGGTTTTCCTAAGCTTGGAAATAAGCAGTTTGTAGCCTATATTCCTTCCCAACGGTTTAACAATGAGACAATCTTTCCAAGGTCGTCGGATTTTCTTCAAAAGATTCTGCGGGAGTTTAATTCGAGGGACCCCAAAATCTGGTGCTTTATCAAGATTAGGTTCCTCATACAGATCTTCAGCCTCAGACTCATCATCATCCATAGAAAGGCGATCAAGATCATCATCAAAAGCCCTTTCGTTAAACCGTCGATTAGTGAGAGCCTCATTGAAAGACCTAATCGCAGGTGCTTTAGGGGGCAGATCTGGAGCATTAACCCCCTGCATCAAAGGGGGATCAGCCATGTTCTCATCATCCAAATCGTCATTAGCCTTGAGTTTCTTAATGCTTCGTTGGAGGTGATCTTGCTCCTCGCGTGAGGCCACCTTCAAATCGCCAAAGGAGTCGCTGTGTTTTCATGAAAGTACAAGTCAAAGCAATGGACAACCATGGCATAATTCTTACTTACACGAAACATATGCTCATCTGTACATTCATGAAAATATAATTTTTTTTTCTCATTTAAATGCATTTTATGGAAAATGACTAACCCTTTTATATATATATATATTAGCATATCACCCGTGTTATGCACGACATAAAATAATATATTATTTAATAAAAATATGATAATTATATTTAATTTTTTTATATTATATAAAATAAAAGTTAAATAGAAACTAGTCAATCAGGATTTTCTTAATTGTTTAAAATTAAGAAAATTTAAAAAATCAGTATGAGATATTGATCATAAGGCTTCTTACTAAAAATTTCATTTTGCTTATATAAATAAAAGTATAAGATTCATTTTATGTAAGTGAAACAATTCGCTTTTTTTCTTTTTTTCTCGATGTAAGATTATAAAATAAAAGTTAAATGAAAGTTAGTCAATGGAAATTTTCGTAATTGTTTAAAAGATAACAATTGTTTGAGTGGAAAGTTTATTTCGAATCAAGCAATCTTAGCCGTTTAATCTTTAATTAGGTCAATATTTAATTTATTTCGAATCAAACAAATTTGACCAATATATTTTGATAAAACCACTAAAATCGCAGTTGAACCAGCGAATTAGTCAAATCGAAAACAGTTCACCCTATTGGCTAGGGCAAAGGACCAACCAACTTATACAAAAATTAATTAATTAAAACTTTTAGATTTTATTTTAATTTTAAATTTAAACTGTCTTGAACTAAAATATACACAACACTATAATATTAAATGAGAGTATAAGATTTATATAGTGAAACAACTCATTTTCTCCTCCTTTTCTTGATGTGGGATTATAAAATAAAAGTTAACAGTTGTTTGAACGGAAAGTTCATTTCTAATTAAGCAATCTCAGTCGTTCAATTTTTAATAAGGTCAATCCTAATTTATTTCAAATCAAATAAATCTAAGCAATATATTTTGATAAAATAGCTAAAACCTTGTGAATCAGTCAAATCGAAAACGATTCTGCTTAATCAGCTAAGTCAAAAGACCAACCAATTTACAACAAAATTAATTAATTAAAACATTTGAATTTTATTTTAAAATTTAAACCATCTTGAACTGAAACATGCACAATACTATAATATTAAATTAGAGTATAAGATTCACTTTATATAAGTGAAACAATTCACTTTTTATTTCTTTTCTCGATGTGGGATTGTAATTATTTTAAAGTTAACTATTATGAGAGTTTCAAAATCTCATACAAAATTATTTTTAAAATCAAAACGTCTATGTGGGATTGTACAATAAAAGTTAAATGAAAGATAACCAAGGAAGATTTTCTTAATTATTTAAAATTAAGAAAATCAAAAAAAAAAAAAAAAAGAAGTTAGTATTGATTATAGGGCTTCTCACTAAAAATCTTCTTTTGCTTATATAAATGGGAACATAAAATTCACTTTATATAAGTGAAACAATTCACTTTTTTCTTCTTTCCCGATGTGGGATTGTCAAATAAAAGTTAAATGAAAACTAATCGATGGGGATTTTCTTAATTATTTAAAATTAAGAAATTTCAATAATTTATATAAATTGGAGTATAAGATTCACTTTATATAAATAAAACAATTCATTTTTTTTCTTCTCGATTTGGAATTGTAAAATAAAAGATAAATAGAAACTAGTCAATGAGAATTTTCTTAATTATTCAAAATTAAGAAAATTCAATAAAAGGCTTCTCCCTTAAAACCCCCTTTATAAGATTCATTTTTATATAAGGGAAACAACTCACTTTTTCTTTATTTTTTCGTTGTGGAATTATAATTATTTTAAAGTTAAATATTATGAGAGTTTCAAAATCTCATACAAAATTATTTTTAAAATCAAAACTATGTGAAATTGTAAAATAAAAGTTATATGAAAGCTAGTCAATGGGGATTTTCTTAATTGTTTAAAATTAAGAAAATCAAAAAAATGAGTATGAGATATTGATCATAGGGTTTCTCACTAAAAATCTCATTTTGCTTATATAAATGGGAGTGTAAGATTCACTTTATGTAAATGAAACAATTCATTTTTTCTTTCTTTTTCTAATGTAGGATTGTAAAATAAAAGGTCAATAGAAGCTAGCAAACGGGAATTAGAGAGGCATAGTTTAGGTTGATGAATTTATCATACTCGATCATTTTGTAAACTCATATGCATATTTAAAAAAAAAAAAAAAATCAAATTCATTCTAAAGTCATATTTATGTGATTTCAATGTATTTATCTTTAATAAAAATATATGATCTATTTATAAAATTATATATATTATTTATTTCTAAAAATTAAATATAATAAAATTACGTGATTATAAATGATAGTCTTGCTCAAAGTAATCGAACTTTAATTTATTCAGAATGTTGCTAATAAAAACTGAAAATAAATCAAAATCAATCAACTGGCCGCTTCTTTTCTCCCACATATGCCTTGTTACATTGTCATCCATGTGGTCATAATCGTGAAATTAACTTGCATCATTGCATTTGGAGCAAAATATTGTTTTAAAAATATAATTAATTGTAATCATGCAACAAGATGGACCCAATTGGGGGAGATGGATCATGGCCTTTAAATTTTGAAACCCTTTTATTATAATAATAATAACATTAATTATTAAAAAAAACCTTTAAATTATATAAGTTGGTCTTCTATTAGAGAGACATATTTTTACTGTATAGTTTGGTGAATCATCAACCTAAACTATGATAAAAACTTCTAACCTAAACTATCCCAACCTAAATAATTCACTTTTTCTTTCTTTTTTTAATGTGAGATTATCAAATAAAAGTTAACCAATGGAGATTTTCTTAATTGTTTAAAATTAAGAAAATCAAGAAAATTAGTATGAGATATTGAAACTCTCATAAAGTTTCTCACTAAATGAGATGATAGTAAAAGATTCTCTTTATATAAGTAAAACAACTCTTTTTTTTTTCTTTTCCAGATGTTAGATTATTAAATAAAAGTAATTATTTAAAATTAAAAAATCAAGAAAATTAGAATGAGAATGCAAAACTCCTAAAAGTTTTCTCACTAAAAATAACATTTCCCATATATAATATATTTTTTCCTTTTCAGTGTTTGATTAAAAAAAATACAGCATTGGGTAGTAATGAATCAATCGTGATGGCTTTCAAACACAAGAAGAATTTTTGTTCAAAAATTTCATAAGTTTGAGGAAGGTTTCGAGGAATAAACTCTTAAAATATTATATCTAAATTTATTTCATAATATGCACTGTTATCTGTTAATTATTAATTTATTTATAAATCAATCAATTAAGATTCAACCCTTTGCCTTTGCCACAATGTGATTAAATTTACAGCATTACTATTCAGACTTAAAAATTTGACCCACTTTCTAGACTCATTGATGTGTTAAGAAGATAATTGGTTGATAATCATCTTCTTAATACATTACTGGATATTTGTATATCATTTTTTCTTAAAATTTAAGAGTTATATTTTAGAGGTCTTTAATATAGTCTGTTTAGAGGCATGACAGTTAGTATAGTGATTTATGTAATGATAATCACCTTAGGTGTTGTTTGGCAAGTTAGTTTGTGGCTAAAATAGTCACAAAAGACAAAATAAGCTATCCAACCCATAATCATTACACTCTTCTCTCACAAAAAAAATCAAAAAAGTCAAAAAGTCCTTTCCAAACTAAACTTTTTAGCCCAGGCTAAAAATCAAAACGCCAAAAAGTCAACTCACAGAGGCTAATGCTGTGTTTGGTTGGAGGATTTGGGGAGGGATTTGGAAAAGGAAATAGAAAAGGTAGGTGAAATGTGAATAAAGCATGCCTATATTTCATCTAGTTTCACACACTTTTTTCCTTTCCCTTTCTAAATCCCTCTCTAAATCCCCCAACTAAACACAACATAAGTGTCTCTTGAGACAATGGCAAGGTTAGAAGTTGGGTAACACAGTTTGTTCGGGAATCACCTTTAAAAAGTTAATTTTACTATTAAAAAAATTTTCAAAAAACCAACAAATTAATTTTCACTTATAAAAAAATATTAATTTTAAATAACTTTTCAAATATATTAAAGAAGACAAACTCCAAAAACTCATTTGGAACGCCAGCCATGCAGACGGGGACCCAAGGAATACGACTTCCACAATTCTCGCACAATCACTTGGCTTTTTTTCCAACCACCTCAATGCTATGTTTAAATATTAGGAAAGAAATATATAAATTAAAAAAAAAAAAAAAAAAAAAAGGGAAAAGGGAAGAGTATATAACTAATTTTTTTTTCAATTTTTATTTTTATTTTCTCTCCACAATTTCAAGATTCTAATACATTAAGATTAGCTTTGCTTTTTCTTTTTTCTTCAAACAAATGCTCTAGTTTGGTTTCAATTTCAAAATTAGTTTTTTTTTAAAATTTTTTTTGAGAAAATAAAAATTAGTTTGACAAAAATAAATATCAAAAAAATATTTTTAAATTTTTACAAATTATTTTTGCCTTCCAAAAAAGTAAAACCATATGAAAATAATGAGTGTTTTTTATTCATTATTTTTTGGACCCAAAAAAAAAATAGAATTTTGCCCTTATAATAAAACATGAGTTTTAAACTTTGTTAATTTAAATTTTAATATTTTGATTTATTTTTAATTTAAACTATATACATATTTTCGTTAAGTAAAATTGATAGAAAAAATAATATTTTAATCATTAAGCTCAATAGAAAAAAAAAAAAAAAGTACTTTAGAGATTTTATCTACACCTACATTGAGTTTAATGGCTAACATATCTTTTTTCTGTTAATTTTACTTAACTGAAAAGACTCATGGTTTAGATTGAAAATAAATCAAAAGATAAGGATTTAAATTGACAAAATTTAAAATTAAGGATTTATTTTGTTATAAAAGTCAAATCTGAATTTTTATTTTTTGTTGTAATTTTTTCTTATTTTTTTCCATAAATTATAATTTATTTTTTTAAAAAAAATTCTAAAAATAAAACCAAATATTAAGAATTTTGAATTAGATCTGGTTGGGACCAGGCAAAGTGGTCCATATATATAACTACAATAACGGACGGTGAAAAAGTTAAGGTCGTGTTTAGTAGAGTTTTGTAAATATGATTTGAGAGTATGAGTTGTATTTTGAGTTTGTGAGTTGTGGAATTATGATTTGAGTGTAGAAAATTTGTTTGGTTATGGTTTTTAAATAGAGTGTTGAATTGAGTTTTGAATTGTATGTAAAATTGAGTTTTGAAAGTTTGATGTGACATGTGAAATAAGAAAATTTGTTTGGTGATGAGTTTTCAAAATAGTTTTCCAAACTTAATTCAACCTATAATTTGATAATCAAACACACAACTCATAACTCGATATTTGTATTTTTTATCAACAGTCATAACCAAACTATTTCTAAAATACTCAAATAAAAAAATGATTTTTTTTTAATTAATTGTTTTTAAGTAATTTTTTTAAATAATTTTTTTTTTCAAATAACTTCTATGTCAATTAATTTTTCTGTCAATTCATTTTTTAAGCCTGTATAAACATTAAAAATATTAAAAATATTTTAAAATTACTTAGAAAATTAAAATATTAAAAATATTCCGAAAAATAAAATATTAAAAATATTCCGAAAATTAAAATATTAAGAATATTAAAAATATTCCGAAAATCAAAATATTTACAATTAAAATATCAAAATATTAAAATTAAAATATTAAAATATTTTTATGAAAAATAAAATATTAAAAATATTCCTATAAAATAAAATAAAATATTTATAATAAAAAAATAAATAAAATATTTAAAATAAAAATTAGGTTGTTTTTAAGTTTTGAAAAGAGTTTTGAGTTATGTGTTTGGTTATGAATTTTGAAAAGTAATGATTATAGTTTGAAATGAGTTTTGAGAAATTGGTGTAGAATTATAATTTGAAAGCTGCAACCAAATACCACACTCAAATCAATGGTGAAATTATGTTTTGAAATCTAAACCAAACAGAGCCTAAAAGTTCAGAATTTGAATTGATGGAATGATTATAATATTTTCGTTATAATCTAATTTATTAATCTATTAATATTTTATAGTTTGCCAAAAAAAATATTTAAGTCTTGTTGATGGTTTACCATACTTTGAGATTGGACCGAGTTGTTTTGGTTTGGTGAGAGGAAGACGGAATAAAAGTCAAGGCACCTCCACTGTCACCAACCCCCATTCCCCTTTCACAGCTCTTTCTTCTACTTCTTTAATTTCTTCATATTCAAGATTTTTTTGTCCCTTCAAATTCAAAGGACATTAAATGGTCGAAAAAAAATAATAATAATAAATTCCTATAGTCCTCTTCTATGTTTTTTTCTATAACAATAAAAAATTAGGCAAAATTATTAAAAAAATAAAAATAATCAAAAATAATTACACTGTCAGGCCTGTTTACACTTCTATAAAATTATAATTATATTGAGTTTCTTACATTAATTTGCAATTCCCACATAAAAATAAAATAACATAGACCCCAAAAATAATAATAAGATAATGACAGAATTTTGTGCCTTAACTGGGTACACTAACCACCGGGGGTGGTGACTTCATGGACAATGCATTGCGTTTTTACAGGGGTGAGTCAGGCTTGAATCCTGGGAGACACTTTTTCTGTGAAAATTTTGTGTTGTATTTCGATCGAAACTTGGCCTCTTCTGTGGCATGTGATGAGGTCCATTGGATGCCTCAGTGGTGGCCCCTTCCTATGGATTGAGTTAAATCTGGCCAACAATCGATTATCCCGGAATTAGTGCCCATGGATGCTAGGATACTCTCACGGAGCGTTTTCTTTTTTTTTTCAATAAAAAAAATTTTAAAAAAAATTGGGTACACTAGATTCTGGGGAAAGAATGGTCCCTATCAGGAGGGTCCAAGCAAGTTTGGTGAGATAGCAAATAATATATATACATGGGAAATTCTATGTAGTAATATATTGAAAAATGCTTCAAATCACTAATTGAAAATCATTAATAGATTATTAATGACGTGGCGTTGATGTGGACTTACCACTGATGTAATAGTTTGGCCTTTGTTTTTTGTTTTTTTTTTTCTTGTACTCCCAGCTCATTAGAGCTGGCATTAGTGGTGTAATTTTAGAGCATTGAATCAGTGTTGTAATATATTTCCCAAGGAAATTCGTACACACCATTTATATGCATCTAGTTATGTATTTTTGTGATATATATTATGTATTTTTATAACAAATGATAGGTAATTTTTTTTATTAAAATTATCACAATTTATGATTCAAAAATAAGATTATGCATTTTGCGTTAATATTAAGCATTCCTATATCGAAACATTTTTGAACCACAAAATATATAAATGTAATTTTGTTTTTAAATTACAAATTATTGTAACTTTACTAAAAAATTACGTAACGTTTATTAAAAAAAATATAATATATGTCTCAAAAATACATAACTAAATGTATATTATGCACACCCTAAAATTGTTGTCCTCCCAAAATTAAGCTTCAAGCTTGACTATAATGGCATTGCTGTTGCACTTGAATTTTCACTTTTAATAATTATTCAAGAAAACATCTTTCAAGGGTCTAAATAAAGTAATAAAATTAAACAGCACTGTTAGGGGGCCGAATTTGGGTGCCCCTAATGGCTCAAATTTCCCTATCAGGTAAAAAAAAAAAAAAAAAAAAAAACAAAGTTATCAAAACTGGTAATTTGAGCCATTTGAGCCACAATTTTTAGGGCCACCAATCATTTTCCAAAATTAAAATCGTTGCTATGAAAAACTCATATTTTATTGTGAAGAGTTGAACATGTGAACTTCTTGGACCATTTTAATATTTTTTATTTATTTATATATATATATATTTTTCATAAATCTTTTTTTGTCTTATTTATGAATAGAAATTAATTAGGTTCATGGACTTGGTGGTGAGTTAATTTTTTAGAGACTCTCCATTTTCTCTAGGTTCATGGTCATTATTATTTTTTGGTGTACTTTGTAAAGTCCTAGTAACCTATAAATAGTTCCTCTCATCTACTCTTTTTTATACCAATTATTGTTTATACTTGAGAGATTACTAGCAAAAAAGGGTATTTTTATTGGTGGAGCTTTGGTTCACCATCTTATGCAGAGTTGGCCTGAACCATACAACAAGTGGTCGGGCTGTTGTATCTTGGAGAGGACAAGTCATAGTTTTGTGACTGTTGCATCTCTATTTGGGTTCTTCCTACCGAAATGGGTTTGATCTCCTTAGAGAAAATGAGATATCCGTGCCTCTGCCTGATCTATTTGTATCTCATTTTCTTTGCATTATTTCTCAATAAAATATAATTCTTCTGGTATTTTCACCAACACTTCTCAACAAGCAAATTTATTGTTTGGCTTAGAAAAAACATTATACAACTCAAATCAATATTATAACTTTATTTTCAATTTCTTGTAAAACTATACATTAATTTTTTTATCATGAAAATAACCGTTGTCGTCTTACTTCACAATTTTCTTATATTTCTTTACGAAATGTATACAGTAAAAGAAATTTTATTTTCCATTTATTTTCCTGTTAGTTTAATTTCTACCACTAGCCTTTTATCAAATAGTAATGACATATAAATAAAAAAAAATTCAATGTAAACTAATGTGACAAAACATCAACATTTCTCACTTTAAAACAAATCGCCTATAAAAATAAATTTATTAAGTAATACTATGGAACCCAAAAGAACTATAAATATTTTGATGCAATACTTACATGGATATGAAGACCCACATCACAAACGGGACTCAAACCACCAATGTGAATAATGTGTGTCAAATTTTTGATAAACATTTAAAAATCTCTAGCATTTTTTAATGATATGTCATATTATTCTTGTAAAGTGTTTTTTTGTATAAATTTTAAGGCACTAATACGAATGGTCCATTTGTGAAATTTTTGGACTAAGAGGCCCAAGTTTAAATGTTTTTGGGTCAAAAGATATTATTTGATCAAAATGTCACATATTTGTTCAAATATCAATTATCTGTTCAAATGTGTACATGTGTGATCTTTTTATCTATTCAAAGTCATTTTATATCCATATCACCACCACTAGTTGTCGGCCACTTGTTGCCGGCTACTTTTCTAACTAATTTTTTAAAGACTTTTCCAATATCGATAACTTTTCAATGCATGTTCTTATTATTAAAAAATTTAAAATCTTAAACTACGTAATATATACCCCATAAAAATACCAATTAACTCTAAATTTTATGTATGAATAAAGAAAACAATGGTCAACATAAATATCACGACCTGGCAAAGCATAAAAGGTCAGTTGCAATCGGAGCCTTGACTTCCCTTCTCGATATTAAACTCACCAAACACGCATTTCATTTCAAATTAAATTTTTTTTGGAGAACATTTCAAATAAAATTGACCACCAATATCTAAACATATATTCATCAAATACAATATTTTTGTTTATTTATTTATTTTTAAAATTTCATATTTAATTATAAAAACTTCTAAAATATTATTTTTAAATTTACTCACAGAAACGTGATAGCAAGTTGGTATTGATATTACCCCTAAAATATCAATTTAAAAAAAAAAAACAAAAAAAAAAACTAGTTAAAAATTTAAATAGTTATAAAAGTATCCACTTGTGTGTGTACCACATTGCCAAACAGGTACTCAGCTGAAGAACACTGGTAGAATAGATTATGCCCGAACAACCTGTCAACAGAAAGAAGAGATTCCGGCTGTAGTTCGTCTACCCGGGGGCACTCCGACAATCAAGTCAATTATCTTTCAAAGATAGCAAAAATACTTAACTCACTATTCAGAATATAAAAAACGTACCTTAAACCCATGAGGGTGCCTCTTTTTATAGCCAACACTAACAGAATCCCATTAAAAGCCTAGCTTCAATGGATTTAGGATTATTGCTAATCTTGGACTCCTAATAGATTTAGGATAAACTCTCTAAGAGTCTTAACTTTATCCAAACTGAAGTCCCCTCTCATTCTAGGACTCTTGTCCCTTATCCACTTATCCCGGATTCCGATATCTTCGCAGATAACCTCGGCCTTGCCGAGATAATCTCGGCGTCATGTCCAAGACACGTGACGCCTCGGCTGGCACTCCGATACCACCTCGGCCACGTGTTGTCATTAAAAAATTATGTCCCCACAACTGCCCCCTAGGTTCTATTACCTCGGCATCCTGAGGTGATGGAACCTATATCATTTCTTCCTTTTAGCACGTCGGCTAAACTCGCTTTGTCCTTCATTACTGAGGTCATCATTTGTTGGCCCCATATGACAAGACCTGTAATCTGTTTTCACCAATGCCTTAGAACAAATAATCAAGTCGGTTCAAAATTATTTAGCCGAGATCATCCTCCTAGCCGAGGTCACCCTCTTAGCTGAGGTCTTTGCTTTATTACACCAAGAACTTCAAGAGTTTCAACATGTGTGTGAGCTGTAACGCACAATATTTCAACCGTTTTAGCCACGCGTCTTTCCCTCACTGGACCGTACTTGACACGTGCCTTTAAGTCGCCTTGCGTCTGCGTGCGCCGTCTGACAAGCACGTCGCCCTAGGCACATTGATTATAATTTTGCAGCCATTTCATGGTTCTGATCAAAACCACTTCTCTCTCTCCATCTTTTCACTTTTACATCCTCAACTTCGTGCTAACTCTCTCTCTCCGTTCTTCCAAATCCGCCATTGTTTTCAAGCTCTCAAGCTCTGCAACCACTTCCACTGTTCCCTTCCGACAAAGCCTTTGTTGATCTTTTCCGGTCACTGCCATCATCTGACTCCGGCGTACTCAACACCGGCTTCATTTTCTTTGGTGAGTCACTGTTCCTCTTTGTTTCTATTTCTTGTTTACTGTGACTTTATTTATGTTTTTGAACCTTCATTTGTGTGTTGAATTCAATCATGTATAAGAGCATGTTTGCCTCATGATTTTATTTTTGCCCAATCTTTTCCTATGTATACACACATTGCTTACATATTTGTTGATTCTTGCCACTGTTCTTGGCCTTACACACCTGTACAAACTTTATCACTATTCTTGATTCTGAATCATTGTTCTTATTTCTGTTCTCTGTGTCTTTTCCAGATTCTTACCTTCAATCTTTGTTTGCCTGGACTTAGGTTTGGGATTTGTCGTAGAACTCACGAATCTTAGGGAAAACTGAAACGAATTCCCCTTAGATCCTCACAAATTCTTACCCCAGCATACATTTAGGCTTTAGCCGAGGTCCTCTAAACCTTCACAAAACACTTCTTTCTGAAATCCAACACCTTCCCCCAAACCGACATCATAGACATGTGGAGGTATAGGGTAGACTATTTCAGGCAGGAGTTTTCCATCCCTGCCGACGTCCATTTGAGGTTGGCTGGAGAAAATGACTCCACCATGCCCACAGTCGACTCTATACCCTTCCCATTAGTGGCTTTCGCTGAGTGTGGTCTTAGGCTTCCCCTTGACATCCTCTTTCGCAAGGTCCTCCACTACTATAAACTGAACCCAATACAGCTAGCCATTAACTCTTACCGTGTCATCAACGATATAATTGCCTTATCCAAAAGAGAGAATGCTAGGGTTACCCTTGCCGACATCCAATATTGTTACACAATGTGCGGCCTGAAGTCGGATAAGGGTTATGTCTATTACCTTAAGCCGAGGTTTGTGGAATACAAACTTGTTGCTGACCTCCCTAACTCCAACAAGGGTGCTAGGGACGATTACTTCATCGTCTCGGGCAACTGGGAGTTTCAACCAAATGACGACCTTCACCTCTATCCCCTAAGCCGAACAGTTTTCAGAGAGGGAGATGGTAAGAGCCAAGTGCCACATTTATTCGCGTTCTAGTTTTTTCTCACTTTGATATCTCTGAATGCTCTAACCTCTGTTTGTTTTTACTTTGCAGTTCTTTCTCAGCCCCCAAAAGACTTCCGCAAAAACTTCTTCCTCAGTAAGGATTTCAAGAAGCTGCTGGACTTGCCTTTTAATCAACGCAAGGTTCCTCTGCTTCTGAATTTCATCTTGACCTACAGATTCGTACTCCCCGACATTCCAAGAAAAAGCAAGACCAAGTCCCCTCTATCAGCTATAACTCCGCAGGCTGAATCGTCAAGGCCTGACCAAGGATCAACATCCGATCCAGTAGAGCAGCCTTCTACCTCGACTCCGCAACTAATCCCACCTTCCCAACGCAAACGCCGACGTCAAACTGCAATCGCCGCTGAGATGGGTCGTAAGAAAACTGTTGCAGACAACCTTTTAGCTGACATCCCCAACACTATCACCACACAACCATCACAAGCTCAGCTAAAGCCAAAGCCAAAGAGGCTGAAAAAAGCACAACCCAAGGCAATGGTGACTCAGATTGACACCGAGGACACCTTGCCGATATCAAAATTGGCCGAGGGTGAGAAGACCTCATCAGTTGTCGAGAAGAAGCCCGCCGAGGCCGAACCATCCGAATCCACCAAGTGAAAGAGGCCGAGGTCGGCCTCTGCGGCCACCTCAGGGTCTTTCAAATTCGATGCCCCCTGGGCCCTCTTAATCACAATTGAGGACAAGTCGGTCAGAGCTAGCGACAGCGCCGACGACATTGAAGTTAGCGTGGCCCTCTCTACCGCCTTGCTCCTTCCCAATGATCTCAATCGAAATGCCGAGATGAGTGAATACGAGAATTTTGCTTTGATGTTGCAGCGCTCCGTCCAAGTAAGCCTTTTAACACTTGATACTTTTCATTTTCTACTATTTCATACTTACAAAGTTTTTACTAACATGTGTTTTTTCCATCTCTCTTAGACGATCCAGTATGGCCACTCCTTCGCAATGCAAGCCTTTGCCATCAAGAAGGAGTTGGCCAACAAGACCAGGGAGGCTGCGAACTTGTCCAAGTCCCTTAGCAAGGTCGATGGCAAAATGAAGACCTTAACAGATCAGGCCGAAGTAGCCAAGAAGGCTTAGAACGAAGCCGAAGAAAAGGCTAATGCTAAGGAGGCCATTGCCAAGATCCTTGCGGCCAAAAAGAAAGAAGCTGAGACAAAGATGGTCGAGGCCCAAAAAGAGCTTCAAGATGCCCTGGCCACAAAGGAGGCCAAGATCAAGGCGGCAGATGAGAAGGCGTATGCCGAGGGGGCGGCCGACGTCAGAGAAGATTACAATAAACAAGTCAGACAGGCATGCAACAAGGGCTATACTCTTGGTTGGATGGCTGCTTTGAAGGTGTTGGCTGTCCTCGAGGACTCCCCTCTCAGGAATGCTAGCAGCCTTGCCCTGCCCTGCCGTTCCTACCTACTCCAAGCCAGTCCGAGGACAAAGCTGAGTCCGAGGAGGAGGCTAAGGACAAGAAGACCGAGAAGGCCGAGGCTACGGGGACCAAGTCCCCAACTCTGAATAAATAAGTCCTGGACTTGACTCATAATGAGGAGGACGAGGTCTCAAAGGGTGCTTCTGCCGAGAAGACATCATCCGAGGCGCCTATCGCCGAAAAGAGCCTAGACCAGACTCTTAAAGAGATCAATGCCGAGCTCGCAGCTGAGAAGGCCGCCGAAAAGAGTTCCCAGATGTCCTCTGAGCCCCAAACCCAGCCAGCCAATGACGCCGAATAGTCTAGTTTAATGTTTTTCTTTATTTCTTGTAACTTGTACTTTTTTTCCTACTTTTGAAACAATGTAAGTTTTAATCTGGCCGACGTGCCACTTTTGTAATCTGAACAATTGCTCTTCAATGTCAGGCCGAAGTGTCTTCTTTCCTTATCTGAATGCACTCTCAAATTTCTTTTTGTATTTTTTCTGAGTGTTTGAATGTTTGTCTATCTTGTATGCTTCCATACTTGAAATATTCTGCATGTTTCTTCAAAGTACACCTTAACTGTGTAATTTTCTCAGGGTAAAATACCTTGGATATACTTACTAGTAGTTTTATCTCGGCTTTCAACTAACACTTGAAAATATTTTTTTATAATATTTTGTTACAACTTGCCAACTCACTCTTGCTTACCAAGGCTTCTGTCTTCCACTATTTTCCAAATCTTGGTAATATGGTAATCTCGACAATATTTTGCAGATATTTCTTTAGAAATAACTTTGGCTTAACTTCAACTTGTAAATTGCTCTCAAAATTTCAACAAGTGTTAAACCAATTTTTCTTTCAACATGACCCCGACTTAACTTCAACTTGTAAATTCTTCTCAAAATTTCAACAAGTGTTAAACCAATTTTTCTTTCAACATGACCTTGGCTTAACTTCAACTTGTAAATTCTTCTCAAAATTTCAACAAGTGTTAAACCAATCTTAGCTTGTAAATTCCAACTTCCAAGCACCATTCTCCAGCCCTCTACTCCTAATATGAACTTAAGTTCCACTTGGGTTCTCATTAAGCATGTATCAATAATCTTGTCGCTGAGGTCAGATTCAAACAGAGGTTGGCCGAGGTCATCAACCTCAGTCTCCCTGTTAATCTAACTGATATAGATTAATTCAACTTAATTCAACTCTATTATATGCAAGTAAAAACTCTGCCATATAATAAGTCTAAGTTATTCGTCATGTTTCAATCAGAAACATCGCCAACTTTGTTCAACTCTATTATATGCAAGTAGAAACTCTGCCATATAATAAGTCTAAGTTAGTCGTCATGTTTCAATCAGAAACATCGCCAACTTAGTTTAACTCTATTATATGCAAGTAGAAACTCTACCATACAATAAGTCTAAGTTATTCGTCATGTTTCAATCAGAAACATCGCCAAGTGACTGGTCAGTCATACTGCAGAAGTTTAAAAATCAGGCTAAAACTTTATTATTACTTCGACTAATAATAAGAACTTAAAAAAAATAAATAAGAAAATCTAATGATAGAAAAACTTCAGATTGCAAGTATTCCAGGGTCTTGGCAACTCTTTACCTTCACTGTCCTCAAGCTAATATGCCCCATTGCCCAAGACCGAGATGATTCTATAGGGTCCTTCCCAATTTGGGCCAAGCTTGCCCTCTCTGGGATCCTTCTTGTTGCCGACGACCTTTCTCAGGACGAGGTCACCAACTTGGAATTCTCGTGGGTTGACCTTCTTATTATAAGCCCTGACAAGCTGCTACTGGTACGCCCCCAGCTGAATTGCTACTTTCTCTCTTCTTTCTTCTAGTAGATTTAGATCTCGGGCTAGGAATTGCTACTATTGTTTCTGTGCCAAAAGCCATGGCAAATGGGGATTCTCCAATTGATCTTCTCGGCGTAGTCCGATATGCCCAGAGTACACTGGGTAACGCATCCACCCACTTTCCCTTAGCTGCTTCCAGCCTCTTCTTGATCCCATCCAAGATGACCTTATTGGATGCCTCTGCTTGACCATTGCTTTGAAGGAAGCTTGGAGTTGAGTAATAATTCTTGATCTTGTATTTTGCACAGAAGCTTTTGATTAGCTTACTGACAAACTGTGTACCATTGTCTATTATTATTGCCCTTGGGATCCCAAACCTGGTGATGATGTTCTTCCAAATGAAGCTCTTCACATCAACATCTCTTATCTTTGCGAGGGGTTCAGCTTCCACCCACTTGGTGAAATAATCTGTTACCACTAGTAGGTATTTCCTTTGTCCAGTTGCTTGAGGCAATTGTCCAACAAGATCCATGCCCCATTGGGCAAATGGCCAAGGGCTAGACACCGGGTTCAAGTCCGTTGCTGGTTGATGTATCAGAGGTGCAAACCTTTGGCACTTCTCACACTTCTTGACATAGGTTTCAGCGTCTTTCTGCATGTAGAGCTACTAGTATCCCTAAGTAATGGCCCTATGAGCAAGTGACCTGCCCCCAGCGTGGCTTCCACATACTCCTTCGTGTATCTCGTACAGAAAGTCTTCAACCTGTGTAGGATGTACGCATCTCAGAAGGGGTCTAGTGAAAGATCTTCTGTAGAGATGTCATTCTGCTGTCAAACTGAATCTTGCCGACTTCAGTCTGATCTTGTGTGCTTCTTTACGGTCATCTGGCAGCTTCCCATCTCTAAGGAATACTATTATTGCATCTATCCAACTTGGTCCCATCTCCACACACATTGCTTTACGCTCTGTGTTCAGTGGTTCTATGCTTGGACCTAACAAGTAGTCAACCATTATTGTCCTTGCCTCTCCAGGCTTCATTGCACTAGCCAGGTTGGCCAGAGCATCAGCATGGCTGTTGTCATCTCGGCTAACCTACTATAGTTGGCAATTTTAAAATAAGGCTACCAATCTGCCCACTTCCTTTACATAGGCCGACATCCTTTCATCTCGGGCTGCATATTCCCCTGTTGGCTGGTTGACGATAAGCTGGGAGTCACAGAAGACTATTACCTCATCAGCTTCCATTGTTACTGCCAGCTTTAATCCTACGATCAGTGCTTCATACTCTGCTTCATTGTTTGAGGCTTTAAACCCCAAACGAATGGATTGTTCCAGTATCTGCCTGTCTGGAGACACTAGCACTACTCCTGCCCCTACTCCTTGTCGGTTTGAACTCCCATCAACAAACAGTTGGAAGGAGTCGCCGATGTAAATGCTGCATGGCCTGAGTTTCTCTTCTTTCCTCTGTTTGGTTATCCCCAACTGGGTTTCTCCTTGTTCACCTGGACCTTGGCTCAACGGAGCCCGATGTGTTATGGCGCCTGGTGTGAACTCGGCTACGAAGTCGGCCAAAACTTGGCCTTTGATTGCTGTTCTGGGTCTGAATTCCAGGTCATACTGGCCTAACACCACTGCCCATCTGGCTATCCTACCTGTCAGATCTCCCTGCTGCAACAGGGACTTCAAGGGGTGTTCAGTTAACACCACAATTTTGTGGGCTTGAAAGTAACGATTCAGCTTCTTGGAAGCCATTACTAAAGCCAGTGTTAGCTTTTCCAAGGGTAGGTATCTAGTATTCGCATCAGCTAAGGTTTTGCTTACGTAGTAAACTTCCCTTTGCTCTCATTTTTCTTCTCTGATTACTACTACACTTACTGCATGCTCTAAGACCGCCAAGTAAAAAAACAACTCCTCTCTTGATACTGGATTTGAGAGAACTGGTGCTGTGGTCAAATACTTCTTCAAGTCGGCCAAGGCGGCTTCGCACTCTTCTGTCCACAAGAAGTCTGTGGCTTTCTTCACTAAGCTGAAAAAAGGTTTGCACTTGTCAGAGCTTCTGCTTATAAATCTATTCAGGGCTTCAGCCCTTCCAATCAACATCTGCATTTGCTTTGCCAACGTTGGGCTTTCCAACTCCAGAATGGCCTTAATTTGATCCGGGCTGGCCTCAATGCCCCTTCTGGTAACCAAGTATCCTGAGAACTTACCAGACCCAACTCCAAATGCACACTTCGATGCATTGAGTTGGAGTCGATATGTTCTAAGGATGTCAAAGACTGCCTTTAAGTCTTCCAGATGATCCTTAGGTTTCTTGGTCTTCACGACCATGTCATCTATGTATACTTCCACTGTTCTGCCAATTAGTTGTCTGAACATCTTGGTTACCAACCTTTGGTAAGTTGCTCCTGCATTTTTCAACCCAAACGGCATCACTTTATAGCAATACAGCCCTTTTGGGGTGATAAATGCAGTCTTCTCCTCATCTGGGGAGTACATAGCTATTTGATGGTACCCCCTGTATGCATCTAAGAAGCTCATCCTTCCATGCCCTGAAGTGGCATCCACCAATTGGTCAATCTTGGGAAGTGGGAAACTGTCTTTGGGACAAACCTTGTTCAGGCTAGTGAAGTCCACACAGACCCTCCACTTCCCATTTTTTTTCTTCACAATCACCGTGTTCGATAACCATGTCGGGTAATTTACCTCTCGAATGGCCCTCGCCTCCAGAAGTTTGTCCACTTCCTCTTCCACTGCCTCAACATGCATCAACGTTGGCCTTCTTGCTTGCTAAATGACAGGTTTAGCCGACCTGTCCACATTCAGTCCATGGCAAGTGACCCCGGGATCAATACCAGGCATCTCATATGGCGTCCAGGCAAACACCTCAATGTTTGCTCTCAAGAACGCCTCTAACTCTTTTTTCTCTTCCTCGGCCAAGCCCGAGCCGAGAAAGAAGAAGCGCTTGTCATTCCCTTGCTGGACAAGGATTTTCTTGAGGGCTTCCTCACTTTTCTCGACTGGCTCTTTGCCGCCGTCCTCCAGGACTTCCATGTCCTCATCTTTAATCTCTGTGGCTTTTGCTTCTCGTATGTTGTAGGTGGATTTCATTGCTGCCATGGAGCAATTCTTTGCCTGCACTTGATCCCCTCTGACCTCCTCAATTCCATGCTCTGTTGGGAATCGCAATAGCTGGTGTAATGTTGAGGGAACAGGCCTCATTGCATGTAGCCATGGCCTTCCCAAGATAGCATTATAAGGGAAGGGAGTGTCAATTACTGTGAACTCAGTTTTTATCTTCTTGGTGCCAGCCTGCACCTCCAAACTAACTGCTCTCCTAGGGGCCATGTCAGCGTTCCATTGAACTCGACCATTGGATTGTTCCAGATCATCTTGGTGAAGGCCAAACTCCTTGTAACACCTGACATACATAATGTCACAAGAGCTTCCTTGGTCAATTAAGATGCGCTTCACTTGGCATTCTCCAATCTGGAGGGATATTACCAAGGCATCGTTGTATGGATGCTGCACCATCTCTAAGTCGTCTTCAGTAAAGGACACCACTGGTCCCTGGCACTCGTTTGCCCTAGGTCTTTTCTGCCTGGCCTGGTACACATGTCGCAAGTGTTTTGTCTTCTGTGTCTCCCCCACGTACTTCGTTCTCATTGACCTTCGAGTGAATCACATTGATCGTTCGAGGTCCACCTGCCTGCGGTTGTAGTGCTGGAGGAGGTGGTGCTGCCGGTGCCTGAGGTAGTCTTGCTTGCTCTTCCCTTGTCCTGGCCTCGTCTACAAAGTCCCTTAAATGACCTTGTCTTACTAGGTCTTCCAAATGTGCCTTTAGGGCTCTGCACCCCTGAGTCAAATGCACATCCTCATTGTGGTAAGCACAGTGCTTACCAAGGCTTCTCCTCATAAATTCGCCAGGAACCCTTGCTGGTGCTTTGTAATAAGGCTGATTCCTGATTTTCTCCAAGACTTTGTAAATTGGGATTCGGAGTACGGTTGTGACTGCCTGCGCAGCCCTTAACCCTGTCTCTTGTTTGTTCTACCCTCCATTACCTCGGCCTCGTTTCGGTGAGCCGTTTTCCTTCTCTTGTTTCGACGTCTTTGTTCCCAGCATGTCTTCCTCGGCCCTCGCATACTTCTCGATTCTGGCAATCAGTTCTTCCATACTTTTTGACAGTGTCTTTGCCAATGATTTTTGAAGTTGGCAATCATCCTTCAGGCCGTTTTTAAACGACACGACCGCCACCTCTTAGTTGCATCTTGGTATTTGGTTAAATACCTCATAATACCTTTTGGCATAGGCCTTAAGGCTTTCGTCCTCGTCGATTCTCAGAGCCATCAAGGCGTCCACCCTCAATGGCTGTAGTTTGTTTGTTACGAACCTGGCCACAAACATCTCGGCCAGGCCTTCCCAGGTTTTCACAGTTCCTTTCGGCAATTTGTGAAACTAGTCTGATGCAATTTTCCCGAAAGACGAGGGGAACACCTTGCAAAGCAACGGCTCGTTCCTGGTATATAGTGCCATCGAGTTCAAGTACAAGCCAATGTAAAAGTTGGGGTCCGTCTTCCCGTCATATATCTAGAATCTCGGCATACTGAACCTTTTCGGGGCCTCAAATTTGTCCAACTCTGCCGAGAATGGCGTTCTCGGCTTAACTGGGGAGGTTACCTCGGCATCATGTTGCTTCCTCTGGAGGTAATCCCTCAGATCCTCCTTGGTCCGCCCAGGAGCTCGGCTATCTCCGGATTTCAGCCTTTTCGGCGTACTACTTGTGGTGTCATTGTGAGTCCTCTTGGACCTCTCTTCGTTAGTTGCATCGAAACAAAGCTCCTTCCCTTGAACATGCCGATGTTCTTTGGGGTCAGCCTCCTTGGTACGATGCGTCCTCCGTGATTCTCCTTTCATTGACTCTCCTCGTCTGACCTCCCTTGAAGGCCGGTGAGAGTGTTCCTTGGTCCTGGCATGCTGGGGGGCTATAGGGACTGTTTTCTGCCCTCCCTTCTGGGCATTGTTCTTGGCCACTAGAATCGGCGTGTGTTGTAACGGGAATGGTGGCTGCATGATGTTGTTTTGCATCATGAAATTGACGACCGTTTGCAGATTCGCCAATTTGTCCACCATTCCCTTCATCTCTTCGTTCCTCCGCAGGCATCTATCTTTCTATTCCTGGAGGTCGTCCTCCTTATAATACCCGCTTTGGTATAATTTATTGATACGTCGCCCTCCTGGCCTACGTCTTTATCCCTATGATTCTTATCACGAGCCTCTTCGTTGCAGTTGTCTTCCTCGACGTCAAGGTCAATATATTTCCCACTCCCAGTAGGAATGTCATCCCCAACCTTCTCTTTCTGTCCGTCGTTGGCCATCTATTCTCCTGTCTTTCCCACAGACGGTGCCAAATTGTGTATGTCAATTTTCGACCACACTGCCAAACAGGTACTCAGCTAGAGAACACTGGCAGAATAGATTATGCCCGAACAACCTGTCAACAGAAAGAAGAGATTCCGGCGGTGGTTCGTCTACCCGGGGGCACTCCGACGATCAAGTCAGTTATCTCTCAAAGATAGCAAAAGTGCTTAACTCATTATTCAGAATACAAAAAGCGTACCTTAGACCCATGAGGGTGCCTCTTTTTATAGCCAACACTGACCTAATCCCATTAGAAGCCTAGCTTTAATGGATTTAGGATTACTGCTAATCTTGGATTCCCAGTAGGTTTAGGATAAACTCTCTAAGAGTCTTATCTTTACCCAAACTGAAGTCCCCTCTCATTCTAGGACTCTTGTCCCTTATCCGTTTATCCCGGATTCCGGTATCTTTGCAGATAACCTCAGCTTTGCCGAGATAATCTCAGCGTTATGTCCAAGACACGTGACGCCTTGGCTGGCACTCCGATACCACCTCGGCCACGTGTTGTCATTCAAAAATTATGTCCCCACACCACTTGATATTACATCGGAGACAATACTATTAGGTGACTTGTTATGCTATTTTACTGCCATCCGTGGTAAGTAAAATTTTAGCTACACCAAGCTTTTTCAGTACACCAAGAAACAATGAAGAAAAATTACATATCAGCGTATTTTTATGAAATAATAATAGATTAATACTTTTTTTATTAATATTAATAATTAAAAATATAAAATTTTCAATAATTTTTAAAAGTACATTGGATTGTAATATTTCCAAACAATTATAAATACCAATGTTTGAGTGTCAAATTTTATCAAGAAAAAAGAGTGAAAAGAGGAGTAATTATTATCTAATTATGTTATGTTGTTAACATGATATTTTAATTATAATGACATAGTGAAATAATTTATAAGTGTTAATATATATGGTATATATTTCTACATATATTAGGTATTGATTTCTTAGACATATTAGGTATTGCTAGAGTTAGGTTTCTTATAGGATACTCTTTCTCATAATTAGATTTTTAGTAGGATACTCTTTCTCGGTTTATATATACAGGCCTTCTATTGTATAGGAAAATTTATTATATACAATTCATTCAATACAATACATATTATTTTCTCTCCCCCTCTCTCTACTATTCTAACATGGTATCAAAGATATAGGTTAAGCTCTTGGTGTTCTTCGCCTTACCGGCGGGCTGTAGCCTTGCCTTGGTTGCTCGCTGAACCTCAACCCATTTCGCTGCCATATTTTCCTTTCAGTATCACTTCGTGGTGATCTCTTCCTCTATCCGCTGGTTTATTTCTACCCCAAATATCTCTATCATATATATATATTTGCTCACAATCCTTCTTTTTTTGTGTTTCTACTCCACTTTGTCTTTTCCTCTGTTTCAATCTCAAATAGGTTTCTATCTTCAAACCTATTTGAGTTTGAGATGGGTATTATACCTGTATCATGGTGAGCATGGTTATATACTATGCGAACCACCCAAGCCGCCCATGGTTATACACCATGCGAATCACTCAAGCCTCCTCCTTTGGCGCACCACCCAAGCCGCGCCCTTCTAGCGCACAATCCAAGATGCCCCCTCTGGCACACAATCCAAGCCGCCCCCTGGCTCACTCAGTTATTTGTTGCCATCATCGTTCAGTACTACATCATAAGTTATGTGTGTGCCGCGCTTACTGGTTCAACATCCAGTTCTCTATATCGGTCCGGCATGACCCCTTTAAACTATCCCAACATTAATTTCGGTTAACCAATCTCTATAACGGCCCGGCATGACCTCGTAAACTGTCCCGACATTGATTCTGGTTAGCTCCTACATCGGTCCGACATGACCCCTTTAAACTGTCCTGGCATTAGTTCCAGTCAGTTCCTACAATGGTCCAACATGACCATAAACTGTCTCTCGGCATTAGTTCCAACTAGTTTCTATATCAGTCCGACATGACCTTAAATTGTCTCGGCATTAGTTTTAGCCAGTTCCTACAATGGTCCGATACGACTATAAACTGTCTCCTGGCTTTAGTTCTGGCCTTTGATCTATTTCAAGCGCCCTTGCGCTCTCGTTCGAATTTTGCAATCTATTTTCCTTTTATTTTATTTAGTTTTATTTTATGTTTTAATTTCTCTCTCCAAACTCAAGATGTTTACCCTCCTTGAGTTTGACGGGGGGATGTTAATGTATATATAGTATTGATTTCCTAGATATATTAGGTATTGATTTCCTAGATATATTAGGTATTGCCAGAGTTAGGTGGATACTCTTTCTCATAGTTAGATTTCTAGTAGGATACCCTTTCTCAGCTTATATATACAAGTCTTCTATTGTATAGGACAATTCATTCAATACAATTTATTTAATACAATTCATTCAATATAATACATATTGTTTTCTCTCCCTCTCTCTCTACTATTCTAACAATAAGTAAGATAATACTAAGTCATTTTTGCAATTGAGAGATTAGAAATGACCCACTTTGTGTGAATCTTGTATCAGTTTGTTCCCCAATATTAAATTGTGTCAAGTAGTCCCTAATTTTTAAATTGTGTCAATTTGATCTCTAATATATAAAATTATTTTAATTTAGACCCGGTCTCCAACATATAAAAAATATTTTAATTTAATCTATCAATATTTAAATTGCGTATGAAAAGATTAAATTGAAACATTTTTCATATATCAAAAAATTATATTGAAACAATTTAAATATTAGAGACGAAAATAATATAGAGTACTCGGTTCAAAAATCCAAATTTCAGTTTTGTTTGTTTAAAATTCCAGGCGCTAAAATATTTTGTCCAAAAGTACAAACTCAATCAAATTAACCAAAATACCATTCCTTACATATATATATATATATATATACATCCAAACCTAACAAATCACACTCATTAGTCTCTTTCTCTATCTTCATTCTACTCACACACACACACGCGCGCACACACACACACACACACTCTCTCTCTCTCTCTATCTATCTCCCTCTTCCTCTCCTTTCACAATGATGCAGTCATCATCGTCTCTCCCTCTCCCTCTCCCTTCACAATGATGCAGTCATCGTCGTCTCTCCCCTTCGCAGCTACACAGTCACTGTTGTCTCCTTCTCTGTGTCATTACCACTGTCGTGATGCTAGAATCGTCAAACCCTCATACTTCGGCGTCAGTTCCCTCTGCCACGGCAGATTTGAGTAGACGTTGTTGGTGCCTCCTTAGATTTGAACAAAAGTTACAAGCATTTTCGGCGTCAGTTCACTCTCTCTCACACCTCACGTCGTTCTCCTCCATCGTCCATCGCCGCCGACACACCGCATAATCACTTTCGTCAGATCTCTCTCTCTCTATGTGACGCACACTCAATACACAGATCTCAAATCTGTTTGATAATACACAGATCTCTAATCTGTGTTGATGATACACACTTAAATCTCATGTGTGTGTGTGTGTGTGTGTGTGTGTGTGTTTCTGTCTCCAGATTTATTTATTTATTTATTGGTAGTTGATCTGTTATATATGTGTATGTAGTTGTAGTTGTAGTTATTTTGGTTGTTGATGTTGATTTTAATGATGTTGCTGATGAAAATGAAACAAATCACACCATTTTTTCTTGTTCTTGTATTGTGTTGAACAGATGAGATAGAAAGATATTTGAACAAATAGAAAAATAATAATTTTTTAACAGATATGTATGATTTGGCTTGATATTGTAACATATAACTCTCTCATCTCTTTAACAATTGCAACATATAGATACAAAATTTCAACAGATAAAAAAGATTTTGATGTTAGATAGAGTTGGTTTGACAGATAAGAACAAAATTTGAATTGAAAAGACAAAAAAAAAAAAAAATTGAACAGATAAGGAAAATTAAATAGATAGATAAAAAAATTAGACATATAGAATTTTATTTGGACAAAAATTTAAACAGATAAGAGAGATTTGAATTGAAAAGATTAAAAAATTAAACAGATAGGGTTAAAAATTTAAACAAATAAGAAAAAAATGAACAGATAGAAAAAATTTGAACAGATAAGAATTTTTTTGAACAGATTGTGAAATTTTTTGAACAGATAGTGAACAAAAGTCAACAGATAAATTAAGGTGTAAAATTGAAAATAAAATGTCCTTCAAAACAATTAAAAGGATTTCTCACCAAACTATTTCATAAAAAGTGAATTTATCACTAATAAAAAATATTCATTAAATCTAATACCTTAAATACCCTTCAAATTGAATTCATCACTAATTTTTTCAATAATATAAGACTCATACTTTGTAAACTTAAAATATAATTAATTCTGTATAATTTTTTATTTATCGGGAATACCACACATAATTTCAAAGTTATTTTAACAGTGTTTTGTTTTCGTTTAATGAAATCAGTTGTGAGCTGACCCAAAAAAAAAAAAAAAAAAGTGAAAACCAAGTCAAGGAGCGTCATTCTCAAGAGTAAAAATAATGTAACGGTGATAGCAAGTTAAAGATATCGAGAAACGTTAGAGATTTTAAATATTTTATTAATATTTTTATTAAATATTTTGTATGAGTATGAGATTTATAATATATAAATTTTATGTAAGTCTTATATCTATATGAGACATTTAATAAAAATATTAATAAAATATTTAAAATTCTTAACATTACACTAATAATATCACCCACAAATGATAAATTTTAATAATATTTTTAATAACTCGCATGATAATATCTTATTAAATAGTCATGGTCTGTCATATTGTTTTTAATTTAATTTATTTTTATTTTTATTTTTATTTTTATTTTTTTGGATTCACAGTGATTAAGGATGTGTATCGTGTGATTCAGACGGTTTGAAAGTAAAATTACAAATTAAATGACGGGATAGCGAATTAGCGGATTGATAAATTGCGGTTTAAACGGTTTTTGAGGGATTGACAGATTAAAGAATATTCTAACTAATACATTTACATAATATATAACACTAATTTGTATAATATTTTTTAGATATATAACACAAAATAATTTTATATAATATGTTTAATATATATAACTATTAATTTGTAATAAATTTCATATCTTAAATCTTTTTTACACTCATTTTTATATTGATATTTCATTAAAAATTAAAAAATATATATGTATTAATTATAACAGAACGGAACGATTCGATTAACGGATTACAAATTTTAAAGTTTAAATCACAATTAATAATTAATACAAATCAATACAATTTTAACAAATTAAACTATATTTTGCACAACCTTAACAGTGACATTTCACCGTCAAACCCAGTTATTTATGAAAATAAATAAATAGATATATATTGATAAACACGTCATATGACACCCCATACACACACAGCACCAATGTATTGCTTTAAAGTCCCCCTTGAAGACTTCGAACGTGCTCTGTTTTCTTCTCTCGCCATTTCCGTAACTTTGGTTTTTACAACTGTTCTGTTCTGTTCTCTCTGAATATATATAGAGAGAGAGGGAGAGAGAGAAGGAGAGGGTAAAAAAGATGGGGATTCAAAAGGTGAAAGGATCGCTGGAAGATCTGATAGAGAAGGCAGGTGGTTGCGCCGTCGTAGACGGCGGTTTCGCCACCCAGCTTGAGAAACACGGCGCCACCATCAACGATTCTCTTTGGAGTTCCATTTGCTTGATCAACGACCCTGATCTCATCAAACGAGTCTCTCTCTCTCTCCCTCTCTCTCTCTCTCTAACCTCATACATACATGTATATGCATTCATTCTGTTTCTTCAAATTTGTTCTTGTTTCATTTGTTACTTTCTGGGTATTGATTTATAAAAGTTAATTACACCAAGCTCGGTCAACTATTAACAAATTTCACTTTATCCTTCATCTATCAACTTGTACATTTTGACCTTTTCAATTAGAAACATGTATCACTTCTACCTTCCAGAGCACCTCAATCATGGAGCATTTGTACGAATTTTATAGTTGATGATCAATATGTACGGGTTCATAGATGAGGGAATACGTTGATATTTATTGATAATTGAAGGGTTTTGGTGTGTAATTAACTCATTTATAAATTATATATGAGTCCTATAGTGGCAGGACTTGAACATGTATGTATAGTTTTTAAAATAGCTATAAGATATTACACAATGGAATGATTTGAAACCTTCTAAATATGTTGAATTGTGTATATAATAGGTTCATTTGGAATATTTGGAAGCTGGTGCAGACATCTTGGTAACTTCATCTTATCAGGTTTGCAGTCCATTCCACCAAAAGCCATGAATCTATTTTTTTATTATTATTTTAATTTTATGTTTTTATTCATTATATCTTGCAACAAACAATGCTGTTCTTATTTGATTTGGGTAGATATAAGTTGTGTAAAAAAATTTGGGAAATGTAGCACTAAAGTTGTTATGGAAAATTAATTGACAAAATTGTTAATTTCCATTATGTCAAAGATATGGATTTTGAAAATTTAATACCAGCTACATCATGTTCAGAGAAAATGTTATTTGATCATTTCCAATTTCTTCCAGTATAAATTGGTGAAAAATTTCTAAACAGAGGAGCAGATTTTATGAGGAAAGATTATACAAAAATAGAAGATGACTTCAAAAGAGCCCAAGTTAATATGTTTTAAGACCCAATTACCAAAATCATATTGTTAGAGTTATATATTACTGTCCATGAATATAATATGATTTGAATACCAATTTTGAAATCGCTATATCTAATTTTTGTGTTTCTATAGGCTACCCTTCCCGGATTCCTATCCAAAGGGCTGTCCATTGAAGAAGGAGAATCGTTACTGAAAAAGAGCGTCAAACTAGCTGTTGAAGCACGTGATAAGTTTTGGGATGCCAAGAAAAGAATTTCCGGACATAGCTATAACAGGGCTTTGGTTGCAGCCTCCATTGGAAGCTATGGAGCTTATCTTGCCGATGGTTCAGAGTACAGGTATACACTAGAATTTTGCCATTATCTCCAGAATATATGTAGTAGATCACTTGTGTCATCATCAATAATCTTTATTCTTTGTGGTTTGGTTAGAAATATTTTGCTTTGTACACTCAAACAAGTAACTTCTTTTGCATTCAGTGGGTGTTATGGACCTAATGTGGATTTGGATAAGTTGAAGGATTTTCATCGACGTAGATTGCAAGTTCTTGTCGAAGCAGGTCCAGATTTGCTTGCCTTTGAGACCATACCCAATAAACTAGAAGCTCAGGTATGCTCTTCCATCAATTCTAGTTGTAAGTGCTCTCTGATTAGGATCCTTTCTTGAGTTTGACATCTTTATTTTTTGTTGATTTATGAAAGTGTTTTTTATGCTAAAGATAATATTCGCAGGGCCGTGCTTTTTAAAGTAGACAGCTAGATTTGTGCTCGTGTTACTTATCAGAAATTCTACTCTTCACCATGGCCAGCACTCTTCGAATCAATCCTATAAAAAAAGACAAAGTCTTTTTACCTGAACTTGCTTTAGTAGATTTTGCCCTTTTGCTTTCTCACTGCCTTCTCTTGTGGAATAGCCTAATGTTGTGTGTGAATCATGAATTTGTAGAAAAAAAAATTCTATTCATACACTTTTCGTACCTTTTTCTTTTCTTTTCACATATCCAAGGTCTAAATTAAGTCTAAAAGTAATTACATAAATTGAGAACAGTGTTGTAATTAAGGATCCAATAAAGGGTACTTTAGGGTGATTGAGATTATTCAGTGATGTATAGAACTTAACAACAATAGATATTTATATATTAGAAAACTTCAGATGATAAACTAGATATCTTATTTTATTACAAATAATTTAAAACAACTCCAACAAGGAGGAGGACAGTGCATGTGTCTTGAGGTTAACATTGAAACATGACAATGCTAACTGGCTATGAACAATCAACATGTGTGGAGTTTGACTTCTTATTCTACTTTGATAGCAATTCAAAATCTTAGAAATATCCAAATTGCAGGCATGTGTTGAGTTGCTTGAGGAAGAAAACATCCAAATCCCATCTTGGATCTGTTTCAGCTCTGTAGACGGTGAGAATGCACCGTCAGGAGAGAGCTTCAAGGAATGCCTTGACATCATAAATTGTAGCAACAAAGTTTCAGCCGTTGGAATAAATTGTGCACCTCCCCATTTTGTTCAAGGTCTTGTTCAGAAGTTTAAGGAGGTAATAATTTGCTAACAAATTTCGTATTTAACAAACAACTAACAATAAAATTGACAAAATTCTTTTTTCTTTGATCATATGTCCTTTCTTCTGAATACCACAACGTTGTAGTGATCTGAACTGCATTTTTTTTTTCTCCTTAACTTACAGTTAACTGGAAAGGTAATAGTTGTTTATCCGAATAGTGGTGAAGTATGGGATGGCAGGGCTAAGAGATGGCTGGTGAGTCTATGTTGTTTCCAATTCTTTGCAATTTGCTTATACAACAATATTAATCATCATCCTTTTTTGAACAAAACTCTCTCTAAATGAACATCGTCGCATTTAGTCGATTAACTGACTTGAAATCATGTTTTGGGTTAACAGCCGTCGAAGTGTTTTGATGATGACAAGTTCAAGTTGTTTGCAACAAGATGGCGTGATTCAGGAGCTAAACTCATTGGTGGATGTTGTCGAACTACACCTTCCACCATTCGAGCCATTTCAAAGGTTTTAAAAGGACCAGGTCTCTGATTTCATTGTTTTACAAATAACTGTTCTTTTAGTCCATCTCCAATTAATATTTATTGAAGTTCACATATCAAGTTTTATTAGGGTCCTCTTTTTTTTTTTTTTCTTTTTTTTTTTTCTGCCCTTTAGAGGCAGAGCTGAAAATCATTTACCAGTCAGTCTGTGTGTGTGTGAGTTCTGTTAGTTTTAAAGTTGATCAGAATCAATCAAAAGATGAAGACATTCTTCACCATGTTGAGTAAATTGTTGAGCATTCCCAAGTGTTTGGATTTTGGATTTAAGTAAGATTTATGTTAGAAAAAAAGGAGAGAAATGTGAATCAAATATAAACTATTTTTTTCACATTTTCCTAGTTGTTTCTCTACCCAAAAAGAGTCTTAGTTGCTACTTGGTGTCAAAAATTTCAAGAATGGAAGAAGCAATTTTACTTTTTTTTGAGTTATGTGACTCTTAATATTAGTGTAATGCTCCACTATAGTTAGTGTAATGCTCCACTATAGTTAGTGTGTAATGCTCCACTATAGTTAGTGTAATGCTCCATTAGTGTAAGTGCTCCATTATGGCAACTTGTTTATTGCCCCTATTGTCTCCTTCTCCTCTCTATAAAGAGAGCTTATTCCTTGTAAATGTATATATACAAAAAAGATCAATATATACATATTTAGTCTCTCTCCCTTTCTCTATCAATTTATCCTACATCCTTTCTCTATCAATTTATCCTACATGGTATCAGAGCGGGTTTAAAACCTAATATTTTCGCTTCACCGGCGGGCGGCAACCTCGCCTTAGCCGCCCGCCGGTCCTCAACCTATTCCTCTGTATATTGATATAGCTTCTTCTTCCCCTCTCTCTACTAGCCCTCGTTGAATCTGTTTGGCTTAATCATGATTTGTTAAAGCCTCAGGTTTGCAGCAGCAGCCACTGTAATGGAAGCAGGAAGGCTGCTGGATACAGAAGAAACAGGAAGTGCAAAAGGACCCTTTGTTCCTCTGGAGGATCTGTTGAGAAGTAAAGGGAAGCTTGGATGGACGGGATCTGCTGCTACAAGTGCATTTCGGCCTGCTGAACCCAGGCAGTTTCTGGAGATGCCACTGGATGCTACTAGTATCCCTCTTCCTGATGCTACTGCGGGCAAACATGGTCCACCTCTGTTAGATATTGATCTGAATTTGCCCGATGAAAGAATTCTTGAGGACATGGCATCTCGAAGCTCTACTCAGGAGACAGCTTCTACATCTGATTATATAAGTAACCGTGGAATGGCACAAAATGATCCAATGGGTTCTGCACCCATTCGTTGTTTTGGAGGTCTTGATCTGGATTTGAATCTAGTTGATGAGGCTAATGATATGGGGCAGAACTCAAGGAGCACCAATCGTAGACTGGAGGCCCCACTTCTGACAGTTAAGTCATCATCATCAGGTGGATTTTCTAATTGTGAGATAAGGAGGGACTTTGATCTAAACAATGTTCCTGCCTTTGATGAAGCAAGTGCTGAACCATCCCCTTTTAACCTGCATGCCAGAAGCAGCATACAAGCCCAGCCTCCTGTTGCTGGCGTCAGAATAAATAATGCAGAAATGGGAACTCTCTCATCATGGTTTCCAACTGGGAACACTTACTCTGCTGTTGCAATTCCATCGATCTTATCCTTCAGAGGGGATGATCATCTTGCGAAACTGAGGCAACTGGAGCAACTCTCAACCCTCCTGATCAGCCAAACTGAGTCAACTTGAGTTGAGAGCATTTTACTCCATTGCCATAGGGATTGTTCTGGGTGTTTATATAGCTGCTGAATATTTTCTTCAGGCGGCTATGTTACATGCCCTTGTTGTCATAACAATGGTCTCCTTACCTACAAGCTCTATTATGGATGGGGCAACAGGACCCCATGTTGAACAGATTCAGCAAGGTTTTCGGCAGAATGCTCAAGCTTCTGAACAAAATTAGAACCCCCTCTCCATGCACTTCCTAATACCTGCCATGCTCCTGAAGTAAAATTCTCTACAGAACTATCAAGAACCTTCAAACCCTTTTCCAATTTATCGAAAGCAGCCTTACGCTGATTGTCAAATTCCTCTTCATCCTCATCTTCTCCTTCAACTGCAGATTCTTCCCTATCACCCTCCTTAGAAGATTCTGAGTCTTCAGCCACATTCTGCATAGTTGTAATGCTTTTTTCTGCAGTCCTAGCAACCTCAACAGCATTGCGAGAGATCTCTTGGGCAGCGACAGTAGCGGCCTTTTGGAGATCTGATAGAACGGAGAAAGGAGAGAAACCAGAAACTCTGCTGTCATTTTTTGACAGCATCGTTGGCTATTTTTCTGGTGGTAATTTGGAAAAGTTCATCCATCATTTTCATCATTTGGCTTTGATTTCTTCTCCAAGAATTGGAATACTCAGAAAAAGAAATCTGGGTCATCCAAAAAGAGAAAGCAATTGCAGTAATGTCACCAACTTTATTTTATTCATGCCGGGGATCAAAACCGATCACCATTTTACACAAAAAAAAAAAAAAAAAAAAAAAAAAGGATCAACCACAACCCACAACACTACAACAAAATCCAGCCTTATTTTTTCGTCTCTTCAGCTGTTCTCTTCTTCTTGTCTTTGTCTTGGGCGGCCCTTGCCGGTGCTGCCTCCGTGTTTCCATCGCCGCCGAGCACGTTCACTTCCCGTTGCTCCTCAACCGTCACATATGGCGGCCCTCCAAATCTGAGCATCACGGTGGCCTTCCGCTTCAGTTCCTTGTTTTCTGCCTTCAGCATACATATCTCTGCTCGGGCATCTGTATACATGCGCTGGAGCAGAGCCAGTTGGGCTTTTACCTGCTGCACCTCATTTGTTCTACTCTGAAGCCGGTGCGACAGGTTGTTGACCGCCGTCATGGTCTCAACGCATGACCTTAATGTATAATAATTGGCCTCAATATCAGATTGAGCAGCCATTATCTGCTCAACTGCCACCATCGGATAGTTCAGCGGTGCAAAACCAGGGGGGCTTGGTCCAAGTTCACTTGGTTGCGGTTCCAGGGCAACTGCCCCAGTTATCTCTCTTGTGCACTCATTGAGGTCGGGAAAGAGAGTAAGACCCCGGGAAGAAGAGGCTATGTTCTGGGTAGCGGAACGGGAAGAAGAAGCCATTTTCTGGGCAGAAGTGTTACAGAGTAAATCTCTCAGCAAAATGAAGAGGTTTTTTAGAGTTTTCAGCAGATGTTTTGTTCTGCATAAGCGGTTGCCTCGCCTTGGTTTAAATAGGCAAGGCAGACACGCGTATCACGCGCCTCTCCACGCCAGACGACAAATCGGCGCGCCTTTTGATGGCTCGACTTTTGATGGCTGTCGGGCACACCTTTTGATAAGAGTGGGCACGCCTTTTGAGGGTGCGACTTATAAGGGTCCGACAAGACTCTGTAAACTGTCCCGACATTGATTCCGGTTAGCTCTTATATGGGTCCAACAAGACTCTGTAAACTGTCCCGACTTTGATTCCGGTTAGCTTCTATATGGGTCCGACACGACTCTGTAAACTGTCCCGACTTTGATTCCGGTTAGCTCCTAGATGGGTCCGACAAGACTCGGTAAACTGTTCCGACATTGATTTTGGTTCTCAGCTACAACGGTCCGACATGACCCAGTAAACTGTTTTCTACATCGGTCCGACATGACCCAGTAAACTGTTTTCTACAATGGTCCGACATGACCCAGTAAACTGTTTTCTACAACGGTCCGACATGACCCCGTAAACTGTTTTCTTCAACGGTCCGACATGACCCAGTAAACTGTTTTTCTACAACGGTCCGACATGACCCAGTAAACTGTTTTCTACAACGGTCCGACATGACCCAGTAAACTGTTTTCTACAACGGTCCGACATGACCCGTAAACTGTTTTCTACAACGGTCCGACATGACCCAGTAAACTGTTTTCTACAACGGTCCGACATGACCCCGTAAACTGTTTTCTACAACGGTCCGACATGACCCAGTAAACTGTTTTCTACATCGGTCCGATATGACCCCATAAACTATCTTCTACAACGGTCCGACATGACCCCATAAACTGTCTTCTACAACGGTCTGACACGACCATACAGTGTCTCCTATCCTCTTTTATTTTATTTGTCATTTTATTTTTTCCTGTTTTGTTACTCTCTCCAAACTCAAGTTGGTTAGTACCTACCCTCCTTGAGTTTGAGGGGGGCTATTAGTGTAATGCTCCACTATAGTTAGTGTAATGCTCCACTATAGTTAGTGTAATGCTCCATTAGTGTAAGTGCTCCATTATGGCAACTTGTTTATTGCTCCTATTGTCTCCTTCTCCTCTCTATAAAGAGAGCTTATTCCTTGTAAATGTATATATACAAAAAAGATCAATATATACATATTTAGTCTCTCTCCCTTTCTCTATCAATTTATCCTACATCCTTTCTCTATCAATTTATCCTACACTTAAATATGAGCAATTATTTAGTAGTCCGTAATATGGGGCAATACTAGCCTACTTTTGTCAAGAGATAATGGATAACTCTCTTAATGTGTTTTATGATTTTTTATTTATCAAAAGCAATGTCCTATAACATTTCGAAATAACCTAAATAATTTTAGAAAAATTGAAAATAGATGAAACAATAACAAAATAATAGCACTATAGATGAGAATATTTTTTGGAACTACTTTGACACTGGAGATACTTGCACCAAGCATGGAAATTGAATTGCACCAAGCATGTGAATAGATTTGCATTATACACACCAGAGACTTACATTAATGGTGCATGATATAATTCCATTGATAATATATATTATTTTTAGTGAACCAAATGTGAGAATGAATAATCATTTTATTACACCTTAATATATTGAACCAATCAAATAGAGCAAAGTTAGAATAAAAATGAAATAGAGTAGAATGATTATTTCTCAATTTTCTTTTGGAATGATCACTCTCTTACAATAAAAAATGATGATTCCATTAGTAATATAATTTTTATTATTTTTTAATAAACTAAATGTAAGAACAAATGAGGAATTTTTATTGATAAATCTCATTTAGAAGTGTTCTAACCCAAAAAATCCATGAAATAATTTTTTAATCCATTTAATCCCATGTATTTATACTTTTATTCTATAAAGTCATTTTTCTTAATTTACACTATTTTACTAAACACTTAGGTCCTTATATTTAATATTGATATTTTAATGTTGGGAGAGGAGAGAGAAGGGAAAAGACCAATGCATAAAAAATTCATATACAAATTAAATAATATTGATGTTATTTATTATTTTATATTATTATATAATATGAATATATTTTAAATTGACAACACATTAAAAATAATATGAACATTCTCTCATCTGATGTGGATATATTATTAATTAACAACACATTAAAAATAATGTAAACATTCTCTATCATCTGATATAAACGTTCACAACACCTTTTCGAAAAATTTTCTTTAATTTAATGTAGTGATGTGAACGTTTACAACATGTGAACCTTCTTATTTTTAATTGATAACACATTAAAAATAACGTTCATTATATTTTTAATTGACAACACATTTTTATTCACAACATGTAGTGATGTGAACGTTCACAACATGTGAACATTCTCTCTCATTTAATATAGTGATATGAACGTTCACATTCGTATGTTTTAGTACGAATATTCACATCATGTAATTGACAATACAATGTCAAAAATTAATTTCAAATTAACGTGAATATAATAGTGTGAATATTCATTTCAATTACATGATGTGAATATTCACATCATGTAATTGACAACACAATAACAAAAATTTATTTCTAATTAATATGAATATAATAATGTGAATATTCATTTTAATTGCATGATGTGAATATTCACATCATGTAATTGACAACACAATGGCAAAAATTCATTTCAAATTAATATGAATATAATGACAGTCAACATCCTGATGCATGAGAACTACCAAAACATAATAATAGTCAATATTAAATATCAACATTAATAGGGGACATGAGAGATTGAGAGTGTTTTGTTCTTTTTATTTAAAATAGGATCTAATAGAATAGTAAAAAAAAATATCGATTAGATGGAATAAAACTTTTAGAAAGAAAATTTATCAAAAAAAGCTCCCAATAAACAATAGACTGGAATGATTATTTTATTTTACTTTTATTTCAATTAACCAAACACTATCTTATGTTGTTTGGATTTTGAATTTGTGAAGAGAAAAAAAAATGCAGAGGTTTATGAATGATTTTTTTTTCCCGCCTAGAGGCAATAAAAGCAAACTTTATACACATCACGGGATTTAGGTTCGTAATGCACAATTTCAAAATTTTATGAAAAAAAAAAAAAACCCATTGTTAAAACCACTCTACTTTTTGATGTCCACGAAAACTGTTCAATACTGCAAATGATCCTGTAGAAGATTTTGAGAAAACTATCCCCAAAAGTTGTTCAAAAGTATAATTGTTTGCATAAAAGATGATCAAAACTACAATTTGCATCAATATGACTTAGGAGAGACATTGTTGCAATTGAACTAAATCCAGGGATAATTTGCTCCAATCAATCTTTTAAAAGAGCCAATTGTACTTTTGGAATGTTTTCAGGGAGCATTTTGCTCCAGTTGACATTTTAAATCATGTTTGGATAAAATTTTGAGGAAATTGGGGAAAAAAATGAAGAAACTGATCCAAGCACGACCTCTAAGGAGCCAAGTGAATTTTTGCGCATCTATTAGAGGCAAATATTATCAAAAGACAGATTACTATTTCACAAACTACATATTGAGTCAGAGCAAACAGTGCCTTACAGCTACCTCATGACCATGACAACCATAGGTGAGGTGAGGTGAGGTGAGGTGTATCAATTACAAAAGGAAAAGAAAAACTGACGGTCAAACTTCCTACCAACTAAAACTTGACCTAACGGTTTTTACCAACAAGATGGAACAAGACTTCAAAGTTGCTTCTCACCATTGCCTAAGGTTACAAATCCAAAAGAGCCTACTTGTTTTTTAGATGAATGAAGGAGGTGAATGTGTAACATTCATCTCCATCTTCATCAGAAAGCCAGAAATGTCAAAATTTAATGGCACAGCCCAACTTTGACATCAAAGCTAAAGTAATAGACACAAACCAGAGGAATTCAGTGCAATTGCTGAACCACCCAAAAATGTGCACTGTGGTGTGGTTATAACTCCCTCTGGGCAACATCCAGTAGCGCAAAAGTACCAGACTAATGTAACCCTAAGTTTAGTCCAAGCCACAATAACAAAATTCTCTTCCCTCTAAACCATGGTCTCCAACTCCAAGCGCTCTCCTCCAGTGTTGCCTTCATGACCATCCTCTCAATTTTCATCTCCAACCACCTCTTTCATGCAGGTAATATGGCAACCGTTTCCAATGCTGACAAGTGAAACCTCTAATGATAACCACACTCCGTATTTCTTGCTTATTAATAGTCAAGTAGGATACAAATGCAGCGGGCAACCATAAACCGGTGTTCGGTGGGAGTCACATTTCTGTCATATGGATGCAACAAAAGAGGCCAGGATATCGTATCTGTCAGACTGCAAATCACACGAAAATAGGGTCATCAAATCCTAGGTGGTGTGGTATTGATAATCACATTTTGTGGGACTAATTATCCTATGCTAATCCTAAGGGATATATATGATCCCCTAACAATTAGTCTGGGCAATCAAACACGACCTCAGAGCATAAACATGTGTTGGAATGACCCACATGCCACTTAGAAATCAAGTTGTTGCCAACACCCGAAGGCCCATGTATAAGGCATCCACATCCACAGGCAATCTAGCAAGAGAATGGTCAAGAACAATTTCCACCTACAACAGCATAACAAACTACCAAGTGCATCGATTGCTAGACAACTAACAAAGTTTATTACCCATATCAATCAATGAGGATAAATGGCATTATAAGCATTTATGTTAACCACAATTTTCCTTTGTAAAACCTGCAATTTTCAAGGCCACAGTTACCACCCAAAGTTTTGCACAAATTCAACAACCAAGAAACCATACAGCATCAGCATCCTAATACCATTCTAATAAAGCAGAATTGATTTTAGCCGAAAGGCTAAAGAATGCATTCTGAAGTCGCAAAGTAAAACGTTAAGCACTGTACCAGGGTGAAATTTACTAAAGCAGTTGCCAAGAAACACAAATCCAACCACCACAGCATCTCTACATCAGATCAACGTCGGGGAGGTCCACGCTTATCATACGTTCCCCAACCTCCACCACCATACATATCACCATAGGCACTGCCTGCATATCTCATTTCAGGGCTTCCACTGAACATTCCATAACCCCCAGGACCTATACAAAAGATAATCTTCAGTACACCAACTTCTTTTCCAGAGGTTCAGGCATTACAATCTCCAGACAATAAAGGCTGCTCCTAATAAAAAAGTGTGTGTGTGTGTGTGTGTGTTAGAAACAGAGAGAGAGAGAGAGAGTTGTTTACCCAGTCCACGAGCTCCTCTCTCTACACTCATTTGCTCTGCTCGTAGCTTTTCTATTTCCCGAGCCATGGAAACAAGGTTTTTCTCCATAGCTTGCTTTTGTTCCACCTGTTCCTCATTTGCTTTCTTCTCATATTCAAAAGCTCTCCTAGAAATATTGTGCATAGTCGGAGAAAACAAATCAAAGCATTCAGTGAAAACCTAGTAAATCTAACAACTCATGTCAGTGTTCCTAGTATGTGCAACCCACTTCCTAAAAATATAAAGGGTGAAGAAAACATAAACAATAAAACTTAACTCAGACACAACATGATCAGTTCAGGAATTTAACTTCGAACCTGGTTTCTAATAGCTGTTTGTGCAGCCCATCAATATCAGCTTTCAGATCATTTAGTTGCTGATTCTCAGTTTTCAATCGAGAAATGTCCTTTGTGAGAGTTTGAACTTGGCCTGACAAATCCTGCCGTAAAGCATTTAATTTCTGTGCTTCGGCCCTTAACTGCATAACCTCTGTCCTCAGAGGCTCAACAGTATGAAGCTCGGCTTCTAGCTTCAATCCCCTCTCAATCAACTCCCTAGCCTGTACTTCTCTGTCAGCACGAAGTTGGGGAATGACATGACCTAATCTACGAATCTCGTCCTTTGTGGCTTCCAATTCCCTCTGAAGCATCACGTTTTCATCAACTACATGTCTATTCTCGGCAAGAATCTTCTGAATATCTCTATGTTGGATTTCGAGCTCCTCTTCCATTGCAGCAGGGTGAAGAGGAAGGGGTCCTGGTCCTCGATGCAGTACAGGCTGGGGTCCATCACGAAAACCTCGGAAACCCTCAGGCTGGCGAGGTAAACGGTTTCTCCCTGCCATACTCAAGATCCTGCAGAGAGATTAGATTGTAGTTTCCTGTGAGTGAAAGTATAGAGTTCAACATACTGTTTAGCTGTGCAATGAATGAAAAAATCTGTCTTCATCACAGGAAAAAAATCCTCAATTAGATTTTGATCAAGAATGGCATAGAAGCTTCCTCGCTATGAAGCACATATGCTTCTAACAGGGAGTTGTATCCATATCTACGTATATGATATTTCCTAAATGTAATCGATACTTGATATTTAATTTTGAGAAGTATCGGATACTTCTTGAACACTCCAAGTCACGTATCCAAATTATTATGAAATTGAGATTGCAATAATTTTGGCATAGTATTGAAGTATAATTGTTAGAGTACATACAATAATTGTTTTTCAATATTTTTTTTGTTTCTTACCAAAGAATAAAATAGTGAGATTAAAGTAGTATGTTACTTTTTTCAGATTTTATCAAAATAATGTATCTCCTCGGAAAAAAAGAGGAAAAAAAATGAAGAAGAAGAAGAGTAAACAGACTATTCTTTGAGTTCGTGTATAATATAATATTATAAATTATAAATTTTTTCAACGTATCACAGTCGTACCCGTATCATATATTTTTAGATTTTGTTGTATTGCCGTATTGGTACCATATCGTATCCATATTCTGTATCAGTATTCATGCTTAATTAATTTCCATGCTTCTCACTGCCAGTAATGGAAAAAAAAAAGGATTGGACTGTCGGACTTTATTCGATTTCCATCACACAACCAAAATCACAGTTAGCACAGCAACAAAACTTGAAATCACCAGTAGAACCTAAAACCCCTCTTTGGCCCACAAAGTAAGAAGGTT
Source organism: Camellia japonica (assembly GCA_030407325.1). NCBI lineage: Eukaryota > Viridiplantae > Streptophyta > Magnoliopsida > Ericales > Theaceae > Camellia > Camellia japonica. The sequence goes on from JAPPVO010000019.1 coordinate 30,807,643, forward strand.
TTGTTAAAAAACTCTTAGAATCGTGGAACCATTAAGAACCTCAATATTGAAAACCACATCTTCCACCATGAAGTCAATTAAAATTGTCTATAAACTACATCCCCTATAAGAAGATTATTCAACATTCACTATCCACAAAATTTGCCAGAAATCTCTTTTAATTATTGCTAATGCCAGATAAAATTTTATAATTCTTGAATGCCAATGGATCAAAATAACTGGTACAATATCAAGAATCATATGACTTGATATGCATGTTCAACTATTATGCAATCCACCAACCAAATCAAACCTATTTATACAAGAGAAAAAATAAAATTAAACTAGTACAAGGAGTTCGTTCTGATTCCTCTTCATTACTCCAACACTTCATCCCAAATCAAGTTGGCCTAAAAAGAACCCAAGTCAACATCAATTGGTTCTCCATACTAACTTGTTTGGACAATCCAAACCTTCCCTTCCCTTCCATTCTAACTTCTTATTTTTCCTCCAGTCAAACTCCAAGTTCAAGCATGCTTCAGACTTGTCATCCTTCTTATTTTCACCACAGACAAATTGTGAAACAACTATATGCATTCACTTTTTAATAAGTTTGTTTGACAGCATGCAATTGATATTCTAAAATGTGAGAACATACTTGTTCTCCTCTAGAAACATTAAAAGAGGACACCACATTACAAAACTAATTCTAAGGTTTAAATTGCATAAGGGCATAGCAAACAACAAAATGTCACAACAGAGGCTACAACTGAAAGAGCTATTGACATCAGCCCAAAGTTTCTACAAGCCCAGCATATAAATAGTTCACTTCTCATAGCAATTCTATCAGCCTGGCTAGTTTTGAGAACCAAACCAAATAGATAATCTTGGAAATGCAAAATTCACCTGCCTACAATTCATGTCATTACTACTGAACTACATGCTATTTGCAACAGAGCATATCCCATGAAGGTGTGAAATAACAGACAAAGTAAAAACATCTCAAAATTTTCTATGCTTTTAAATTAGAATTCTGGAAATAAGCTCAATAGAAAATTTTGACACTCCATTAATCGCCACCCCAAATTTCTTTCACCTTTACTCTTATCCTTGTAATGCTTTTTAACTTTAACAAACCACTGTTTATTTTTATATCATGTCTAGCATTTGATGCACGTGAGCAAACCTTCAATTTCTTTTTATTTTAAATCTATTCTTCTCCTTTTTTTTTATGTTCCACAATGGGGAGAGGACAAGTTAATGTTCATACACCGTGTACTCTATGATATCATGCTATAAAATGATATGTATCTTCTAATCTCTTTTAGTGAATCACAATATAGTAGATTATGTACAATAGCATAAAAAGTACAATATTTAAGCATCTCGACAGTTTTGGCATTTTTAAGAAGGATCATTTTTGGCCTTCAAATAAAATGATTATTAAATATCGATTTACAATAACCTTATGATTAAATGATTACAAAAAACAAAAATGGTATAAAAAATAAAGCGTCACAAGAGATTTTAATCCTTATTTAGCCAAAAACAAGTCCCAAATATATTCAGCTCAAAGTTGGTCATAGGAAAAACCTTTGAACTATTCAACTACATATTAGGCTGTAATCTTGTTAAAATTTAAGCCATGATGCCATTTTCTTACCAAGTCAACCCTAAATTGTCCACCCTCGCTCTTATCCCCGTAGTAACTTTAGCTTTATTCAATCCACTCTTCCTCACTACCATCATTGTCAACTTTCAAGCACAAGTGCAAGCAATCTAACTCACCGACAGGTGAAAATAATCTCCCAGAAACATGTGAATGCCCTTACCCATACACGCAAGGTAAAGTCAAGTTGGTACCGAGAAAAATATTTTAGATGATCCTTTCTACATCTAACCTGTAGTTGGCTTTACTCATCATAACTATTCACAAACTGGTAGTTTTTATCCCATCTTTTCCTGTAATGACACTTCCATTTCGAGTCTTCAAAGTTGGCAACTTGCATTTCATATGCTCTGAATGCCTAACATCATAAATCAAAAGAATGGCTAGCCTTATATAACTCCTCTAATTAGATTTATATCACAACCATAGATCAGTCAGATTGACTATCACCATTGCATCTTCATTCCGTGCATAACACCCTTGTGATCTCCTTTTCTTCTTTCTTTTTTTTTTCTTTTTTTTTTTTTTTTTTTTTTTTTTCCAAGTCTCTCTTTTATTGTTAAAATGGTTGGACAATATGACAACAAAAACTTTTGGGTGTCCGAAAAAATAACTTCTTTCTTTTCTTCTCCTCTTAAATTCTCCAAGTAACCAAGTTTCTTCTCTTTCTGAAATCATTTACCCTTATTTGGCTAATGTGGAAGATAAGGAGAAGAAAATATGAGGGGGAAACAACATTTAGCACTGATGGCCTAATAGTTTGAACATTATCATTTTGGGAGGAGGTATGGAACACGTAAAACTTGAGCAAATCAACCCTTTCACACATTTAACAAAGATTTGTCCCAATCATTCCATAGTTCACCTCTCTCCTCTTCGTCCACGATCTACATGGCTAAACTTCCTCCTTCAAAATCTCGTATCTTATTCTTCAAGATATGCTTCAAGATAACATTAAAAACCAATAGTATGTTGGCATCCTTAACACTAATTTTCAAATCTGTAGTGAGATTATGGATGTTCAAAATCAAGAGAATGGTGGCTTGCACTTGCAAAACCCTCATTGTATATGATATGACCTAATCATTGAGGTGAGAGAAATTTTCTATCTATTCATATATCATTTTATAGATATAATCTTCCAATGGGAGACCAATAAACCATTTCTTGTTTTATCCACCTCTACCTCCACCTCCACCTCCTTTCTTCTTCTCCTTCTTTACGATACCCTCATTTGCATATTCCATTTTGGATATGTTAAGAATTGAGCTGAATTCAAGCACACCTCTAGGACAACTGAGTTGCACCCGAACTCCTTAAAGCTCGGCACTGTTTGGTTCATTTGTATGCCACATCTCATATCTCATTACCTCCACAATCCTTTAATTAGGCCTACAATTGCTTATTTTCACTTTTGAATAAAACAAGTTCATGCAAAAATGCTCATAAATGTTAGTAACTCAAACTCTACGATTTACTTTGTAGGTGTTTGCAAAGTTGCTATTTTAATAGGCTATTTTAGTTTTTGACTATTTTAGTAGGCTAAAATTTGGTTTAGAAAGATAGTTAGATTTTTTTATAGTTGGATGTAATGTCTGTGAGAGAAAAAGTGAAATGTTTATGGGTTTGATGTGACATTTTGTCTTATTGATTATTTTAGCTTATTTTGTCATTTTATGAATTTTAGCCTCAAAAAGCCAAAAAAAAACACTATGCCAAACACCCCTGTCTAATATTTTATTGGGGGATGTACCAATAAATCCCAAATTAATAATTTATGCACTGTTTAGTCCTAAAAGTTTTCTTATAGACTAAAAGGTCCCATTACAATGTTAATAACATCAGATACAATGTTAATAACATCAGAGTCATGTTACAAACATTAGATTTCAAACATCTAATGTTCATCAAATTTCAATAATGTTTGAAAATATAGGATGAAAAACATCTAATGTTCATCAGATTCCAATAAATTTTGAAATTATAGAATGAAACATCAGATCATTTACATCATTTACATCATGCTGATGTAAAAATGGGACTAAATGGAGCATAAGAAAACTTTTAGGACTAAATGGTTTAACGTTTCAAAAACTGGGACTTATGGGTAAATTTTCCTATTTTATTATAGGACCGTTTCATAAGTAGAAGAATAAGAAGCCAGGTTAACCGTCACTGGTTCAACCTTTGGATTGACTAGAATTAAATCATAAATCTGTTAAAAATAATTAGTAAAAATTAAAAAAAAGTTACATAAACCAGTATTTTTTTCCCCCCATTTCATCAGTTTATGAAAATTTTCCATTGGCTAATTTGGTTTATCCATAAAATGCACTTGAAAGTGTTCATAATTTTTGCTTATTATACCCAAAAAAATAAAAAAGAAGCTCCAAACACATAGAACACCTTAAGGAAAGAAAGACACAATCGCTACTTTCTAATTCAGAATAACCAAACCCAGAAATCAAAAGGAATCAAAAAAATTATCCTTACAGCTACTTATAACATGAAAAATATTTACAAAGATGCAAAGGAATAGAGATCAAGATTATCAATACATACAATAATATATCAAAATACGTACAAATAAATCGCAATACATATACATAAACAGAAACAGAGAGACGGGAAGAGATAAGAGAGACCTGGCGAAGAGAAAATGATCGTTTAGCAAATCAACTGTATTCGAAATTGCAGTTTTTTTGGCTTCGAATTCTCACTAAACTACTCAACTCTTTCAAACCCTAGAATTACTTTTCTTATTTTACAGGTGAAAATTATATAATGGGGACAACAAAATCGGTTCAGTATTTATGTCACTGAGTCGGACCGGCCAGCGCGGTTCGAACAAATGTTACACCCTGTTCCAGAACCAGAACGGTTTAAACGAGTTGTGATTTGTGACGATGAATAGAGCGGGCCGGCCAGGTCGACTTTGGACGGACTTTGTGTATTGTATAATTAAAATTAGGATGTATAACAAAAATTGAAAAAATCGATTAAATCAATTGAATCACATCAAATCAGTTATATTTAACTTGTTTTTAAATAAGAATTGGTTGTGTAATTTTTAAATTTGATTTTTTTTAATTTTAATTGCATATCGATTCAAACACCTTATACACTGAACTAAATCGAGATTGACTGTTTTAATATATATATTATATTATATATATATATATATATATATATATGTTAATCTAATAATATAATGATATTAATAAAGGTGCATTACAAATCCGCCCTCTGAGATTTGATTAAAATACGAATTACTCTTTGTGATTCTAAAAATTACATTCAATCTCTTGAGATTTCTAATTTCATAACAAATCGCTCATTTTATTAATAAATTATCAAGTCAATTAATAGTTTTAATGATATTAGAAATATGTTTCAATTAATAATTTAGGTAATTTTATTATTGTATAGGAGAGTAATTATAAATCTTATTTTTTCAATTGATTTTGTTAAATAAATTTTTTTGACAAAGGGGTATTTATAATTTTCCAAATCATAGGGGTAATCTGTAATTTAAGTAAATTTCAGAGAGTATATTTGTAATTTACCCTATTAATAAGTATAATAAATTATTAACCTTAATTAATTAATCTTATCATCTTTATAACCTAAGTTTATAAACTCTTATTATATATAATCTTAATTTTAACTCAATATTTTTTAGATCTTAGTATTTTTTAACTTTTTTGTGTTTTTATTTTTTTTAATTTAGGAATTGAAAAGTATTTATTAAACGGATGGATTGGATATGTTTGAAATGGTGGACAAATAATTAATTTAATATTTTTATATAAATAAGTGATTATAGGGCACTTTGGGAAGCTGGTTAAAAGCCAGTTTAACCTATTTTGGAGGGAAATTTTATTTCCACACACCAAATTATCTCTATGTGCATATTTTCTCAATCCACACATTTAGTAATTTGATTTTTACTTCTTTATCTCAGTCCACACACTTCACATTCCAAATATACCCTCAGATTCTTTATGCACACCCTCTCCTTGCATCATTTCTCACTCCAAAAACCTTAACCCTAACTATACCAACTACTGACGACGACGATAGCGACGACATCAACCACCACACTTTCCCAACCTTTCAGCCTAAAACTAAGGGCCACAACTTCTTCTAAAAAAAAGCCTGTTCCAGAGAGAACAAATTTTTCCACTCCTGTCCATATTAACTCCATACCAAATGCCACGCCGATTTGATAAAACCTCAAAATATCCATTAACTTGCACAATCAATCCAATTCATACGGGCAAAGGAAAGAAACAAAATGCCTATCCAAGCTTAAGAATGCCATCCTATTAAGTAGCACATTAAATCAAAATTAGATTTTAATCTGTTAAGCAACCAAATAAATTTTAGAGGAAAAAAAAAGTGTCTAGAAAAATAACATTCATAAAACTAAAGTAGCAGTATACAGAATCTTATTTCAAAGCTAATTGAATGCACAAATGTTCACAACCAATCCATGTCATCCTATCCATTATCAAGGACACCACTTCTCTCAGGTGCAGTGCAATTACCTAAGGATTTCTGAAAGTGTGAGATTAGAGTCTGTAATTGCAATTATGTTGTCGTTCCTTAAGATTATTTTCTTTCAGAAATTGCTTGTTATCAGATATTATTATAAAAAAATAAGGAAAAAAGAAAGAATGAATGAATGAATGAAAAGAAGAACAAAATTCCTCTGCCACGATATGGATCCTACCAAAGCCTTAGACAAGATGAGAAAATGGAAAGAAGAGAGAGTCAAGTGACGGAGGAATTTCATGTCTTCTTAGTTGACTATCTGGAATTCTATCAAAAACTTGGGTGTAGACACTTTATTTTGACCGGCCCTAAGACTTGAACGCTTTTTTTGATTACCCGATGATGAAAATAAGAATATACTATCTCACAAAATTTTCAGTGAAAAGATGAAATGTAAACTTTAATCTCAACCTTACACCCGTTTTTGCCAAATTATTTTAGATCAATTCTCCATTTTCTTTTACTTTTTTTATTTTATTTTATGTAATATTGTATTATATTTATATATATAGTATGTATTATTATATATATAATATTTTATTAAATTTATTCGGTGCCGTGTTTCACCCACACACCATACTTTTGCATATATATATATATATATTAAATATTAAATATTTTATGTAAATGTGCTATGCCCCCTTTGAAAAATTCCCCAACATTCCACCGTTTGTTTTTTTTGTTTTCTTTTACTTTAGACCCGCTTTGGTCAAATTATGTTACATACTGGCTTGCTAAAATTTATTTTATCAATCCATTTATTTTTTATTTTATAATTCAAATGGTTTTGTGTGTTTTTACATATTTTTTTGGGTATTTGTACGTATATTTATGGTAATTATACATTTTATATATTATTATATTATAAAATTACTATGCACTTTTTGAAAATATCTCTCCTCAACTATTTAATATTTTGTTTGTTTGTGTGTTTTTATTGCTTATAAAAGAGGCAAATGGGTGAAGAAAAGAGAGGGCTTTCTTTTTGGGAAGAGAATCAAGAGAGAGAGAGAGAGAGAGAGAGAGAGAGAAAAAATTGGTGCAGGAGGAGGATTGAGGGAAAGAATCAGAAAGAGAGGATTGAGAGGGGAAAAAAAAGATTCAGAGAGAAAAGAAAATAAGGAAAATTAGTTTTTGCGAGATGGAGAAAGAAAAATATTTTCTTAGATATTTTATTTTTTTGAACTTAACTTTTATTTCCATTTCATCGATACACCATTCAAAAAAACTAACCATTGAAGTTGAAATTTTAAATTTCGAACTGAGAATTGAGAACACATTCCACAACTTTGAGGGCAATCAAAAGAAAGTTTGTGAATCAGAAAATTCATCATTTCCCTGAAAGGTGAATTTTCGCAAAGTTTCATTTAATTTAAAAATGTGATATAACTTGTTTAAATACTTCATTTACTGCTTTTCATAACTGTTTTTTATCGCTTTAATGGGAAGGTTACACCACCCATATATCTGTTGCAAATTACTTGTTATATAATTGTTTTATCGCTTTAATGGGAAGGCTGCACCACCCACATATCTGTTGTAAATTACTTTTAATATAACTGTTTTATTGCTTTAACGGGAAGGCTGCACCACCCACATATTTGTTGTAATTTATTTTTTTTTTTAATATAATGTTTTATTGCTTCAACGGGAAGACTGCATCACCCACATATCTGCTGTAATTTACTGTTGTACATAAACTGTTATAATTTATTACTTTAAATAAAATGTTATAATTTACTACTTATATAAATTGTTGTAAATTTACCGTTTTAAATGGTCGATCGAACCACCTAATTTGGTAAAGATGTAACCCCACCGGATGAATAGTAATCGGCGGTGAATAGTAACCTCCGGTGGTGAATAATAACTTCCGGAGGTGAATAGTAACCTCGACGATGAATAGTACTTCCGACGATGAATAGTACCTCCGGCGATGAATAGTAACCGCGGACAAAAATGTCTAATAAGATGAATAACGACCAAGAAGGGTGAATAGTAATTGTCGTGGTAAATAGTACTGTCGGCGCTAAATAGTGCCCCGGGATGAATAGTGCTCCCATAAAATAAATTTCCCTAGACAGAACAGAGCAGTCTTCTTGCTTAAAGTGGAACAGTTTTCGGTGGTTTCCAAGGCATATGAAGCTCTTTTTTTTTTTTCTTTTATTTATTTTATTTTGAGTGTCTTGTGAGGTTTTTATTTTTTTTGTAATATTCTCTTCTCTCTCTCTCTCTCTCTCTCTCTCTCATTTGGTTTGTAATAATTTATTCAAAGTATTGTAATAATTTCTCGCCCCGCTCCTTTCTATCCCGTTCTTTTACTTGCTTTCTTTATTTGTGAATATGCATCATATTTTATTTTTCGTTATATCCATACTTTGCATCCATGTTTCATGCATCTTGATTCGGCTAAGTTTGCATTTGTGGATTTAATAAATTCCTATGTGATTATGTGTGTTACCTCATGTTCTTGAGATGATTCATATGTCATATCTTAGAAGCCGAATCCTTAGTTGCATCTCATGAGTGAATTGCATTAGGATTTTGTATATAAGATCATGCATGATTTACTAACTTTGTTTTGTAGCTTGTTCGCGGGACGACAAACATGTAAGTTTTTATGCTTTAGCATCCCGTTTGTGTTGTGTGTGTTTTTCTTATTATGTTTAAGTATCCTACCATGTGGCTACTTGCTTACTTGATATAACTATATGAATGCCAGTGGATGGAGGTTATGTTGCTTAATTTGGAATAATGTTGATTGTTCATATTTGTATACTCAATTTATTTTGGTTGTACATCTTCAAAACTCTTTCAAAATACATGAAATCAAATTATTCCAAAATAAATGACATAGTCTATACTTGTATGCTTCACATAATAATTTTTAGGATTTATTAAATAATCAAAATATGAATATATAAAGTAAATATAATTCATATCATGGTTTAGTAAAGGCCGATCATTTGATCGGGTGAGCGGGGGTGCTCAATTAATGACCTTCCACTCTCATACCTAAGGTTCCGAACCGAGACAACTTTGGTTATGACGAACAGCGGCCTTGGCACGAGTAATGGGTTTCCTTATTTCCCAAAAACATTAGGTGGCGACTCTGAGCTCTGATGACGTAGTCCATTTCTAGCAAAAGGTTTTGCAATAAAATGGATTTTCTAAAAGTTGTCAAATCTGGACTCTCATCTATGTTTCACATTGCACTAGTAAGACTAGATCAAAGAGATCGAGGGTCCGAACTGTTTAACGCGCACGAGTACCCCCTGGGCATGTTACATTGGGATGGAAATCAACTCCCTCTTAATGATTTACATCAGATTTAACTTATAGATCTCAAGCATTTCATCTATAGCTTAAAGGTTTCAAGCATATTAAATGGTTTGTTGTGTAACCAAATGATCAATTATGCTCCTAAGTCACATTAAATCACTGATGCACAAGACTGATAAGTAATTTGTAAGGACTCAAAGGAGTGGGGAAAGTGAAAGGAAATGTTGTGTATGTTGAGGTTTGGGCATTAGGAGGCGGTGGCTTGTGGTGAAGTGGTTGGTGAGATGGTGGTGGATGAGATGTGTATGGAGAAATTGTGACATGTGTGGGTGAGATGGTGGTGGGTGAGATGGCAATTTTGTTAAAGGATAAAATTGTGATTCTGAAAAAATTCAAGAAGAAAACTTGGTGTGTGGAAATAGAATTTCCCTATTTTGGATTATATCACCTCTCACATTTTTTACCTACAAAAAGACAAAAAATCCCAAAAAAGCTAAAAAACCAACTTCCCAAAACACCTTTATATTTAAAAGTAGCTAAAGTTTGAAAAGTTCTAAACTGATTAAATTGCACCAAATTGAACCGTTTCAATTGGTTTAGTTCAGTGTGGTTTGATGGAAGAAGCGATATGTATCGGTATTCAAAATAAATAAATAAAAAAAACTAACATTATCGGTTGAGTAAATTTTTTTACCTAAATACTGTCCTTATTGAACCGATTACATCTCTAATAAAATTCTGCTGGATCCATAACAACTGATCCTCTACGATCAGCTTCTTCTTTGCTAACACCAACCTTCGAAATTGACGGACCAAGATCAATATCACTAGTTCCATCACCACCTCTGCGTACATCAATCTCACACAAAATCAGACGACCTCTGCGTTCATGAATAACTGAACCACTTTTCCCAAAACCTCCTAATAACAAATCTTTTCGCCTCTCTGGTAAACCCACAAATTTAGTCTGTGTCAGAATCGGAATGGCCTTCGTTGGAGGACAATGCCAAACATCAACATTTTCATTAGTATATTTTTTAGATAACACTACAATAGAGGGTGCCCTCATTTGAGAATCTTCTGGCATGTCACTAGTAGAATACTTCAGATACCCCTTTATTTTACAATACGTTATTCCCCTTTTAATATTCAAAGTTTCGAGTCGATACTTCACCATCCATGGCACCTGTTTGTCGTTAATTGAACAATAACTATTCCCATAATAGACTAACTCGCATTGACAATCCATAGGGAAAAGAAACCACGTCTGCAGACTGTCATTACCGTCTAACCTCTGATCATAAACATTTACTCTGATCAACCCATTGGCATTGGGTGCGCAAAGAGGGGAATATTTAATCAATATTTTATCAACCTTAATACTCTTTTGTTTGTATCTCAACCTCAACTGAGAAAATAAATTAGGCAATGCAAGTTCAATACAACTGAAATCACTTGCTAAAACACCTTCAACAACATTAGTTTTTATATCGTCCACCTCCATTCAAAACCTAAACATTACAAATAAAAATACATAAATTATAATTGTAAACAGTTTTAAAGTACATCTGATTCCTTAACGTAATTTTGCATTCTTTTCTACTAACAGTAGTAGCCACTAAATATATGACACCCTTCTGAATACTTCAAACATTTCCCAACAGCGTATCTTTATAGTCCATTCAAACATCAACTGGAAAGAACCGGTCCGTAACTTCTATCCCGTGACAAACGTACTCTTTGTCCTTACCACCAACGGGCTTGAATCTCATTTTCTTTAGCATTCGAAACCTGTTAGACTGGTCAGGATCAACAATTCAGGTCTCAGGATTACCCTCGCCAACTCCAATAAATATCTTGTTAGGTATGGGGGCGAAATCTGACGGATTATTATCACTTACGACGAAAAACAATATGTGGTGGACCACAGCTTCGTCTTTAGCATCTTGTCCCAATTGAACATTCCCAATTAATTTTATATCCTTAACTACGATCTTGTCTGATTGACGGTCATATCTCTTATTACCCAACTTAATACCATTAAGCAATCTCGCCACACCTTTATTATCAAATTTAACGTCATTTAATTGTTCATCGTTCAGCTGCAACTTCCTTACTTTCCTCTTAGTCTTCTTAATATATCGGAGAATATTCTGAACATACTGTTTGCGAACATATGCTGCCTTAAAAGGTGCACGACCACGGTAACTCCGCTTATATCTACTGGCCACCGGTGTCCTTGACCGGCGGTACGCAAGGGGAGTCCGATACTGGCTACTCATACCTCCTTTCATTTTTTATAAAACACTCCAAATATTTTATTCTACAAATTCTACAGATTCTCTTACCTCTGCTAACCCTTCTGTTCAGACACCTTAGTTTTGATAGCCGGAGCTGACCGCCGCCTCTCTTCTCATAGTTCTATTTGCTACGTCAAAAAACGATCTACACATATTTGAGTGAACTACTCGTAATTCTCGGGGTACTCTTCTAAAGAGTACAACATTGTATACCAAAACAATCAAAAAAAAAAAAAAAAAAGGACTGAAAATGAAGGACGAAACAAGGTACCAGAAGACAACTTCACCACAATAGCTATCCCACTGTAAAAGTATATTCCTCTCTGCCATAAAATGTTTTGTGCTACTAAATAAATAGCCAAAGTGGCCTGCGTGTAAGGACGAAGATACCACATTCAAAATAATTCAAGCATATTTATTTTCCCGCCTTTGCTTTATGTCTATCATTCTGCAAGAATATTTACTTTACAACCACGCAAACTACTAGAAAAGTGACACGTGTATAGCATTATCTGGCAAAAGAATCAAAAGTACTAATCACAGTTTATATTTAAAAATAATTGTATATTGGGAATTTAGCTTAATTTTCACCAAAAAATATTTACTGTGTTTGGTTTCAATTTTTTGGATTTAATTTTTTAAAAATTAAATTTGTTATTTTTCGTATTTTTTTTTATTTTTAGTGAATATTTTTAAAATTTTAAGCAAATTTTTTTGTACTTTTTTAGATACACCTTACTTAGATATATATCTAAAAAGTAAAATGTTTGTAAAAAAATCAATTAATACACAAGAATACGAAAATATATTGAATTTTTATTTTTTTATTTTATGTTTTTAGTATTTAGTGAATTTTTTAAAGATTTTTTTCCATAAATATTATACTTTTTAAGTATATTTATGTTAAGTGTATCTAAAAATTTTAAAAAAAATATAAAAAATAAAAACATTTAATTTTCTAAAATGTAAATCCTAACAAGTAAAACCAAACCAGCTAAATGCTTTCACTCCCTATTCTCACTCACCATTTGTGAAAAATTTAATTAATATATTAATTCAATATTAACACATAAGATCAAAGGGATATTTATCAATAAATCTCATCTCATAAACAAGTATTTTAATTAGTCTTAATTTTTTTCTATTAATCTATTAAGTCCTATTAGTAGAGAGCTTCTTTCCTTGCAGTCCTATTTTTTATTTTGGTAGTGTTTTGGTGAACAACTATACATTTTTATTAATGTGACATGTATGATGTGATATTCCAATATGACAGGTATTAATGTGACACTCCAAAAAAACTAAAAATTCCTTAGTATACTTTTCTTTAATGTAACAATATGGCAAATATAATGCAATACTCAAAAAAAATAAAAACTTCTTAATGTACTTTCTCAAATGTGATAACGTGACGGGTATGATGTGACACTCTAAAAAAAAATTGAAAACTCCTTAATGTACTTTTTCCAAACATGACATGTGATATTCCAACGTAACGGGTATGATGTGACATTTTAAAAAAATTAAAATTCCTTTAGTGTATTTTTTTCAAGTATAACACTCTAACGTGGCGGGTATGGTATAATATTAAAAAACTCCGTAGTGTACTTTTTCTAAATATGACATTCTAATGTAGAGAGCAAATAAGTCATTACACATCCAAAATCACTGAATATATCACAAGAAAAAAAATATAAAATTATATAGATTATAAATCCAAAATATGAGACTTTATTAGTCAATCTCCCAAACAAATATGGTTATTCTAACATTATTAGTAAACAAATAGGCTCCATCCCAATGGACAAAATTATAATTGAAATTTTCAATTGAATTGAATTTTTGTAGGATCTAACTTCTGAAAATGTTCTTAGCTAGAGTATCCCTAATCTAATCAAATTTAAATTTGATAAAAAGTGTCTCATTTTGACAAATTTAACCTTTTCACCAGATGCATATCAAATGAAAAGAAAACTAAAACTTTCATTAAATAAATGGAAGCTTTTATCTTTCATCAAATTTAAATTGTTACAGTTGGGCCGAACATCCTTTTAGATGTCCACCGACAATTTTTTTGTTCATGTCCGGACGATCTCCAAACATCTATCCGGACGTCATTTCGAACAACCGAGAATATGAAAAAAATTGATAAAAATTACTTCTTGTAGTTCTAGAAATTACATTATGCCCCCTAAGAATTCTAATTTCATAACAAATAGGTCTTTTTATTAATAAATTATCAAGTTAATTAACAGTTTTTAATAATGTTAAAATTTTATTTCAATTAATAATTTAGATAATTTTATTATTGTATAGGTGAACAATTAGAAATCTCATTTTTTTTAATTAATTCTGTTAAATAAAAAATTTTGAGGAAGGTATTTATAATTTTCTAAATCACAAAGATAATTCGTATTTTAAGCATTACTTAGGAAGTGTATTTATAATTTATCCTTAAATTTAATAAATTTTTTTATTTAACGTTAGAGATAGTTAAGCGTTTGGTATGTCTCCACATCGATTAATGAGGGTGTTTGGTGGGGCTTTTTTGAGCCAGTTTATGGTTTCTGACTTTTAAAAAGTTATTTTGGACTGTTTGGTTAAACTTATTTCAAACAGCTTCTGATTCTAATAACTTATTTTAAGTCAAAAAAGCTGATTCTGAGAAACTACTCACCCCTTATTTCTGATTATCAGTTTCTGCTATAGACATGTTAATTCACAGTTATACTCTTAGATTTTTTAATTTTTTATTTTTTTAAAAATAGAAAAAGACACAAATGGACTATAAAATATTATTATTATTTTTTATGAGAAATATAGACAACTAGTGAATAATAAAAAATAAAAATTAATTGAAAAGCTACTTCACAACTTATTTAACAAACACTACTCAGCAACTTAAATTTATAATCCAACAGTTATATCAAATAGATTAATAACTTCTGATTAAAGTTATAATCTATAATCTATTTTGTTATAATTTATAATCTGTTTTAACAGTTACACCAAATAAGACGAATATGCTGCCACGTTAAGCACAAAGCCTTTGCTTTTGTTCCCTAAGCTGATCTACTTTGAAGGGCTTGACTATAAATTTTAATTTTCTTGGTTGCCAACGGTGGTGTGTGAGTGTGACCATAATAGCCGACGATATTATTTTCACTCTAAAAAATTAAGGTTTTAAAAATTAAAATTTAAGGATAAAATTATTTTTTTGAGATTAAATAATTTTGTTATAAAAAGTATCGTTGTATTTTTAGTAACGAAAATTAAACATTAGTGATGAATTATTATTCTTTTGAGACCAAATTATTGTCTCTAAAAGTCTATATATTAGTGACATTTTTAAAATTGTCGCTAAAAGCTTTATTTTTTACTTTTCAAGAAGACCTTTTAACGACTATCTTTACAATGATAGAAATTGATCTCTAAATGTTTTTTGTAACAAAATTTTTACTTTTAAAAACCAAAACATTTAATCTCTAAAACTCTTATATGTTATAATGTGTGGTTATCGTTGTTCCGTTTGGAACCTCTTCTTATTTATAATAAGAATAGTTGTACTTCAAATAAAAACTAAATTCTTTCTAAATACAAAAAAAAAAAAAAAAAAAAAAGTTAAAAAATATATATCAAAAAATAATAATTTAAGTTGAACTCAAATTTGAACACTAGAATGAATTAGAAATGTGCCACAAAATAATTAAATAAAAATAAATAATAAATAAAACACTAAAATGAAAATTTGAAAATGAAGTTGTCAAAGGAAAAATTAGAAATTGAGAAGCCAGAAAAGTTAGAATTTATATGAAAACTGGTTTAGGTCAAGATAAATATGTGACTTTTGTATGTTCAATTGTTTATAATCAAATTACCAATTTTAAATAAACTTTTAGCTATTTCAACAATAATTATTTTTCTACCGTTTTCCAATAAAAGTAGAAGATTTTTCTTCACATATCAACACTGAAATATTAATCAAGTGTGAGTGTGAGTGTGAAATGTGTAAAGGTGACAATGAGTCATTGTCAAAGCCCATGAATTTGGAAAACTTAGTGAATAAATCTTCCAAACTGATGCCAGGGATTTTCTTCTGCTAGTTGGAATTACAAGAGCATGGATGAGGCCTCCACATCATCTCTATCTATTGTCATTAAAGTCTATTTGTCCTTATTAAACCATATCCACATACTTTGTTGTGCTTCATTTTCTCAATCTTGTTCATTCCCCTCTTAATCTTCTTACCTAAGATCAAATTCTATCTATTATTTCGAGAGGGAATCTCTACCACTACGTGCCTTTATAAGATTCCACGTACATGGTGCTCTTGGTAAATAAAAATAGCAAAATACATGATGTGATTAATTAATTATCTCTTAATTACTTAACAAAAGGTTCGTCAATATTATTATACCTGTAAAGTTACGTTATTAGTTGAGAACACTATGTAAACAATGTCATGTGATATTCTTAAACTACTCAATGATTAACTTTGATTTTATTACTGTTTCATTTAATTTAAATACATGACAAGAAATGACCCTCTCCTTCATAAAGTTGTGATTAGGTATGTTTGAACTCTACAAAGATAGTGTTCTAGCACATTGTTTGCAAACAAGCTGAGTTGAGTTGAGTTGAATTTTGAGGTGTTCGAACTTTGCTAGCTAAAAAAGAGTCAAGTAAGAGTTTGAGCCGAACTCAAGAAGAGTTTAAAGAATCAAGCTTGAGCTTAACTTGTCTACTATTTGAGAAACTTGAGTTGGCTTGAATTGACTTGATCACATAAACAAGTTGAATTAGAACTCGGAATGAAAAATTAACCCTAAATTAACATCTACATTAAGAGAAATTACAAGAAAAATATAAAAAAATAATCATATTATTAATAAGTGTCATTCATCAAGTATGTAAATCTATAACCAAAGATAAACAAAAATAAAATAAATTAATAAAAATATAATTGATAAAAAAGTAATTCATATATCCTTGCGTTCATGAGTTTATTTGAGCTGAGTTTGCTTCGATTTACACTTGGCTCTCAATTATTAGCCGAGCCTAAAAATTTGGCTTGATTTCAATTATTTAGAAAACGAACTTCAATGAATTGAGTTGAAATTGTTCATGAACACTCAATTTATTACAACCCTACATTTAATCTGGAACCAAAATACAATTATTTTGCATGATGGTGAGACAAAACAATAAAAAAAAAATCAGGTGCGATAGCTAGCTCCCTTCTTTTTTGTGTGGTTTAGATTGAGTTCCAAAATCATCATGATTTTAAAGCAATTAATACGTTTATTTTTTATTTTTTAAATTTTTTTAATCTGCCTAAACAAATACACCCAAAAATATACAATTGGAAATAAAAATAAAAAACATTTGTGCAACGATCAATTCACCTTAATTATCAATTTATAACCGATTCACAATGCGTTTCACAGCCCATAAGGTTGAACCAAAGAGAGAAAATTCAAGTGGAATGAGAACATCATTCACAGTAAAAGCTTGTTTTCTCATCTTCTTCATTTATTGGTTTATTTAGGTCATATCACCTCTCTATTTTTTTACATATTTTTTCATAAAAAAAAAAAAAAACTAAAAAAATTAATTTTTTTTTTACTTTCTAAAATAGGTCTAAATGTACCTCTTAGAATTACTTAGGCTATGTTTGGTATAAACTTTTTAAGCTAAATGGTCACAAAAAGACAAAATAGGTTAAAAAGTCAATAAGATAAAATGTCATATCTAAATCATAATCATTTTATTTTTTCTCTTACAAAAATCAAAAAAACCAAAAAATCCATCCCAAACGGAATTTTTTTCCTCTTACAAAAATCAAAAAAATTAAAAAAATCATGTCAAACGAAACTTTTTAACCACAAATTAAAATAATTAAAAAAATTAAAGAGAAAAAAAAACTAACTCAAATCTCAAACGAACAGTTAATCATCTGCTTGGGTCTGCTGTTGCTGACTCTACACTTGCAAGACATTCTTCTATGTTCACACCACACTTAAAAAATAACTAAATTCTACTAGTTAATTGATGATATATATGGAAACCAACCTCCTAAGACTTTTTTAGAATTTCTATCTTACAAGGAACTTCATTTTAAGAAAAGTATTTCCAAGGAAAATAACAAGATAAAACTCAAGTTTATTATGATGAAATGAGCTGAAATGAAAAGTCTATTCTAAATTTATATATATATTTTTTCTTTGGCACGTTTTATTTAAGTGGGAATAGTTATTCTATTGGAATGACTATTTTAATAAAATGTGAGAATGCATATTCCTTCATTCAACCTAAGGAATGATCATTCCATTCCATCATGGAATTATCATAAAATTTTATTATTATTTTTTGTTAACACTTTAAAAAAATATTATTATTTAATTACTACTACCATTACATTCTCCTACCACCCATTCCACCACCTTATTGTCGTCGCTGCTGCTGCCCACCACCACCACCACCACCACCATATTGCCACCACAACCACCATCATGATTGCCGCCACAACCACCACACTACCATACTCCCGATATCACTATTACTATCGTCACCACTACCGTTGGCTGCCGCAGCCGTCACCACCACCACCATCGCAACCATGACATCACCTTACCACCACTAAGGCCATAACAATCTGCTACCACCATCTTATTATCATTGATATCACCATCACCGATGTCGTCACCGCCGCCACCACTACTATGAGTCACACCATCATTTTCACAACTATCAATATTATCATGATCAATATAAAATTTTAATTTATTTTTTACTAACTTGTTAAAAAAAAATAATAATAAAAACTTATTCTATTCTATGAGTTTAATAAATATTACCAAACATGAATATGAGAATTATCATACTATTCCTACGTCATTCCATGTTGGCAACCAAACAATAGAATGTGAATGAACATTACAATCCATTAAACTTTATATTCGATTCTCACTCTCATTCCATTCCCACTTCATTTCATTCCATCTTACCAAACATGTTCTAAACTCACGAGAATTTTCTTAAAAAGGATGGAGAATTTCTATTTACTTCATATCATTTTGCTCATTTAGATAACTAACAAAAATTAATGGTTCGAATATTAACAATCGAACAGAGACTGCCTTCAATGGATTATAATTAAATAATTGCGAGGCATATTAAACTATTTATCAAGGAAAAAACGTTTAAAGAGAGAAAATATCAACTATGTACAGAAAATAAAGTTGTGTTTGAGAATTACAAATGAAATGTTTTTTTTGCAAACATAGATATGTACATGTATACGTATTTAAATTGGTATAATGTTACCGAAGTGCCAGCCGAGGTGCCACGTGTCCTAGTCATGACACCGAAATCATCTCGGCTAGGCCGAGGTTATCTGCGAAGATACCAGAATCCGAGATAAACGGATAAGGGACAAGAGTCCTAGAATGAGAGAAGACTTCAGTTTGGATTAAGATAAAACTCTTAGAGAGTTTATCCCAATCCTACTGGGAGTCTAAAATTGGCAGTAATCCTAAGTCCATTAGAGCTAGGCTTCTATTGGGACTAGGTTTGTATTGGCTATAAAAGAGAGGCACCCTCATGGATCTAAGGTATGTCTTTTATGCTCTGTCTAGTGAGTTAAGCACTATTGGTTATCTTTAAGAGATATTTTACTGACTTGATTGTCGGAGTACCCCTGGGTGGACGAACCACCGCGGGATTCTTATCTTTCTGTGACAGGTTGTTCGGGCTTAATCTATTCTGCCGGTGTTCTACAGCTGAGTACTAGTTTGGCAGTGTGGTCGGAAATTGACACACACAATTTGGTGCCGTCTGTGGGAACGAAAGGAGAATAGATGGCCAACGACGGACAGAAAGAGAATGTTGGGGACGACACCTCTACTGAGAGTGGGAAACATATTAACCTTGATGTCAAAGAAAACAACTGCAACGAAAAGACTCGTGATAAGAATTATGGAGGAAAAGACGTCGGCCAGGAGGGCGGCGTACCGAAGAAATCGGACCGGAGCGGGTATTATAACGAGGACAACCTCCAAGTATGGAAAGATAGATGCCTGCGGAGGGACGACGAGATGAAGGGAATAGCGGACAAATTGGCGGACCTGCAAAAGGTCGTCAATTTCATGATGCAGAACAATGTCATGCAGCCACTGTTCCCGTTACAAGATACGCCGATTCCAGCGGCCAAGAAGGGTGCCCAGAAAGGGAGGCAGAAAACGATTCCTACAGTCCCTCAGCACGCCGAGGACGAAGGCGACAAAACAAGAGAAGGGAAACGGCTCGCCGAAGCGAGGCCGAGATAACAATGGATCCAACAAACAAGAAACCGAGATCATATTTAACACTTGTTAAAATTTTTAAAATTTACAAGTTGAACTTAAAACCGAGATCATGTTTAACACTTGTTGAAATTTTAAAAATTTACAAGTTGAAGTTAAACCGAGGTCATGTTTAACACTTATTGAAATTTGAGAAAAATTTACAAGTTGAAGTTAAACCGATGACATGTTTAACACTTGTTGAAATTTTAAAAATTTACAAGTTGAAATTAAACTGAGGTCATGTTTAACACTTGTTAAAATTTTAAAAATTTACAAGTTGAAATTAAACCGATGTCATGTTTAATACTTGTTAAAATTTGAGAAAAATTTACAAGTTAAACCGATGTCATGTTTAACACTTGTTGAAATTTTAAAAATTTACAAATTGAAGTTAAACCGATGTCATGTTTAACATTTGTTGAAATTTAAGAAAAATTTACAAGTTGAAATTAAACCGATGTCATGTTTAACACTTGTTGAAATTTTAAAAATACACAAGTTAAAGTTAAACTGGCGTCATGATTAAATGAATGAATGATATAGGTTCTATCACCTCAAGATGCCGAGGTAATAGAACCTAGGAGGCAATTGTGGGGATATAATTTTCGAATGACAACACGTGGCCAAGAAATCACCGAAGTGCCAGCCGAGGTGCCACGTGTCCTGGTCATGACACCGAAATTGTCTCGGCTAGGCCGAGGTTATCTGCGAAGATACCAAAATCCAGGATAAGCGGATAAGGGACAAGAGTCCTAGAATGAGAGAAGACTTCAGTTTGGATTAAGATAAAACTCTTAGAGAGTTTATCTTAATCCCACTGGAAGTCCAAGATTAGCATTAATCCTGAGTCTATTGAAGTTAGGCTTCTATTGGGACTAGGATTGTGTTGACTATAAAAGGGAGACACCTCCATGGGTCTAAGGTATGTCTTTTATGCTCTGTCTAGTGAGTTAAGCACTATTGGTTATCTTTGATAGATATTTTACTGACTTGATCGTCGGAGTGCCCCTGGGTGGACGAACCACCGCAGGATTCTTATCTTTCTGTGACAGGTTGTTCGGGCTTAATCTATTCTGCTGGTGTTCTACAGCTGAGTACTAGTTTGGCAGTGTGGTTGGAAATTGACACACACAATATTAATTACAAAATATGTAATCTCCGTTATAAATTAGCGTTATAAAAAATATAGTAATCAAGTCACAAATTTTTGTAACATGAATCATAAAATTTTAGATATTTTTTTTAATATTAATTTATGATAAAATTATACCTTTTATGTTAATATTATAAATTTTATAATAAAATTATGTCAATTTATAATAGGGGTATATGATATGCACTCCTACAAACGTGCACACCATACCCTTTCCCTATGTATTGGTGAGTACATCGAAAAAGCACACTACATATCCAGTAAGCGAATCTACCAGTGGAAATGAAAAGGATAATTATGTTTCGGAAAATAATGCAACAGGCAACTTTTCAAAAAAATATCAGGAAAATCTTATACATGTTAATAATAAGTTTGTATATTTTTTGATGAATTTTGTATTTTTTTTTCCTGACTTCACTTACATATAATAACCTCATATTATGTTTCAGTGAAAAGATTATAAAATAACTATAAAATTATAAACGTGTGGGTGAGTATATTTTGTTGTCAATAAAAACTATAAATTTGCTTTTATGAGATCATTTATTTCACTCTTACTTACCCTTCGTTTGATAATTTATTTTTTGGCTAAAATAGTATAAAAAAAAATTAAAAATGTCAAAATAATTGAAAAATCACTATAAAAAAAAAAGACGTTAAACATTTCAATAATTTATGATTTTCAATATAACTAAAAAGAGTTATTTTCAAATATATTAATTTTTTTCAATTTATAAAAAAAAAAATCAAAAATTAAAACACCATTAAAAAAATTAAATTCTCAAAGGAGACTTTAATATTTTTATAATTATTTTGATTTATTGACTCTTAAAAATGATTGAGAGACAGAGAGAGCAGGGACCACAACCAGAAAGTTTGAACTTTAAACAAGTATATAATGGAATATGAGGCCAACCAACAAAAGGGTCTCATTCCAATTCAGTGGGGGAAGAAACTGACAAAGTGTGGTTTGATTTTTTAAAAATTGTTTTTAAATGAACTTTTGTTTATGTTTAGTATTTTTTTAAATATAAATTTTAGTTACTTTTTTGAGAAAATTATTTATAAGTCTTATTAGGGAGACTTATACTACATATGATTTTACTAAAAAATTTATGTTCCCATAAGTCCTATGAAAAATTTGTTAACACATTTATGTTCAATATTAGTTGTTAATATCATAAATAATAGTAAAACCATATATAGGAAATTGAATGTTACCATAGATCATATCTATATAAACGTAACGTAACGTGACACCTACATAAACGTAACGTGACACCTATGATCTATGGTAACATGCAATTTTCTACATAGGTCATATCTACATAAACGTAACGTAACGTGACCCCTACATAAACGTAACGTGACACCTATGATCTATGGCAACATTCAATTTTCTATGAATGTTGTCATAGATCATATCTACATAAACGTAACGTAACGTGACACCTATATAAACGTAACGTGACACCTACGATCTATTATAGGAAATTGAATGTTACCATAGATTATATTTATATGAAACGTAACGTGACACCAACATAAACCAGCAATATTTTCACATTCAATTTAAAAAAATAAAAACTCATTAAGTTTGCGAAACGTAACGTGACACGTTACGTTACGTCTATGTAGGTGTCACATTACGTTACGTTTATGTAAGTGTCACATTACGTTACGTCTATGTAGGATTTTGTGGAATACATTCCTATCTAAATAGGACTTGAAACTCTATAAGAAATTACACAGGACTTAGCCTACTATAAGTGTTTGAAAAATGACTTATAAATAAGTATTCCTAATTTTTTTGGAAAAATTATTTATAAGCCCTATTAGGGAGACTTATGCTACATATGGTCCTACTAAAAAACTTATGTTCCCATAAATCCAGTGAAAAGTTTGTTGACACATTTACTCTCAATATTAGTTGTTTTTTTTTTTGATCGGCCTCTCAATATTAGTTGTTAATATTATAAATAATAGTAAAACTATATATAGAAAATTGAATGTTACCATAGATCATATCCATATAAACGTAACGTAACGTAACACCTACATAAACGTAACGTGACACCTATGATCTATGGTAACATGCAATTTCCTATATAGGAAATTGCATGTTACCATAGATTATATCTATATAAACGTAACGTAACGTGACACCTACATGAACGTAACGTGACACCTATGATCTATAGTAACATTCAATTTCTTATATAGAAAATTGAATGTTACTATAGATCATATCTACATAAACGTAACGTAACGTAACGTGACACCTATATAAACGTAACGTAACACATATGATCTATGGCAACATTCAATTTCCTATATAGGAAATTGAATATAGGAAATTGAATGTTGCCATAGATCATATTTATATGAAACGTAATGTGACACCAACATAAACCAGCAACATTTTCACATTCAATTTTAAAAAATAAAAACTCATTAAGTTTACGAAACGTAACATGACACGTTACATTACGTTTATGTAGATGTTACGTTAATGTAGATGTTACGTTACGTTACGTTACGTTACGTTTCGTTTATATTTTTGTTATGTTATGTTACGTTACGTTTATGTAAATGTCATGTCACGTTACGTTACGTTTCGTTTATGTAGGATCTTGTGGAATACATTCCTATCTAAATAGGACTTGAGACTTTATAAGAAATTACATAGGACTTAGCCTACCATAAGTGTCTGAAAAAAGACTTATAAATAAGTCTCTCATTTTTTTTAGGGAAAATTATTGATAAATCCTATTTAGAAGTGTTTTAGCCCAAGAAGTCCATGAAGGAATTTTTTAACCCATTTAGTCCCATGTATGTATAGTTTTATTCCATAAAGTCATTTTTCTTGATCTACACTATTTTCTTAGACACTTATGTCCTTATATTTAATTTTGATACCCTTATAAATATTTTTTGAACGGTTAGCAATTTATGATGTGAACATTCATATTTTAAAATTGACATTGGTAGGAATGTAAAATTGGCCCGTGGACGGCCCGAAACCCGTTGACAATGTGAATATTCACATTGACATGTTAACATTCACATTAATAGGAGTGTAAAATTGGCCCGCGTCCCGTGGCGGCGCGAAACCCGCCCGCAGTCCATGGGCGGCCCGGGTTGGCCCGGTCCGGGCCGTTGACATGTTAACATTCACATTGATAAGAGTATAAAAATTGGTCCGCGGCCCATAGGCGACCAAAAGCCCGCCCGCGGCCCGGGGCGGGCCCGGCCCGTTGACAATGTGAATATTCACATTGATAAGAGTATAAAATTGGCCAGCGTCCTGTGGGCGGCCAAAAGCTTTCCCGTGACCCGGGGCGGGCCCGACCCGGCCCGTTGACAATGTGAATATTCACATTGACATGTTAACATTCACATTGATAGGAGTGTAAAATTAGCCCGCGCCCCGTGGCTGCCCAAAACCCGCCCACGGCCCGTGGGCGGGCCCGGCCCGTTGACAATGTGAATATTCACATTGACATGTTAATATTCACATTGATAAAAGTATAAAATTGGCCCGCGCCCCGTGGCTACCCAAAACCCGCCCACGGCTCGTGGGCAACCCGGGGCGGGCCCGGCCCGGCCTGTTGACAATGTAAATATTCACATTGACATGTTAACATTCACATTGATAAGAGTATAAAATTAGCTCGCGCCCCGTGGCTGTCCGAAACTCTCCCACGACCCGTGGGCGGCCCGGGGCGGGCCCGACCCGGCCTGTTGACAATGTGAATATTTACATTGACATGTTAACATTCACATTGATAAGAGTATAAAATTGGCTCGCGGCCCATGGGCGGCCAAAAGCCCGCTCGCGGCCCAGGGCGGGCCCGGCCCGGCCCGTTGACAATGTGAATATTCACATTGACATGTTAACATTCACATTGATAAGAGTGTAAAATTGGCCCGCAGCCCGTGGGCAGCCCGAAGCCCGACCGCAGCCCGAGGCGGGCTTGGCCCGACCCGTGACAATGTGAATATTCACATTGACATGTTAACATTAACATTGATAGGAGTGTAAAATTTGTCCGCTGCCCGAAGCTCGCCCTCAGCCCGGGGTAGGCCTGGCTCGGCCCGTTGACAATGTGAATATTCACATTGACATGTTAACATGCACATTGATAGGAATATAGAATTGGCCCGCGGCCCGTGGGCTACTCGAAGCCCGCCCACGGCCCGGGGCAGGCTCGTTTGGGTCTGAGCCCGAGCATGTCCGAGACCCTAGGCTAGGGCCTAGGCCATCACTTTGAAGCCCGGCCCGGCCCGGCCCATCGATCCGCTTAAGGCTCATTCAAGGCTCGGTCCGAGACCCAGCCCACCTGAGGCACAACGTATTTTTTTGTGGAAAATAATAAAATTTTGGTAGAAAAAATTAAAAAGAATTAAAAAAAAATGGCCAGGCCCGCCCAAGCCCGGCCTAAGCTCGAGCCTAGGCCAGGCCCACCGGCCCGACCCGAGGCTGTCGTCTTCGGGCCGCGGGCCAATTTTACACTCCTATCAATGTGAATATTAATATGTCAATGTGAATATTCACATTGTCACGGGCCGGGCCGGGCCTGCCCCGGGCAGCAGGCGGGCTTCGGGCCTCCCACGGGCCGCGGGCTAATTTTACACTCCTATCAATGTGAATGTTAATATATCAATGTGAATATTCACATTGTCACGGGCCGGGCCGGGCTCGCCCCGGGCCGCCACGGCCTTCGGGCTGCCCATGGGACGTGAGTCAATTTTACACTCTTATCAATGTAAATGTTAACATGTCAATGTGAATATTCACATTGTCACGGGCCGGGCCGGGCCCGCCCTGGGCAGCGGGCGGGCTTCGGGCCTCCCACGGGCCGCGAGCTAATTTTACACTCCTATCAATGTGAATGTTAATATGTCAATGTGAATATTCACATTGTCACAGGCCGGACCGGGCCGGGCTCGCCCCGGGCCGCCCACGGGCCGCGGGCCAATTTTACAGTCTTATCAATGTGAATGTTAATATGTCAATGTGAATATTCACATTGTCACGGGCCGGGCCAGGCTCGCCCTGGGCTGCCCACAGGCTTCGGGCCGCCCTACGGGCCGCGGGCCAATTTTACAGTCTTATCAATGTGAATGTTAATATGTTAATGTGAATATTCACATTGTCACGAGTCGGACCGGGCTCGCTCCGGGCCGCGGGCTAATTTTACACTCCTATCAATATGAATGTTAACATGTCAATGTGAATATTCACATTGTACATGGGTCGGGCCCCTACACATTGACGATATGAACATTCACATTGACGGTGTGAACATTCACATTAGGGGTATTTTGGTAATTATGTCACCCATAGGACTTATTGAAACATAAGAAAATAATATGAACTAAATAGAACATAAGTAGATACATTAGGGGTATTTTGGTAATTATGTTACCCATAGGACTTATTGAAACATAAGAAAATAATATGAACTAAATAGAACATAAGTAGATGAAAAGAGTATTTTGGTCTTCTTATCTCAAATAGGACCTAATGGAATAGTCAAAAAGAATATGGATTAAATGGAACATAAGTAATTAAAGAAGGATTTATGGAAAAAGCTCCATTTTTTTTACTTATTAAATGCACTTAATTTTGATGTATTTAAAAATTAAAAAATAATGACTAAAAAATGAAAAAAAATTTAATAAAAACAAACGGAAACTCATATAAAAATAATTTCTGAAAACAGTAACAAAACAAATTTTTTTTTTTTTGTTTTTTGGGGGGGCAAATTCATGTAGTGTTGTCCTAACATAATATTCATTGGTTAAAGAGTGGAACTTAATACTCTTTTTTTTTTGGTTAAGTTTTTAATAAATATCTTAACAAGTATCAAGTAATAAAATAGTGTAAAATAATCATCCAAAATCACCCAATAATCACTCAAGAAGCTGAGAGAAGGAAA
This sequence comes from Camellia japonica, assembly GCA_030407325.1. NCBI lineage: Eukaryota > Viridiplantae > Streptophyta > Magnoliopsida > Ericales > Theaceae > Camellia > Camellia japonica. The sequence goes on from JAPPVO010000019.1 coordinate 30,834,873, forward strand.
GAGGAGAGAGATTGGATGAAAGACTCTCACATTCTGATCCTCGGCAAAGAGGGTCCCACTAGAAATCCCTAGATTAGAATTGTAACCAATCACATTCCAGAAGTTAGGATGACTTTTATAAGCTCAACCAATAGAACAACAGATAAGGCCTCCTTGGTGGGCCCCAAAAGCACAATCCCTCTCTGCCTGACCCAAAAGTGCATCCAGAAGAGAAGAGCCCTTAAGTGGGCCTGCAAAAGTGCCGCATGTGGGCCTCCACCACCCCCAACATACAAATAATTGCACATCTCCCCATAAGATGCAATCCCTCAACACTTCCATGTAAAACCCACTTTGTTTATTTTTCTTCTTTCTTCGTTTCATTTCAAAAATTTCAAACCATATCATTTTCAATCTTGAATTTTGTTCATGTAAAATCTCTTTGGTTATTTGGCTTTGGTCGATTTGAATTGACCTGAATCGGTCATCTTTCATAGTTCTTTGGCAGTTTTGATTTTCATTCCGTCATTAACAATCTTTAATTTCTTCAATGGTGTCCAACAAAAAGGTAGCCAATGCGGTCGGTGGCAAAACCGCTCGAGCCTGCGACAATTGCATAAAAAAGCGGGCCCGGTGGTACTGCACCGCCGACGATGCTTTCTTATGCCAAACTTGTGACGCTTCGGTTCACTCAGCGAACCCATTGGCCAGCAGACACGAAAGAGTTCGTCTCAAAACATCATCGTACAAGTCCTCCGACGAGTCCTCGTTGGAGAACTTTGTGCCCTCATGGCAACGAGGGTTCACCCGAAAGCCCCGAACACCACGACATGGAAAACAATCCATTCATCAACATCGAAAATCCCAAGAACCGACTCAAAACTCACATCCTATGGTGCCCGAGTTGGGAAGCGGAGGAGAGACTTCAAACGAAGAAAACGAAGACGAGCAGCTTCTTTATAGGGTTCCCATATGCGATCCATTCGTAGCAGAGCTCTGTCATTCTGCAAATTCAAACGAAGCAGCAAGAAATATAGCGATTCAATCGAAGTCCACGTTATCTGAACTCGGTCATGGATCGAGTAATTTACACGGGCTTCTTCCTTCTGAATCGGAGCTTGCAGAGTTTGCAGCCGATGTCGAAAGCTTGCTAGGCAAAGGTCTTGATGAAGAGTCATTTGACATGGAAGGACTTGGACTTTTAGATTGTGAAGAGAAGATTTCGATTTCAATGGAGGATTGTTCAAGTGATGGTAGAAGAGTTAAGATTGAAGATGAAGAAACCATGAACTGTGTCCATGTTGTTGATACTGAGATCGACATGGCGAGAGAACCATTTGAATTGAATTTTGATTATGATTCTCATGTGGGATGTGAGGAAGATGAGAACAAGGTTGGAGTTGGTAAAATCGGCGAACCAAAGAAGAAGATGAAGAAGAAGGTGCTACTGAGGCTTGATTATGAAGGAGTCGTGTCGGCATGGGCTGACCAGAGGTCTCCTTGGACTGCCGGTGATCGGCCGGAGGTCGACCCTAGTGAGTGTTGGCCTTACTGCATGGTATGTTTTCTCTTCCATGTCTAATTTTCCTTTCAAATGTATAAAGATATATTTAGTTTTCTTTTTAATTTTAAAAAATTAAATCATCAAACTATGATAGTTTAAAATTTGTTGGTTTAGTTTCAAAAATAAGTTTGACAATTTTTCTAATATTTATGGTTAAATTTATATTTGGAATTAAAATTTTACGAGAAAAACTTCTAACTAATCAAGAAAGCACTACGATTCATATACTAAATTATATAAAACCATTAGATTTTTTTGTCTTTCAAATGCATGCGTTTCTGATAAAATATTATTAACAGTACATGTACATGTAATAATTGTTTCTGCATAAATAAGCTTTTTAAAATTAAAATTGATAAAGTTTTAGTTTCGATCAATTGAAAGATTAAAATGATTAGGATTTTATACCACAAATTATGTAAGGCTAGTCGGCGATGGAATTGAAATGCAATCACATACTAAGAATAATCAGAAAAATACACTAGTAGATGTACAGGCACACTCACCCTGTGACAGTTTTATTTTATCAGTAATTTTAGTTTTTATCAAAAAGAATGGTTTAGGATAAAACATCATTGTTAAAGAAATACATCCTGATTATTGTTTTTTTTTTAAATTATTATTATTATTTTTTTATAAACTTTCTTTGGCTGCTTTTGATTGGTCTCTTACTAATCTCGGGTTAAGTGCTAGCATATGATTGAGTTAACTCTCCGGTGTCAATTTAGTTGGGATTATTGAGTTTAGCTATGATGCTCGGTGTACTTTCCTGCTTTATTGATGTTAGTTCTCACACATCAATAAAGTTTTCTCTTTGCTCGTCAATGAAAAGAAATACATCCCGATTAAGGTACTATATGCACCAAGTCAATTATATACAAATGCTAGGCCATGCGACAGTTTCTTAAGACTGCTTATTTCAAATGTATGTATATGTTTATGTAAATGTATAAGTACATCGAAAGGTAGCTAAGCGTAGACTGGTAGCAGAAAGATCTCAACAATCAATGCGCAATTTCCTGTTCTCAAAAAGGTTGTCCCCTATCTAATGCATCTCTCAATTATTTAAATTAAGAATTATACCATGTGATTGAGAGATGCATGAGACAGAATTTGGGTTCCAAACTGCAGATATCCGTACTGGAAGCACATGAGAGTTGTCTGTGAGTGGAAATGAAAAGGGAAATGAAAATGAAAAATGATAAAATCTCAGTACCTCCAATTTGGCTTCTTGTTACATTGTCTTATTGTATCATAGAGGTCCATCCAAATCCAATTATCATTTGGCATATCACATATGTACCCTTTCTATTAGGCATTATTTGGGTAGTCAATAGTAGATGGCCCGTTCAATTCTACAAAAAATATACAAAAGGCATTGACACTAGCCTCCTAATAAATCCATTTTCTCTGTTAAAAAAATAAATAAATAAATAAAAATAAAAAAATCTAGAAGCACATAAATTAAACATAAAATTGGATATAGAAAATATATTATCAGACAGGATTTTCTCAGAATTGAAACCCACCAACTGAAATGTGTATTTCCTGTGTCTGGTTTTATATTTGGTTTTTGTGATTAAATATGTAATTAAACGTGCTAGAGTGCCAAACTTTCAGGGTAGTTGTGGAACAGTTCACCACCCATATGGAGATATAGGAGTGATTGGTGGACACATGGCAATGGGGGATGGAGGGAGAGAAGCGAGAGTGTCAAGGTATAGAGAGAAGCGGCGTAAGAGGTTGTTCTCGAAGAAAATAAGGTACGAGGTTCGAAAGTTGAATGCAGAGAAGAGACCCAGAATGAAAGGTAGGTTCATTAAGAGGGCCAATTTTGCAGGACCTGCTTTTCCTTTGCTAAACAAATGAAATGTAAAACTATCTATCTAGTTTTGCATGTTAATTATGGCTTTATAATGGTCTTGTACATATTTGCTATTAAGGAAAATGTTAAGCTTACAGAAATTTTATACAAAAAAGTCATATAGAATGTTGTGGTGGTGACATTTTTGCAGTTATATAAATCGCAGTGATCAGTTCTTTGAATGGCTGTAAATAAGCCAAATCATTTTGCTTGAAATTTTTGTATAGTTTGTATAGCATTATTCATCTAGTAAATAAAATCTAAGCTCAAAAGCTTACCTATTACATGCATGGTTCCCCTCTCTCTCCCGAAAATGAAGTAGGGGGAATTGTGTAAATCATTTATTTATTTATTTTATTTTTATGTTTTATTGGAGGAATTAGGGAATTAGGTGATTATTGACTAGTTCTGAAACATTATGTGACATTGTTTATATGCTGCCATGTATTGAAAAATTTTATGAGTGTGATATGTTGACTCACTTTGTTAGGTAGTTGGAAAACAAAAGATAACCACCTGTTAGTGTATGTTACAGTTTTATATTTGTCAAAAGTATCATGTAAATAATATCACATGATACTTTTGAAATATCTAATATTTTCCGTGGAAATTGTACACCAAATTTGTTGCTCATTTCATGCTAAGTATTTCAGCAATGTTGACAATGGAAACCTATAACAAACAAATTTTGACATGGAAGGCCATATGGGTACTAAACCAAATGTACTTAAAATTTAGCTTGAATTAGAGGTACTGCTTCACCAACAGGTATTTAAAAAAAAAAAAATGTTTCAATGAGAAATGATGTTAATTGATTGTCACAAATTCAAGATTGAAACACAACAACCTTAACAAGTGAATCAATTTTAGGTCAAGATGTGTCCCAACAAAAAAAATAAAATGTTTAGGTAAAGAAATCTGAACTCGTTGAATTTGGGTTTCTAACTTCAATGACGAATTTGGAGAAATCTTATGAATAGAAGGTCTAGATGAAAAAGAAAATAAATTATTCGTATTCTCATGTTGAAAATAAAGAAAGATATTAGTGGGCAATTATTTGATAGAATAGTACTATTTTCCAAGTCCACATGATTAGATGGATGTTTGAGGTTTTTTCTTATTTTTTTTATTTTACCATTAAATTTGAAATCCTAAATTCAACAAATCTAAATTCGAGGTGAATAAAGCTATCTTTTGCTGGGTTAATGGTAAGCAATTGATTGTGAATAATTCACAATTGTTGGATATTAGGGGAGATATGAGACTCATTCAATAACCATTGAATGTACTACAAAATATTATGTCAAAAGATGTTAAATGCAGTGTTATTATTCAGCAATGCTGTCTTTTAATCTAAAAACTATTCTAATCAATCAATGTTTGAAAGGCAATGGGGCTATTTTTACATTTATTATAAATAAATAAAAAAGCCAGTGTGAATTACGAGAAACACTTGAACTAATATAGAGAAAAATCAAATACTAGGATTCCGCTTTCTCCTTCCCTATCCTCCACCAGTCCCATGTCTCCTAGTGTTTATGTTTATTTTGTAATAAATATGGAAATATATAATATTACTTATATGATTGTTTTGTATTATTAGTTGTAAAATTAAACAATTCGTCAATTTTGTAAGATAGAATGTCTATCAGAATTCAATCCGGAGACAAAATTGTAACTATATGAGTCTGATAAACTAACAATCTCAATTATATGCGATAATCCACCCAATAAAACAGGCCTTAAGTAGATTATCCCTATTTCCTAGTTAGCTAACAAGGTGGGTCAATTGTTTCACCTATAAATGTTTTTTGATATGCTATTGATTAAAAGTACTATGTAAACAATGCCACATACATGATATTCAAGGCTACCCAATAATTATCCAATTTGAGCATCTCTAGCAATACTAGTCAAAATATCTAACTAAAATCTCACCTTATTATTTTAGCTAACCATTTTTTTAATATACACTCTAACAATATGTTTATTTTTGTTATTTTCTTTTAAAATATTCATTTAATATTTTTATGAGAGAGAAAGGGAAGGAGTAAATAACTTAAGAATAAGAAAAAGCAAGTTGCTAGTGAATAGCAGTGGAATAGACGTAGCTAGTCACTATTTATAAAATTATTTTAACTAGTTTGCTGAATATAGTTTTTTTTATTTATTATTATTTTGATTAGTTATTCTAACTAAATTAATAATTTTAAGTAGCTTGCTGTGAGTAACCTTGTACATGATCCATATGAGAGGAAGCAGAGGTATCTCCAAGTTGAAGAAGAGACAATTCAAGATCCCTTTTTGCCAAATAATTTTAACAATTTGCCGAACATAACATTAATGTTATGTTTGACGTTTATCTTCATGTTAGAACAAGCTAAATCTACAAATATAATTTTAATAGACTCTACTATCTATGGCAACGTGTTTGGAGTTTTCAAATTTTATTTATGAATTTTTAATTTTAAATTCAATAGTTTTAATCATATAATTTTAATAATTTAAACTTACCTATTTCTATTATCAACAATGATGGGTAGTCCAAAAAATCATGGCTCGAATGGCTTGAAACACCCAAAACGACGTCGAACGACGTCGTTTTAACACATTCAAGCCATTCAAGCCACAAAAATTTACGTCACCAAACATTTTCCTTATATTATTGAACCTATCTTATCAATACTGTCCTGAAATTTTTTATTATTATTAACATTAACATTAAATTTAATTAAATATAATCAAGTCAAAAACTTTTATGATCCCTAAACCCTACTATTAAATTCCGAATTTGGCCTTTTCGAGACGCGTGGTTACATGCACGGTCCTTCTCATAAAGTCACTCCTATAGATTTTGAAAGATAACACAAAAAACATACAATGACCCATCAATTGATGCAACCCTTTCGAAGGGGTATCTTCTTAACCTCTTTTTTTACTTGACCCTCCATCCAACGGTTAAGATTTATTTAAGGGAATTCAAGGACTCAAATTATTTTATTAAAAAAAATTAATTTTTAATTTTTAATTTTTTTTAATAAAATGATCTGAACAGTTAGATTCTCTTGGAGTGCATCTTAAGTATTGCAAATAGGGAGGCTAGTAGAGACACAAAGGAGAGAATCTTTACTCCTTGTTAACATGCCTCTCTACACTACAAAAAAACACATTTTTGGCGACCACTTTTGGCTACCAAAACAAATTTAGTCGCCAAAAGTGTGGGAATTGGCTACCAAAATTAATTTTAGTCGGCAAAAGTCAACTTTTTAGCTACCAATTTTTTTTAGTAGGGGAATGTCGATTATTGGCCACTAAAATAAATTTAGTAGCTAAAAATTTTACAATTGGCCACTAAAAAAATTTTTAGTAGCTAAACATATCACAATTGGCGACTAAAATAAATTTTAGTAGCCGTAGGGGCACATTTAGCTACTAAATTGTTTGGTAGCCGAATGAAAATTAAAAAATTTATTTTGATCTTCGGCGACCAAAATTTTGGTCGCCAAACATATATTTTCAGCGACAAAATGACGTTTAGTCGCTGTAGACCTACTTTTGGCTACTAAATTATTTGGTAGCCGAATGAAAATTAAAAAATTTATTTTTGATCTTCGGCGACCAAAATTTTGGTCGCCAAACATATATTTTCAGCGACAAAATAACGTTAGTCGCTGTAGACCTACTTTTGGCGACCAAATTTTAGTCGGCAAATTATAATTAAAAATTTTAAAAATTGGACTTCAGATTTTGGGGGGCAAAATTAATTAGCTACTAAACATTTTCGTCGGAGAAAAGGCTTTATTTCTTATGGGCGACTAAAAACGTTTGTCGGGAAAGAATAAACTAGGTTTAAGTACACTCCCACACCACACGCTCTAACTCTCTCATACATCTCTGTCTGCCTCTGCTCTCCTCCCGCTCTCTCTGTCTTTCTCTCTCTCTCTCTCTCTCTCGCTTTTGTCTCCATCGTTACCGGAGCATCACCGCCATCGCACACGAGCACCACCGTCAATCCCCAGGTATGTCCTCTCTCTATCTTTCGGTCTCTCTTCCCCTAATTTCAGCCTCTAGGGTTTTCTTCTTCCATTTGCATACCTTCACACATACCCGACCCCAAATCGATGGGGTTTCTTCTTCTTCCGTTTGTTGAATTTATGCTTTTCTTCGTGACTACGATGGCTCAGAAGCAGTTTGAAACAATGCCTCTCTCAGTCCAAAATACCATCTGGGTATCTCTCAAAAGACACAAATCCAGATGGGTTCTTCTATTTTCTCAATAGCTTTGTATGTGCAGGTCAAATTAACATGAAATGGATTTGATTCTTAGCTGTGACTCTGCTTTTTAGTCGTTATTCATTCTGTTTTAATATGATTTTTATTGGATTGGTTTGGAATGGTGTTTTCTCTGTTTGTGTTGGTGTGTATACATAGTGTGTATATATAAAATCTGTTTGTGTGTATATATAAATTTGGTTGTATAATTCTGTTTGTATATATATAAATATGTACCCAAACCTGCAACTCCAGCATAAATATGTACCCAAATCTGTTTGTTGAACCTACTTCCTAGTGCTATTGTCATATACCCAAATCTGCAACTCCAGCAGTCTATCCATCATCTAAATCTTCAATATGCCATGTTCTTGAAAATCCAACCACGAAAATGTCAATGTTAGACTTCAAAGCATTGACTTGGTTTTCATTAAAAAGATGTTGAATTTTTTGTTTTTTTGTGATAAATTTGGGGTAAATTACACCAAGACCTGAGCTATGACTCTGTTTCACTTAATCCCCTTCACCTGAAAAACATGACAGCTTGTATACATTTTCCTTTTTGTTTGCTGCCGTCAACCCCTCATAAATACACCATATTTTTATATATGTATTGTGACGGAGAAGATATTACCAGCACACTGTAAGTTCTTGCTCTTCACAGCTCTGCTTTTGTGAACTTAGGAACACTAACGTCTCGTTGTTTTGTAAATTCTATGATCACCATGTTTGCTGATTTGCCTTGGGTTTTATAACTATAGCTGTTATTTTTCTCATTACTATTGTGTGCACTTGCATAGGACAAATTAGGACCACTCAATATGAGTCAAAATCTTGTTTGAACCTCGTTCCCATCGAGATAGAATTCGATTTCAACTGGGATGGGACCACTCAAACATATGAATTTGGTTCTCTGCTTTTGTGAATTTGGTTCTCTAATCATATTCAAAGCAACTTAAACAAACTGCAATCTGATGTCATTTTCCCTGGCTCAATGGTGGCCCTGGTTGCTCTAGCTTTGATGGATTTGTCTATGAACACGGTAATCATTATTTATCAATTTTTTTTTTTTACATTCTAAGATTATATTATTGATTATGTGAAATGAAATAACAAGAAAATGAAAATGGGTATAATATTGATTTTTCATATAGTTGCGTTCTAATATGTTAAAAAGATCAAGTTTCTTGAAATTGTTATTGTGTAACAAGAAAATGGAAATGCTTTTGTTCCGTTTGCATATGGGATGGGCCTCATCTCACAAGACCTATTTGAGGTGGTGGAGCTTTTCATTTTTTATCTACAATAGTCATGCTAGTTTCATCTACCTCATTACCCAAATATGCTTTCGAGTTTCAATGTATGGTGAAAGTATTGTTTGAGGTTATGCTCATATCAATGGTTTAAAATTGATGGAAAATTTGAAGATTTTGACACTTTATTATTTTGTTGGGTTCATTATCTATGGTCTATTATTATTTAGAAAATTTAGATCATAATACAAATCCTGTAAGACAAATTATCTTTTTCTCCAAAATTATCATGTTGGAACTGCTGAACCAGCTAGATGGTTTTGATTCAAGAGGAGATGTGAAGGTGATTCTAGCAACAAACAAAATTGAAAGCCTTGATCCAGCACTGCTTCGGCCTGGTAGAATAGATAGGAAGATAGAGTTCCCACTTCCTGATATTAAGACTAGGAGGCGCATCTTCCAGGTAAATGCATGACATGATTATGCAAATATAAGATTAATTATGAGAGTATTAGACACAGATGAACTTTAAGTATTTCAGACCCTTAGTTATACTATATTGGGTCCCCTCCTATAGATCTAATTTTCAACTTTGTAGAAAGAAAAAAAGATGGGAGTTTGTGAAGGGAAAATATCGAGAAGCAAAACAAAGGAAGAAATAAAAATGAAGAGGTAGATTATGGCCTGTTTGTTTTTGTTGATCAAAAAGATTATGGCCTGTTTTTGTGGACATTCTATTTTTGATCCCCCAGTTCAATATTTATTTTGCTGGTTGTTTGGAATCCTTAAGGCAGTGTTTGGTTCATGGATTTGGGGAGGGATTTGGTTCATGGATTAAGGCAGTGTTTGGTTCATGGATTTGGTTAGTAAATTTCACAAAGTATAGATTTTTTTGACTTCGTATTCAATTTTTAGGCACACAACATGCATAGGTGACATTGGCCTCGTATATGTTAGTGAACTCATGATGTCTAAGTTTTGCCTTTTCAACTAGGGAAAGGGCAGAACAAAGTGAAATACTACTAATGATAATTAGACTAACCAAGAACAAAAACCTCAATGATAATTAATTATTACAAGAGTAAATAAATGAACCACTGTGTTAGTTATTTCTCTGAGTTTGCCTGTCCATTAAATATATGTCCATGTCAGTCTTGAGATCCTTAACTTTGTCCATGTGAATTCAAAATCTATAGAAATTATTGGATGCTTTATTCAATTGCATGTTGTTTAGACTTCGTCTAATAGAAATTGTTCTATGTGTGCCTCAGGTTACGCATTCAGACTTCAAGAAGGCTAAAGATAAGGTCATGTTCAAGAAGAAAGAGGGGGTGCCAGAAGGACTCTATATGTGAAAATACTCTGTTCTCTATGCATATAGGCATTTGTTTTGCTTCCTTTTAGACTCCCATTTCTGTGCTTCTATACTTTGAATATTTCGCTATGAGATATATTGCCATCTCATGTGGGATGATGATGGTAGTTTCTGCAAGGACAACGTTCTGGTTTACCACATATTGAATGGCTATTTTTATTATGCAGTGGTATTAACATTTACGTCTATGCATATAGGTATTAATCTTATTAATCTTATTAGTTTATGCATATAGGTATTAATCTTATTGAACGTCTATGCATATAGGTATTAATCTTATTAGTTTTTCATTTTATTTATATTATGCAGGATGTTTACATGTACTTCCGTGGCAGTGGCAAAGCAGCAGAGATGAAGCGTGAGGCTGCAAAACGGACAATGATGGCTGCGCTGCCATGATTCAGAAAGATTCTTTGGTTTGATAATGTTGAGAGAAATCGAAACCATTCACAATTTTTTTGCACTTGTGCCTAGTCTAGTATTTATAAGCCTTCATATAATCTTCTTAAAATATGTATGTAAAAGACAGATTCTAACAAACAAGTTTAAGTTAGGACATGTTGTGGTACATATGTCCTTTTTGGAAATTAATTTGACGTTGGATTAGACTTGGTTCGTTCGTATGGAATTTGTATTATATATAGAATTGGACGTTTATTTTTAATGTTTTGGATAGTTGGAACTAGAATGTGTGCACGTTGTTGAATGCTTGATAATATATTTAGCGTTGATGGGTTCTATTGAATCCTGTGTTATGTACGTACAGGTTGTATTAAACATGGATGTAGGTTGTTTAGAATTTTTTTGGGAAAAAAAAAAAAAAAAAAAAACATAAAATATTTGGCTACCAAATATTTTGGTAGCCAAATACATGTTGGAATTTTTTGGCTACTAATAATTTAGTAGCAAAAACATTTGGCGACCAAAACATTTGGTAGCAAAAAGTAATGAACAGTAGGTTAAAATTTTCATGTAGAACTTTTAGTGACTAAAAAATTAGTAGCCGAAATGTCACTATTGCCGACTAAGTATGGATTGGTAGCCAAATGTTAACTTTCGGTGACTAATTCTTTTGTAGCAAAAAGTAACACATTCGCCGACCAAACTAATGTTAGTAGCCAAAAGTCACATTCGGCGACTAATACTTTAGTCGCTGAAACATACCTTTTGCCGACTAAACTAAGATTAGTAGCCAAATGTGTACACTTTCGGCGACCAAACAAATTTTAGTCGCCAATACTATCGCCGACAGGGTTTCCGCGACGAGCTTAGCGACAAAAAAATTTGGTCGCTAAATGGTTTCGGCGACCAAATTTTAGACTTTTGGCGACCAATATTTTGGTAGCCAAAAGTGACATTTCTTGTAGTGCTAACACACATGTTAAAAAAATAATAAATGATTCCATCTATATTCATTAATATGAAAAATGTTGAATAAGAATATAAATAACTTTAATATTTTTCAAAAAGCTAATAAATCTCATATCTTCTTTTATGTGGACAAAAACACCGCTGTTTTGGAGATGAAATTGACATAAGATTCTTTAACTTAAGTGTAATGTTAAATAATAATAACAATAATAATAAATTAAATTTATAACGAGAAAACTAATTTTTTAGTTGAATTTTTAAAATTTATTTTGAATAATTAGAAATTAATTTGATGGAAATAAATAAAAAAAAAAAGAAGATGCTTTTAATTTTTTAAAAATTATTTCAAAAAATTATTTCTGTACCAATAAAAGAAGGGAAAATTGTGAGTCAATTGTAAGGCCAAAAAAAAAATTGTAAAGTCATGGAAAAATTCATAACTTCAATTATATTAAAGTTGATAAGTTTTACCACTGATTTGAAATTTGTTTTGAAAATATCTACTAGAGTGTAATTTCCCCAAAAAAGAAAATCATATAAAAATAGGGACACTTGGGTAACAAATCTAATTTTCAAAGTTTTGAAACAATAATCCCAAAATCTAATCTTTTTGGACTATAGGGACAATCACTCTGTTAGTTTTCAATGGATACGATTTTTTTTGTTTTTTTTGTTTTTTTGTTTTTAGTGATTTAATGAATTCTTTTTATACTTTTTTTAGACTTAAAATTGGAAACTCATTTATCTTGACACCTAGCTGCTATCTCAATGACCAATTAGATAATTGCCTTGGGTCAATCTAGATTCACTTAAAAAATTAAATCTTTGTAAAGATTAAAATATGAAAATATTCTGAGTTTTTGTGTTTTTTTATATTTAGTGAATTTTAAAATATATGTTTTTGTTTAATTTTTATACTTTCTGAGTGTATTAAATTAAGTGAATCTAAAAGATAAAAAACAAAAAATAATTAAAATATTAAAAAAATCACTAAAAAATAAATAATTACAGATTCAAAACTCAAAAATAATTGAAGGAAGAACAATGTAAAGTATCTGTAAAAAAGAGAGATGAGAGGTTAAATAAAGGGAAAAATGTAAGGGTGTTTTTTTTTTTTTTTTTTATCGGCAAAGAAAATCTTTATTAATGAAAGCATGCTAAAAAAGATACAGTACATCAATAAAGAGGAGCTTGGAGCTAACTCAAGCTCCAAGCTCTAGTTGGTGAGAAACCAACAAACAAACCAAGAGAAACAGAAACAACAAGGAAAACAACCAAAAAGAGCATCCACAACTGAGTAAAACAAGGCGAAGCAGACCAACTTAACTTCTCCCATACGTCAAAGTCACTACAAGAAATTGCATTTTTCGCAACGCAACAAAACATGTTGCTAAAAGGGAAAATTCGTCGGCAAAGAGTTTTGCCGACACACAAAGCTACGTTGGCAACCCGTAGGCAAAAGTGAGTCGGCAAAAGTTTTTGCCGACGAAATTATCATTGCGTTGGTAAAAGTAATGCCTTTAGCGATGAACATAGTCGTCGATAAAAGCCTACATCCATCGTTGGCAATTTACTTTGCGTCGGTAAAAGTCATTCAAATATGATGATTGTTTGGCACTTTTCGCGACACAAATTTGCATGGGCAAAAAATATACTTTTAGCAACAAAATATGCGTCGGCAAAAGTAAACTTTTGGCGACACATTTACGTCGGTAAATGTTGTCATTTGCCTACGATTTGTTTGTCGATAAAACTTCACTTTTGGCAACGACAAATTAGCATTGGCAAAAAATACACTTTTAGCAACACAATATGAGTGGGCAAAAGTAAACTTTTGGCAACACATTTACGTCGATAAATATTGCCATTTGCCCACGGTTTGTTTGTCGATAAAGGTTTACTTTTGGCAACAACAAATTGGCATTGGCAAAAAATACACTTCTAGCAATACAATATGAGTGGGCAAAAATAAACTTTCGGCGACACATTTACTAACAAAAATAATTGAAAATAATTTATATATTTTTATAAGATTTACAGATTTACAAGAGGCATCCCTCAGGCACCACCATTACAAACTAATAACATTGATAAGAAATCACCTAAAGTTGATGTGCAAGCAAAAAAAAAAACTACTGATACTGCTTTTAGAAGCAATGTATAAAACCTAAAAGGGTAAAGTCACTAAAATACCCAAATACATCCAAATTGTGAACCCATATTAGAAACAACAGATAACAAAATGAAAACATGAAACTAACAAATACAGGAAAAACGGCATGAAAATCACCCACAAACTTGTCCAGCAGACCAACATCTAGTAGCAGCCGCCTCACAGCAACATTGCAGCAGCAGCAGCCCAGCAAGCATCAGCCACGAGGGCAGCAGCAGCAGCAAACCAGCAGCTGCAGCAGACCAACAAGCAACAACCATTAGCCACCAGCAAAAAAGGAGGATCTGGTAGCAGTCTGTATTGATCAATGACAAATTTAAAACAAAGTCCATTAGCTTTTTTATTGATCTGGTAGCAGTCTCTCTGTGTGTGTGTGTGTGTGTGTGTGTTAATAGATATGCAAGCGCAAGTACTGGCCAAAACATAAAGCTTTTACCATCATCTGGTAAAAAATAAAATAAATTAAAAACCTTCGATTTCCAACTATACTAAAACAATCAATAGCAGTAGATCCAATGCATTCTACACTCCAGTGAAAAAAAATGTTGTCCAAGTTACAAATCATTCACTTGCAACAATGGCAATAATTTACACAAGGCAAACTAATTTCAGATTCTCTACTAATATTCAGATAAAGTCCATTTCAATGATTTCTGATATGGAAGGCATATGCATTATCTCTGCGATACGTACAGAAGTTTCAAATTCTATGATATTACAATACAAAACTCCTAATCATTATCAAGTTCACATCATTCAATAATTTGGCAACAAGAAGAAAACAAATAAAATGATTGCATTCACTAAGAAACATAAACTTAAAAACTATAGGTAAGAGGCAACCATACTGGTGATCAGCAAGTAAAAAGTGGCACCCACAATGAGCTAATTCCTACGTTTAAAGGAAGAGAGATTAATAGTATAAATCTATATTGTTTTTTCTTTTATTAATATATCCTCCAAGCTATTTTGTTCAAAATTATAATGCGTTTCATGTCTTTCCAAGTAATGGACATGTGTGTCCCCCTTATAAGTTCACCTGGTTTCAAATATATAATCACTTTCAAAGTTTTCTAGTTTGTTTTCTTCACTGATTAAAACATCAGAGGGTTTGACCTGTTTCTGCTTGCTGTTGCAATCAGCTGGTTTTGACCATCAAGACATGAATAACTAGCAAACCTGTGACATTAAGAATGTGTTTGGGACTAGGATTTGAGTGGGGATTAGTGGTGGGAAAGGAAAAATAAGGGAAATGTGACAAAAATACAATTTCTATTTTATTTATTTTGCCTTCCTTTCTCTCTACAAATCCTTCAAGCAAACATAGCCTAAGGAGGGGAGTTTTCAGTCTTAAACAATTACCACCATATCACACCATAGTCTTCAACTAAACTATCACATTCATCACTCTGATTTCTCTCTTTAGTTATTTTTTTTTATTTTTCTTTTCATTTTATGTCATTCATTTCTCTCTTTTAGAGTTATTTATTTTATTGTTATTATCACCATCATTATTATTTTTTCTTGTTCGCTGATAATTTTCTTTGGTTTTATATCTTTCTAGGAGTAAAGCGACTAAGGTTTCCAAAAAACTACAATGTGGGCCTCAGGATCAGGTGAGTAGGTCCATGACTAATTTACCTGTCATTAGACCATCCAACTTTTTTTACATTCGCATTATCTATAAATTTTCAGAATGAATAGATACAACAGTATTATAAAAACAGATACCAAAGTATTATTTTTAACAGTGGTGGTACTTACAGGGGTTAGGGGAGGAGCATCAGGAGGCAGCTGGTAATTCTCAACCCGTGTAATAGAGACTGAAAGATCAGCAATTGTGGATCCCTGAATCAAAAAGGCCAAAAATATAAAAATATAAAATAAATCTAAGGGTTAATAGAAATTTTGAAATGGCACCCATTTGCATAAAAAATATTTCTAAAGATTGGAAATCTTACACATCCAAGCTTCCCATTAGGAGGCTTAAAAAACTGTTCAGGTGAGACCTTGCGGTTCACATGACAAAAAATTTCTAAGGAGTGAGCCCCTAACTGAGAATTTTTTCTTTGCAAGTAAAGTTTTGTTATCTTCTTTTCTTTCTGTATTTTTCTGCGTACATCTTTATTAAACTGAATATTTTAGAAATTTCCTAATTTTACAAAATATAAGGCGCATGTTTCATACATTAGGGTTTCATGCCTTCCAGATACGTTTGATTTCTACAACATTGTACAGAACTGCATCGTTTAGTCAAAATCTTTTTATTTTAAAAATTAATAATGAAAAAATTGAGATCAAGACTGATATAGAAAATCAATTGACATACAGTCAAAAGCATAGCTGTATCTGCTCCCTGTGATTCCTTGAAGGTAACGTATGCAAGCTGAGATATTTCAGTTTCCCTGCAGAACGTGCCACAAACTCTATGGAGCATTGATTATGCAAGAAATTTAACACTGGGTAAGTCAAGAGAGCTGACCTTTGCATTTCAACATACTGGATATCACCAGAAAAAGAGAAGAATTCCTTAATATCCTTCTTAGAGGTAGCTAGTGAGATATTACTGACTTTAACTGTTCTTACCTATGAAAAAAAAAAGAAAAAAAAGTAAAAGAATAGCTAAGTACATGTAATCACTAAGAAAATGTGATTACGGAAAAGAAATATTCAAATTGCATTAACTGAATTTTGAATGCGGCGTGGTTCTTGCCACTTGCAAAACAAAATTTAAAGAAATCAAAACTGGTTAAACTAGCAGATAATAGATTCATGCAAGACAGAATCTCAGTCACTTCAACAAAGTCCAAAATTCTGTGCTCATCATCTTGGTGACATAAGGGGGACACACATATCCGAATACAGGAATTTGAAGACAAAAGTGTAGTCATTCACACTGATACCCAATTCATAAAAAGCAGTTCTTATAAGCACCAACTAGTGGTTTAGTCATTCACACTGATGCCCAGTTTATGAATAAAAAGAACTTATAAGCACCGACTAGTGTGCGCTTTTAGTAAGTATTTTCCTCGCATCTGAAACATTAATTGTCCAGTTTGGAGTACTGCTTGGTGGTGCATCTGTTCCAATCTTTGAATTGGTATGATCCATGGGGACCTGCACATCACAGACCCAATTAGGTTCTTCTCAGGGAAGAAATAACACAAAAGTGCACAAACTTACATGTAAATGACACGGTAGGAAGTGGATACATCATACTTGATTTACATTAACACTCTGACTAGCCATACTTGAAAATGACATAAAGGGGTAAAAAAGTGCAAGTAACCATGATAGACTACAATGCTTAGTACATACTGCAGTGATGCATCAAGGCTAACTGAAAATTCATTTTCAAAGATAAATCCAAGTGACAGTATTGGAGAGCAAAGTAATGATTGTTGGGCCCCTTTCCTAAGGTCTTAAATTTTCGGGACTACTGGTGATCGTCTAATAAGGTGTCAAACCACAGGTTAATAAAGGTCTTAGGTTCAAGTTCTCTATATGCATTTGTTTCCTTGTTTGCATTTTGTTTCTCCACATGTTAGGATGTTTTCATCTCCACATGCAAGAGAAAATTGCACATGACGAGGGTGTCGGAGAGCTCAATAAGCATTGTTGGGCCTCTTTCCACACAACTTGACCTTTTGGGATTAGTAGCGATCTAACAGAAGTAACATATAAGGTTGAATTCATCAATAAGCTAGGTGTTATATGAGCAGGCCCTCGAAAAGTTAGATATCATAATAAGTTGATAGCATGCATTATGAGATACAAATAAAAAATAAAATAAAAACTATAAAATATAAAAATTATAAAATTATAATCTGCAAATCACTTAAATATACTAATCAATTCAAACATTCTGAATTCCATAATTTCATTCATATTTCTTATGCTAATGAAATAAAAGAAAAACATTTACCTTAATAATCACTTGATTTCAAGAATCAGGGCCTAAAATGAATAGATGAGAGTAGAATCCAATCTTTGTTGAACAAATCTAACCTAAAACAGAGTAGATATAAGTTGAACATTAAAAAAATCTACCTACATTGAATTAATTCAATTTTGATAAGAATGAAAATGGTTACAAAATAAAGAAATACCAAAGAGATGGCATGTCAAAGTGGATAACTAGATTCTAGAAGAATTCAACATTAGCCCTTAATTCTTGTTCATCCACAGCACAAAACTTTTCAGATTACCAAAAGAAACCCCATTCACAACAAAGAGTATTCCAGGAAGAGAAGCAAAGAGAATGCACACATGAATAAAGACTTGGCTAAAAGGTGATAAAAAAGAAAATAGACTTAAATTCAAATGCCATCATAACAAATTATGAATCATTATCTTCATTGCCACCAATCATTGTCAATTCCTTCTTTCCTATCCACAATGCAAATCTTGATTAGCCTTCCTAGTCTACTGTTCACATCAAATTCATTCTTTCCTATCCACTACTGCAAATACACTTGCACATTGAAAGAGACAAATTAGCAAAAGCAGAAGGCAACTTTGGATAAGGTAATGATAAAAGCCATGAACAAACAGTATAATAAGACAGAGGTTTGCCTCATGCAAATGGAACTTATAAAATTTCCTTTTCATTTTTGAGAAAGAGAGGATGCTAAGAACTTACTCGGCAAGTTTCTCTCATTCTCTCAATTTGCTAAGGAGTCGAGATTAATACACAAGTATGAGCCATATATTTGTGCCCAGACCTTTAAAAGATTCACATCAAGGGAATGTCGCATCTGCTGCTCCATGGATTATAAGATGATTGGTTTTGATGCACCAATCATCCATAATTTTTAGCCAAAAAGTTTCTGAACCAGGCTTTCATGAGAGCATTTTTGACATAAACATTCCAAAAGCTATTTATGGCTTCTTCGTCAAGTTTCATTGGGAGGTTCCAGACAATGATTTCCAAATATGTGGTTAAAGTCAGATAGTACCACCCAATGATAAATTTCAGGCTCTATAAGAAAAGGTTGACCATGAATCTATGGATTGGGTGAGAGTTGGAATGACATCACCCAATTCTATGATTAATTGCTGATATTGATTTTCTTTTATATATAAGTAAATAAAGAAGTTATCTTACTCTAGTGGCATGTATCCAAATGTACCCACAAGACGTGTGGGCAGCGAAGTACTCCCTACTTCAGTCAGCTTTGTTAAACCAAAATCTGCAACCTGGAAAAGACATATTTACCACAATTATGATGACCATCACATGGTCGACAACGACTATAGGACTGCAAAGAAAAGAGCATCAACACAACCTTGCCGTGATAGTTTTTGTCTATCAGTATATTTGCTGATTTGATATCACGATGGATATAGACAGGAACAGTATGCTCATGAATATATTCAAGTCCTCTCGCTGAATCAAGGGCAATTTGCACCCTTGTAGACCATGGCAGGGGGTCCCTCCCTGCAAACATAATTTTTTTTTTTTGATAAATAAACTTACTTCATTAAGGCAGCATCAAGATGATGCAAATAATACAAAAATGCCCCAGCAATAAGCTAGCAAAAGAAAGCAAAACCAAGAAACAAAACCAATCAACTAACTAAACCTGCAAACATAAATTTAACCACCAGCATTGTTTAAAAGCACTACTGCTAGATAAAGTCTTGACATGCACATCTTATCTCACCTCCACGTAAATGTTCACTTAAATTGCCATTCTCAATACCCAATCAAACGCACCTGCATTAGATGCCAATGTAAGTTACAATGTCTATATAAATACATATATGTATATATACTTAACATCGTCCTTTATATTTCAAAGATCAATCAGTTAAAAGATAAGAAAAAGTCGCTTAATGATATCACAATCAAAATTAGAAGACAATTGGACCCTCAAGTTTCCATCAACAACAAAATTGTACTGTAACAACCAACCTACTGAAATTTCATATGATAATACACTTTAAGTATTCATCTCCTACCGTAGAAGACTAAACCTGTGAATACCTCAACCACAGAGACTTTTAAACAATCAAAAAAAAATTCATGATAAATTAAATGGCGCAATGTAAATATATTGGTCGTCAAATTACCATGAAATGATAAATTCTGGAGGATTAAAAATAAAAAGGATTCCCCAAAATGGAAGTAAATATCAATCAATTCCAATTACTCCAGGTTCTAAATGTCAGTGAAGTCCATATCAAATCAACAGAAGTGCATGTGTAACAAGATAACCACATCTCAGATTTAAGCATGATGGTATGTCTGTAAAAATCTGTGGTACACGCACAAAATATCAAATCATGCAATGACAATAGAGAACAGACTAACCCAACCAAGACAATTAAACAATATCTTTCACACTGGTGAAGTGAAACTTAAAACTAGTAAATTGCCAAAAGTTGCAACATCAGCAATGCACAAGAAGCCAATAGAAAGAGGGCACAACATTTGCAAAGTCTAGTTTTGAAAATGTAAAAATGAAGAGAGCAATTTCTACATTTCGCTGTTTCAGTAGGGAACAACTGCATACTTGAGGTTGGAATCCAATGTAATGATTAATGACCCAATTGTCGCAACGCACATTCATAGTCATCCACCAGTCTCTGTTAACTTCTCGAGAATAGTATAAAAGTGTGTTTAAGAAGAAGTTGCATCTACATGTGCACACAAAAACATGCGGTGATGTGGCTGTATTTAATAAGCCACTGATTAAATACAATTTTTAAGGGGATATGCATTGACTGTGTTCATAACCAACTAATATAGTCTGAAACCATCCCTCTATTTTACTCTATTAAATGCATTCATACTCAATAGAAGGCCAGCAATTCTGCTTTATAGAAGAAAGTGTTGGGCAACTGAGATGAGAATGCTTTGGATAGATTTGTGGTAAAACTAAAAAAGATAGATTAGAAATGAATATATTCATGAAATGGTAGGAATAGCATTTATTGAAAATAAGTTGAGAGAGAACTACTTAACATGGAAGACTTGAGCTGACATGTGATGCATACTCACCACAATCAAAGAAAATATAAATTTATTTAATTTAACAGAACATACAAACTTTGATAGAGCTAAATAACCCAAAAAAAAAAAAAAAAAAAAAATTATGTAGCCACCCCCACTTGATTGAGACACAAGGTTTAATTTGTTTCGGTTTGGTAAATGCATTCATACTCATCCAAAAATAATGATATTGTAAAATGCAAAATAAAATACCTTTCTTTCAAAAATGGACAACAATATTGGAATATGCCAAAATGCATTAGTGGACAAAAAGAATGGAAAGTGGGGAATATAAACAGGCATGAAAGTAGCTATTTTGGAGGTAGATTGTCCTTCTTTATGCTTTAACAAGAAAAATGTTTTGCCCACCCATACAGTCAATTTGGCAGGGCATCTAATTTCTGGCATCTTATATTATAAAGGAAAGCACACTTGGATATTACAGGGTTTTATGAACTAGAGGCCTCATGAATTAGTTAGGTTTAATATTAAAAAAGGAAAAAATAAAAATAGAAGGAGCAAGAACCACAAAACAAACAGAACATTTTTCAATGAAAAATATCCTCATCTGTTTGTATGTGAGCATGGAACAAAGAATTTGGACATCCCGGTTCTTTGGAGTTAGGCCAGCACACACAACATTGTCTGAAGTTGCCATGCATTCAAGACACTCACCATGTTAGTAGGTAGGCATGGACTTCATTTGCCCCTAGATACAATGCTTCACCTGGTTTAAGCTTCACATAGTTAAAGAGGAAAGCTAATAAATTGGATTTTCCTCACATTAATCAGAGAGCACAATTACAAACTAGAAGCACAAAGTTAAAAGTCAGTGAATAACATGAAAAAGAGATTGAGAGGACTTACCACTCCATCCTAAAATCCTGTCTTCTCTAAAGGAGTCAATATATCAACAGGATCAACAAGTTCATACTCATCAATTTCCTGAGGAGCTGATAAACAACACGGATATCAGGTCCAAGCATTCGATGGAAAAAAATTAATACAGAAATACTTCTAAAAAAAAAAATTAAAACAAGCATTCAATGCCAAAATTCAGTACTATTTCTTTCAACTTCGTTTCATCCATCCAATACTTAAAAAAACAAAACAGACAAATTCTAATAACTTCACAGGTTGGATCACATACTATCTGTAACACATTCTTCAGAAGGGCCAGAGCCCACAACTTCAGACACAGTTACTTGCTCTGGCTCCTTGTCTTGCTCAGATCTGGGGGTAAAAAAACCAAAAGATAAATTAATATAGAGAATAAGCACTTAGTTTGTGGTAATGTCCTTTAGCTTTAGCCAGTAAAAGAATTAATATCAGAGATGCGTTCTGTGTAGCATTACAAGAATTGAATACATACAAAAATTCAAGCCCAAGCAAATCAACAAGAAATGAGCCCATTCTAGTTTTGAACCAATTGAAAATGAGGATTGATCCAAACCAATAATAATAATAACACAAAAACAATAAGAACAATTATATGAACCTGCAGTCACATAAATCTAGTCCATGTGAGCTACTACAGAGACAATTTGTAGAAAACAAATATGATGCAACAATATGATTAGCTAAACATATGAGCAAAAAGGAAAAAACAGTATCAATGACCATAGATGAGAAAAGTGGCCATACAAGAAAATTAACAAATTGTAAGAAAGAAAAGAAAATATATTTTCCAAATGGAAATGACTGAAGACATCACCAAAAACAACACAAGCTCAAATCCTAATGAAAACTACTCTATGAAATGCCAACAAATTAGCCAGTAAATTGAGAAAACAAATCAATATTCAGGAATTCTTTTGATAAAAAAGATGCCTGGATTCTCATGGGATGTTAAAGAACCGACTCATCCATGGCCATTTCCACAGGCTTGGGATTCGTCTGAAAGGTATATTATATATATATATATATATATATATCAAACCTTCTTTGTATAAACATAGATTTGTAGCCACTAATTTCATTTTCATGAAGGTTCGATTAGGCTCTGTTGCAGCATTTGAAACAGTTGATGAACCAGAGTCTCAATGTTGACACCCAAACAAACCCAACACTCAAATAAATCCAACAACCCATAACATTAATCCATCGATCAAAATTCTACAAACCCATAATCGAAATTGCAATTAAAAACACCAAATAATCGAACAAATATGGAGTGAATGTGTGTGTGTGTGTGTGTGTGTGAGAGAGAGAGAGAGAGAGAGAGAGAGAGAGAGAGAGAGAAGGGTAGAATCCGAACATACCTCAAGAATCGAACTGATACTTTTTCTGATCGAAGAGAAGAGAACGAAACCCTTCCATCGTCGCCACCGCCCAAGCAGCCTCACCGCCGAAGAGAGAGCACTGTTTCCAGGTTGAAATCTCGCCGCTGCCGAAGAATGAAAATCGTGGAGAGTGACGAGGGGTTTACCTATCCTGGAAAAAAAAAGGGAATTTTGATAGGAACCGCCTCAATTTTAGAGGGAGATCACCAAAATAATAATAATAATAATAATAAAAACAATTTTTAGTTTTTTTTTTTTTTGAAAAAAATTAAAACTAAATTTGAGAATTATAAAAATCAAAAATATATTTTTAAAATTTTAAAAATTATTTATGATCTCTTAAAAGGTAAAATTATACAAAAATAATGAGTATTTTTTTTTCATCATTTTTTTTTTTTAGTTTTGGGGAAAAAAAATTTGAAACAAGTTTCTGAAAATAAAACTAAACATATTGAAATTGATAATCTAATCACATTCTTTGAAAAAGTTTAAATTATTTCAAATTAGTCATCTCAACTTAATAGTGTGTTTGGGCTTAATGGGTTCATTTTGTGATCTAATCCGATGATCACTTTAATTTTACAATTTAATAACTATAATATTTAAAACTTTTTAAAAAGTTATAATAAAAACACAATTCACCAAATCACCTCATTTCAGCAAAATTTTTACCGACGAATAGTGTTATCGTCGCTAAATGTTTAACTCTTTGCCTACACCAACTTGTCGTCACCAAAAGTAAGCACACTAATAGCAACGCTTATTGTGTTGCTAAAAAATAAGCTTCGTAGCTAAAATTTTTGAAAATTTGGCGCCAACTAATAATTTTGGTGCCTAATGAATGTTATGCATTTTTAGCGACGGTAGTAAATTGCGTCGGTAAAGGTCTACTTTTACCAACGAAATTGATCACTGCGTCGCCAAAACTATAGTTTTGGCTATGAAAAATTGATGTCGTCGCCAAAAGTAGTTGCCAAAAGTGCAATTTCTTGTAGTGAGTTAAGCAAAACAGACTAACAGATCAGCTCAGCCAAAAGAAAACCGTGCAAAGCAAACCATAAGCAACCAGCTTCAACCCAAGACAAGCAGCCACAGATCAGATAGCAGATCAGTAGACTAGCAGAAATACCAACCATCACACACACAACCAGAAAGAAAACTCCAAGACTAGGCAGCCACAAAAATTCACACACTCTTAATGATCGGACAAACAGCAACCAACCCACACTCATTCAGAAGCATCAAAGAACACCCCTCGAGCGACCTCCCAAGTAAAATATGATGCGCTCCAGATTAAAAATGAAGTCATGCACTGAGAACAAATGATCCTTAAATACTTCCTTAAACCAAACAGCCATTTTAAACTTAATCAGATCCGTTACCCCTTCCATACTTGGGATAACATCCCAAAATAAGCACTCATTACGATGATTCCATAGAGACCACATTACAACTAAAGGAAGAGCTTTCCATATCAACCATTCCTTTTTGCTAAGCCTCACCCCTGCCCACCAGTCAAGAATGGCCTCCACTGAAGCTGGTAGTGCACCTTGAACATTCCACCACCTAAGCATTGCAAACTAGACTCTCCAAGCCACTGGGCATGATAGCAGTACATGGATAAGTGACTCATTCCCAGATTTGCACAGGCAACATACTATAGATGCACTAGCAGGCAAAACACCAATCCTAAGAAGATATTCTGCAGTCTTTACTTTTCCTTTCCATGCAAGCCATCCAAAAAATTGAACTCTAGGTGGAATGTATTTTACCCAAATCCTTTTGCTAATTGGGCTGAAACTACTAAAACCATCTACCAAAAATTTATACACAGATTGAACTGAAAATCTCCCTGTTTTCGAAGCATTCCAAACTAATGAATCATATGAGGAGTTCCTAATAACAGGGCCTGCCTCAATCTGACTTGCCAATCTGATTGCCTCCACTCTTTCCCAATCATATAATTCCCTTTTAAACTGGAATACCCACTCACCATCTTCCTCCTTCTTGGCCAGCATAGCAGATAGGGTCTCTTTCTTGTCAACTGCCAACCTATACAAGAGTTAATCTTTGAGACATAAGTTTTCACACCACTTATCCACCCAAAACTTAATTCTATGGCCATTACCCACTTTCACCTTACAGTTGTTCAGAAAAAACCCCACCAGACTGCTATTCTATTCAGACTCTAATAATATATCCTTCCACATTTTAGAACACTTGTTATTAGGTCTTACACGAGGGCTCCAATTCCCCTCCTCAATCCTATATTTACTACAAATGACTGTTCTCCACAAAGCTTTATTTTCCACACCAAACCTCCACCACCATTTCAACAAAAGGCATTCGTTAACCTCCTTAACTCTTCTAACCCCCAAACCCTCTTGCTCAACTGGTTTAGCTACTTCCTTCCATTTTACTAAATGGACCTTCCTCCTCAATTCAGATCCACCCCAGAGGAATGAAGCTTGAATCTTATCCAGTTCTCTAGCAACCCCCTAAGGCAATTTATACAATGACATGTAGTATATAGGTAGAGAGGAGAGAACAGATTTAATTAGACTAAGTCTCCCAGCAAATGATAGTAGTTTTCTTTTCCAACCTGCTAGTTTGCTTCTAAATTTGTCTAAGACAGGTCTCCATGATGCTTTCCTACTTGGGTTTGCTCCCAGAGGGAGAACAAGGTACGGAAATTGCAGAATTTTTACTATACAATTTAACACTGATGTATACACATACATTTCCTCAACCGAAACACCCACACCACTAACTACACTTTTATGGTAGTTTATCTTTAGGCCTGATAACATCTCAAAACACCTCCGTATCTTCTTTAAATTACTTACTTCCAATGCATCAGCTTCACACAATATTAGTGAATCATCTGCAAACTGAAAGGTAAGTAAGAACCAACCCATCTGAACCAATCTTCACCCCTTTTATCAACCCCTGATCCAAAGCTCTAGACATTAAAATGCTCAAACACTCTGCAGCAATGTCAAACAGAAAAGGGGATAGGGAATCCCCTTGTTTAAGCCCTCTTTGTGGACTGAATTCCTCAGTTGGAGATCCATTAACAAGCACAGATAATCTAGGAGAAGTAATACCCACCTTAATCCACTCCACCCATTTTCCTCCAAACCCAAAGTTTACCATCATGGATAGCAGGAACTCCCAGTTCAATGAGTCATAAGCTTTCTCAAAATCTAACTTTAAGATTAAACCTCTCTTTCTAGATTTCTTCCAACTATCCACAACCTCATTGGCTACCAACACACCATCAAGAATGTTCCTTCCTCCAATAAATGCTGATTGGATCTATATAGTTGTTATTAAATTAATTTTGTTCTTTAATTTTTTATATTGTGTTAATTTAATTTAATTGATAATATCAGTTAAAAGAATGGGATAAAAATCATGGACAAAATAATCTACTTGAAAGGGAAAGAGTTATTTTAAATTGAACAACAATCTCTCAATCATTTTTGAGAAGAATGAATTGACCATTTTACTAATTGATTTCAGTCCAATCTCTAATGTTGTGATGATCATGAATTTTGATAGGAATTTGAAAAAGAAAGGGAAAATGAAAAAAAATTAATTTATATTTTATTCACATTTGCCTCACATTTTTTTATTTTTCTTTACATTTCCAAATCCTTACGTAAATCTATGATCCAAGCATTGTCTAAAAATTTGTTATTAATTATAAAATTTACATGTAAAATTGATACAATTAAAACTATACATATAAAATTCACAAAAAGCAAATTACAAAAAATTACGAATCTAATTGTCGTAAATTGTTTTTGAAAAGTGTAGCTGGTGCAATGTCTTATTTAGGATGAATATAGTGCTGTCAACATTGTATCTTGTGCATTTTTCTATATTTTAATTAATTAATTTTTTTTTTTTTGTAACATTATTTATCCTATTAACAACGTCGGTCAAGAGACACATCAAGTGGGAAAATGTCATTGGTGAGGTTATTTTCAAGTTAGAGCTTTGTTGGAAATATCTTTTTCTTTGGGGAATAATTTACTTGGATGATAAAAGATTGTAGGAGATACAAAACTTCGTGATCATTGATTTGATGATAGTAGTGGTATAACACATACTAAAAGAAGATAACATAAGAAGAAGATAATACTAACCACTATTGGCCGATGTTGTTGTCCAAAACAATTGAAAGTTTTGTCATTGAGTGTAAGACTATTCTTAACACAATTCTGAAAACTTTTTTCTACAGTTTAAGATTTTAGAGAATTTGAGAGTTTTATTTTAATAATCTGAATTATTTATTTTATAGGGTTCTCTATATATATCATTCATCATAAAAAAATTAGTTGATTCGATAATTATAGTCATTTCATTTTATCTCCAAAAAAATGAATGGATCCCATGGTCACCTTAAGTTCGCTCAAATTCATATTTGAATTTGAAAAAATACTAACCCATTTTGAAAAGCACAACAATAATAAATTGTTCAGTGAAGTTTTAAGATTTTTATTTTATTTTATTTTTTCCACTAGTTCAATGAAAGTAAAAACTAAAAAAACAATACTTTTAAATTTTAATTTTTTTGGGTCCAAAAATGAGAAAAAAAACATTTGAAAATAATCAGTGTTTTTTGAAAATTTAAAATTCAACCAAACAGATTGGCTTGTTTATGTAATTTATTGAGCTACCTACAATTTTTCTTATTTTTAAAATTTTGTGTTAGAAAATTTGATACAATTTTTGTTTATTAGACAAAAAATAATTTAAATAAATTAAAAAATAATTATTCAAAAGCTAAAAATTATACTTTTAACATTAACTCCTTAATCATCAATTTTTAATTAGTTTAAAAAAAATTGCACCAGCTAGGACCAATGTTTATTTCTTGAAACTAGCAGTACAGCTAAGCTTGACTTTGATAGCCCATTACCAGAGACAATAGGGGATTTTATTTACACCCAAAAAATAATTAAGCATTCTCAATTTTTAAATATATTCTGTTTAATTATTTAAAATTTTATATTACTTTCAGTACACTTTATAATATTTTCCAAATTACCCACAGTAAACCCAAATAATAAATTAATTAAAAAAAATGTCAAACTGGCCATTAAAGTATATTTTCAATGGAGAGACGATAATGTGATCAATCCAGAATTACTGTTTGCAAAGACAATCCAACTAAACAATCTTTTTATTTTAATTAATTAATTATTTGTTTCCTTTTATTATTATTATTATTATTATTATTATTATTATTATTTTGAAAAAAAAAAAGTGAATATAGATTATTAGGGCCCTATGGTGATCATCTGGGTTTTAGCATTGAAAAACAGTTTGTAAATTGTTCCTTATTCAATTGTTTGGATTTTGGGTTTGTAAAAATAGAAAAGTGAAAACAAATCGAAAATCCAAACACAAAACTTGTGATAGAATCTATTTTTTTGTTTAATTCTATCAAAACTTTTGCATCAGAGCTTGAAGCTGAGTTTGAATTGAGAATAGCCAAATTATGTGATCATCTAAAAGTGTATTAATTTTGAAAAACAGTTTAAGAAGATATTGAGGTTGTATGGCTGAACTTTAAATTGTTTCATATTTAATTGAATACGTATATTGTTTCAAATTTGGAGAAGCTACACATTATTTTGATTATCAGTCTCATTTATTGTTTGATTTTATTTAAACTTTCTTCTAGATTTAAGGTTTCAAAATAATAAAAAACAATGATGTTAATGATAATGGTAAGGTTTGATAGGGTGGATTAAAATTTTAGAGTGAGGAAAAATAAGAAGAAGAATAAGAGAAAATAACTTTGATCTCTTGAGGAAGAAGATGTAAATATTTGAATAGAAATAATTGATTAGGGTGTACTATGAGAAAAAAATATTTTATTTTAGGGTTTAATATGTGTTGTCCTTATTAATAAATTTACATTAGAGTATAATATAAATTAAAATTTATGAATTTAAATTCGACATATTGAGATATTTTTGGGGTTCAAATAGAATGCCCCGAGACAATAGACTTCCAAAGCCCATCAAGTATTAGGATCCAATGGGCCTCTAAATAAAATGGATAAGGATTGTATTGCGTTGGCCCAAAATATTCTAAGGTGAGAGACATGTGAACCATTGGACTTCCACCATCACAGATTTTCCACTCCCTAGTCATCCACTATTTGAGGTGAAGTCGAGTTGAAAATATCGGCTTCCCTATCATTTTCATTTATATTTTAAAAAAAGTAATTTGCATTACATGCATTATAGTCGCGGTTTAATTTTATATGCATTATAAAGCAGTACAAACGGGTTCGGCTCATTTAGTATTTAAAAATTTTAAATTCAATTTATCAACTCTTTAGAGCCTGTAGGCTTGTTTAAGATTTTTTCGATCCACGTGAAAAGACATTTTGCGTGAATTTCAAGATTAGTCGAGGTACGAATAAATTAACCTGATTATTCTACAAAAAATGATAAAAATTGAATCATAAATGGAATCATCATTTATTATTTACAAATGAATGGTCATTCAATAGGAAGATTAAGGAATAATAATCTCATTATAGTGAATCAAAAATTACCTAAAAGACATTCTTATTAAGAGAAAATCTAAAATCAATTACACGTGTGAACTTTATAAAATAAAAATACATTGGTTTTAAAAGTACAACTTCCAAATCACTTTACAAATACAATAATAGAGGGGCAATAAAAAAATAAAAAATAAAATAAAAACTCAATTAGCATACCTTTACTTTTTCATCTTTAAATTATAGAATTCTCACCACAAATATCATTTTAGGTTTCAAATTATCTCGAGCTAGCCTTGATCGATGATAATCTTTCTTTTAATTTATGTTCCTCAAATCAAAATTCTAGTTCCTTCTCCGCTAAGCATGATTATTAAATACGAGTTTAAAAATTTGATTCGAACTCATTCACTAAGCAAACAAATTGAGTTCATAAAATTTTTAAACAAACCAAACTTAAACTATATCTATAGACAACTCAATCGTTTATTACCTTTTTTTTTTTTGGTCGGATTCGTTTATTACCTTATCCCATGCTTGTGTTCATGATATACCTAAGAATAGTGTAATATTATACAAATGTGGTGCTACATGCATCAATTGATATATCAATCAGTGTACTAATATATGTTATGACATTATTATTTTAAAATTATGACAACATCCATTATACAAATTATAAATACTCAAAACCTCTAAAATTATGTCATATTATTTGTTAGTACACTAATTAATGCACATAGCATTATTCATTATACAAACACTAGAAAAACATATCAAGAAAATTTATACAAAATAATGTGACATCATTACGAACTTATCACTTTAAAATAAAATAAAAAAATCTTTTAAAATAGTTATTAATTATATAAATGCCACTATCATATTACTTTGATGACTGATTCTATATAACAAAGAGATCTTTTTCATTTCTGATGTACCAAAAAAAAAAGAAAAAAAAAGAGATCTTTTCCTCCAAGATATTACCACGTATATGATCTTATTGTAGATTAGCAGATAGTATAGTAGCTATAAGTTTTGGTCAAAGTCGTTGTAATAATTAAATCAGATGCACCGAATTAACCCTCCTTGCTTTTAATGTCTATATACTTCTTTATAAATGTGATGGTGTTATATATATTAAGTAGTACAATAATATATATTATAATAATATTAATGATTTCATTTATTATATAAATTATAAATATCAAAAAATTTTAAAATCATATCATATTTTTTATTAATACACTAATTAATGGATATAACATTTTTCTCCTAAATGTGGAAGTTTAGAATGAATCCGAGTTTTTGTCAAAGATTCTAGAAACACGGAGATAATCTACCACGAAATAAATAAAGGCCAGACTTAGGTCTAGTTGATACTATGTACATTATTTAATTGAATTTTTGTAATTTTTAAATCCATGGCGTGTGGCAGGCACAAGCAGAATACAAATTAGACTTCATTTCTTCTTAAGAATAAGGAATATAAAATTACATTAAGAATGCCAATTAATTCATGAATCCCACTCAATCCAGCTTCACTAACCACTTTTTAATTTTTTAATTTTTTTTCTTTTTTTTTTTAATTTCTTACTTCAGTTGAACTTAGCTGGACCACTGGAAGGAGGAATCCTATTTTCAAGTAGTCCAAGGTCCTCTCCAAATCAAGTTGTTTTCCTAATTTTTTTTTGAAAAATACTATAGAACCCAAATAAATTATCAAACTTCTCACATGAGTATCCCACACCCATGTGAGAGGTTTGGTAATTTATTTAGAGTTTCTAACATAACTCTTATTTTTTTATATGACTATTTTATATTGGCAGAGTCGAGAGTAATTATTCAATAATTTTATAATTTTATTGGGCATGGTTTATTATGAGACATATAGCTCACCTTTGTTTAGTCCTTAAAAACTAAAAAATGACCTACGTAGCCTTCGTTTGGCTATGACTTTTTTAGTTGATTTTTTTGTTTTTTTGACTTTTTTAGTCTGAGACCTTTTCGTTCGTTTGGTATTCTTGATTGGCTTTTTAGCTTTAGAATAGTGGATTTTTTTTTGTCTTTTTGTGATTTTTTGACTTTTTTTTGTCCTTTTGTGATTATTTAGCCAAAAATGTTAACCAAACATTAGTGTATCTAGAGAATTTTCATTTGCGGATAAAATGTCACATGGGATTCTAAGATTATCTAATAATCTTCGATAAGATCAATTGGAGTAAGTGTGAATTCTTTGTTCTTCAATGGTGTAGTAATAGAGAATTTAGGAGAGAAAAAAAAAAAAAAATTTATCCCCCAACCCAGTAAATTAGCCTCGTCTATTATTTTGAACATATAGTTATTTTTTTTTTTATATTAAAAGGAAAGTAAGAGTTCAACTCATGACTTTATAATGAATTATAAAGCATATTATTCAATTGAATTTTTAAAATCCGTGGCGGGTGGCAGGCACAAGTAGAATACAAATTGAGTTTTATCTTCTCAAAGAGAACAGGGAATATACAAAAATCAATTAATCCACAAATCCCCTCAGTCTAGCTCTCCACTAAACTTCCTTTTTTTTATTCTTAATTGTAAACTGCAGTTGAACCCCTCATTCTAGCTCTCCACTAAACATCCTTTTTATTATTAGGGTAAACTATCAATAGGTCCTATTTTGGAGACTTATTACCCATTAAGTCCTATTGATAAATTTATTAAGTGATAAAGATAAATTTATCAGTCTTTTATTTTTATGAATAAATTTATAGTGATAAATTTATCAGTCTCTTTGTTTTTATGAATAAATTTTTAGTGATAAATTTATCACTCTCTTATTTTTATAGTGTTAAATTTATTAGTTAAGACCTGTAGGTAAATAAGTCTAGTTAATAGGACTAATTGGTAAGTACCCCTTATTATTATTATTATTATTATTATTATTATTATTATTATTATTCTTAATTTGTAAACTGCAGTTGAACTTAGCTGGATCATTGGAAGAAGACATCTTCTTCTTCTTTTTTTGCTTTTTTTTTTTTTTTTTTCAAGTAGTCAATGGTCATCTCCAAATTATCCTATTTTCATAACTATTTTTTTAATATGACTATTTTGTATTAGTATGAGCTAGGGGTGGGGCGGGGTGGGGTGGGGCGGGGCGGTTGTGGCCACGGAACTTTCAATCCACTATCCGTCCATCAGATTGGCGGATTGAAGAAAATCAATCAGCATTTGTTCGCCAATCTGGCGGATGTGGATTGAGTGGATTAACGGATTGGTGGATGGATGCGAATCGGTTTAGCGATTTAAAATTTTATAAATTTTCAACATAATTCAACTTACGCACTTCCTCAAAAAAAAAAAAAAAGGTATTATAGTTAATGATTTAAAAAAGTAATTATAATCACTGCATGTCTCCTCTAAAAAAAAGAAAGTTTAAAACTTTAGAATATTATAATCACTGCATGCCTCATCCATATATTACGATCACAACATGGCTCATCCACATAAAGTATTACAATCTGTAGTTCTTAAAATATAAAAACAATTCAAACCACCAAAACTATGAACAAAGAAATAGTAGAGATTGTATGCCCTGTATTGTTACATCTATATCTGTTTTTAAAAAATAAAAACCAACCATCATATATCATCTTTTTTATTCATTATTTTTAGAGTTAGATTTAAAAATAAAAAAAATATAGATAAATAATAAATTTATTTTTTTCAATTCAAAAAATATATTCAAGTTGAAAACTCTTTTTCAACAGAATATTTGAACTTTTTTTAAATTAAAAACACAAATAAAATATCTGAACAAATTGAAAACATAAAATCTTACAAATTATTAGAGGTGCTCGCGGTTTGACAGTTCGGTTACGACCAAAGGAATCTCAAATCCGCCATCCATCTAAAACTAGGCAGATTCAAAAAAATAATCCGCAATTGTCCGTTCATCATCACATATCTATCTAAAATTGATCGGTTCGATTCGATCAGTTTGAATGGACCGATATATCCGTTACTCACCCTTAATATAAGCTCATTGGAAATGAGTCGAAATTCTTTGTCCCCTTCTCTCTCCTTCCCTTTTTCAAATTATCTCTCTATCAATTGATCAACTTAAATTCTTTTTATCAAACGATGAAGCTTACTTGATATACTTGACCGTATTATAGAAAGGGGTATGTGATTCTTGACCCTTTGAAATAGCATTTTTATTGCGACAATGCTAGGTGGCCTGAAACAACAAGGCTCGAATGGCTCAAAATATCCAAAAAGATGTCATTTTTGGTGTAAAACGACGTCGTTTTGATACATTCGAGCCATTCGAGCCACAAAAATTCGGGTCACCAAACATTTTCCTTTTTATTGGTTTCAAACATGGATTTTTTTCTTTTTCTTTTTTTCTTTTTTTTTTTAGATTTATTAAAAAAGAGAAGGAGAGTTGAACTTGTGACCGATATACATCTGCTCCTACTATTATGCTAACAATTAGATTAGAAAGCCTCGATGAAACAAATTTATGTTTTTTATGATAAGTAAATTACACTTTGCCCTCTTAAAATTTAATTCATTTTTCACTTTGGCCTTTTAAATTTAATTTTTCTCATTTTGACCTTTTAAATTTAATTTTGCCCACTTTGGCCCTTCATATTTGTAATCCATCTCACTTTGACCCTTTATATTTACAATCTTCTCACTTTATTCCTAGACCAACTTCCATTCAAAAAACTAATAGAATCTGCCACATCACTAATACATCAGCACCATGTGTAATATAAAAAATTCACTAAAGATGCAAAAAATAAAAAATAAAAAACAAAAAAAATAGAATTTTTTTTAGTCTTCAGTGATTTTTTTTTTTTCAAATTTATGCATAAACATTATTACATTATAGATACATCTAAATTAGATGCAGCTAAAAAAATAAAAACGAATTTAACTAAAAAAAGAAAAAAAGTTAGTCTAGGAGGTTTTTTTTGTTTTTAACCAATTATTTTGTTTTTTATTTTTTATTTTTTGCATCTTTAGTGAATTTTTTACATTACATATGGAGCTAATGTGTTAGTGATGTGACAAATTCTGTCACTTTTTTTTATGAAAGTTAGTTTAAGAGTAAAGTAGAAAGGATTGCAAACATGAAGGGCTAAAGTAAGAAAAATCAAACTTAAAGAGCCAAAGTGGAAATGATTGTAAATATAAAGGGCCAAAGTGGGAAGGATTACAAACATGAAGGGCTAAAGTGAAAAAAATCAAACTTAAAGAGCCAAAATGGGAAGGATTGCAAACATGAAGGACCAAAGTGGAAAAGATCGTAAACATAAAGGGCCAAAGTGAGAAAAATCAAATTTAAAGAGTCAAAGTAAGAAATACATGAAACTTTAAAGGGACAAAGTGTAATTTATATTATGAATTCCTAAAATGAGATGTTTCTACTTAAGAAAACAATAAAATTAGATGTTCCAAATTCACCTCTAAAAATTTTGACTGTACGAAATATTTTACAAAATTTCTTAAGGCAGAGAGATTGTAATGATTAGGCTAATCAAAACTTTGAATTATTGGAATTGAAGCTAAGACTATCTTTTTAAATCATAATTAAAATCCCCTTGGAGTTTATTTAATCCATCAGAATGGAGGCGTTAGAACAAAGATCTTAAAGTTAAAAAATGTATTCCATCAAGTATACATTTTTTAAGATACCAAACTTAAAAAAATAAAATAAAATCCCTTGTCTCAAAAACGTCCAACACTAGCCCGAGCAGTGAGCATTCGATCTCAACAAAAGTGGAGGATCTATTGCTCACCTCATTTGACCTCATTGAACTCCAACCCTGTGCCCTACTTTTGCAATATAATAAATACATATGTGTAATTTATCATATTAAGAAAATAATAAAATAAATTATTATTTTTTAAATATACATGCAAAATTTGTTGTGTAAATTTTATCTAAGAAATGAAAAAGTTGGTAAAATTACAAAAATATCATGTACCTTGAAAATCTTGGTATTTGTTGGCACCATAAATAAATAATTTTTATTAGTTATTATTTATATAATTGCAGGACATGTGACACTCTACTACTCATTTGAAGGTTATGAGAAATTATAAACTATTAAACACATGAAGAAAGATAATGAAAGATAAAGTGGAGAACATGGAGCATGAATTTAAAAGAAGTTATGAAGATATGAAGATGCAGTGGAAGATCAGGTAGTGTAAAGTGTGGAAAATGGAAGAATATGGTAGTTGTTATTAAGTAGTTTTTTCCTACAAATGTTTGTCCATAAATAACTATTCATGGCTATATTATAAAAGGATTCAGGACTCAAATCAAAGACAATGGATTTCTATTTTTCTTGTCATTTATATTTTATGCACTTCATTTTCGAAGCATAGGAGTAGAGGTAAATTAATAGTTAGTTTAATTGGTCACTCAATCACCCCGATTGTTCACTCAATCATCTTTCTCCGTCTCTCTCTTTTTTCTTTTAATTTTTCTTTTCTCTATACTTGACAATTTTGAAATCCTCTTCATTGAGGCAAAAGAACCATCAGCACAATTGCTTGATAATTAACTTGAATTTAATTTGTAAGGATTTTTCAATCATTACTTATACGCTCGCACTTATAGTAGAGGTAAATTAATAGTTAGTTTGATTGGTCATTCAATCACCCTGATTGTTCACTCAATCATCTTTTTCCGTCTCTCTTTTTTTCTTTTAATTTTTTTTTTCTCTACACTTGGCAATTTTGAAATCCTCTTCATTGAGGCAAAAGAACCATCAGTACAATCGCTTGATAATTAGCTTGAATTTAATCTGTAAGAATTTTTCAATCCTTGCTTGCACGCTCGCATTTATAATATTTTTCTTCGTAGGAAAAATAAGCCAACAATATCATAAATGGTGATATGTTATTTGATATTTCTTTTCCTTATATATATATATATATATATATATTAGGGGTGTTCGCGGTTCGGTTGCGGCTAGGGAATCTCTAATCCGCTATCCGTTCGCCGGATGGGCAAATTTGAAAAAACCAATCCATATCCGTCCATCGAATTGACGGATGTGGATTGAGTGGATTTGCGGATTGACGGATGGATGCGAATCGGTTTGGCGGTTTAATTTTTTACAAATTTTGAACATAATACAACAATTTTTCAACATTTTTTTTTGGGGATAATAATCTAACTCAATATAACCAAAAGATTATCAAGTAAATTGTCAAATACCAATAATAAATACATATAAGAAAATAATGAATTATCAAAAATATTTCATTACTTTTTTTATTCAAAAACTATTTAATTTGATTTTTTTTTAAAATAACAAAATTAAGCCCTATATTTTTCACACAAAAATACCAAATATCAATCCTTGCCATTTGATAAAAAAAAATTTCAAATTAAAAATACAATAGAATATCTAAACTCTTTTTCAATTGAAAATACAAACAGAATATCTACACAAATTGAAAACACAAAACATTATAAATTACTAAGGGTGTTCGCGGTTTGACGGTTTTGTTGTAGTTAAAAGAATCTCAAATCCGCCATTTGTCCAAAATTAGGCGGATTGGAAAACTTAATCTATAACTGTTCGCTCGTCACCATGGATCCGTCCAAAATACGGTGGATCAGTACGGTTCGTTTGATTTGGGCGGATCGGAATATCCGCTACTCAACCCTAATATATATATAAGGCAAAATCTATTTTATCTCCTTATGGTATGGTTTGGTAACACTTTATCCTCTTATCTCTTAAAAATAGTCATACCCCCATGTTGTTTTGGACAAAAATATAACAATTAACACCGTTAATTATAGATATGAAATGACTATAATACCTTCTAACCCTATATTTTTTGTTATTTTCTTTCTATCTCATCTCTCATACACACAATTTAGAATGTCTAGTATTAGTTCAATTGAATCACAATTAATTATAAAATTTTAATTATTTATTATAATTCTTAAATTTGTATTCTAATTTTAATTTAATTATATTTTAAATCACAATTAATCCTAAATATTTAACTATTTGATGTAATTACTAACTTTTTAATCTAATTTTAATTTAATTATATTTTATATTATAATTAATCCTAAATTCTTAATTATTTATTTTAATTTCTAATGTGTTAATCTAATTTTAATTTAATTACATTTTAGATCAATTCTTAATTATTGTTTATTTTATATTTTATTTAATTATATTATAAATCAATTCTTAATTATATTTTAGATCAATTATTAATTTTATTTTATTTTATTTTAATTAACATATTAATCTAATTTCATATTTGGAAAAAAAATGGTGATAAAATTGTCCTTTTGTTGTAAGAATTTCATTCTAATTTTTTAGAAAACAAAACCCACTCTCAAAATTAATGTGTGTAATACACCTCTCGTTAATTTGGATAAAAAATTTAACGGTAATACTTTAATCCAAAATCACATAGAGACTTTTTGCTTATATTTAAATGATAGAGAGGTAAAATACTCCAGTCCCAAACCATAAAAGAATAAAATGAATTTAACCTCTTTTTTTTATCAATCAGAAAAAACTTTATTAATAAAAAAAACTATACAAGAGTACAGAATATACTCTTATTAACCCATATATATATACTTCATTATTAATTAGTCATATTACAACTTGACAATTACGTAATCAATTATGATAGAGATCCCCACACATATATGACTCTTACAACTCTTACTTTCATCTCAATTACTCATAATGTGGGGCTCACACATATATGGGTGGACCCTATACACACATCAAGAGCCAAGATCAAATTAAAAATCATAAAACTTTCAAAAAAAATGGTTCCAAACATTTCTGTTACAAAATATACTCTTATACTAAATTTTAGTCCACTGTGGCCATGCCAAGCCTATGTTACATAAACTCATAAAAATAACTCAAATCTCCATGTCAGACACCAGATTTTTGAATAAAATTATAGGATATGTGTAGTTTTTATCACACATTTTATACATTTTATATATTTGTATTAATATATGTATTTATTATGATATATTTTTTATGAGTAAAAATTCTTTTTAACACTGTATATTTTATAAAAATATCATTTCATCTCACATAATATATTAAAAATATATATTTTAAAAAATTATTTATGAATCTATATAATCTTAAATAGTTGTTCTATTTATATAGAAATTAAGTACAAAATCATATATAACTCTTTCACATATATGTGAGACCTATAAAAAGATAGAATCCATCTCGTATAAAAGAATTATGTTATATTTTATGATTAGTTTTTGACTTGTTAGACTTTTTTAAAATTAAATTAAAATTCGAGGGATTTAAATACAGAAACTGAGTTTATATGGTTCGAATTGAGATATCAGAATACATAATAGTATCAATTATAGAGTATCAATATCAATAGTATTGATTCGTACGTATCAAAAATCGAGTATTACAGTCGTTAAATTTTAAACTAATTTTTATGCAGTCTTATAACAAATCATACCGATCTGTCGCAATCTAAGTTACAGATTGATATGTAACAAGAATGACACTTGTGATTGTAAATCCAATCACACTGCAATACCGGCTTATATTTGCCTTGAAAAATGTTAAAAATCTTAAAAATTTTATTAAATTTTTTTCTAAATGCCTCATATATGTATAAGATTTATATCATATAAGTTTTATGTGAATCCCACATCTATGTAAGATGTTTAATAAAAATTTTGATAAGATATTTAATAAAAATTTACCCTATTTGACTTAGTAACTTCAAAATAAGTTACATTTAGGGCTGGTTTGGCAACATCAGAAAAAGTCAAAAAGCAAAAAAATTACACAAAAAATTAAAAAATTATTATTATTCACAAAAAAAAGTATTAAAAAATTAATGTACAAATATTAATACAAATAAAAAAGTTGGCCCAAATGATGGTATGACGTGATGAGTTCAGTCAGTGATAGAGAAAAAAAATAAATTATTGTAAAATATTCACTAAATCTTAATAGTAAAATTGGGCCTATGGGGACCCACCATGGGTCTCGTTTTGATAATCTGAACCGTTTAATATGTAAAACTCGTCTAGTACTATATGTTTGTAAAAAATCATGTCTATCGGATATTGCTAACTATATGATCAAATCAGTTTTGTTACAGTTAACAGTTAATAGTTAACAAAAAAAATAACATGATCAGATAGCTATCAATATCTAATTAACGTGATTTTTTACAAGTATATAGTACTCGACGAGTTCTACACATTGACGATTTCGATTAGAAAAACGGGACCTGTGATGGGCCCCCACGAGCCAAACAACACCATCCAATCAAAACCCAAGAAGGAGACAATATTTCCTCATCTACTCACCCAGCTGGCGCCTCTGCCAATCCGTATGGCCACCTATTCTATCTTCTCCTATATACATATTTATATAATTTTTTAATACACATTTTTTTATAAAAAGTTAAAAAATTAATCCAAACATTTATATTTTTTTCTTTAACTTTTTAATCTAAAAAAATAAAAAATACACTTATTTAAACACCCCAAATAACCCTTTAACAACGGCCGATTTAGAGTCATGTGTAACATAGACAAAAGCATCTGTAAATGAGAAACTCCAAAGTAGACGGGCTTTTGCATGAAGAGCAGGTGTCAAAACTCATGACACCCCCTCCATATCTTCCTAATCCCATCCGCATGCCCTTCACGTGTACTTGTGCATGACCCACACCCTCTCTTTCGAAAAATTATAGAATGATCTCGGAGTATCATATGTCTATATTTTTTAACTAATTATTATTTAATATACATTTTATATTTTGTAATCACTTAACACAATATTTCATCTACTCACTTTCTCCATCAATTATAATACTATAAAATATCACGTATCTATATTCCGAAATTACTAAATAATTATTCCTTCTCTTCTCACTCACTCTCTCAACAAAGTTCTATTCCAATTTCATTTTTGACCCCATCCTCATCATATCACGGTTTCTTTCGATATAATTTTAAACAAAATGTGTAAAGTGGAGCATGATGATCAAAATCAAATGAAGTCCAAAACAGCATACTATATATAGATAATTACATATGTATAACCTACGAAAACTTTTTAAATACCAACAAAAAGAAATAAAAAGAAAAAAGAAAAACCGGACTGAGCTGAACTGAAATTATTACAAAAACCATCTGAAAGGCCAAAACTGGGTTCTGTCTCGCATCCGCCTCTCGATCTTACACGTCACCACCACCATCAAAGAACTGGATCACTTTCCGCTCCTCCACCGTAGTGGGCACCTGGGGGTGAAACACCGGATTGAAGCCCAGAGAAAGGTCCAATCCAACCTCGATCACCTGAGGCTCGCATTTCACAGCCCGGTTAACCAATAGCGAAGCCTCCACTGTTTCAACAGAGAACATGGACGAGTCATGACTCGGGTCCCGATTCACCTCCTCTTCTGGGTGATTACCACCCCACTTAGCAACACAGAACCGAGCCGGCTCAGTCGTGGACTCATCGAGTCTGCTCTTGCCACGGCCACCGGAGCGCTTGAATGGGGTCTTCCGGTGGCGGATATTATCATCCGAATCCTTGGTAAGGTGGCGTATATCGCAGCCCTTGAGAGGCATGATAGGCTGAGCCGCCGCAGCATCAGCATCGTCGAAATTGAGCTTCATGATCGGCGACCCATTCAGAACAGCATCAACGGCTTCTTGACAACGGTCCCAATTGTTGGAGCACAATAACCCGACTGACCCGGATATGGGGTTGATGATCCGCCCACATGCCTCGTATAGGAGTGATCGAAATATCGCTGTATTTGAGCAAGAGAGAGAAACAACCCATCAACACAACCTCTTATTAAAAAAAACAACAACAATCCTAAGAAATCAAACAGGAAATAAATAGATTGATATGATTTTTCAGAAGTGAATTTCACTATCCATTTCACAATTTTCTGTACCTGATTTTGTGTTACTACTATTATTGATACACAACACACACACACACACATATATATATATATATATTTTTTAAACTGGGTATTCGATCTATTGGAGTCCATTGGACCCACTATATATATATATACATACATACATATATATATATATATATATATTGAGAGAGAAAGGGGGGGGGGAGTACAAGGGCGGAGGTGGTTGGGGCCGGCATTGAGGAGGTTGAGTAGGCCGGCGCGGCCGTAGAACTTAGCGAGGAAGAGGGTGGCGTTGGATTGGGAATCGGGGGAATTGATCCACTGGAGGCAAGGTCTGAGACTGCAGTCGTCGGTGCAGCCTTTTCGGAGGACCCTGCACCCATTACAGCTAGTCCTCATACTTGCACAGAGAGAGAGAGAGAGAGAGAGAGAGAGAGAGAGAGAGGATTTGGGAATGGTTCGGAGGTAGATTGGGAAGAGGCAAAATGGGGGTATATAAATGGTTGATGGGGGGGTGGGGGTTGGGGGAAAGGAATTAGCGCAGTGGTTTCGTGAAAAGAGTAGTGGAGAAGTGAGACTTCGTTTTACTTCTCTTTTTTTTGTTTTACTTCTCTTAAACATGTCCCTTCTGTACTCGAAGGATCATACAATATTTTTTATTAAAAAAAAAATTATGAGATGTCTATGGCTTGAGAAGAAGGGTTGGGATTGGGTTGAGTTGGGTTAGATTTAGATTATTTTAGTTATAAAAAAAAATAAAATAGATTTTTTTAGTTTAATAAGATAAAAATTATATTTAATTCATAATTATTATATTATTTTTTTTACAAAAAATCGAAAAGCCAAAAAGCTCTTTCTAAATAAGACTTTTTAGTCTCAGGTTAAAATAGTCAAAAAATTAAAAAAACAAAAAGTCAACTTATTTTCTAAACGAACCCTATTTTCATTTTTTTATGCTATATTTTCGATCAATCAAAAATAACAAATTAGTGTGTTTGGTTTGAGTTTTTTAAATTAAGTTTTTTGAAAATTGAGTTTTTTAATTTTCGTATTTTTTTGTTTTTAGTGAATATTTTTAAAATTTTAAACATTTTTTTTACATTTTTAGATGCACCTTATTTAGATGTATCTAAAAAGTAAAAAATTTGTGAAAAAATATTTTTAAAAATGAATAAATACATAAAAATATTAAAAAAATGTACTGAATTCTCGTATTTTTTTTTTATATTTTTGGTATTTAGTGAATTTTTAAAAGGTTTCTTTCACAAATTTTTTTACTTATTAGGTATATTTATATTAGGTATGTCCAAAAAGTAAAAAAAATTGCTTAAAATATTAAAAAATTCAGTAAAAATAAAAAAAAAACACAAAAAATAAGAAAGTAGAATTTTTTGAAAAGAGTTTTTGAAAAACTCTAACCAAGCATGCTACATAGTGGATGTGTGGTAATATTATAAAAGATAGAATTAGAAATGAATATTTTCGTGAATAGAGAAGAGTAGTACCGATAAAAAATAAATCAAGAGAGAATAGATTGAGATAGTTTGCTCATATAATAACAGAGACTAACAAAGACAGTAATGAAAAGACATGATGCAGTGAGGATAGATGGAAGTGTTAGGGGAAAGGACAGACCTAAATTGATGTATGCTAGTGTAGTAAATAGAGATATGAATATCTTTAATTTGACTAACCGAATAGCCGTTGATAGAATCGAGTGGAGAAAAAAATTTTCATATGACCGACTCTGAGACTTAAAACTTAATTTGGTTTGGTTTTGTTTACTTAACTATCTAATAAATATGAATTAGCATGGTCTTCTAAAATTTTTGGTTAAATTGTTAATGTAGAGAATGACTTAGGTAATTTTATATGGTATTTGTAGATTATTAAATAATTTTACATTTTATATAAGAAATTAATTATTAAATAAAAAATTTATATATAAAATTCATTTAGAATATAATTAATTATATCATAACTTGTCAAATATCATTTTACTTCATCATCTATTGATTTATACATTTTGATTTTCTCAATTATAAATACTAATAATTATGAAAATAAAAAATAAAAAATGTACGGATATCCATTATGAAGTGATGAAAGGCATTGTTTTAAGTGCATTCTTACATTCACTTAAATTTTTACTAACAATCTTATAAAAAATATACATGACCAAACATTATTAGGTGTTTAAATATCATTGTCTTTTTTTTTTTTTTAACCAGTCACATTTAATCTTTTGTATTTTTAGTAAGATTGTTACTATGAGTAGAATTATTCTTATTTTAAACATTGACCGATGCATGTCAAGATTCTGTATATCTAATACTTATATAATATTCATCTATATATTGATTGATATTGTGTGATATCAACCAATATATAATTGTGTATTTGACATTAAAACATATGTCTCGATACGATTATTTAAAACCATGATGGAAGGAATGTAGTTTTGTAGTTGATGAATCAAAATATCAAAATATATAAGTTTATAGAGGAGAAATAAATTTGCTAGTGATTGAGGAGTTTCGTTGTAATTAATTCATTAGAATGTTCAAAATAAAATGATATTTTTATAACTATAAATCACAATTTACAATGAAAAAATTACAAATATCACATTATTAAATACGTAATTTATATAAAACTTACTTTATAGCATTCCCCTTTTTGATATTACAATTCTACCACGAGGAAATGTTTGGAGTTTTTTATTTTTGGTAAGTGTACGAGCATGAAATAATCTTCTTGTATAATCCTGTTGATCAAGTTTGCACTCCTCCAAATGTCGTCGCTTTGCCACCTGAAAACACAAACGTGAGCTAGCCGGCGGGTGTGTGCCGGAAACCTCTCTGGTGCCGAAGTCAGTAATTAGACAATAGACACAAAAGTTTTGTGTATTTCAGAGTAAGAATTGGGATACCTGTACATAGGTTCTGTTATGAGCTTTTATAGATTTTGCCTGGCCCAATCCTAGTAGGATTCCAACTCTCTTTATAAGAGTTCTCTTAGGAATCACACACCCTACTCACTACCAACCAAGTGAGATGGTTTGCACAATCCTAGTAGGACTCTACTCTCCTTGGCAGAGTCCTCGTAGGAATTACATTCCCAAGGATAATGCATATTCTGATAACTCCTTACTCACTGCTTGTCTAAGTGAGATAGTTGCAACTCTTACTCTGACTAGTACAAGACATAACCGTGCTTA
This sequence comes from Camellia japonica, assembly GCA_030407325.1. Taxonomy (NCBI): domain Eukaryota; kingdom Viridiplantae; phylum Streptophyta; class Magnoliopsida; order Ericales; family Theaceae; genus Camellia; species Camellia japonica. The sequence continues at coordinate 30,879,701 of JAPPVO010000019.1, forward strand.
CACAGCTCGGTGCTAATTAAGTCAATTTAGTCAACCTAGTCTTTGGAATGACCTCTTGCCGAGCTATCTTTTAGCTCGGTCCGATTCCCACAGATACCTCGGTCTATGACCGCTAGACCAGGCCACTAATAGCCCACCTTTGATCGAACCAATGCGACCAAGGACCGAGGCTACTGAGATAATTACCTCGGTCCGTGGCTCGGCCCAAGACTATATCTATCTCGGTCCATTACAATGGACTTACTTAGCTCAGCCCAATTTATGCATAAATTACCCTCTTAATTGTCCTTTAATTCCATCTACGTAGCATTATTGAGATTATTTTTCTCTAGCTCAGTTAAGAACGCCTGACTTTGCCAAGCTAGAAACTTGTTCGGTTTCAATAAGTCTTGCTAGTTGCTCAGCACGTCCTTCCACTAATCTAGCATGTGGCGTGCCCTCATTAGCCCTGTTTTCCTGTTACAACCGTCATGTCAAAAATTTGAATAGTCTCGCCTTTTTGCCTTCAACGTATATATCCTTCGAGTTTGCAATCGTACGGCGAGTCGTTCTTTCTGTGTAGCCAGGCTATATGTCCCACCTTTTGTAATCATCTTCCAATTAATGAAAATTGTTAATCTCTTGGCACGGTTACTGTGTTTCTTTTTCAACGTTTTGCATCATTCCCACTGCATGTTTAGCCAAACTTCTTTGGCCGAGATACGCATCTTGGCTGAAGAATCCAAAAAACTTGTTGGTCAAACTTGCCAACCTGCTTTGGCCGAGGTAACCGTCATTCCGGCCAAAGAGTGCAAAAAAGTTTTGTTGGTCAAACCTGCCAATCGCTTTTGCCCCCCAGTTGTGCAAGGAGTCTAAAAAAATTTGTTGGTCAAACCTGCCAACCGCCTTTGCCCCCCAGTTGTGCAAGAAATCTAGAAAATTTTGTTGGTCAAACCTGCCAACCGCCTTTGCCCCCCAGTTGTGCAAGAAATCTAGAAAATTTTGTTGGTCAAACCTGCCAACCGCCTTTGCCCCCCAGCTGTGCAAGGAATCTAGAAAGAGTTGGTCAAACCTGTCAACCCACTTTGCCCCTAGTTGGGCAAAGATTTTTGCGTAGTCGGTCCTTCTTGTCGACCGTGTTAACTTTTGTCAAAGGTGTTTTGTCCGACATTGTTGTTTGTATCGGACTCTGTCTTAATACTCATCTCATCTTCCTCGACCAAGATGTGTTGGTGCACTCTCTCCATCAGGGCTTCCATAGTAAGAGGCGGCGTCATTGTCATTGAATCTTTTAATTTATTCTCAGCCGACAAACCTCGTTTGTACTGTGCGATAGCTAGGTTTGTGGGGCAATCTCCAATTTGATTAAAAGTCTCCCAATACCGGTTATTGTAGGACCTCAATGTTTTCTTTTCGCCCATGTCAATGGAGAGTAGCTGGTCAATCTCTACTGGTGTCTTGGTATTCATTCTGAATCTAATCACGAATGCTTCTGCTAGTTGCTACCATGAAGTACCTTCTGGCAACCTTTCAAACCATGTTAGGCCCAGGTCACCAAGGCTGGAAGGAAATATGATACACATTAGAGCCTCGTTTCGCCGATACACCGCCATAACCTGGCTGAAATGGCTCAAGTGCATGTAGGGGTCTGACTTTCCCTCATAAATAGTGAATTTAGGGTGGTGGAAGTCGAAGGGTAATGGTATATTCTCTATCGCTGGAATGAACGGCGAGCTCTCCAATCTTGTTATCGTTTTATCTGCCAGTTCATAGGCAAGACACGGCTCTGGCATTCCAACCTTGACACTCCCATGTGTTCTAGGAGCCAACCGTTGTAATGCAGAGACTCTATGGGGGTCGCGAGCCTGAGTGTCTTCTCTCCTTCGAGCTCTTTCTTCAAGCATTGTCCGTAGGTCCACTGACCTAGGCAACTTTGTATGCCTAGATGTCGTTTGGTGTGAATGTGTGGGCCGATAGCTGCTTCCTTCTGTGTAAGACGTTTCAGTCCTCCTTCTCTTAGACTTGGAGTAACGAGTCCTGGAAGTCCTCGATTGTGTATCGCCTGACCTGAGGCTTCTACTTTCAGCTTGTGATGGTGTGACTTGTCTATCACGATCTTCTGAGTAGCGAATGTGCACCCTGCTCTTGCCCACATCTTCTTCCGCTGCCCCTTTGCCTTTTATCTGGCGCTTCATAGTCTCCATGTCTTCCGCCATCTTTCATATCAATTCGTCTTGCTCCCTTACCCGATCTTCTAGAACTTAAGGATCCAATCTTCGCCTCTGCCTTTCAGGGCTTTGGGAGCGACGAGGACTGGAGCCCTGTCTTTCACGGTTATCCCTCCGCGGGTTCCGTCGCTGGGGATCTAACTCTGCCATGGGCGGGATAAAAGGTAAGCCTTTGTGCCTTCCGCCCCCCTCCGAGGTTTTCCGATCAATGACAAAGTGTGGTAAGTCTTCATTGTACGCCATTGAAATCAGTTGAAAGAGAACTTAATCAAGAGGTTCATTATTTGTGATTGCAATTTCCACAGACGGCGCCAATTGTACGAGCACGAAATAATTTTTTTGTATAATCTTGTTGATCAAGTTTGCACTCCTCCAAATGTCGTTGCTTTGCCACCTGAAAACACAAACGTGAGCTAGCCGGCGGGTGTGTGCCGAAAATCTCTCCGATGCCTAAGTCAGCCAATAGACAATAGACACAAAAGCTCTGTGTATTCCAGAGTAAGAATTGGGATACCTGTACATAGGTCCTGCTATGAGCTTTTATAGATTCTTCATGACCCAATCCTAGTAGGATTCCAACTCTTCTTATAAGAGTCCTCCTAGGAATCACACACCCTATTCACTACCAACCAAATGAGATGGTTTGCACAATCCTAGTAGGACTCTACTCTCCTTGGCAGAGTCCTCCTAGGAATTACATTCCCAAGGATAATGCATATTCTGATAAATCCTTACTCACTACTTGTCTAAGTAAGATAGTTGCAACTCTTACTCTGGCTAGCACAAGACATAACCGTGCTTACACACCTCGGTGCTAATTAAGTCAATTTAGTCAACCTAGTTTTTGGAATGACCTCCTACCGAGCTATCTTTTTAGCTCTATCTGATTCCCACAGATACTTCGATCTACGACCGCTAGACCAGGCCACTGATAGCCCACCTTTGACCGAACCAATGCGACCAAGGACCAAGGCTACCGAGATAATTACCTCGGTCCGTGACTCGGCCCGAGACTATATCTATCTCGGTCCATTCCAATGGACTTACTTAGCTCGGCCCAATTTATGCATAAATTACCCTCTCAGTAAGTGTCATGTTTTGGACTTAATTAAAATATAAGAGAAACAATGTTACGATGCGGTTGTTTGATTGGCAAGAAATGATGAAAAATAAATACAATTATGTCTAAGAATGCTGTTATTTTAGTTAAATTGGAAGAATTTCTATTTGGTGGTTTTGAAATATTATTCTACATCATTTATGTTTAGACAATAATTCTGTTATATTCTTAAATTAAACAAGAAAATAATCAGATTTAATATTTTAACTAATATATATATATATATATATATAAATTGAGACAGCACCTAAATTTACCCAAGAAACAAATTACTTATAGTGTGTTTGATCTTAGTTTTTCGAATTCAGTTTTTTGAAAATTAAATTTTTTTGTTTTTCGTATTTTTTTAATGAATAATTTTAAAATTTTAAGTAATTTTTTTTTAGATACACTTTACTTAGATATATTTAAATAGTAAAATATTTGTGAAAAAATATTTTAAAAAATTAATAAATACATAAAATATGAAAAATATATTAAGTTTTCGTATTTTTTTTTTTATATTTTTGGTATTTAGTGAGTTTTTTAAAGATTTTTTTTCATAAATATTATACTTTTTAAGTGTATTTATATTAAGTGTGTTTAAAAAAAAATTACTTAAAATATTAACAAAATTTATTAAAAACAAAAAAGTATAGAAAATAAAATAATAAAATTTTTCAAAAAAATATTTTCCGAAAATTAAAACCAAACCAGAAATGTAATTTCTCGCATAATTAATTGGGTAAACTACCAATAGATCCTACTTTGGAGACTTATTACCCAATAGGTCCTACTTTAGAGACTTATTACCCATTAAGTCCTATTGATAAATTTATTAAGTGATAAAGATAAATTTATCAGTCTTTTATTTTTATGAATAAATTTATAGTGATAAATTTATCAGTCTCTTTGTTTTTATGAATAAATTTTTAGTGATAAATTTATCACTCTCTTATTTTTATAATGTTAAATTTATTAGTTAAGACCTGTAAATAAATAAATCTAATTAATAGGACTAATTGGTAAGTACCCCTAATTAATTCTTGAATTTTGGAAGGTATCAATTGGGGAAGTGGCTTTGTGCCTGTTTGGCAGCACTTAACTTCAGCTTATTTCAACTTTCAGCTTAATTTAAGCTATTTTGATGTGTTTGGTTTAGCTTATAGCTTATAGCTTATAACTTTTTGGAAGTCAGAAATCAGCTTATTCTTTGAGTGGGGCAGGAGATTCTTTAAGAATAAGCTGGAAATCAGCTTAAGCTGAAAGTTATAACCTATAAACTGTTTAGGCATAAGGTATAAGCACTTTCCCACAGCTCTACCAAACAGGGCCTTTGAAGTATGCCGATCCCTAATGTTGGCTGTTTTTGGCATCTAGTGAATCCTGAATACGCGGTAAGAAAAATTATTAAAAAATGAATTAATTTACCCCTAGACTTTGACTCACTTTGCATTTAATATTTGACGCGACTGGGTCCTTTCCTCCCCAGTACGTAATCTTTAGAAGTTGGAAGAAATGGGTAAGAATTTGGTAAGGAGGCAAAATAACAATATATATGTCGTTATGTTTTTCGATTTCATATATTTATTTTGAATAATTTATTAATGATGATTAATAGGTTGAGGAAAAAAAAATTGGTAATTACATAAATATTCTTAATCAATTATAATATAGATTTTTTTTAATTATATAAATATTCTTTAAAAATTATAAAATAAATTTTTCCATAATTACGCAAATAAACTTGGTCAATTATGAAACATAAATATTTTATTTTTTAACAAAATACAAATACACCCATAAAATTTGTTTAAAATATGAATCGGTCATATAATATTAGAAATTACAACTATCAATACTCAGACAAAAGAAAAAAATTATTCTCCTATGCAATAATAAATTATCAAAATTGTTTATTGAAAAATATTTCTCAACATTAAAAAATATTAATTGATTTAATGATTTATTTACTAACAAAATTGTTAACTGAAAAATATTTTTTATATCATTAAAAATTCTTAATCTATATATATAAGGAAAAAAATCTTTTTAAAAACATTGATTGTGAAAGCTCCAAACTCCCAAACTAATTTTGTTAATTTGTTAATTTTTAAAGAAGTAAAAAAAAAAAAAAATCTATTGGTTAGTTCCTTAAGTCAAAAATCCAAAAACAAAAAAAGTTTTAAGTATCTATAATTTTAAATTTTAAAATTCAAAACAATATGATAAGTCATTCTCACTTTTTCCAAAAATAATATTGAGCAAAGCAATTCAAATAAAAAAAAATAAACACACTAATTATCTATGATTTTAAATTTCAAAATTCAAAATAATATGGTAAGCCACATTCATCCCACTCTCATATTTTCCAAAAATAATATAAATCTAAAATTTTAAAAACCCAATCAAATTAGGTGTCGTTTGGGAAGTGGGTTGAATTTTTGGTTTTTTTTGCTATTTTAGTCTAGGCTAAAAAACTTGGTTTGAGAAGAGCTTTTTGACTTTTTGACTTTTTTAACTTTTTTTGTGAGAGAAGAGTGTAATGATTATGGGTTAGATGTGATGTTTTATTTTTTGTGACTAAAATAGCCTATTTTGTCTTTTGTGGCTAAAATAGCCAAAAAAAAAGCCCCAAATACAATTCTCTCTTTAAAATACTCAATATTTGATATTTTTTCCAGCCTGGCCAACTCCTCCCCAAATGTAATGGCGCAATAGTTATTCTCTTTCTTTACCAATAGTCCAAACTTATTTCAAATTTATTTGATTGTGATTTTTTTTTTTAATATTTTCGTGTCAGTATTTTTTTTTCTCTATATGACTTTTTTTTCCCAATGTATTTTTTTCAACTAAATTGATAATAAATATATATCTGTTAACTATCTTTATTTTGGGAGTTGATTTGAGTTTTTGTGTGTGTGTGTGTGTGTGTGTGTGTGTGTGTGTTTGTGTATTTTTTATATTGTTATTATTATTTCTTTTGATATATGTAAATTGATAATACAGTTATGAGTTTTTTATTTTTTATTTTTTATAGAATAAGGTGTCTTATATTGTTCTTTATGATTTGGCCATTTTTTAAATTTCTTAAACAAAAATTTCAAAATTAAAAAGATTTAATTGACTTGTCCATCAATAAACAAAATTTTAAATAATGAACACTATTCCATAATTTATGAATTTAAAAAAAATAAAATTAACACCCATATATGGAACAAGAAAACTTAAAATTACTCATTTTTTTTTTTATTTTTCATTTTTAACTCTTTAAAACTCCAACGGTAGCTTTTTATTTCCACAACATTGTCTTTTTATATTTACAAAAATAAAAAAGTTTCATTGCATTTAGAGTATACACACATGCATATGCATTACATCGCATTTAGAGTATACACAGATGCGAGTGAGTTGGGGCAAGAATTAAACTTAATGAAGTAGAAGAAAAGAGTATACACACATGCATGTGCATTACATTGCATTTAGAGCATGTTGTCTAAGAAATTGTCCCATGCATGTTCATTTTTTGGTTGTAGTCTAAGAATTCACCATGTTTTTAAGTAGAATATCTCATTTGATCATGTTTTGGAAGTTATGACCTCAAATGAATACATGCATGACATGTTCACATCATGTTCCACATTTCAAGTTGAATGTTATACTTTTGGGATTTGATGAAATGATCTTTAAAACTTCATATTTTACAAGTTTACATATGTTGTCTCAAGTTTGAATTTGGAGTTGAGAAGAGCAATCTGGCCCAAAAGAATGATCTTTAAACCTTTATATTTTACCATTCACATTTTGCATGTCCGCTCGAGCGTAGGAAGTTGCGCTCAAGCGAGGACCCTGTTTTCAACAAGTTTTGTTAAGTGTTTTCAAGTGCATTTTTGTATCCTCATTCTATCCTAGGCATACCTAGGCCAAGTTTAAGACACCATAATGAGGATAAAGAAGTAGAAACACACCAAGACAAGAAAGAACCAAATTAATGATTCCGGGTGTGTAATTTAGTACGTATTTATTCTGTATCTATGTAGGTCACGCGCCACAAGATATCTGAATTGCCTACTCTGTCCGTTTACTTGGAGCCATCTGTTATCTGTGAGTAATAACTTAGTAAAGCTATGTTCAAGTTAAATTATTTTCTATATAAGGAATAAGATCTGTTTTATGAATGCCATGTTTTATACTATGAATGATTGTCCAATTCTGACAAATGTTTGTGATATTTATGCTATGATTCAAGTATGCTATATGTACCTGGACCGGAGGTTCCTTGTGGAATTGACAAGTTATCTATACCCGGTTGGAGGTTCCTTTATGGAACTGACAAGTTATCCGTTCCCAGTCCGGAGGTTCTTATGTGGAACTGACAAGTTATTCGTACCCGGCCGAAGGTTCCTCTATGGTACTGACAAATATAATCTATGATGCTCTGTATATGATCTGTTAGCGCTAACGGATGAACTATGTATGATCAAGCATGAATTCTAATTTCTGTCAAGGACTCAAACAAGAACACGAATATGAATCTATTCTAAGTACGGACACAGTTACGGGACATCTTTCATTTAACCCTGTTAGACTTATTTATTTTGATGATTTATTTAATTATGTTTTAATTTATTTGAAAGAAAAAAAATAGAATCCAAAATTTATTTTGATGATTTATTTAATTATATTTTAATTTATTTGAAAAAGAAAAGTAGAATCCAAAATTTATTTTGATGATTTATTTAATTATGTTTTAATTTATTTGAAAGAGAAAAATAAAATCAAAATTTATTTTGTTTAATTATTTCTCACCTAAACTTTTATCCTAAATATTGTTTGAATGTATTTAATATTTGCTTAAATCAAGAATTCATTTCAACCCAAACATAATGCCTAAACCAGAGGTTCAAATAGCCCAAAATAAAGGTTCAAACAGTCTAGCACAGTAGCAGGCCAAAAGGTTCAAACAGTCCAACACAGCAGCAGGCCAAAAGGTTCAAACAACCCAACACAGCAGCAGGCCAAAAGGTTCAAGTGGAAGATATTCAAATTAGTAATGATGGAGTGGAAAATATTCAAATGAATACAACGACTATAAATGACTATAAATTCAAATGAATACAACGACTATAAACAGCTATAAGTTTTATTATATATACCAAAGCCTCTAATGTAAACAAGTTACAAAAAACCAGAAAATATTATTTGATCTATAATCACTCACATCTATTCTCTGAAAAATTCTCTGAGAAGTGTTCTTCAATTTTTGTTTACATCCTCTTTTAGAAATTATACACTGAGACATATAGCTTTAAGCCCATCTTTCCTGTGTGAGGTTTACAGAAAAACCAAAGCTTCATTTTTATATATATCTTTGAGAGATAATTCTTGTAACTTTTTGTGAAAGCAAAAACACCTTCTTTTCAATCTTATAATAGTGTAGTACACTCAGTGTTCTTGACTTAGAAAGTCTGTGTAAAATCTGTGGAGGATTGCTCCATCTGTGAAAAGGTTGCTAGCACCCTGTGAAGGTAGAGTATAGTGAAAAATCTCAAGTGAAGCTTGAGGAGTGGACGTAGGCTGAGTTGAAGTCGAATCACTATAAATTTGTTTGTCTCTCTCTTTCTTATCTCTTTATTTTATTTAAATTGCCATAACTATATTTCATATTTTCACTGTGTTAAAATCATTAACTGACATAGTTGTTAGAATACTTGTTTTAATTATTTTTATTTCATTAACTAAATTTATCTATTGTGCTAGTCATAATTTTTATTAGGGTATTATTATTTTTATTTGTAAAAATCTAATTCACCCCCCTCTTAGGTTGTCTTTTGGATAACAATTGGTATTAAAGCCTAGACTCTTGTTTTAGATTTAACCATCTGGGAGTTTCGATCCATGGCAACCTTAGCTGAAGGACAAGCCACAAATAGGCCACAATTGTTTGATGGAAACAACTATAGTCATTGGAAGGATAAGATGACCCTATACCTACAAGCCACTGATTATGCCATGTGGATTATTGTCACCAAAGGTCCAAAAATTCCTACCAAATTAGTAGACAATATTAGTGTACTTAAAACTGAAGATGAATGTGATGAGAGAGATCACAAATTATTGCAAGCCAATGCTAAAGCCAAACTCACCCTTATTTGTGGATTAGACTCTAAGGAGTATAATAGAATTTCAAGTTGTGATTTGGCAAAAGAAATTTGGGACAAACTTAAGGTAACATATGAAGGTACAAACCAAGTGAAGGAATCTCGTATTAATATGCTTGTTCATAGTTATGAATTGTTTAAAATAAACTCTGATGAATCTATTTCAAGTATGTTTATTAGATTTACTGAAATTGTAAACTCTTTGAAATCTCTTAGCAAAATTTATACTAACAGTGAGTTGGTGAGAAAAACTCTTAGGTGTTTACCAAAGAATTGGGAAGCAAAGGTTACGACCATTATAGAAGCTAAAGATCTCTCCACACTTGGATTGGATGAGCTTATGGGTTCCCTTATGACTCATGAGATCACCATGAAAGGACATGAGGATGTTGAAAAAAAAAAAAAAAAAAGTGGAATTGCATTCAAAACCTCATCAAATGAAGAAGAACATGAAAACTCTGGTGAGGATGAAAGCTATGCCATGTTTAGTAGAAATCTCAAAAAGCACTTCAAGAAAAACAATTATGGAGGAAGAAGACCTTTCAAGAAAAAGTACAACAAAGATAACAAGAAAGAGCCTATTATTTGCTATGAGTGCAAAAATCCTGGACATATGAAGATGGATTGTCCAAAATTGAAGAATCATAGAAAAGACTACAAAAGAAACAAAAAGGCCATGGTAGCAGCTTGGAGAGAAAGTGAAGATGAAAGCTCAAGTGATGAAATTGAAAATGAAGTAGCCAACTTATGTCTCATGGCTCTTGAAGATGAAGACTCTACTCAAGATGAGATAACTACTCTTTATGAAGAACTTGAAAGTACATTCCATGAACTACAAGATGAATTTAGAAAAATTTGTGCAAAATATAATGTGTTGAAGAAATTTGTTACATCTTTATCTATTAATGTAGAAGAATTAAAGAAAGAAAAAATTGTTTTGAAAAATGATTTTGATACTATCTCTAATAAGAAAACTACTTTAAAAAACAATGTTGATGATTTAACAAAAACACTTAAAAATTTTGTAAAAGGTAGAGATAATCTCAACATGCTTCTTGGAAATCAAAGATGTGTTTTTGATAAAGCGGGTATTGGATACGACCCTATTAAGAAATTAAAGAATCTCAATACAATTTTTGAAAAGGCACCTCTCATGACACACCCTCATATTACTTGTCATTATTGTAGAAAGAAAGGTCATTATATATCTTATTGTCCATTCAAAAAGAATATGAACATGGGAATTAAAAAGATTTGGATTATTAAGTGATCTAACAAAACTAACCAAGAAGGACCCAAAAAACTATGGGTAATTGTCATCTTGTAGGTTTGCTTTAAGTCCAAAGCTAAAGAAGGGAAGTGGTACCTTGATAGTGAATGTTCCAGACATATGACCGGAGATAAATCATTCTTTACTAAACTATCATCGAAAGATAGAGGACTTGTTACTTTTGGAGACAATAAGAAAAGAAAAATCATCGGTATTGGTAGCATCGATATTTCTCCTAATCCTTCTATTGAAAATGTTTTACTTGTTGATGGACTTAAGCATAACCTACTTAGTATTAGTCAGTTATGTGATAAAGGTAATCGAATTATTATTGATAAATCACATTGCACAATTGAAAGCACAAATGATCATAAAGCTTTATTCGTTGGTAATCGTCATGATAATGTTTATGTTTTTCATCTTAATGATCTCTATGCTAGTGATGTTAAATGTTTATATGTTAATAATGAAAATAATTGGTTATGGCATAAAAGACTTGGTCATGTTCATATGGATTTAATTGCTAAACTTTTGAGAAAGGATTTGGTCATTGGACTTTCAAAAATTAAATTTGAAAAAGATCATCTTTGTAGTGTTTGTCAACAAGGAAAACAAACTAAAACATCATTTAAATCAAAATCTCATATTTCCACAACTAGACCTTTACAACTATTGCATATGGATTTATTTGGTCCCTCAAGGACATCTAGTCTAGGTGGTAAACATTATTATCTTGTTATTGTTAATGATTATTCAAGATTTACATGGGTTATTGTCACGACCCAAACCCGCCCCTAAGGGTTTAGCATCGTAACCGGCCAGTAATCCGTGATTACCAAAGGCCTGCTTAACAGTAATGACAATAATACAGAGTAAGGGACTGGCGGAAGCCAAACAGTAAGTAAAAGATGTCCAATGAGGTGTGAAAATCTAAATGGAAAAAGACTTTTATGGACTAGTCCACATTCATAACCATAACATATATACATGTCGGATGCACATAACATATAGGTTAGGGATCCAATCTCTTTACCATAATTGTATAGTCAAAAGTCTTAAACATTCATTACAAGACAGGGACAAAAGGGTGAATCTGAAACATCCGAAAACAGCCTTGGCTTGAACGGACTAGGAACCTCGAAGTGAGGCACAATGGTTGGCTTGATAAAACGTGAGCTTAACTTGACGCTTCTAGCTTCGGTCTGGTGCCTGGCCACCTACATACATATATAAACTGTGAGCTAAAGCCCAGTGAATAACAACTGTGTAAAGGGGTTAAAAATGAATGTCCTTTCAGTGATTAAAGCAGTCATTTGCATCAGTAGATCAGTTATTCAATCAGTGGCTCATATTTCATGCCACATCAGTCAATTAGAAATCATAGTAGTTATACGTGGTACACCCAATAGCACGACAGTACAGTAGGTCTTAGTAGACCGAACAGTCACCCAATAGCACGACAGTACAGTAGGTCTTAGTAGACCGAACAGTCAATTGATGACCATCAAACAGTAAACAGTAGTAGTTTCAAATATTGGAACTGACAGAGATCTCTGTAACAGTAGCAGTAACAGTAACAGTACAGTAGCAGTAACAGTAACAATAACAGTAAGTTGTTATGGATGCCACGAGTACAGTTTATAAAATAGGACAAACATTTCTTCAGTAAACAATGTTCCTTTAGAAAGTAGTACAGTTGATTATTCAGAAAATAATTATAATTGAACATATCTTTACAACATTGTTTCTCACAGATTACTAGGCTATAAACAGGCTAATCAGCGTCCTCGGGTGCCAACCCTATACAGTTGCAGAACGAACACACACTAAGTTACACACTTGGGATTAATAACTTAGCCCTTATTTGGCTTGGTGTGGTCCTATAACATTATCCTCATTAAGATGCCTTAAACATGGTTTAGGAATGCCTAGGATGGGATGAGGATGCGAAAATGTACTTTAAAACACTTTTCAAAATTTGCTGAAAACAGGGGTCTCGCTTGAGCGTGGCTTTCTCCACTCGAGCGAGCTTACCAAAACAGAGGGGTCGCTCGAGCGTAGACTCCCTCACTGGAGCGGTCTGTAAAAATGTAAAAAGTACTGGTTACTGAAATTCTCCGCTCGATGCTCGCTCGAGCGGGGCTCTAAACACAAAGGTGGTCGCTTGAGCGTAGAATCCTTCGCTCGAGCATGGAAGCCAAAATCTGGGTTTTCCAGATTTGCTTCCAAAGCTCAAACCATGAATCAAACATGCCAAAACTCAAACTTTTGGGCCAATTTTCTGGAAAACACCTAGAAACTCATAATACAACATGTTTCAAAGTTCATTTTATAAAATCAAGCCCAAATGTGTGACAATTGAACACAATTTTGAATGAAACTTGAAGAACAATGCAAGAACATAACATGCATGAGTTCCCATGAACTCTAATGCTCCAAAGCATGATCAAATGCAAGCTTGAACCCAAAAACATGGTGAATTTCTAGAGTCCAACCACAATATGGACATGCATGCAAGGGTTTCATGAAAACAACCTCAAAATTCTATGATATGGACATGCATGCATGAATTCATTCTCAAATCAACACTTTGAGCTAATTCTTGACTCTAATCACCAATTGAACATAATTTCAATGAAACTTTCATGAACAATGCAAGTAACAACTTAAATTCATAATTAAGAGAATGAATTTCCTACCTTAAGTCTTAAATTCCAAGTGTAGAAGCCTAATCTCTCAAGCCTTCTTCAATTTCTTTTAAGTTTTAAGCCAATCTTTTGTTGAATCAATTTGTTTCTTCCAATTCTCTCTCTCTCACGTTTTGGTCAAGAAGATGGATGAAAAGTGGTGCCAAACAAGTATAAGGTCAAGCAAATGGCCTTGAAAAGGCCCACTAGTGGCAAGAGTGTAAATAACTCTAGCTAATGTAATTTAACATTCTTTATTCTAATTAAATCATTCGAAATTGAATTTTAATTAAACCTACCATAAAATTCTATAAATCCTAATTGGCATATAACACTAATCAATTTCTGAATCGGTCGCCGATAAGGCTTTCAATTCGCAGTTCGAGATCAAAACATGAACAGATGATTCAGTAACAAACAGATAGAAATGCATTTAAGGCAACACACTCATGTAATCAATTTAAGATTTCATCATAATCAATTACTTATAATGCTAAATTACAAATTAACGCTAATCAGAGGTGAGGGTTGTCACAGTTATGTTTTTAACACACAAAGATGAAACCTTTTCTTCTTTCACAAAACTCTGTCGTAGAATTTAAAATGAAAAAAGCTTTCTTATTACTAATATTCGAACCGACCATGGTAGAGAACTTGAAAATGAGAAATTTGAATTGTTTTGTGATGAGCATGGTATTGGACATAATTTTTCAGCACCTAGAACCCCTCAACAAAATGGTGCAGGATAAAGAAGAATAGAACTTTAGAAGAGATGAGTAGAACAATGCTTTGCGAAAATAATCTTCCTAAATATTTTTGGGTCGAAGCCGTTTACACCGTATGCTATATTTTAAATCGTGCATTAATTAGACCTATTCTAAAAAAGACTCCTTATGAACTTTGGCATGATAGAAAGCCCAACATTAGTCACTTCCATGTTTTTGGTTGTAAATGTTTAGTGAATAATAATGGTAAGGATAACTTAGGTAAATTTGATTCAAAATCTGATGAAACAATTTTTCTTGGCTATTCCTTAACTAGCAAAGCTTATCGCGTTTTTAATAAAAGAACTCTTGTTGTGGAAGAATCTATACATGTGGCATTTGATGAAACTAACATCTCTGCTCAAAAGCAAACTGCTAGTGATAATATAGATTTGGAACCAAATGTAGAAGATTCAAGTATCTACAAAGAACAAAACCAACCATATAAGTTGAACAAAGAGATTGAACAATCTATTCTCCCACCTCAAGAAGAAGGAGGAAACAATGATGATTTGCCAAGAAAATGGAAGTTTGTTCATAATCACCCTAAGGATTTAATCCTAGGTGACCCTACAAAAGGTATTGAAACTCGCTCTTTACTTAAAAACATTTGTAGTAACTTGGCTTTTCTCTCACAGATTGAGCCTAAAAACTTTCAAGAAGCCGAATTCGATGAACATTAGATGATAGCTATGCATGAAGAGCTTAACCAATTTGAGAGAAACAAAATGTGGGAACTTGTGCCAAAACCTAAAGATCATACCATTATCGGTACCAAATGGATCTTTCGAAACAAACTTAATGAATCCGGCATAATTATAAGAAACAAGGCTAGACTTGTTGCACAAGGATACAATCAAGAAGAAGGTATTGATTTCGATGAAACATTTGCTCCGGTTACTAGATTAGAAGCCATTCGCATTTTACTTGCATTTGCATGTTTTAGAGATTTCAAACTTTATCAAATGGATATAAAAAGTGTCTTTCTTAATTGTTTTATAAATAAAGAAGTTTATGTTAAACAACCCTCAGGTTTTGAAGATCATGCTTTTCCAAATCATGTTTTTAAACTATTAAAAGTTTTATATGGTTTGAAACAAGCACCTCATGCATGGTGAGAGGGTAATTTATGTGCAAATTGGGTCGAGCTGGGCCGTTATGGGCCTCGGTGCGAAGGGCTGAGTAAAAAGGCCATAAAGTTACTTCGGTTTTGAAGAGGCTTAAAGTTAGTCCGGTCCCAAGCCCAGAAGTTAGTCCGGTCCGAGGGAGGCTTAATGTTAGTCCGGTCGAAGGCTGCTTTGTAGTTAGACTGGTTTAAAGGTGCTTTGAGTTTATACCGGTCATGGCGTAGTGTAATTAGCTCAGTCTAAACCGTGCTGAAAGTTAGTTCGGTTTTGGGCATGCCGTGGTTTGTGGAAGAGGAACTAAGGTACGGGCAGTGAACCGAACTAAGTATAGTTCGGTTCATTCTGCGGCTAGGTATAGCCATGCTTACTTCGGTTGTGGTAGTCCGGTCAGGATAAAACCATCTCACTTGGTTTAAGCAGTGAGGGGGGTGTTGAAGGATAAGCATGATCTTTCAGGAGTATGAATCCTAGGAGGACTCTACATGGAGGAGTAAGAGTCCTACTTGGATTATGCCACACGAAACCTATAAAAGCTCACAAACATCACCTATGGAGAGGTAACGCAACTTTGATTCTCGAATACACAGAGCTTTGGTCTATCTGTCTAGTTTGCTGATTTAGGCATCGGAGAGGTTTCCGGCACACACCCGCCGACTAGCTCACGTTTGTGTTTTCAGGTGATAAAGTGACGACGTACGGAGGAGCGCAGACTTGATCAACAGGATTATACGAGAAGGTTTATTTCTTTCCCGTATAATTGGCGCCGTCTGTGGGAATTCAGACAAGAACAAAACCTCTTGATCAAGCTTTTCCTCTTAAGAATCAATGGCGCACAATGAAGATTTGCCACAGTCCGCCATCGACGGACAAACACCAGAAGGGGGTGCGAGGCGCGAAGGTCTACCTCTCATCCCTCCTATGGCGGATTTAGAACCACAAAGACAGAATCCCAAGAGGGATACAAGGGGAAGAAGGCGGACTAACAGCCCCCATCACTCTCGTTCACAGAGTCCAGAAAGGAAAAGGCGGAGGATTGATCCTCGAGCTTTGGAGGATCGCGTCAAGGAACATGATGAATTGATACGACGGATGGCGACGGACATAGAATCTCTAAAGCGCCAGATTAAGGGAAAAGGAGTGGCGACAGGAGAGGGGTGCACAAGCAAGACGCTCCCTCGGCACTCGGAAAGTCATGGTAGGAATACCACACCCTCTCAGGCAGAAAGTAGAAGCCTCAGGACAGGCGATACTCAATCCAGATCCTTCAGAACTCGTCACTCCAGGTCTGAGAGGACGAGATCTGAGAGGTCGTACACTGAAGGAAGCACTTATTGGCCCTCACATACGCACCAAACAAGATCCAGACAGACGGAGTTGCCTAGATCGTCCGACTTACGAACCGTGCTCGAGGAAAAGGCACGATGCAAGGAGGATGCCAGGGCACGCGATCCACACAGAGTTTCTGCCTTACAGCGGTTGGCTCCTCGGACGCATGGAAGCGTCGAGGTTGGAATGCCAATACCGCGCCCTGCTGACGAACCGACGGGCAAGGCATTAGCAAGGCTACAAACCTCGCCATTCGTCCCGACGATTGAAAACGCGCCCCTACCGTCAGGCTTCCTTCAGCCCAAATTCACTACATATGAGGGGAAGACAGACCCCTACTCACACTTTCGCCAGGTCATGGCTGTATACCGGCGGAACGAGGCTTTGATGTGCATCCTCTTCCCATCTAGCCTTGGCGACCTAGGCTTGACTTGGTTCGAAAAACTTCCAGAAGGCAGCATAGCCTCCTGGGCGCAATTGGTGGAAGCATTCGTCACAAGGTTCAGAACAAACACTAAAACCCCGGTGGAGATCGACCAGTTACTCTCCATCGACATGGGCGACAAAGAGACCCTAAGATCCTACAATAGTCGCTACTGGGAGACCTTTAACCAAATTGGGGACTGCCCCACCAATCTCGCCATCGCACAGTACAAAAGAGGCCTTCTAGTCGGGAACAGACTAAGGGACTCAATCACCATGACACCACCCCTCACCATGGAAGCCTTGATGGAAAGAGTGCATCAGCACATCAGGGTGGAGGAGGACGGCGCACGTGCCAAATCGAAATCTGGCACGACCGCAGTACCAGAGAAAAAGGCCTCAGCAAAGGTCAACACGGTAGATCGTCCGAGCAGAAACGGACGTGGCAGACGAGACAACGGAGAGGACCAGGATAAAAGATGGTTGAGAGTCCGCACTGCCATAACCACGGTCTTCAAGAAACCGATCTACCGAATTCTAAGTGAAATACGGGATGTGCCTTTCGTTAGATGGCCAGCCAAGCTAGGGGAAGCTCAGAAGGACTATAACGAAAGATCACGGTGCACCTTCCACAAAGAAAAGGGGCATCGCACTGAAAATTGCACGCCATTGAGACAGCACCTGGAGGAGTTGGTGGCAGCAGGTCACCTGGATAAATACATTGAAGGAGGGGCGCAACCAGCCCCTCAGGACCATAATAACCCCAACGAAATACCAATCGACGCCCCACCTCAAGGCATTATCAATGTGATACATGGAGTTTTCGAACCTGAGTGTGTATGCGAGCTCAGAGGATCAATCAAAAAGGCTGAGCATTTAAGAGAGGTACTAAGTGCCCAACCTGCCATCAAGAAGGGGAAGACAGAGGCCGCGAATGTCATGTCTTTTTCGGATAGAGACTTGGCGAGGATATATTGCCCTCACAATGATGCCCTGGTCGTCACTCTTCGAGTCAAGGATTTTGACGTCAAGCGAATTTTGATCGACCAGGGTAGTTCATGTGAAATAATGTACTACGAAACATTTAAACAGTTGAAGTTACAAGATAAAGACTTGGCACCTGCCGTATCTCCCCTGATTGGATTCAACTCCATGCCAGAATGGCCCGTCGGCAAAATAATCCTCCCAGTCAAAGCAGGAAGCATGACGAAACAAGTGGAGTTCTGGGTATTGAAAGTCCCCTCCACTTATAACATCATCTTGGGTAGAACATAGCTGCATGCTATGCGATCGGTGGCGTCATCCTACCACCAAGTAATGCGGTTCCCTAATGACACCGGTGTAATTGAAGAGGTCTATGGAGATCATATTATGTCCAAGCAATGCTTTGTCACGGTGAATGGCAGCCGCGCTGGCAAAGGATACGTTCATTCGGTGGAAGAACCTGAGAGCAATGAACTGTTCGCAGATGTCGACAAAGCAGCTAATCAGAAAGCGGTGGAAGACTTGGTAGAGGTAAGAATAGATGAAAAGAACCCGGATAAGTTCTTTTTGCTCGGTTCGTCGTTGTCCAGCACTGAGAGATTAGAGGTCTTGGAATTTTTGACCTTTAACATCGAAGTGTTCGCCTGGACACCATACGACATGCCAGGCATTGATCCCAACTTCATCTGTCACCAACTCAATGTCCACCTATCCGCCAGACCAATCATTCAGCGCACACGTAGATCGGCACTCCACCATACCGAGATAGTGGCGGAAGAAGTAGGAAACCTGCTGGAGGCAGGAGCAATCAGAGAGGTACACTACCCAAGATGGATCTCCAACACAGTCGTAGTGCCAAAAAAGAATGGCAAGTGACGTGTCTGTGTCGACTACAAAACAGTCAACAAGGCATGTCCAAAAGACAGCTTTCCTCTACCACGGATAGATCAACTGGTAGACCTAATGGCGGGGCACAACCAACTTAGCTTTCTGGATGCATACAGAGGCTACCACCAAATCGCCATGTATAAACCAGATCAGGAAATCACATCCTTTACAACTCCAAGAGGATTGTATTGCTACAAGGTTATGCCCTTTGGCCTAAAGAACGCTGGGGCGACATTCCAACGGATGGTCACCAAGATGTTTGAACCATTGTTAGGCAGAATAATGGAGGCTTACATCGACGACATGGTGGTCAAAAGCAAGGATGAGAACGACCATCTCAAGGACCTAAGTGAGATGTTTGAGATCCTGAAGAAGCACAAGTTGCGCCTCAATGCGTCCAAGTGTGCGTTCGGAGTAGGATCTGGCAAATTCCTAGGTTTCCTAGTGACCAACCGGGGTATCGAAGTAGACCCCTCCCAGATTAAAGCAATCAAGGATTTGGAAAGACCAAACTCAGTAAAAGAAGTGCACCATCTCACCGGCATGGCAGCTGCGCTCAATCGGTTCATAAGCCAATCGTCAGACAGACTGCGACCATTTTTTCATGCTTTAAAGGCCAAATTTGAGTGGGACGAAGAATGCGACCGCGCTCTGGAAAGCTTAAAAGAATACATGTCTTCTCCACCACTACTTGTCACCCCAGTACCTGGAGAAGAACTCTTCCTGTACCTGGCAGTCTCTCAGCACGCAATTAGCGCAGTATTGGTCCGTGCGGAAAGAATCCAACATCTACCCATCTTTTATGTCAGCAAAACATTGCTGGGCGCCGAAACAAGGTACTTGCCACTGGAAAAACTGGCATTAGCCTTGATGATGGCCTCAAGGAAGTTGTCGCACTACTTTCACGCCCACACCATAGTCGTCCTCACAGCTTTCCCATTAAAAGCTTTGTTTGAAAGGGCGAACTTTTCTGGGCGAATCTTGAAGTGGGCAGTAGAGTTGGGACAATATGACATCAAGTTCCAACCCAGGACAACGATAAAGGCTCAAGCTTTGGCAGATTTTGTCGCAGAATTCACACCAGGAAGTCATCATATCTGCCCAGTCGACCTGACTGAAACAACCGAACTAGGGATGGAAGTTGATGCCGGAATAGCGCAACCCCTGGTACAGGATATTCAGTCAGACCCCAAGGCAGACCAAAGCAAAACAAGGAAGGAAGAAGCAAACCATGCTACACCAAGTCTAGACTCACCAACAGATAAAGACTTGGTACAATCAGATAGCGAGGGGCAGACAGCAAGCATGAACCCTGAAGAAAACACTAGCAACATGGAAGATCCCAAGGCATCATCCGATCCCTCCACTTGCTGGAAGTTGTTCGTTGGAGAGATGTGGAAGCTCTTCGTGAATGGAGCATCCAACCGGGATGGAGCAGGGCTTGGCATAGTCCTTATCTCTCAAGACGGCCTAGTCGTGGAGTAGGCAATCAACCTTGGCTTCCCAGCATCAAACAACGAAGCGGAGTATGAAGCGCTTCTTGCAGGCCTCAAATCAGCATTCTACATGAAGGCCACCGAGCTAATGGTTTACAGCGACTCGCAGCTGGTGGTAAACCAAATATCTGGCGACTACGAAGCAAAGGATGACAAGATGGCCAAATACCAAGAGTTGGTCAGAACAGAGATCAAGAAATTTGAAATAGTCAGGATAGAACAAATCGGCAGGGAGGAAAACAGCAGAGCGGACGAGCTAGCAGGCTTTGCCTCAATGGTAGATACTTCCACCCCTCATCCATTACTGATCGACTACCTACCTAGACCAAGCATTGAAGACCCCGAAGCAGAAGAGGTGTGTTGCGCAGAGCTAGGCCCCTCTTGGATAGATCCCATCATCCTGTTCTTAAAAGACGGCATCTTACCAGAAGAGAAGAAAGAGGCAAACAGAATAAGAGCGAAGTCGCAGCGATTTTGGCTCTCCCCATCCCTAGCATTGTACAAAAAGTTGTTTTCAGGACCCTACCTAAAGTGTGTTCATCCCAGCAAAGTGGAAGCATTCTTATTCGAAATACACGAGGGCGTATGCGGAAGCCATCAAGGAGGAAGATCACTAGCATATAGAGCAATTTTGCAAGGATATTGGTGGCCATACATGCAAGCGGATTCAGAAAAGTATGTCAAAAAGTGCGAGAAGTGTCAGAAGTTCGCACACCAAAATACACCAACCTGCCAGAGAACTTCTACCTCTAACTAGCCCATGGCCCTTCGCAATGTGGGGATTGGACATAGTAGGACCACTTCCAACAACACCAGGGAACAGGAAGTTCTTTCTTGCAGCAACCGACTATTTCACAAAGTGGGTGGAAGCAGAAGCCTTGGCATCAATCAAGGAAAAAGATGTGAAAAAGTTTGTCTGGCAGAATATCATCACTCGATTTGGCATACCAAAGGCACTAATATCAGACAACGGCACTCAGTTCGACGGAAGAATCTTCAGAGGCTTTTGTAAAGAGTACAAGATAGAGTTCTACAATTCTACACCGGCATATCCCCAAGCAAATGGACAGGCAGAAGCATCAAACAAAGTAGTCTTGGATGGATTAAAGAAAAGATTAGAGAAAGCAAAAGGCAAGTGGGCAGAAGAGCTCCCTCATGTTTTATAGGCTTACCGCACCACACCTCGGCGATCAACAGGAGAAACACCATTCTCCTTAGCCTATGGTATGGAGGCAGTAATCCCACTGGAAGTTGGCCTCCCCACAATTCGAAGCGAGAATTTTGATCCAGACTTGAATGGCGAAGCCATAACATTAGAGCTCGACCTTGCAGAAGAAAGAAGAGAAAGGGCACTGGTTCACATTGCCTCATATCAACAAGAGTTATCCAGGAAATACAACAAGACAGTTCATCCAAGGTAGTTCAAGGTCGGAGATTGGGTATTGCGCAAAGTGATGGGAAATACCTTGGTACCAGGAGATGGCAAGCTAGGGCCCAATTGGGAAGGTCCATATAAAGTGGTAGGATTAGCAAGCAAAGGGGCATACCACTTAGAAGACAAGGACGGCAAGGCAATTCCCAGGCCATGGAATACTGCAAATCTCAAGTTATTTTATTTTTAGCTTTTTTCTTATTAAAGTTTGTGTAATTTCTCCATTTCTCAATAAAACAAGTAGTTTTCTTTTCAGTTAGACGTTTTCTTCTGTAAAAATTGTTTTAGTAAAATTAGTGAGTTAGGGGCATAAAAAAACACAGTTGGCCGGATTAAACCAACACCCCTCCTAAGCCCAGGATAAGGATCCAGGCTGCAGGACGTTTGGTTGGAATAACCAAACATTTTATTCTAAGTTGGCTGGAAAAACTAACTTAGAGGTTGGCTGGATTAAACCAACACCCCTCCTAAGCCCAGGATAAGGATCCAGGCTGCAGGACGTTTGGTCGGAATAACCAAACATTTTATTTTAGGTTGGCTAGAAAAACCAACTTAGAGGTTGGCTGGATTAAACCAACTCTTATTACTCTTCAGCCAAAGTAAGGGTATGGGCTGAAGAGTGGTTGGCTGGATTAAACCAACTCTTTGAACTCTTCAGCCGAAGTAAGGGCATAGGCTGAAGAGTGGTTGGCTGGATTAAACCAACTCTTTGAACTCTTCAGCCGAAGTAAGGACATAGGCTGAAGAGTGGTTGGCTGGATTAAACCAACTCTTATTACTCTTCAGCCAAAGTAAGGGTATGGGCTGAAGAGTGGTTGGCTGGATTAAACCAACTCTTTGAACTCTTCAGCCGAAGTAAGGGCATAGGCTGAAGAGTGGTTGGATGGATTAAACCAACTCTTTGAACTCTTCAGCCGAAGTAAGGACATAGGCTGAAGAGTGGTTGGCTGGATTAAACCAACTCTTGATACTCTTCAGCCGGAGTAAGTATATCGGGTAAAGAGTGGTTAGCGAGTAAGCTTAGTCAGATTGATCAGCTAGGACCGGAATAAAGTATCTCGGCCAAACTGCAGTCAGAAAGCAAACTCAAACAGGAATTTAAACCGAAATAACAGTTGGAGCAACAGAATTCATTGAAAACTCATCACAAGTGCAAGCATACAGATCAAAACCGGAATAAGTGTTGAATGTTCATTAATCAAAGTTCAAAACAAATACAACGGAGGGGTCTCAGCCCGATTACAAAACCAAAAGAGAAGAAATTACTGAAGATAGCAAAGAAAATACAAAATCAGCTAAACAGATCATCTATTTCGGCGTCAAGATCTGTATCAACATCAACTCGAATCCCGGTCTCAGGCTGGAGCTCGGTCTCGGCAGAAGGCACGGTTTCAATGGGTTGCTCAATGATCAGGTCTTCAACCGTTGGCTCCAACCGAGCTGATTGATCGTTGGCTTGCTCATTGACAACCGGGGTATCGGTTGGCTCATTTTCTTCATCATCATCAGACGCTTCAAGGAATTGTTTCTGAAGGGACGCAGCATATTCAGCCAGGGAGCTTGGAATAAAGTATGGAGGAGAGTCGAAGACCTTGGTTTCAGGACCGTGACCGAGCTGCGTCACGGCCCCCCTCTAACCGCACTTGAAGAAAAGGTCCTTCGCTGCTTCACACTGCTGGATGTAAGCTGCTTCGCCTTCCTTAAAACCTTTCAGCTCGGCGTCTTCAGCCTTCTTTTTCAGCTCGGCAATCTCAGAGTTCTTTTTGCCTTCAAGTTTGGCGAGCTCACGTAAGTACTTGTCTTTCATCACGGTTAATGCCTTCTGTTTATCGGCATTAGCCGAGGTAACCAGTCTGGTCAGACGGGCTACCTCGGCCTCCAGCTCGGCATTCTTCTGTTGGGAGGCTTTCAGTTCGGCCGTTTTTTCCTCAACTTCGGCCAGGGCTTGCCTTGTAGTCTTGCGCAGTTCTAGCACACGCTTGTGAGCAATGTGACTCTTCTGCATGGCCTGTACAAGAATGAAAAGACTTGTGAAGAAACCGAAATAAGGGTTGTACAAGTTAGAAAAATTAAACAAGAAACTACTTACAAGCACCATGGACTTTGTGGCCGAGCGGATTGCCCTTAGCTCGGTCAAGTTCTTGTGGTGCTCCATATCGGCTGGGAGGCACACACTCTTGGCGAGATTAAAAGCCATCAGATGGTCTTTTTCAGCGACGACTGAATCAATGTCCTGAATATCTCGGTTCTGGAAAGTTAGTTTGGGTGCCCATTTGGAGGAGCTGGCTCGGTCGGCGTGCTCCGGTTGCGGGCTCGGTGGAGGACTTGGTGGCAGAGTTGTTTCATCTTCATCAACAAGACGCTGCTCGGTTGGGGTAGTCCGGGCGCGCTTGCTTGGGCGTGATGAAGAAGGTTGTTGAGAGGGAAGGGCCACAACGGTCTCCTGAGTTTGGTTCGGTGGCGGTATTTCGGCTCGGTTTGTTTCAGTGAGAAAGGCCCTTACTTTGTTTCTTTTGGCCATCTCTTGTTCGACAGTCAGAGGGACGAGATTGATCTGGGGCAAAGTGGGGTCCGGTTCAGGGGCGTCCTCTAATAGAAAGTCTGTTACTCTGGCCTTGCATCGACCGCTATATCGGTATGTCGGCTCAAAATTCAGAAGTTTGGCCCAACTTCTTTCTGGGAAACGTAGTGCGGCGCGGAGTGTGTTCAGGTCGGGGTAACTGTACAATGATTTAAGGTGGGCTGAATCTGCAAAAAGAATGCAACTATTAGTTCGGTTCAGAAATTGGAAACCGAAATAAAAGAGAAGCATGAAAAGAGACCAAAGTAGAGTATACCAGGGATTCTTTTATTCCAATTTATACTACGGCCAGGGATCTGGTCTTGGTGATCTTCAAAATTCCCAGATACCCAAAAGAAATCGTCATCGTTCAAGTCTTTGTCCGGTGTGTCTGTTATTATTTTCTCTCGGCGGCGGCGTATTCTCAAGTAATAGACCCACCCATCTTCTTTTGACCCTATAGAATACTGGTGGAATAGTTCGGCTAAGCCAAGGTTAATGCCAGCTCGGCGGTTTAGTTCGACTATACCATTTATTATACGGTATGAGTTTGTGGAAAGCTGGGTTGGGCATATTCTGGTTTGCCTAAGAAATTCACAGAGCAAGGGTTGAACGGGGAATCTTAGTCCGGTCTCTACTATGGACAGGAGGGTAAAGGGTACAAAGCCTTCGTTGCCCCATGGTATAATGTCTTGTTCAGCTAAAGTAAAATGGACGTCGTCAGGTATATTGTAATCTTTTCGGAATTCGGCTAGACCACCAGGTGTGTTTACTAAAAACCTATACTTCCCCATTTATTTTATAAGTTATGAATAAATTAGAGCGGTCGAAGATTTGTGCTCAGTAGCTCGGTTGAGCGATCAAATGAGTGCTTGGGCAACCTAAGTCTGCAAAGCGAAAAACAAAGGTGTTAAGCACAGCTCGTTGGACCGTGCTACAAAGCAAAAGCAAGATAAGAGAAGTCCTACTTCGGCTATGTGGGATGCTACGTGTTCTATCTCGGTTTCAACAAGGTGCTTGGTAGCTCGGATTGAGCAAGGGTTTTGTTAGCTCGGTCTTGGCGAGCGAGTTGATATCTCGGTTAAGGAGAAGGTTCTGTTAGACCGGTTGAGCTTCTAGGGGCAGCTTTCTGAGTTCCGTCTAAAAACTAAGAACGCTGGTTTAGCCCCGAAGACCTAGCTCAGTCGGAATTAAGGTTTCCCAGTACACTAAGTACAGAATTAGTTCGGTTTGTTATCTCGACTAAAGGTAAATCAAAAGATGGTTTGACTTGTTAAAACTACTGGTACAAGTGTTACTTCGGTTGAATAGTCTGGCTAGACTTGCGCATAGCACAAACTATATCCTAGTTCGGTTGGAACATGTTTTTGGATCAAACCTAGTGTTTCTCATGATATTTCTTAAATCAAAGTGGTTCTATTACATGTTTGTGTAGAAAACGAGAAGCTAAGCAGAAAAAGTGTTTTGCAAAAAACACAAAATAGTATGCTATGGATTAAACGAAAGCAAAAACAAGAAAAGAGAAACAGATTTGAGTAAACATACCAGGCTAGAAGGAAGGAAATGGAAGAAGAACGCAGCCACAAGCTTTACAGTTGCAAAAGTTGAAGAACAATGGAGGCTTGAGAGAGAGAATGAAGGAGATGAGAAATGTATTGGTGAATTCAAAAGTGACAACGTTTTTTTGTGTAAAGGGCAAAAAGGGCGGGTGTAACATGCCCGGGGGGTACCCGCGCGCGTTAAACAGTTCGGACTCCCGAGATCTCTTTGATCTCAATGTCTCACGAGTGCAATGTGAAACGTAGATGAGAGTCCAGATTTGACAACTTTTATTGAAAATCCATTTTATTGCAATTTTGTCAAAAATGGACTGCGTCATCAGATCTCAGAGTCGCCACCTAATATTTTGGGAAATTAGGAAACCCATGACTCGGTGCCAAAGGCCACTGTTCGTCGTAACCAAGGATGCTTGGCTCGGAACCTTAGGTATGAGAGGGGAAGGTCAATAATGAGCACCCCCACTCACCCGATCAAAAGATCGGCCTCTACTAAACCATGATATGACTTTTATTTTCTTTATATGTTCATGTTCTGATTATTTTAGTAAATCCTAAAATTTACTATGTGAAGCATACAAGTATAGACTAGTTTGCTCAAATTGGAACAATTCAACTTCATGTTTGTTTTCCGAAAAGGGTTTGAATTTGCCACTCGACAAAGTGGGCTTAAAACGTACATTTATTGAATTATTCCAATTCAAACAACAAGCCTTCATCCACAGGCATTCATACAGTTATATCACTTAAGCAAATAGCCACATGGTAGGATGCTAAACATAATAAGAAAATCACACACAAATGGGATGCTAAAGCATAAAAACTCACAGATTGACCGATGTCCCTCGAACAGCTACAAAACAAAGGTTAGTAAAATATGCATGATCTTATATACAGGATCCTAATGCAATTCACTCATGAGATGCACTAAAGATTCGGCTTCTAAAATATGGCATGTGAATCATCTCAAAAACATGGGGTAGCGCATAGAATCATAGAAGAATTGATTAAATCCACACATGTAAATATAGCCGAATCTTAATGCATGAGACATAAATGTAAGGCATGGATATGCATGGCATGTCAGATATATACATACACACAGTTAGGGAAAGCGATAAAAGAATGGGATAGAAAGAAGCGGGGTGGGGGTATTATTACAACCCTTGAATATTACAGATCCGATGAGAGAGAGAAGGGATGAAAAATAAAATCCTCACAAACACTCAAAAAATAAAATAAAATAAAATAAAAAATAAAAAATAAAATGAAGCAGGGACACACCACAAAATGAGCCCACTTGAAGCCCATATAAAACCAACTCAAGCCCTGTATATTAACCCACAAATTGAATCCACTTCCTTGAAGCCCAAGCAAAACCAACTCAAGCCTTGAAGCCCATACTGATCCAGGTGAAACCAACTCAAGTTTGGTAGTCCATGTCCATCCATATGTTGGCCTCAAACCCTCACTCCCTTACCCTCTCATGCTCCCCACCGAACCCAACAGCCAAAGCTCTCCCTGAAATTCTTTTGTTACCATCCGTGAGGGAGTTTTGTTACCATCCGTGAGGAGAGAGAGATCAGAGAGAGAGAGATCAAAGACCCGGAGAGAGAGAGTCGTAGAGAGAGAGAGAGCTGGAAGAGAGAGAGTTGCCGAGAGGGAGAAAGGGAGAGCAACCCGTGGGTTGTGCATGGGTGTGTGCATGGCTGGGTTTGTGAGAGAGGAGAGGAGAGGGATTGTGGGTGTGTGCATGGCCAACCGTGAGGTGAGAGATGGGTGGTGCGGTCTCTAGAGAGAGAGAGAGGGAGCCATGCATGGTGGTGTAGGGGAGGCTAGTGTGTTGCTGGGTTTGTGGGTTGTTAGAGAGTGAGAAGAGAGAGAGAGAGGCCGGTTGGGTTGTGTGTGTTAGTGAGGTGTGATCGGGGAGAGAGGGTGAAGCCGTGATGGTATGCATGGGTGTGTGACTGTCCAGGTGTATCAATGGTGATGAGAGAGAAGAGAGGGAGTGGGTGAGGTGTATATCGTGAGGTGGTGGCTCGGTGAAGAATGGGTGAAGTGTATACCGTGAGGTGGTGGCTCGGTGAAGAGTGGGTGATGGAGCCGTGAGGGAGAAGAAAAGTTGGTGTGAACTTGTGTGCAGGTGGGTTGTGCGCTAGGTGTGTGCTTGAATGTTGGGTGTTAGAGAGAGAGGTGAGGGAGAGGGAGCCGTGGGTGTGATGGTGGGTGTCAAGGCCGTGAGTGGGAGAGGTGCATGGGCTGTATAGTGGGTTGAGGTGCATGCATGGTGAGGAATGTTAGAGAGAGAAGGAGATGGCTGGGTGTATGTGTGTGCCTCCCTTCACCCGTGTATCATGTCTGTTAGAGTGAGAGGTGGGTTTTTGGTGTGTGCCATGTCTCTCCTCCGCTCTCACCTTTCTCTTCCGTGTGGTGTGTATCGGTCTCTTCTCACCGAAAGGGCCACCCCCCCATGACTGTGGGTGTCGGTTGCCTTCTCATGTGTGCATGTGCTTCTTAGGAGAGAGACGAATCAGAGAGTTTTTGAGAGAGTGTGGGTTCGTGGGTGTCTTCTTCCTCACCCCTCCTATTGCCGTGTGCTGTCCATCTCTTTTTAAATTGCAACCTGAGAGAGAGATTCGAGACAGCCAGAGAGAGAGAGACAATAGATATCATACAACATTCCCACTAAACTCCCCACTCACTCTTTCTTTCTCTTTAACAAATTCTCCACCATTCCACTCAACAAAATCCACCACCGCCCCATTTTCTTTTCTTTTTATTTATTTTTTATTATTTTTTTTTATTTTATTTTTATATATATATATATATATCAAATGCCAATTTATATCAACACACCTAAAAATTTGTACAAACACACAAAATTATACAAAATAATAAATTCAAATAAAAATATTTCAATTTGACCAAAATAAGTGAGGGTGGTCAAAATAAAATGCCCAAGTCTTAGGGCCGGTCAAAATGGGGTGTCTACAGTTGCCCCTCTTTGACAGAGCTCGAAGTCATGAAATGACGTGAGTGAATGTCAAAGCCAGAAGACGACCCTTTTGACAAGGCCGTAAGACTTGGACAATCACACAAAACGCAATGCATGTGGTTGAACCCGAAGGTTGCCTACGTATCCCTTTGCAAGGAATCAAACCAGCGTAGTTCAGGGGCAGAATGCAAATGATATACACAAAATGCAGTTTGAAAGTTGGACTTACACGCTTCGCGAAGCCGGTTTGTTTGAAAAACTTATGATTATGCAAGAGAGGGAATACCTCAACCAAGAGAAATCAACATCCTAACGCGTCTCACGCGAGAGGAGAATGGGTGGTGTAAACAGACAGGCGCACCTGCTGTTTTTAACCGATTTGCAATCCAAACTCGTTTCACGCGAGAGGAGGAAAGGTGGTGTAAACAGACAGGCGCACCTGACTGTTTTTAACCGAGGCGCACCTGCTGTTTTTAACCGATTTGCAATCCAAACGCGTTTCACGCGAGAGGAGAAAAGGTGGTGTAAACAGACAGGCGCACCTGACTGTTTTTAACCGATTTGCAATCCAAACGCGTTTCACGCGAGAGGAGGAAGGGTGGTGTAAACAGACAGGCGCACCTGCTGTTTTTAACCGATTTGCAATCCAAACGCGTTTCACGCGAGAGGAGAAAAGGTGGTGTAAACAGACAGGCGCACCTGACTGTTTTTAACCGATTTGCAATCCAAACGCGTTTCACGCGAGAGGAGGAAGGGTGGTGTAAACAGACAGGCGCACCTGACTGTTTTTAACCGATTTGCAATCCAAACGCGTTTCACGTGAGAGGAGGAAAGGTGGTATAAACAGACAGGCGCACCTGACTGTTTTTAATCGATTTGCAATCCAAACGCGTTTCACGCGAGAGGAGGAAGGGTGGTATAAACAGACAGGCGCACCTGACTGTTTTTAACCGATTTGCAATCCAAACGCGTTTCACGCGAGAGGAGAAAGGGTGGTGTAAACAGACAGGCGCACCTGCTGTTTTTAACCGATTTGCAATCCAAACGCGTTTCACGCGAGAGGAGGAAGGGTGGTGTAAACAGACAGGCGCACCTGCTGTTTTTAACCGATTTGCAATCCAAACGCGTTTCACGCGAGAGGAGGAAAGGTAGTGTAAACAGACAGGCGCACCTGACTGTTTTTAACCGATTTGCAATCCAAACGCGTTTCACGCGAGAGGAGGAAGGGTGGTGTAAACAGACAGGCGCACCTGACTGTTTTTAACCGATTTGCAATCCAAACGCGTTTCACGCGAGAGGAGGAAGGATGGTGTAAACAGACAGGCGCACCTGACTGTTTTTAACCGATTTGCAATCCAAACGCGTTTCACGCGAGAGGAGGAAAGGTGGTATAAACAGACAGGCGCACCTGACTGTTTTTAACCGATTTGCAATCCAAACGCGTTTCACGCGAGAGGAGGAAGGGTGGTGTAAACAGACAGGCGCACCTGCTGTTTTTAACCGATTTGCAATCCAAATGCGTTTCACGCGAGAGGAGGAAAGGTGGTGTAAACAGACAGGCGCACCTGACTGTTTTTAACCGATTTGCAATCCAAACGCGTTTCATGCGAGAGGAGGAAAGGTGGTGTAAACAGACAGGCGCACCTGCTGTTTTTAATCGATTTGCAATCCAAACGCGTTTCACGCGAGAGGAGGAAAGGTGGTGTAAACAGACAGGCGCACCTGACTGTATTTTAACCAGGGGTGGTGTAGACAGACAGGCGCACCTGACTGTACTTTAACCGGGGTGGTGTAGACAGACAGGCGCACCTAACTGTACTTTAACCAGGGGTGGTGTAGACAGACAGGTGCACCTGACTGTACTTTAACCGGGGGTGGTGTAGACAGACAGGGGCACCTGACTGTACTTTAACCGGGGGTGGTGTAGACAGACAGGCGCACCTGACTGTACTTTAACCGGGGTGGTGTAGACAGACAGGCGCACCTGACTGTACTTTAACCGGGGTGGTGTAGACAGACAGGCGCACCTGACTGTACTTTAACCGGGGTGGTGTAGGCAGACAGGCGCACCTGACTGTACTTTAACCGATTTGGATGGTGTAGACAGACAGGCGCACCTGACTGTACTTTAACCGGGGTGGTGTAGACAGACAGGCGCACCTGACTGTACTTTAACCGATTAGATGGTGTAGACAGACAGGCGCACCTGACTGTACTTTAATCGGGGTGGTATAGACAGACAGGCGCACCTAACTGTACTTTAACCGGGGGTAATTGGACTTACACGCTTACGCGAAGCCGGTTTGAAAATTGGACTTATACGCTACGCGAAGCCAGTTTGAAGATTGGACTTATACGCTTACGCGAAGCCGGTTTGAAAATTGGACTTACACGCTACGCGAAGCCGGTTTGAAAATTCATGATTTATACAATGCAATGCAATGTCATGGAATCCTGGCTATGTTTGCAACTTTCCCTATTCTCCAACAGGGTGACAGACTAGGTTGGTTCAGTTTCCAGAGTTGAGGCGCATACAAGCTATCTCAACCTATGGGGCTGCCATACAGATTTCAAGCTGGGGATACACCCCTGGGTATTTAAACCAGACTTTAGTCTCGGAAATTCCAAACCTTTTGCGTTCTAGGCCTCGGCCATTCGAACTTTAGTTTTCATCGTCGCAGTTGGTCTCCTAGGAACTTATTGCGAACACAACCAAGATAATACACAGGTATGTATAGACAAAATACAGACATATACACAGGTACATACAGTACATACGACACAGATATATATACGACGATATACACAGGTATATACAACACAGACATATACGGACCTATACACAAACATATACGGATATATACACAGATATATATACGGAAATATACACAGGTATATATGATACAGACATATACGGACCTATACACAAACATATACGGATATATACACAAGTGGGGAATATTCTGTTTGGCTGGCGTCAGTGGGAAGATGCCGTTACTGAGAAGGCATATTCCGTTTGCTGACGTCAGCACACGCACGCAAAACACGCAAAAAGAAAGAAAAATCACAAAATAGATGGACATGGAATGCGGGGTTTCGAACCCCTGCCCTCAAGCTCGGCCTCCGAGTCCTTAACCACTGAGCCGCGTCACTCTTGTGACAAAATATACAAACAAATATATATATATATACTATACAAGACATATATATACATAAAACCAAAACGAAAACAAAAGGAAACACTCAATGTGGGGGTCGAACCCCTGACCTCAGGCTCAGCCTCTCACTCTTTAACCACTGGACCTAACAATTGAACCCAAGCCACTCGGGTGACAGAATCAATTCAAACAAATATATATATCTATATATAGGTACACAAAACATGTATATATCAAAACCAAAACAAAAACAAAACAAAGACAAATTCGATGTGGGGTTCGAACCCCTGACCTCGGGCTCAGCCTTTCAATCCTTAACTCACTAGGCCAAACCACTGAACCCAAGCCACACCTGTGACTCAAATGTTCAAAACAATACCTATATTACATAGCTATACAATATATATACATATATGCATACACAACTCTCCCGCGTCTCTTGTCGCGTTTGACACGCGGGCCTTGCTTTTGTGTCGGCTGGCCGACAAAAGCAGGCCTCGATTTGCAGGCTCTCCTCGACCTTCTCCCTCTCTTTGTCTTCTTCTCTTGTCTTCTTCTTCTCTTCCGTATCTCTTTTCTCTTCTTCTTCTCCTTCTCCATTATTGCTCTTCCATCGTCTTCCTCCTTCTTCTTTTTCTCTTCTGTTTTTTGTCACTCTTCTGTGACTGTCTTCTTTTCTGCCATTTCTGCCTTCTTTTCTGCCATTTCTGTCTTCTCTTCTCTTATACATGGCTTCGTCTCGCCCCTTCTCTCTCTTTCCAGATCTTAATGATCCATCAAGCTCCTCTGGGCCAAGTGCCCCTGCTTTCACTCATCACAGTCTTCCCACCCTAACAGTTGAGCAAGTGATGGCTGCTCAAACTGATATTGATGCTAACCACCTCACGCTGAAATCGTGTATGGAAACAGTGGCCGCGGTCACTAATTTGTCTCACCGTCTGCAAAACAAGACGAGTGAGCTACATCGGGTTAATGCCAAACTTAATCTGCTTCAGCAGATGTATAGGGATGCACGAGCGGAGGTTTGTGCGCTGAAGGCAGAGAACAAAGAACTGAAACGGAAGAGTACCTCCATGGAGAGTAGAGAGGTAAAACGACAGACCATTTGTCTGGACCAGTTCGGAGTGCCGGCGTACTTTTCCTTTGATGGTCGACGAAAAGTGAACTCTTTTGCTGAAAACATTGAGGCAGGGCCTTCGAAGAGCGACAAAAAACGGAAGAGCTCGGCGACGGAAGAGCCAAGTAAGTGAAGTTGGCATATGGCCGGCACCGGCGAAGAAGAAGAAGATCTTTTCTTTTCTTTTTTTTTTTTTTTTTTTTTTGTATTTTCTGGTTTTCCTCTTTTTTTTCTGTATGTTCTGTTTTTGTGTTTTTGTGTTTTTTTTTTTTTTTTTTTGGAGTCTCTGTAATCGGGGATGTCCTCCCCTGACTGTAATAAAAAGTTTTGATTTTGTACATCAATGGCGTGACTGGCATATCACTTTGATTTGAGAATCCCTGTATAGATCCAATATATTGCACATAACACATAGCAGGAAAGAGAACAAACACCCTTATGGAGGGTAGGGTTATCCTATCCTAGCTTGAAATGATCTAGGGTTTCACTATTCAGACAAGTGGTATCACACATCCTAGAAATGGGAAAGCATCCTGTCCTAATTTGAAAGGTACTATAGCTCACTATATGTACAAGGTTAGCTCTACCCTAGGGGTTAAAGTCAAGGTGACGTTACCAAAGAGTCCTTTGAGTCATAACCAATAAAGATCCCAGGAAATCAGAAGAGTCAAATAGCCTCTCTTCGGAGTCTGAGAACCTTAGATAGCAAAGCTAGATAGCAAGGCTACATAGCAAAGCTACCCTTTTGACAAATCTCAAAAGGTTATAACACAAGGCCTCTAAAGTATCGTAAAAATAGGTGTAGTGTCACAAAAAGCTTGCCTGTGCTCCCACCAGCATTTGGGCAACACAGGGACTTTAAGTACACCAATGCATGTAATGCAATAAACATATAATTGAAAATAAAAGTCATATCATGGAGTTGGAGTCAAGGTTTCATAAATCCCCAGCAGAGTCGCCAGAAACTGTAACATGCCCGGGGGGTACCCGCGCGCGTTAAACAGTTCGGACTCCCGAGATCTCTTTGATCTCAATGTCTCACGAGTGCAATGTGAAACGTAGATGAGAGTCCAGATTTGGCAACTTTTATTGAAAATCCATTTTATTGCAATTTTGTCAAAAATGGACTGCGTCATCAGATCTCAGAGTCGCCACCTAATATTTTGGGAAATTAAGAAACCCATGACTCGGTGCCAAAGGCCACTGTTCGTCGTAACCAAGGATGCTTGGCTCGGAACCTTAGGTATGAGAGGGGAAGGTCAATAATGAGCACCCCCACTCACCCGATCAAAAGATCGGCCTCTACTAAACCATGATATGACTTTTATTTTCTTTATATGTTCATGTTCTGATTATTTTAGTAAATCCTAAAATTTACTATGTGAAGCATACAAGTATAGACTAGTTTGCTCAAATTGGAACAATTCAACTTCATGTTTGTTTTCCGAAAAGGGTTTGAATTTGCCACTCGACAAAGTGGGCTTAAAACGTACATTTATTGAATTATTCCAATTCAAACAACAAGCCTTCATCCACAGGCATTCATACAGTTATATCACTTAAGCAAATAGCCACATGGTAGGATGCTAAACATAATAAGAAAATCACACACAAATGGGATGGCAAAGCATAAAAACTCACAGATTGACCGACGTCCCTCGAATAGCTACAAAACAAAGGTTAGTAAAATATGCATGATCTTATATACAGGATCCTAATGCAATTCACTCATGAGATGCACTAAAGATTCGGCTTCTAAAATATGGCATGTGAATCATCTAAAAAACATGGGGTAGCGCATAGAATCATAGAAGAATTGATTAAATCCACACATGTAAATATAGCCGAATCTTAATGCATGAGACATAAATGTAAGGCATGGATATGCATGGCATGTCAGATATATACATACACACAGTTAGGGAAAGCGATAAAAGAATGGGATAGAAAGAAGCGGGGTGGGGGAATTATTACAACCCTTGAATATTACAGATCCGATGAGAGAGAGAAGGGATGAAAAATAAAATCCTCACAAACACTCAAAAAATAAAATAAAATAAAATAAAAAATAAAAAATAAAATGAAGCAGGGACACACCACAAAATGAGCCCACTTGAAGCCCATATAAAACCAACTCAAGCCCTGTATATTAACCCACAAATTGAATCCACTTCCTTGAAGCCCAAGCAAAACCAACTCAAGCCTTGAAGCCCATACTGATCCAGGTGAAACCAACTCAAGTTTGGTAGTCCATGTCCATCCATATGTTGGCCTCAAACCCTCACTCCCTCACCCTCTCATGCTCCCCACCGAACCCAACAGCCAAAGCTCTCCCTGAAATTCTTTTGTTACCATCCGTGAGGGAGTTTTGTTACCATCCGTGAGGAGAGAGAGATCAGAGAGAGAGAGTCGTAGAGAGAGAGAGAGCTGGAAGAGAGAGAGTTGCCGAGAGGGAGAAAGGGAGAGCAACCCGTGGGTTGTGCATGGGTGTGTGCATGGCTGGGTTTGTGAGAGAGGAGAGGAGAGGGATTGTGGGTGTGTGCATGGCCAACCGTGAGGTGAGAGATGGGTGGTGCGGTCTCTAGAGAGAGAGAGAGGGAGCCATGCATGGTGGTGTAGGGGAGGCTAGTGTGTTGCTGGGTTTGTGGGTTGTTAGAGAGTGAGAAGAGAGAGAGGGAGGCCGGTTGGGTTGTGTGTGTTAGTGAGGTGTGATCGGGGAGAGAGGGTGAAGCCGTGATGGTATGCATGGGTGTGTGACTGTCCAGGTGTATCAATGGTGATGAGAGAGAAGAGAGGGAGTGGGTGAGGTGTATATCGTGAGGTGGTGGCTCGGTGAAGAATGGGTGAAGTGTATACCGTGAGGTGGTGGCTCGGTGAAGAGTGGGTGATGGAGCCGTGAGGGAGAAGAAAAGTTGGTGTGAACTTGTGTGCAGGTGGGTTGTGCGCTAGGTGTGTGCTTGAATGTTGGGTGTTAGAGAGAGAGGTGAGGGAGAGGGAGCCGTGGGTGTGATGGTGGGTGTCAAGGCCGTGAGTGGGAGAGGTGCATGGGCTGTATAGTGGGTTGAGGTGCATGCATGGTGAGGAATGTTAGAGAGAGAAGGAGATGGCTGGGTGTATGTGTGTGCCTCCCTTCACCCGTGTATCATGTCTGTTAGAGTGAGAGGTGGGTTTTTGGTGTGTGCCATGTCTCTCCTCCGCTCTCACCTTTCTCTTCCGTGTGGTGTGTATCGGTCTCTTCTCACCGAAAGGGCCACCCCCCCATGACTGTGGGTGTCGGTTGCCTTCTCATGTGTGCATGTGCTTCTTAGGAGAGAGACGAATCAGAGAGTTTTTGAGAGAGTGTGGGTTCGTGGGTGTCTTCTTCCTCACCCCTCCTATTGCCGTGTGCTGTCCATCTCTTTTTAAATTGCAACCTGAGAGAGAGATTCGAGACAGCCAGAGAAAGAGAGACAATAGATATCATACAACATTCCCACTAAACTCCCCACTCACTCTTTCTTTCTCTTTAACAAATTCTCCACCATTCCACTCAACAAAATCCACCACCGCCCCATTTTCTTTTCTTTTTATTTTTTTATTATTATTTTTTATTTTATTTATATATATATATATATATATATCAAATGCCAATTTATATCAACACACCTAAAAATTTGTACAAACACACAAAATTATACAAAATAATAAATTCAAATAAAAATATTTCAATTTGACCAAAATAAGTGAGGGTGGTCAAAATAAAATGCCCAAGTCTTAGGGCCGGTCAAAATGGGGTGTCTACAGCGGGACTGTTCAAATCTCGCGAAATACGAAGACAGCGTGACAGCTGCCTTGGGCCAATCAGTGTCTACCACGTATCATTGGAATAAGAAGCGATTCAGCTGCTGTGATTGAAGAGACGTTTTGACCGGACAAGCAGAGCCCGGTGTGGAATTAGCTCGGCTGGATAGGCTAAAGGGTTTAGCTCGGCTGGAAAGGCTAAAGGGTTTTTTAGCTCGGCTGGAAAGGTTAAAATTTTGGCCTGGTTTATAGACAGGTAATCCCTATCATGCTACACAGATGGAATTAAGGGGCAATTGAGAGGGTAATTTATGTGCAAATTGGGTCGAGCTGGGCCGTTATGGGCCTCGGTGCGAAGGGCTGAGTAAAAAGGCCATAAAGTTACTCCGGTCTTGAAGAGGCTTAAAGTTAGTCCGGTCCCAAGCCCTTAAGTTAGTCCGGTCCGAGGGAGGCTTAATGTTAGTCCGGTCGAAGGCTGCTTTGTAGTTAGATCGGTTTAAAGGTGCTTTGAGTTTATACCGGTCATGGCGCAGTGTAACTAGCTCAGTCTAAACCGTGCTGAAAGTTAGTTCGGTTTTGGGCATGCCGTGGTTTGTGGAAGAGGAACTAAGGTAAGGGCAGTGAACCGAACTAAGTATAGTTCGGTTCATTCTGCGGCTAGGTATAGCCATGCTTACTTCGGTTATGGTAGTTCGATCAGGGTAAAACCATCTCACTTGGTTTAAGCAGTGAGGGGGGTGTTGAAGGATAAGCATGATCTTTCAGGAGTATGAATCCTAGGAGGACTCTACATGGAGGAGTAAGAGTCCTACTTGGATTATGCCACACGAAACCTATAAAAGCTCACAAACATCACCTATGGAGAGGTAACACAACTTTGATTCTCGAATACACAGAGCTTTGGTCTATCTGTCTAGTTTGCTGACTTAGGCATCGGGGAGGTTTCCGACACACACCCGCCGACTAGCTCACGTTTGTGTTTTCAGGTGATAAAGCGACGACGTACGGAGGAGCGCAGACTTGATCAACACGATTATACGAGAAGGTTTATTTCTTTCCCGTACACATGGTATGAACGATTAAGTAAATTTTTGATTGAAAATAATTTTTCTAGAGGAACGATTGACACAAACCTTTTGTTAAAACTAAAAATGATGATTTACTTGTTGTACAAATATATGTGGATGACATTATATTTGGTGCTACTAATGAAACCTTGTATAAGGAATTTGCTAAGTGTATGCAATGTGAGTTTGAGATGAGCATGATGGGGGAGCTAAATTATTTCCTTGGGCTTCAAATCAAACAATGTAAGGAAGGAATTTTTATCAACCAAGCTAAGTACACAAAAGAAGTACTCAAAAAGTTTGGTATGTATGACTCAAAAATAGTTGGAATACCTATGACCACATCTATTAAGCTAGACAATGATGAAAAAGGTAAGTCCGTTGATCAAACAAAATATCGAGGTATGATCGGCTCACTTCTTTATTTAACTGCAAGTAGACCCGATATTATGTTTAGTATTTGTATGTGTGTTAGATATCAATCAAATCCTAAGGAATCACATCTCAGTACTGTTAAAAGAATTTTTAGATATCTTGTTGGCACTCAAAATTTGGGACTGTTTTATCCTAGAGATGTTGCATTTGATTTAATTAGTTACTCGGATGCCGACTTTGCCGGATGCAAACTTGATAGAAAAAGCACTAGTGCGCGCTTGTCACTTTCGTGGTAACTCATTAGTATCTTGGTTTAGCAAAAAGCAAAATATTGTTGCTTTATCAACGGCCGAAACTGAATATATAGCTTCCGGAAGTTGTTGTGCCCAAATACTTTGGATGGAACAACAATTGGAGGACTTTGATTTGCATTATGATCATATCCCTATTAAATGTGATAATACTAGTGTCATCAATTTAAGCAAAAATCCGGTTCAACACTCACAAACAAGACATATTGAAATTCGACATCATTTTTTAAGAGATCATGTTCAAAAAGGGGATATTGTACTTGAATTTGTAAACACCGACAAACAATTGGTGGATATTTTCACAAAACCTCTAAGTGAGGATCACTTCAATTTTATTCGTGGCGAGCTTGGAATGTCGATTTCTACTTAAAAAGTTTTGTTATGACTGTGAAACTTGAATTTTTGTTAAAATGATATATGTGTATTGCTACATTGATATGGAAACATTTATATCAATTGAATGCTCTCAAGTCTTTCATACATTTATTCTCCTTAACAGTTTGGTATTCTCAACTGTGTAATTTTTTTTGGGTTCTGCATCTTGAGGTAAAATTAATTTTGCATATATTGATTTTTTTTAAACCCTCATGGTATTTTTTTTTTTTGCATTACCATTCCACCAATACTAACGTCCCATTAAGTTTAATTTCTACTGGTATTATTTTATTTTAATTTATTTTATTATTTATTTATTTTTCTATTAGGCTTAATTTCTTTTATTTTTATTTTTTTTTCTTTCTCATTATTATTTTTTGTTTGGGCTTAATTTTTTTTTTAATTTCATTTTTCAGTACTTAAACATAAAAAAAAAAACAAATCAAAATACAAATATTTACATAAAAAAAAACACCCTTCATTTTTTTACAGCCATACGCCGATTAAAAGAAACATATTTACATTAAAAAAAAAAAAAAACCTTCATTTTTTGTTACAGCCATACGCCGATCTTACTTACTCGCCTCTTCTATCGTTTTCTTCCTCTATTTATCACCTTGGGAGGTCCTTGAAGGCCCTGCCCCCGTGCTTTCGTCAGGAGCGAGCACTCCGCGCTGACTATCAAAAGCCAAGAACGACGTTGCTCCAAATCGAGCCATGGAGGTGGTCTTTTGTTTAAGCTCTTTATTTTCAGCCTTCAGTGCGCCTATCTCTGCTCGCGCATCCTTGTACATGAGCTGGAGCAGAGAGAGTTGGGCGTTGACCTGATGGAGCTCACTCGTCCTTTTCTGCAGACGGTGAGCCAATTTTGTGATTGCAATTATCGTCTCCATACAGGACGTCAGTGTGAAATGATTGGCTTCAATGTTTGATTTAGCTGCCATTATTTGCTCAATCGACATCAGAGGAAGGTTGGGAAGAGTAGGAGCCAGGGCACTCGGCCCAGCAGCGCTTACGGGATCATTCAGGTTCGGAAAGAGAGTAAGGGGACGGGACGAGGCCATGTAGTAGGAGAGAGAGATGTAATCGAAAGGAGAGTTGTTTTTGGCAGCTCTGCTTAGTCTCTTTGTTCTATCTCTCTCACGCAGAAGAAGAAAGTGATGGAAGCGAATGAGGAAGAAGAAGGCGAAGAGAGTGATTAAGAAGAAGACGGAGGAGAAGAAGACAAGAGGGAGAGAGAGCCGAGGTAGCTGATTGACCCATCTTGCTTTTGTCAGTCGGCTGACGCAAAAGCGAGGCCGCGTGTCCGATGGGATTTTCGACGGAAAAGAGAGATGCGAGCGAATCATATATATATATATATATATATATATGTATATATGTTTTGATTATCTATTTTTTTGATACCATTTATGACTATCATTTTCCTCCTCCTCCTCATCCTCCTCCAGATTCTGACCCGTGATTTCCTTTTGATAATGTCACAGGGGGAGAAAACTTATGATGTTATAATGTTATGTATTATCGTATTATTTTCAAATTATAGTATTATTTTCAAACTAATATGATATTATGTATTTATAGTTTGATATCTTAGTTTCATATCATGTCTCTAATTAAAACTTATTTATTACACATGTGCTAACATATGTATTTAGAAATGAATTCAAGGAGCATGATTTGAGGGGGAGATTTTCTTACTCCCAAATCAAATCAAAACATCATTGTGTGCCATCATAAAAAAATGGGAGATTGTTAGACTTATTTATTTTGATGATTTATTTAATTATGTTTTAATTTATTTGAAAGAGCAAAATAGAATCCAAAATTTATTTTGATGATTTATTTAATTATATTTTAATTTATTTGAAAAAGAAAAATAGAATCCAAAATTTATTTTGATGATTTATTTAATTATGTTTTAATTTATTTGAAAGAGAAAAATAGAATCAAAATTTATTTTGACCCATTATTTCTCACCTAAACTTTTATCCTAAATATTGTTTGAATGTATTTAATATTTGCTTAAATTAGGAATTCATTTCAACCCAAAAATAATGCCCAAACCAGAGGTTCAAATAGCCCAAAACAAAGGTTCAAACAGCCCAACACAGCAGCAGACCAAAAGGTTCAAGTGGAAGATATTCAAATTAGTAATGATGGAGTGAAAGATATTCAAATGAATACAACGGCTATAAACGACTATAAATTCAAATGAATACAACGGCTATAAACGGTTATAATTTCTGCTGATCTCTATAATCACTCACATCTATTTTCTGAAAAATTCTCTGAGAAGTGTTCTTCAATTTTTGTTTACATCCTCTTTCAGAAATTATACACTGAGACGTATAGCTTTAAGCCCATCTTTCCTGTGTGAGGTTTACAGAAAAACCAAAGCTTTATTTTTATAGTTATCTTTGAGAGATAATTCTTGTAGTTTTCTGTGAAAGCAAAAGCACATTCTTTTCAATCTTGTAATAGTGTAGTACACTCAGTGATCTTGACTTAGAAAGTCTGTGTAAAATCCGTGGAGGATTGCTCCATCTGTGAAAAGGTTGCTAGCACCTTGTGGAGTTAGAGTATAGTGAAAAATCTCAAGTGAAGATTGAGGAATGATGAAGACCGAGTTGAAGTCGAACCACTATAAATTTGTTTGCATCTTTCTCCCTAATTTCTTTATTTTATTTAAATTGCCATGGCTATATTTCACATTTTCACTATGCTAAAATCATTAACTGACATAGTTGTTAGAACACTTGTTTTAATTATGTTTATTTCATTAACTATATTTATCTATTGTGCTAGTCATAATTTTTATTAGGGTATTATTATTTTTATTTGTAAAAACCTAATTCACCCCCCTCTTAGGTTATCTTTTGGGTAACAAACCCCTTACTTTATTATTATTTACTGGGCTCCCGCTCACTATTTATATTATGTATGTAGGTTATCAGGCGCGAGACCATGCCCAGAGTTAATGGCCTAAGATTTTGTTTTGTTAGCCACCCTTTGCGCCTCCCGAGGAGTTTCCGGATTAAATCAAGTTTAGTAGTTGTTTTTGTGAATGTATAAGACTTTGTTTCTTTTGCTCCACGAACAAGTTTTTTTGTTTATATGTACATGAAGTGACGTGTAATTACTGTATCTTTTGACGTTACGCGTAAATTTATTTAAAGTTTAAGAATATCTATCCCATATATGTCTTTACAGCTCAATGGACTATGTATATTTTATGTATTTGCTTTCGCAGTCCCTAATTATATAATATTATGATAAGAGGCCTTCGGTAATCCAAAGATTACTGACTGATTACGACGCTAAAC
Organism: Camellia japonica; assembly: GCA_030407325.1. Taxonomy (NCBI): domain Eukaryota; kingdom Viridiplantae; phylum Streptophyta; class Magnoliopsida; order Ericales; family Theaceae; genus Camellia; species Camellia japonica. The sequence goes on from JAPPVO010000019.1 coordinate 30,922,185, forward strand.
CTATAGGGGCGGGTTTGGGCCGTGACAGAGTAGTATTAGATCACGTGTTTTACTACAAAGACGAGTCCATATGAGCTTAGGATGTCTTAGTAAGATGTAAGGGCATTCCATCTGCATGTGTAAGTGTGTGTATGTTGAAAGTGAAAACCTAAATCTGATTATGATCACATGATATGGAAACAAATGATCTGAATGTTGTAAAAGGACTATTGGCCTATGTTTATAATATTCTGTTTACCTATAGCAAATGGAAAATACAAGAAGTGATGGAACAACTGAATCATCTGAGGCTCGAATGAGCCACATGGAACAAATGCTTGCAGCTTTAACTGAGGCAACGACTCAACAACAACAGAGGCAACAACCCCTACCTCCTCTGCCAGTCCAAGTTGAGCCGGATAACAATGATCTCATAAATTTAACTCAGAAGTTCCTGAAAATGAAACCGCCGACCTTTTTAGGTGGCATTGAATCGTTAAAAGTGGAAACATGGTTACTTGAAATTGAGAAACTATTTGAAGTATTCCCTTATTTTGAGATTCAGAAAGTCCTTCTGGCCACCTACACTCTGAAAGATGAAGCCTGGAGGTGGTGATTGCTAATCTGAAACAGTAATGGGAATATGACGTGGCACAATTTAATGCAATCTTCTACGATAAATACTTTCCTCAGTATTTCCGGGATCGGAAAGTTTCTGAATTCGAAGAACTTAAACAAGGCAGGATGTTCGTGGCTGAGTATGAGGCCAAATTTACTGAGTTGGCTCGATTTGCTCTACATATAGTGGATACTGATTACAAGAAGGCACGAAAATTTGAAGGCGGACTGGATCTGGAAGTATTTGACTGAGTAGGCGTCTTGAAATTGCCTACTTCTGTGGAACTTTTAGACAGAGCGATAATGGCGGAAGCCACAATAGCAGCAATGAAACAAGCCAAGGCACCAACAACATAATGGAGAAGCAAAAGATTTGGGTCTAATTTTCAAAAAGGCCATTCCTTTTTTGCGAACAAAAAGCAAAATACTGGATCTTCAAGCAGCTTAAGTCAAAGTAGTGAGTCTATGCCAATCTGTTCAGAATGTGGAAGAAAACACAAAAGCATATGTCATCGTGCATCAGGCGCGTGTTTTCGGTGTGGCAAAACTGGTCATATAATGAAGGACTGTCCAATGAGGTTTGACAATGCAAATCATCCAGCAGCAAGTTCAGCCGGATTTACTCCTATAATGAGTCCCAATGCAAGAACTAATACCAGGAATAACACCGGGAATGAAACACTAAGGCAAGGAAGAGTATTTGCTCTAGTACCCAGAGATGTACAGAATACTGAGCCAGTAGTTGTAACGCCCCACTCCCGGGTCGTTAAATACACTAAAATAGCCTAAAAAAAATACAAGTTTTGCTCCCAAAAATAATAACTACAAAATCGTCTCCAAATGGTACAATATCCTCCAAATATTCTATAGCACAATTACCTCCAAAATAAACAATATTACAACTATCTCCAAATTTAATAATTACAATGGTGGGTCTCAAATCTCTATATTAATAAATCTTTCTAATCTCAATTTTGAGCTCCGCTAAAATCTGCTCTGCACCTGAAAAATAAATTAATTCGGGAAGTATACAATACAACAGGAATACAAGACTCAGATATAGAATAAATTAACAGGAATCCAACAATTTATGACATTAAATCAACTATACGATAATCAAGCAATTTACCAAATTACACAACAAATTAACCATAATTTATCTAGGACCAAATACCCGGTCCTACTCAGTACATGACCGGTGAATAAATTCATTTATTCACCCACCTCACCCAAGCTTTACGCTTATCCGGGCATATTGGTGTAAACAATTAATAAGATTCACTCGATCCATGTACGGAGTATTTCCATGTCATTCAGTCAGACAAATCACCATTTTAACACAGAAATATTTGTAGAGTATTTTGCCAAATGATCAGAATATCAACAATTCGACAACAAATGATTTAAAAAAATCTATTAATAATCACAATAATCAAGTGGATTACAAATTGAGGATGTTAAAAAAAATAGAGAACTCTTTGCAAAGAGATTTAAATAGAGCATATTGTATACAACCCGAATTTACCTCAAAATAATTAATTTCATCATCATAAATCTAAAATTGCTCCATAGATCTCCAAAAATAATTTTGATCTCTTGTAAAATTACTAACTCTCAATTTAAAAATTCCTATGTCTAAACTTAAAATTTACATCACAAATGGAGAGAGCCAAAGTAGGAGATATAGAGATTAAACTAAGGGACAGATGAAACAAAAGATGAAAAGGGGCTCAATATATAAGAAAAACAAATGGGTGGTTTGGTGTGGTAAGTGGGAAAAACATGGGCTGTTACCCACAGTTTTATTGTTTTGTTGGTTTTTTTTTTTTTTTTAACTAATAAATTATAACAATAATTATTGAACATCCACAACATTTTTATTCTTAATAAGGTCTTTATTAGTGATTGAATTGGGTTAATTTAAAACTAATTTTTTTTACACTATTATATATTTTAGGTAGATTCTGAATAACATTAATTAATTAATTAATTTATTTATTTATTTTCTTTTAAGAATAATTTAAATATGGGTTTTCATAATCTACCCTCCTAAAAAAATTTCATCCTCGAAATTAATTCGTACCTTTAGACTCGAAAAGTTGAGGGTAATTAGCACGCATCATATCTTCTCGTTCCCACGTTGACTCTTCCATCTCACGATGTCTCCAGAGAACTCGAACCAACGGTATAGTTTTACCTTGTAATTTCTTCTCGCGATGATCTAAAATTTTGACAGGCTTTTTTTCAAATGTCACGTCTTCATCAAGGTTAATTTCCTCCCAATTGATGATGTGAGAAGAGTGTGGCTCATATTTTCGTAGCATAGAGACATGGAAAACATTATGTACTCCAGCCAGTTGAGGTGGTAGAGCCAAACGGTATGCCACTTCTCCTATTTTGTCCAAGATTTCGAAAGGCCCAATGAAGCGAGGTGACAACTTTCCCTTCTTTCCGAAACGAACAACTCCTCGGTGAGGCTGTATTTTTAGAAACACATGATCTCCAACTTTAAATGCTAAAGGTCTTCTCCTTTTATCTGCATAGCTTTTCTGCCTACTCTGAGCGGTCTCAAGTCTTTGCCTAATTAGTTTCACCTTCTCGGTAGTTTCTTGAACTAACTCTGGCCCTAAAAGAGGTGCTTCTCCGACTTCTGTCCAACATATTGGTGACCGGCAAGGTCGTCCGTACAAAGCTTCATACGGTGCCATACCAATACTTGCTTGAAAACTGTTATTGTAAGAGAATTGGACTAGTGGTAAGTGTTTCTCCCAACTACCCTTAAAGTCCATCACACAAGCTCGAAGCATGTCTTCTAAAGTCTGAATTGTTCTTTCTGATTGACCGTCAGTTTGAGGGTGAAAAGCTGTGCTAAAACACAACTCTGCACCCAAGGCTTTTTGCAGACTTTGCCAGAATTGTGACGTAAAACGAGAATCACAATATGACACTATTGAGACTGTTACTCCGTGCAATCTAATGATTTCTCGAATAAATAATCGACTTGAAGATTCGAGTGTGCCTGCTAGTCTTATTGGTAGGAAATGTGACGTCTTAGTTAATCGATCAACCACCACCCAAATGGCATCATGGCCTTGCGGCGACCGGGGTAATCCCGTTACAAAATCCATTGTTATGTGTTCCCATTTCCACTTAGGTATTGGTAAAGGTTGGAGTTTCCTTGCCGACTTTTGATATTCTGCCTTCACTTGCTGACACGTCAAGCAATTAGATACGAATTGAGCAATGTCCTTCTTCATTCCACTCCACCAATACTGTCGCTTAAGATCCTGGTACATCTTGTTTCCTCCTGGATGAACCGCAAAAACCGAATGGTGAAATTCTTTAAGTACTTCCCCTCTTAATTGTTCGATGTTTGGCACAAAAATTCTACCTAAATACCTTAAACTACCATCTTCATGGAGCGTCCAATCCGGTGAAGATTCCCCAGACACTAATCGGGCCTTGATGAAGTCCGCCTCCTGATCAAATCTTTGGGCTTCCAACACTTTGGTAAGAAGTTGGGGTGTTATAACTATTGTAAACAACCTACCCTTCCCATTTTGAGTCTCTGGTTGTAACTTAAACCCATTCACGGTGCTTACCATTTCCCATTCTTTAATTGATATGTTGGCTACAATCTCTCTTGTCTTTCAACATAGTGCATCTGCTACAACATTAGCCTTCCCGGGATGATAAGACAAGGTGAATTGGTAATCTTCAAGGTACTCCATCCAGCGTCTCTGCCTCATGTTCAAATCTCTTTGTGTGAACAAGTACTTTAAGCTTTTGTGATCGGTAAATATCTCAAATTTTTCGCCATAAAGGTAATGTCGCCAAGTCTTAAGTGCGTAGACCACAGCTGCCAATTCCAGATCGTGAGTAGGATAATTTTTCTCATGATTCTTCAATTGTCTTGATCCGTAAGCTACTACCTTCCCGTTGGTGGGAAATGATCAAAAGTACTCGACAAGTAGAGACATTAACTTGGAGACAGTTCGAAGACCTGTTCATGGAAAAGAGAGAGGGAGTGAGAGGGGAAAAGGCTCAACAAGATTACTATATAAACACATGAAGGCTTAACAGGATTTCTATAGATATACATGCATGCCTTTGACGGGTGAGGAGAGTCTAACAAAAAAAAAAAAAATTTAGTAAAAGAAAAAGAAGAAGGGAAGGTTAAGGAACCAAAAATTTTCTACCATTTCATCACCCATTTGAATCCTACTATAATGTAAGAAAACCCTCTAAACCCTCTCATTTCTTTTTATTAGTGAAGTTTTCAGATTATGTCCTTGTGATTAAAATGACTACTTATAAATAGAAATTTTATATATATGTGTAGGAATTTTGTGATGTGTATATCAAGTGTTTGAAGATGTTGATAGTCTTAAAATCATCTTATTATTGTAAAGAAATAAGCTTGCATGTGTAGTTTATACATTTAAAGAGAAGATTGAAAATAATTAATCTGTTTTGAATCTGCCAGAATGTTGCCCGAATTTTCAGACAATTTTATACTCAAAATTTCGAGATGATTTATTCTACAAAGTTGTTGATAATGATATCTAGTTCATCCAGGAATTTTGGCAACACTTTTTGAGCTTTCTACGAATTTATACAAAATTTTAACTAAATCTGAAACTGTGTTGAAAATAATCTGTTTTGAATCTGCTAGAATGTTGCCCAAATTTTTAGACAATTTTATACTCAAACCTTCGAGATGATTTCTTCTACAAAGTCGTTGATAATGATGTCTAGTTCATCCAGGAATTTTGGCAACAATTTTTGAGCTTTCTATGAATTTATACAAATTTTTAACTAAATCTGAAACTGTGAGACAGATTTTACTATGTATTTGAAAATTTATTTAAAATTCTATACTAAGCCAAATCTGGTAATTTCTAACTAAAAGATGAAATTTGAGAAGTCTAGTTTCATGATAAATTTTTAGATTATGGATTTGATCTATAAAATAAAGCATGGAATTAATGTAAGAAAATGTAACAAACCTGTGTCATAAAGATTGCTGGAAATTTTACAGGATTATTTACATCTTATTTTTCTAAAATTCTTTCTGAAAAGTGACCTAAACATCCCTATTGAGTATTCTGTTCAATTGCACGAATTTTAGGATTGTGTAAATAATTTATTTAAAATTTTAATATCTAAGTTATTATGTTCATACCATGATTTAAATTAATTGTCTGTTAAATTTTGGACATTGAATTATTATTGTGTGACATGTATAATGTTTTATGTTGGGAGTTTTTTTTTTGTTGGTATAACATTATTGGTAATTGAGAATTGAATAATTTGTGTTTAATATATAAAGTTACTGATAAAGGATTAATACCGGGTATTCAGGGTGAGCCCTGATTTTTAATAATTTTTAAGTAAATTGTGTTGCGAAACCCTAAGATGGCACGGGGATTATTTGAACCCTTATCGGTATTTAGTTTTAGAATAAGGGTGGATGTGCGGGCGGCGCGCAGGGAAGTTACGTATCCTTGGCAGACCTTTCCCTTGGGGCAGACCACGGATGTCACGGCTTGGGTATATAACTCCGGACGTGGGCATCTTTGGTAGTTCTTCAATATTTGACCAAGGGGGGGTTTCCAAATTAACCATGGCCATGACTTAGTGGTTGGTAAGTTAAACCTCTTTGGCGAGATTTCAAAGGTCACCTAAGTTATTAAAATTATTTGAATTATTTTATTGGTTGTAATTTATGTTTACAATTATATTATTATCTCGTGTTTATAATCTCATTATTTTCTCTAAAAAAGAATGGTAGGTTGGTTATGTTTTCTTACTGTGTTGCAAAACTCGTGGCATATATTTTGTTGCCCTGGCGTTTCATGCCAGATTATGTCGAGGAAGGGACTGAGGCTGAAATCGGAGCTGCTGCTAATATCGAACCTTGGCTAACTTAGAGTCAAGATTTTATCAAAATAAAATCCTGTTATTTCTTGTATTAATATTTAACTATGTTGTGACGTTGTGTGTGAACTTGTAGTTTTATTTTGTTGTTGGACTTTGACTATGTAAGAATTTAAAAGTTCCTAATTAGTAGTTAAAATTTTATCTAGCAAGTTATTGTTATTTAAATCTTATGACGTCAAAAATTTTTTTTGGGACGTCACAGTTGCCAAACCAATGATACATTTGACTCAAAAGGGGGTAAAGTCTGAATGGAACGAGTCTTGTGAAAATTCATTCCAAGAACTCAAGAAAAGATTGACGAGTGCCCCTATTCTCATAGTGCCAGAACATGATATTGGGTACAACGTGTATTGTGATGCTTCCAAAGAAGGTCTGGGGTGCGTATTGATGCAAAATGGCAAGGTGGTGGCATATGGATCAAGGCAATTAAAGAACCATGAGAAGAATTATCCCGCCCATGACTTGGAATTAGCAGCTATAGTTCACGCATTCAAAATTTGGAACACTACTTGTATGGTGAAAAATTTGAGATATTTACTGATCACAAAAGCTTGAAGTATCTGTTCACCTAAAAGGATCTGAACATGCGTTAGAGACGTTGGATGGAGTATCTTGAGGATTACCAATTTACCCTTTCCTATCATCCCGGCAAGGCTAACGTGGTAACAGATGCGCTAAGTCACAAGATTAGAGAGATTGTTGTTAGTTTAGCACTTAGAGAATGGAATATGTTTGGCACGCTCAATGAATTTGGAGTGGAAATGGGAATGTATAACTATGGATTTCGTGGCGGGTTTGCCTCGGTCACCACAGGGACATGACGGCATGTGGATAATGATAGATCGACTAACTAAGACAGCCCGGTTCTTACCTGTCGGGTCATCAAATGCGTTGGATTCACTCAGTAGATTGTTCATCAAAGAAGTGATTAAGTTACACGGAGTACCAATTAGCATCGTGTCTAATCGTCATCCTCAACTCACTTCTCAATCTTGGTAGGGCTTGCAAAAGGCAATGGGAATGAACCTATGCTTTAGCATGACATTTCATCCATAAACCGATGGGCAGTCTGAAAGGACGATACAAACCTTAGAAGACATACTTTGAGCTTGTGTGATGGACTTTAAGGGTAGTTGGGAGAGACACTTACCACTAGTCGAATTCTCTTACAATGACAGTTTTCAAGAAAGTATTGGTATAGCGCCGTATTAAGCTTTGTACGGACAGCTTTGTCAATCACCAATATGTTTGACGGAAGTTGGAGAAGCACCTCTTTTAGGACCAGAGTTGGTTCAAGAAACTACCGAAAAGGTGAATTAATTAGACAAAGACTTGAGACCGCTTAGAGTAGGCAGAAAAGTTATGCAGATTAAAGGAGAAGACCCTTAGCATTTCAAGTTGGAGATCATGTATTTCTGAAAATACAACCTCGTCGAGGAGTTGTTCGTTTCGGAAAGAAGGGAAAGCTATCACCTCACTTCATTGGGCCTTTCGAAATTTTGGACAAAATAAGAGAGGTGGCATACCGTTTGGTTCTACCACCTCAACTGGCTGGAGTGCATAATATTTTACACGTCTCTATGCTACGGAAATATGAGCCACAGCCTTCTCACATCATCAATTGGGAGAAAATTAATTTTGATAAAGATGTGACATTTGAAGAAAAGCCTGTTAAAATTTTGGATTGTCGTGAAAAGAAATTACGAGGTAAAACTATATCGTTGGTTCGAGTTTTCTGGAGACATCGTGGGACGGGGGAGTCAACGTGGGAACGAGAAGATATGATACGTGCCAATTATCCTCAGCTTTCGAGTCTAAAGGTACGAATTAATTTCGAGGACGAAATTTTTTTTAGGAAGGTAGATTGTGAAAACCCGCATTTAATTATTTTAAAATAATAATAATAATAATAATAATAATAATAATAATAATAATAATAATAATAATAATAAATTAATTAATTAATTTTATCCAGAGTTTATTTGAAATATATATTTGTGTATAGGTTAGTTTTAAATTAACCCAATTCAATCACTAACAAAGATTAAAAATAATAATAATAATAATAATAATAATAATAATAATAATAATAATAATAAAAATTTTGTGAGTGTTCAATATTTGTTGTTTATAAATTATTTTAATAAGGATCCAACATGATAACTATTCTTACTAAATAGCTTAGTTCAAAATCTTAGTGTATCAAATTTAAGAAATCCACACAAATACAAATACAAAAAATAAAAAAAAATAAAAAATATTCGGCAGATTTCAGGTGGCAGCATTGCCACTTGGTTTCATGCATGGTGGTATTTGGAAATTAGAAACTTTGACTACATAGAATGAAGAGAGAGAGAGAGAGAGAGAGAGAGTGTGTGTGTGTGTGAGAGAGAGAGAGAGAGAGGGGATGCTCAGCAAATGCATTGTATATATATACATGCATGCTTGCATTTGGTGAGGAAGGAAAAAGAAGAGGACATCTCCAAAAAAAAAAAATTCAATCAAGTTAAGTAGGAGGATAAGAGGAGGAGGAGATTAAGAAAGATATATATATTTTCTACCATTTCATCGTTCCGTTTCAATTCTACAACTAAGTAAGAAAATCCTCTCAACTCTCTCATTTTTTTTTTTAATATATTTGAAAATTTCAGATTATACATATGATAAAATGTCTAAACTTGTAGGTAGGATTTTATTTATAATTGTATGAAAATTTATGATGGTACATCATATATTGGTAGTCTGAAAATTATGATAATGTTGTGGAATTTGGACTTGCATGTGTAGTTTATGCCATTAAAAAGATTATTGAAGATGTTATTTGGCCCTTTAAATCTGCCAGAAAGTTGTATGAATTTTTAGACAATTTTATGCTCAAAATTTGAAGATTATTTCTTCTACAAAGTTGTTAATAATGATGTCTAGTTCATCCACAAAATTTTTCAACAATTATTGAGTTGTTTACGAATTTATACAGATTTTTAACCAAATCTGGAGCTATAGACAGATTTTATTATGTGTTTGAAAAATCATTAAAATTTTTATATTAAACCAAATCTGATAATTTATAAGTAAAAAATGAAATTTGAGAAGTCTAGTTGCATAATAAATTTTTAGATCATGGAATTGATTTTTAAATTTAAGTATGGAATTAATTTAAGAAATTGTGATAAATCTGTGTCATAAACACTCTTGAAATTTTTAAGAATTATTTATAATTTATTTTTGGAAAATGCTTTTTGAAAAATGACCATAACATGTTTATTGAGTATTTTGTAGATTTATATGAATTTTAGAGTTGTAGAAGTAATTTATTTATAATTTTATTTGTTAGATATACATTCTGAAAATTTTGACAGATTAAGGAGGAATAAAAAATTATCTCTTCAATTTTTTATTTATAACTTATTTTTGGAAAATTCTTTCTGAAAAATGACCTAAACATATTTATTGAATATTCTGTACATTTTCACGAATTTTAGAACTGTATAAATAATTTAGTTATAATTTTTATTACCTAAGGTATAACCTGAAAATTTCTGATTCAAGACCATCACTTCAATTATTTATTTGGATAAAAATCAGTTATTGTGTTGGTCTAATTCATCCAATATTGTAAATTAGTAATCCATGTATGGGTGTATTGTGGTTTATTTAATATTGTGCTAGTTTAACCTTATAGATTAAAAGTTCATGCATGTGTGTAATTATGATTTATTTATTTTTTATTTTTGGTATCTACATTATTATTTCATACCATAGTTTAAATAAATTGTTTATTTAAATTTTGTACAATTGTTTATTATTGTGTGACATGTGTAATATTTTATGTTCGGATTTTAATGAGTTGGTATAACATTATTGGTAATTAAATTTTGAATTATTGTGAATATCTCAACGAGTAAAGAGACACAAAATTTAACCAATGATACATTAAAATGTAAAAGTGACGGGGTGAGCTCGGTCTAGAATCTTGCGCAAGTGAGTTGCGAACCCTAACATAGCACGGGAAGGTATTTCGGCTCTTATCGGTGTAGGCAATATAAGGTTAGTGGTGCGGGTGTCACAACATAGACCGTTCCCTTGGGGCAGACCGTGATGTCACGACTCGGGTATGTAACCCTGGTGCATGGGCATCATTGGTAGTTACTGTAAGTAACATTTGAATATTTGACCAAAAGGGAGTCAGAATTGCCCGTGGCCATTACTTAGCGGTTGAGTGGAAATAGTGCTACGCGGGGAGTTACTTAAACTTATGTGATAAACTAAATCTATGAGAATTTAAAAAGAAAAGTGGGCATTTTTCTTATGATGAAATACTGTCTCTGTTTGTCATTTTTATTTATTTATTATCTATTGTTATTATTTCAACTGATGGCATTCCTATTATGCTTATTAAATGTTGCCTGTTATTCTGTTACTACGCATTATTCACTGTGGGTATTATTATCGGGGTGAGTATTTCGGGTTGTAGTATCTTATTGAGCTCGTCGCTCATTGGCATCCTCGTTGCCCTGGCGTTTCATGCCAGGTACCGAAGAAACCGAAGGAAACACCGAGGTGTTGGAAGGCAACATTCAGCCCTGATTAGCTTGAAGCGTATCAAAGTTCCATGAACCATTTTTCTGAGTTTTCTAGTTTTTCTCTAGTTTTTTTTTTTATTTGTGTACTAAGACAAAGTTTTAAGTTTGATTGGAGTTGTAATTTAAGAACTTTTAGTTTTGGTGTTATTAATTAATGGTTGATTGTAAATTTGGTGGCAACATTGATGATGATTCTTAATTAAGAAAATTGATTTTAAGTTTTAAACCTTATTATGATGTCCCCAAATTTTGGCAAATTAAAAAAAAAAACCAGAGAAAAACTAAAAAACTCAGAAAAATGGTTTATGGAACTTTGGCACGCTTCAAGCTAATCAGGGCTGAATGTTGCCTTCCAGCACCTCGGTGTTTCCTTCGGTTTCTTCGGTACCTGGCATGAAACGCCAGGGCAACAAGGATGCCAATGTGCGACGAGCTAAATAAGATACTACAACCCGAAATACTCACCCCGATAATAATACCCACAGTGAATAATGCGTAGTAACAGAATAACATGTAGCATTCAATAAGCATAATAGGAATGCCATCAGTTGAAATAATAATAGTAGATAATAAATAAATAAAAATGACAAACAGAGGCAGTATTTCATCACAAGGAAAATGCCCACTTTTCTTTTTAAATTCTCATAGATTTAGTTTATCACATAAGTTTAAGTAACTCCCCGCGGAGCACTATTTCCACTCAACCGCTAAGCAATGGCCACGGGCAATTCTGACTCCCCTTTGGTCAAATATTCAAATGTTACTTACAGTAACTACCAATGATGCCCACGCACCAGGGTTACATACTCGAGTCATGACATCACGGTCTGCCCCAAGAGAACGGTCTATGTTGTGACACCCGCACCACCAACCTTATATCGCCTACACCAATAAGAGCCGAAATACCTTCCCGTGCCATGTTAGGGTTCGCAACTCACTTGCGCAAGATTCTAGACCGGGCTCACCCCGTCACTTTTACATTTTAATGTATCATTGGTTAAATTTCGTGTCTCTTTACTCGTTGAGATATGCACAATAATTCAAAATTTAATTACCAATAATGTTATACCAACTCATTAAAATCCGAACATAAAATATTACACATGTCACACAATAATAAACGATTGCACAAAATTTAAATAAACAATTTATTTAAACTATGGTATGAAATAATAATGTAGATACCAATAAATAAATAAATAAATAAATCATAATTACATACATGCATGGACTTTTAATCTATAAGGTTAAACTAGCACAATATTAAATAAACCACAATACACCCATACATGGATTACTAATTTACAATATTTGATGAATTAGACTAACACAATAACTGATTTTTATCCAAATAAATAATTGAAGTGATGGTCTTGAATCAGAAATTTTCAGGTTATACCTTAGGTAATAAAAATTATAAATAAATTATTTATACAGTTCTAAAATTCGTGAAAATGTACAAAATATTCAATAAATATGTTTAGGTCATTTTTCAGAAAGCATTTTCCAAAAATAAATTATAAATAATTCTTAAAATTTCCAAGAGTGTTTATGACACAGATTTATCACATTTTCTTAAATTAATTCCATACTTAAATTTATAAATCAATTCCATGATCTAAAATTTTATTATGAAACTAGACTTCTCAAATTTCATTTTTTGCTTATAAATTATCAGATTTGGTTTAATATAAAATTGTTAATGATTTTTCAAACACATAATAAAATCTGCCTATAGCTCCAGATTTGGTTAAAAGTATATATAAATTCGTAAAAAACTCAATAATTGTTGAAAACTTTTGTGGATGAACTAGACATCATTATCAACAACTTTGTAGAAGAAATCATCTTCAAATTTTAAGTATAAAATTGTCTGAAAATTCATACAACTTTTTGGCAGATTTAAAGGGCTAAATAACATCTTCAATGATCTTTTTAATGGCATAAACTACACATGCAAGTCCAAATTCCACAATATTATCATGATTTTCAGACTATCAATATTTAATATACCATCATACAATTTTTATATAATTATAAATAAAATCCTATCTACAAGTTTAGACAATTTATCATATGTATATAATCTTGAAAATTTCAAATAGAAAAAAAAATGAGAGGGTTGAGAGGGTTTTCTTACTATGTTAGGTTGCTAATGATTTATCATCCGAATTTGATTTATGATTCTGATCGTAAGATATGACCGTCCTGGCTCCATGATCGCCTTGCTGAAATTTCACATTAATCGGACGCGATCTCACCGTTGATCTTCCATTGGATTCTCTTAGAACTTTTAGTTGTTGATCATCATCTTAGACTTAGAATTTGAAAGATCTAACCCCAAAAATGGATTCTACACGTCGAAAAACCTAAGGGTGGTCATCCCCAAAGTCATAGGACCACTCGATTAACCTAAAGGTACTAGGATGCACCGTAGCACCATGGGCCGAGAAACGCTGGATAAAATTCAATTCTTCTTCTCCAACAGCCGTAGCATGCACGAACAGAAACCCATAAATTTAGTTTCAATGTCACCGGTTCAAATGCTTGTATCTTCTTCATCGTAACTCCGTTTTATCTTATTTTTCTGTCATTGGATTCATCTTACGGCCTAGTTTTTGGTTCACTACTCACACGCCTCGTTTCGTCTCTTTTTGCATGCCATCGGATCTCCAAAATTTGACAAAAAAATAAGATTATTTTCCTACCGTCTCGGACATTCTTTTCGAACCATGTTTCGGACCCCATAACTTTCTTAATTCTTAACGGTTTTACTTCATTCTTTCGCCAATCTCTTCAACTTACTTCGTACTTCATCTTACATGGCCTATTTTTCTCACTTCTTCCAGGAATGGATGGTTTTGGCATGCCGAAAGTAAGTCGAAAACCAACTTTTGAACTTTAAAATAAACTTTTCTAACTTTCTTTCTTTCTCCTCCATCTTCCTTCTTCTTCTCTTTCTTCACCTACAACACTTTGTGAATGGTGAAATAGGTGATGGTGGTGGTGGTGGTGGTCCGACGGTGCGCCAATGGTGGTGAAGTTCGCGGGTTGGTGGTTCGGATGGTGATAGTATGGGTTGAGGCCATGGCTACGGAGGTCGGGGGGAGGAGGAAAAACATAGATAAGGAAGGAGAAAGAGAGTTTTGAGAATGAGAGGTGGATGGAGAGAGAGAGAACCGAGAGAGATAGAAAAAGATGAAACGGAGAGGGAGAGAAGGATGAAACTGGAAGTGAAGCAAAAAATGAGGAAATGTGAGGAAAAGTTAGGCTCAATTTATTTATGATGAAGACAAATTAAAAAGAAGGGAGGTGTATAGCTTGCATGTCCACCACATTTTCTTTACAGAAAATGATTGCACGTGGAAGGTGGGAGGTGAGAAAACATGGGGAGCAAGCCCATGGTTTCTAATTGGATTTTAGTACAGAAAATATTAGGTTTCAGTGTAATTTGATTACAAAAAAATATAAAGAAAAATATAATAAAAATATCATACGGCTCATAAATTAATATTGAGTAATAATATAAAGTCAAAAATATTTTATTTTATTTTATTTTGAATAAATTTTCAGTATAAAAATATACAGAATATTAAATTCAAAATATTGTGAATAATTATTTAAGAAAATTAAAAATATATATATTATTTTTATTATATAAAAATACAGGGTTTCACAATCTATCCCCCTTAAAAAAATTTCGTCCTCGAAATTTAAGTTGTTCTTAGTTTTTGAAAAGTTGTGGGTAACCAATGGGCAAACTCTACTATTATGTTACAACAATGATTCATCCCCCCTTTTCCCCCCACCCCCTTTGACCCCCTCTCTCTCTCATTGGTCCTCTTTTCTTTTTCTTTTTCTTTTTTTTCCTGCTCCTCCAATCACCACCCGCCACGTGGCAAAGGGGGGTGAGGGGGTGACCCCCAAAAAGGGGTCCCAAGCATTATTCATTATGTTATTAGTTTCCAGTCTTAACTCATTCACATCCTCTCCCATTTTCCATTCCACACCACGTGTGCACATGGACATTAGCATATTTCATTGAGGCTCCAGCACATCACTCACATGTACACACACAGCAGATTTCTCAATACACCCACACCCATAAACACTTTCACTTCTAGACTCTTACATAATTCAATTTATGTTTTTGCTTAATTTAATTGTGCAACACTTAATTTTAATAAATCTTGATTAACACATAATTAAATTAATCAAACCTAACCACAAATCCCACATAATTTAATTTGACTTCCATTAAGGCCCAATTAATTTTGTTTAATTTATATATCATTCTGAATGAGATTTCAAATCAAACCCCCAAAAGACTCCAAATATCAAATTAAACTTATTGAGCTCATCAATTTTGGTTTCTCAAACCTTTAAGGCCTTTAATTTCAGATCAAACTCAAAATGTCCATCTATAAATTACATATTCAATTGAGCACCTCATAAATAAATTTAATTCATAATAATCTAAATTCTCAATCCTCGCAACTCAATTAACTCCAATTCGGACTCAATTGATCAAACCTTAGTTTTATTAAACTGAATCAAATATTTAATTACACTATCATAGGGTCCAATACTTGAAATTAAACTGATTTAACTTATCAATTTCACCTCCTTAGGCTATTTGAACGTTCAATTTCTAATTCTAAAATAAATCCTTAATAAAATAATTTATAAATAACAAATATTGAGCACCCACAAAGTTGTTATTATTATTATTATTATTATTATTATTATTATTATTATTATTATTATTATTATTATTTTATTTTTATAATATCATTGTTAGTGATTGAATTGAGTTAATTTAAAACTAACTTTTACACTAATATAGCGGCCGTAACGCGTTCGAAACGCAGTCTTAAGAATATCTTCCTCCTGAACACGCAAAAAAAAAAAAAAAAAAAAAAAAAAAAAAAAAAAAATGCATGGATGTGGTGGGGATACGAGGTTTCGAACCCCTGTCCTCAGGCTTAGTCTCTTGCTCTTTCAACCACTGAGCCGAACCACTGAACCCAAGCCATTCTTCTGACCAAATATGCAAACAAATGTATATAATACATAGATATAGAATTCATATACATATATGCATACAACTCTCCCGCCTTTTTCTCTTCCTTCGAAAACCGCGTTTGATACGCGGGCTTGCTTTTGCGTCGGCTGGCCGACAAAAGTAAGCCTCCTTGATTTGCAAGCTCGCCTTGGCTCTCTCTCCCTCTTTGCCTTCTTCCATTCTGTCTTCTTCTTCTTCATCACTCTTTTCTCTTCTTCTTAACGACTCTCTTCTTCTGTCTCTTCTCTATCACTCTTTCATCCCCTTCTTCTCTTCCTCTTCTATTTTCTGCCATTTCTCTGCGACTTGCTTCTTTCCTCTCTCTTCCTATACATGGCTTTGTCTCGCGCCCTCTCTCTCTTTCCGGATCTTAATGATCCATCGAGCTCCTCTAGGCCAAGTGCCCCTGCTCTTACTCATCATAGTCTTCCTACACTAACAGTTGAGCAAGTGATGGCTGCTCAAACTGATATTGAGGCCAACCACTACACGTTGAAGTCGTGTATGGAGACAGTGGCCGCGGTCACTAACCTGTCTCACCGTCTGCAATACACAAAAATATTTGTAGAGTATTTTGCCAAATGATCAGAATATCAACGATTCGACGACAAATGATTTTACAAAATCTATTAATAACCACAATAATCAAGTGGATTACAAATTGAGGATGTTAAAAAAAATAGAGAACTCTTTGCAAAGAGATTTAAATAGAGCATATTGTATACAACTCGAATTTACCTCAAAATAATTAATTTCATCATCATAAATCTGAAATTGCTCCATAGATCTCCAAAAATAATTCTGATCTCTTGTAAAATTACTAACTCTCAATTTAAAAATTCCTATGTCTAAACTTAAAATTTACATCACAAATGGAGAGAGCCGAAAGTAGGAGATATAGAGATTAAACTAAGGGACGGATGAAACAGAAGATGAAAAGGGGCTCAATATATAAGAAAAACAAATGGGTGGTTTGGTGTGGTAAGTGGGAAAAACATGGGCTGTTGCCCACAGTTTTATTGTTTTGTTGGTTTTTTTTTTATATTGTTTCTCTACGTGATGGGGAAATTTAGAAAAAAATTGATAAATTCATTATTAAATGAGAATAAATAACAATGATAGATATAAAAGAGATGTGATGAATACAAATAAATTATTTTATTTTTAGATTTCTATTTAAAAATCTCACCACTAAATTATTATAGTAAACCACGAATACCACTCACTAAATATTAATACTTCAAAATACAAGATGTTACAGTAGTGTCAGGTATAATTTCTATCTGTGCACAAAATGCTTATGTACTAATTAATTCTGGTTTTACGCGATCATTTGTATCGCATGTTTTTTCTCGAAAGTTGGCTAGATCATTGGAACCTATGAATTGCAGACTATCTGTGTCTACACCATTGGGAAGTTCTATGATGACTATCTGTGTCTACACCATTGGGAAGTTCTATGATGTGCACTTATTTATATCCTGCGTGTGATGTTTTGATTGGTGATATGATATTATACGTTGACCTACTGCCTTTGAGCATTGACCACTTTGATTGTATATTGGGCATAGATTGGTTGTCGAAATATTGTGTCACTATTAATTGTGTGAATAAAACTATCACGTTTAAACCACTTGGTATACCTGAGTTTATTTTCACTAGGAATGGGGTAGTTCCTCCACCATACTTGATTTCATATATGAAAGCCACAAAATTATTGAGAAAAGGTTGTCGGGGCTATTTGTGCAGTGTGTTGATTGTGCCTTCGGATAGCACCAATGTGGAAACTATTCTTGTAGTTTGTGAATTTCCTGATGTGTTTCCTAATGACTTACCCAGAAACCTAATTGATAGGGAAATTCAGTTTACCATTGATGTAGCACTTGGAACATAACCTATCTCTAAGACTCCGTATAGAATGTCAACTTCTGAACTGAAAGAATTAAAAGTTCAACTCCAAGAACTCTTAGACAATAAATTCATCCATCTGAGTACCGCACCTTGGGGAGCCCCAGTGTTGTTTGTTAAAAAGAAAGACGAATCTTTGAGACTATGCATTGACTACCGTGAGTTGAATAAAATAACTGTGAAGAACAAATATCCATTACCTTAAATAGACGACTTGTTTGACCAACTCCAAGGAGCCCAAGTATTTTCTAAAATAGACCTTAGATTCGGGTATCACCAGTTAAAGGTCAAGACCGAAGACATAGAGAAAACTACATTCAGAACTAGATATGGACACTATGAATTTTTGGTAATGCCATTTGCGGTAACTAATGCACTTGCGGCGTTCATGGATTTAATGAATAGGGTATTCAAACAATTTCTGGATGAATTTATTGTTGTCTTTATTGATTAAATATTTATTTATTCCAAAAGCAAGGAAGAACATGAGAATCATTTGAGAACTGCCTTACAGATTCTGAGGGAAAAGAAGTTATATGCAAAATTTTCCAAATGTGAGTTTTGGCTGGACAGCGTAGCCTTTCTAGGCCATGTAATCAATAGGGATGGCATATCGGTAGACCCATAGAAAATTAAAGCTATTGTGGATTGGCCTAAACCGACGAATGTGTCAGAAGTTAGAAGTTTTTTGGGACTTGAAGGCTACTATAGAAGATTTGTGAAAGACTTTTCAAAACTTGCTATGCCTTTGACCCAGTTAACCCAGAAAAATGTATCATTTGATTGGAATGATCAGAGAGAGTTTGCCTTTCAAGAGTTGAAGACCAGATTAGTAACTGCACCGATTTTGACTTTGCCTAATGGTACTGATGGGTTCAGATTTACAGTGATGCATCCTACAAAGGTTTGGGCTGTGTATTAAGGCAAAATGAAAAGGTAATTGCTTATGCTTCTCGGCAACTCCGACCATATGAAAAGAATTACCCAACTCATGACCTTGAATTGGCAGCTGTGGTATTTGCTTTGAAAATTTGGCGACATTATTTATATGGTGTGATTTGTGAGGTGTACACCGACCATAAAAGTTTGAAATACTTCTTTACTCAAAAAGAACTGAACATGAGACAGAGAATATGGCTGGAATTGATCAAAGATTATGATCTACATATTTTATACCATCCGAGAAAGGCTAATACTATGGCAGATGCCTTGAGCCGAAAGTCAATGGGAAATTTGTCATGTTGGCTCACCAGTCAGAAAGAATTACTATGTGATTTGGAAAAGAATGAGATTGAAGTTATAATGCGAGAACAGGACGGGATCTTAGCCGCCATCTTTGCCCAACCTGCAATCATCGAAGAAATTAAAGAGAAACAACTGCAAGATGAGTTCTTGAAAAAGATCGTGGATAAATTGACTCAATACCAAAGCCCGGGTTTGTATTTGAAAACAATGTGTTGAAATTTCAGAATCATCTTTGTGTGCTGGATTGTTCTGAATTAAGGAAACATATCATGACTGAAGCTTATAACTCCAAATTTGCCATGTATCTGGGAAACACAAAGATGTATCATGATTTGAAATAGAATTTTTAGTGGCCTGGAATGAAGAAGAGCATTGCAAATTTTATGGCCCAATGTTTATATTGCCAACAAGTCAAAGTTGAACATCAACGACCCTCTAGTTTATTACAACCGCTTCCAATACTGGAATGGAAATGAGAGCACATTACCATGGACTTCATCATGGGATTGCCTCGTTCTTCTCGAGGTATGGATTCTATCTGGGTTATTGTTGATCGTTTAACTAAGTCCGCCCATTTTCTGCTTGTTAAATCTTTGTATAATGCGGATAAGTTGGCTAATTTGTATGTCAATGATATTATGAAACTACATGGAGTTCCAGTGTCTATAGTATCTGACAGAGACCCAAGTTTACTTTAAGATTTTGGCAGAGTTTGCAACAGGCCTTGGGGATTGAATTGAGATTAAGCAACGCTTATCATCCACAAGATGGCCAATCAGAACGGAACATTCAAACATTGGAAGACTTGTTACAGATGTGTGTATTAGACTTTCAAGGCAATTGGGAGACTTACCTTCCTCTGGCCGAATTTGTGTATAATAATAGCTACCATTCAAGTATTAGTATGGCCCCATATGAAGTTTTGTATGGTAGAAAATGTCGTTCTTCGATCTATTGGGCTGAGGTAGGTGACAGACCTTTATTGGGACCGAAACTAGTATAAGAAACAATTGAAAATATGAAATTGATTCGTCAAAGACGGAAAACTACACAAAGCCGCCAGAAGAGCTATGCCAATGTCCAAAGAAGAGACAGGGAATATGAAATCGGGGATCATGTATTTATCAAAGTGACTCCAATGAAAGGCCAGACACGGTTTGGCGTGAAAGGAAAATTGGCACCAAGATATGTTGGACCCTAGAAAATATTTGATATTCGAGGTTATCAGTGACGTAGCAGGTAGCTTTACCACCAGTTATGGAACATATGCACAACGTATTTCATATTTCTATGCTTCGGGATTATTTGAGAGATCCACTGTATGTGATTGAGCCAACTTATGTACTTCTAAATAATTATTATACATATGAGGAGAGGCCAATGCAAATTGTGAATTGCCGAGTTAAAAGATTGAGAAATAAGGAAATTCCGTTAGTGAAGGTTGATTGACAGAACCATGGAGGAACTTATGCAACTCGGGAGACAGAAGAAGACATGATGAGAAGATACCTTGAGTTGTTTCCTTTGAATCCGGTGTTCTTCCAGAATGAAAGTAACTCGAGTTTGGAGGACTAAACTCTTTAAGGGGGAAAGACTGCAACAACCCCGACTCATGATTAACGTTAATCCATGCTTAATTATGGCAAATAAATAATTAAAGTAAAATTTTGCATCATATGTTGCCTTATGTATGTATTTATATCTGGTTAACGTAGAAATATCTGTTCATGTTTCTGTCTCAGTTTGCGAATTGAAAGCCTTATTGGCATCTGATTCAGAAATTGACTTGATTTTTGTGTTAATAAAAATTTTTAGAATATTATGGTAGGTTTAATTAAAATTCGATTCAGAATGATTAAATTAGATTAATTTAAAGCTCACTTGATTAGCTTTAATTAACCCTTATTAGGCAAGCCTATATAAGGTTTCTTATGTACTTCCACTCATTTTTTTTTCATATCAACACATTTTGAGCTCACACACACACAAACATGTAGAGAGAGAGAGAGAGAGAGAGAGGTTAGGGGGAAGTCTTCAAGCAAGGGATTTTCTAGAGAATTAAGGAGAATTAAAGAAATTGAGCAAGAACTCACTAGGATTCAAGGAGTTGAGAACCTAAGGTATGAAACCAAGCTTTTAGTTATGTAATTAGGGTGCTTAACTCATGCATTCAAAAGGAATTAAGTGAGTTGGGGCAAGAATTAAGCTTAATGAAGTAGAAGAGAAGAGTATACACACATGCATGTGCATTACATTGCATTTAAAGCATGTTGTCTAAGAAATTGTCCTATGCATGTTCATATTTTGGTTGTAGTCTAAGAATTCACCATGGTTTTTAGAAGAATATTTCATTTGATCATGTTTTGGAAGTTATGACCTTAAATGAATACATGCATGACATGTTCACATCATGTTCTACATTTCAAGTTGAATGTTGCACAATTAACATATTTTTGGGCCTTGATTTCATGAAATGATCTTTAAACCTTCATATTTTACAAGTTTACATATGTTGTCTCAAGTTTTGGGCCTAAAAGGATGTGAATTGTAGCCTTGGATTTGAATTTGGAGTTGAGAAGAGCAATCTGGAAATCCCAGATTTCGCCTCTCCGCTCGAGTGACCGATTCTCCGCTCAAGCGACCACTCTGCGATTTTACACTTCCGCTTGAGCGACCAAAAGTCCGCTCGAGCGTAAAATGCATGCTCCCAGAAGTTCTTGTGTTTTGCAGACCGCTCAATTGACAAAAGGTGTAGTTGAGCGAAGGCATGTCCCTCACGCTCGAGCGAGTGTCGAACGAGTATCGAGCGAAAAAATCAAGCAACCAGCAATTTTGCTAAAGTTTACAGGCTGCTCGAGCGACAGAACTTGTACTTGAGCGACCACTCACATTTTGCATATCTGCTCGAGCGTAGGAAGCTGCGCTCAAGCAAGGTCCCTGTTTTCAACAAGTTTTGTTAAGTGTTTTCAAGTGCATTTGTGCATCCTCATTCCATCCTAGGCATACCTAAGCCAAGTTTAAGACACCATAATGAGGATAAAGAAGTAGAAACACACCAAGACAAGAAAGAATCAAGTTAATGATTCCGGGTGTGTAATTTAGTACGTATTTATTCTGTATCTGTGTAGGTCACGTGCCACAAGATATCTGAATTGCCTACTCTATCCGTTTACTTGGAGCTATCTGTTATTTGTGAGTAATAACTTAATAAAGTTATGTTCAAGTTAAACTATTTTCTATGTAAGGAATAAGATCTGTTCTATGAATGCCATGTTTTATACTATGAATGATTGTTCAACTCGGACAAATGTTTGTAGTATTTATGCTATGATTCAAGTATGTTATCTGTACCCGGACCGGAAGTTCCTTGTGGAACTGACAAGTTATCTGTACCCGGTTGGAGGTTCCTTTATGGAACTAACAAGTTATCCGTTTCCAGTCTGGAGGTTCCTATATGGAACTGACAAGTTATTCGTACCCGGCCGGAGGTTCCTCTATGCAATTAACAAATATAATCTATAATGCTCTGTATATGATCTGTTAGCGCTAACGGATGAACTATGTATGATTAAGCATGAATTCTAATTTCTGTCAAGGACTCAAACAAGAACACGAATACGAATCTATTCTATGTACAAACACAGTTATGGGACATCATTCATTTAACCCTTTACTTTGTTATTATTCGCTGGGCTCTCGTTCACTATTTATATTATGTATGTAGGTGATCAGGCGCGAGACCAGGCCTAGAGTTGATGGCCTAAGATTCTGTTTGGTCAGCCACTCTTTGCGCCTCCCCGAGGAGATTCTGGATTAAGTCAAGTTTAGTAGCTATTTTTGTGAATGTATAAGACTTTGTTTCTTTTACTCCACGAACAAGTTTTTCTGTTTATGTGTACATAAAGTGACGTGTAAGTACTGTATCTTTTGATGTCACTCATAAGTTTATTTAAAGTTTAAAAATATCTGTCCCATATATGTCTTCACAACTCGATGGATTATGTATATTTTATGTATTTGCTTCCGCAGCTCCTAATTATATAATATTATGATAAGAGGCCTTCGGTTATCCAAGGATTACTGGCCGGTTACGACACTAAACCTATAGGGGCGTGTTTGGGTCGTGACAAAAATTATCAAACAACCTAATTCTATGAAAAAATTTAAATGAAAGATTGATCAAATTTGAATTTATAATTATTAAATATTTTTAATAAGCCGTTAATTTCTTATTCAGGTTCTAGTCTAATCTGGTCTTAAATAGTTTTTCAGATATAAATATATTTTAATATTAATACAATCAATGTTAGACATATTTGAAGAAGGGTAAATTATATCGATAGTCCACTTATTTTGTCTCTTGTGTCAATTTGGTCTCTATAATTTCAATTAGTTTGATTTGTACCATAATTTTAGATTTTGTATTAATTTCGTCTAATTGATAATGTCGGTTAAGATTTTTAAAAGAAAATTGTTATTTAGTTGGTTGAGATTAACTTACTGAGTTGAACAAGTTTATAATTTTGTCTATAAAAGTACAACAGATTCTACTAATGTATGTATTTTTTATAAAATAAAATAAAAAACTAGCAATTATAACAATTGGATCAAATTGAGACAAAATTATAAATTTAGGGTCAAAATTGAGCAAATTAAAATTGCAAGGACAAAAATTACACAAGAGTTAAAATATAAGGATTACCAATGTAATTTAGCGTTTTAGGAATAAGTTCATAATTTCTTAATTAATTTTGAAATTGTTAATAAATATACCAAACAAATATGTACATATTTCCTATTTTTGTTATAAATTTTTTAAAAAAAATATATTTACTAATTAAAAATTAAATAAATAGGTAAGTCTACTAACTGATGGATTGGGCATGAACTAGACGATTCTCTAAGGACTAGGCTTAAATCAAGAATTATTGGCAAAAATAATCAACTTGAACTAAATTTTATTGGCTACTTTTTAGTGTTTGATATTAGAACCCCCAAATTAGTTCATAACAGTCATGAACTGATAAACTATGATATAATTTAAATATAAAATTTAAATTTATTAGAATTAGAATATGACCAACAATTTAGGGTGGCTTTATTTAAAATAATTTTTTTATACATAAACATATATAACTATTCATTTAATTGTTTTAAACATATATATATATATATATATATATATATATATATATATTTAAACTATAGTTCAAGCTTTTTAATACGTATGCATAAAATAAGTCCATATTTCTTATTTTTATTATAAAAAATATTTACAAATATTTATTTACTAATTTAATAAATAGATAGGTCAAATGATTCACATAAGTTGGGAACAAAATAAGACAATTTTTAATAATTAGGTGAAGAACAAGTTACTGTAAATCTAATGTTAAGCCTAAATTTAATATCACAAGTGAATCCTAATTCATTTTTATGTAAATCTTATTACATAAGACAAATTATAATTTTTAGACTTCACAAAATATGAAAAAGTTACTATATTGACAAATGTAATTTACCACTATCATATGATAAATTAAATTTACGAAACTCATAAGACGAAATGTGTTTATATTTTATCATAAATATAATTTTTGTGATTTATTTTTTAATTTTTATCACTTAAATTATGACATATATTTGTTATTAAGAACTTAGACCACACAATTAATGACATAAGCATAAAAACAAAAAAAAGAGGATAAATTACAAATACACCCCTTGAGATTTGCTTAAAGTACAGATTGCCCTCTGTGATTTAGAAAATTACAAATACCTCCTTATTAGTATTTTTCATTTAACAGAATTAACTTTAAAAAATGAAATTCATAATTGCTCTCCTATACAATAATAAAATTACATAAATTATTAATTGAAACATATTTCTAACATCATTAAAAACTGTTAATTGACTTGATGATTTATTAATAAAAGGGGCAATTTGTTATGAAATTAGAAACCTCAGGGGGTGGAATGTAATTTCCAAAACCACAGGAGGCAATTCGTATTTTAATCAAACCTCAGGGGGTGTATTTGTAATTTACCCTTAAAAAATTCTTTTATATATAATAGTGATAAAAATAAATAAAATTTAATTGATTCTAAATTATTTTTGCTAAATATTGTAGATAATTTTTTTTAGATTATCATTTAATTTTAAAAATTAATTTTTGATTATTTATTTATACCCGTGCATAGCACGAGTAATTATGCTAGTTCACTTATTAACAAAATTGGTCATTTGTTATGCGAATATGATTTATGTATTAATAAAATTAGTCATTTGAATATATATGTGCGTGTGTGTGTGTGTGCGCATTTTTTTCTGCTTCTTTATTAGTTCAGGTAAATTATCTTAGTAGTTTTTTTTTAGATGAGAAAGTTATCTTAATATTTTTTTTATATTTATCTGTTGAGAAAAACTACACACCATAATTTTTATATTATAAATTTAGAAGAAATGTTAAAAACTCATAAATTCACTCAAAATGATATGGTAATAGAAATGGAGTCTACATCATTAGATGTATGAAAAATAAAAAACTGATACATATCATACCACATAATTATATCATATAGCTAATGATTTATACTATTTAATTTCATAAAATAATATTTTAATTTTAAAAAAAATATCAAAATACAAAATTTAAACATACTGTAATAACATACCCTTTTAAAATAGTATATATATAATTCAATTAATATATTTTATCATTTTATATTTTTATGTGCATTTATGGTAAATTTTTGAGAAAATAGTAGAATCAAACCAACCAATCGAAATTTTAATATTTTGTTATTTTTATCACACGGTAGGATATATTTTAATTTTGAAAATTGTTACATTTGTACCAATCTAATAGATGGAAATATTATATTTAAATATCTTTTATAGTATAATTTTTTAATATTAATAATTTTTTAATATTAAAATATATGTGCCTAATACTATATGTTTTGCAATAACAATTAGAGAGAGTGAGATGTTTATAGAACAAGCCTCTTTCTCTCTTTATTTACTCCCGAAGGGAGACTTTACAAATTTCTATTAAATCCTTAACAGCCTCTCGTAAATTCCGGCCTATTTTGGGAAGTTTTTACACTAAATTAAAAAATTGACAAAATCAATCATAACATGTGATCGGTTTCAATTCTTCAATAAAACTAAAGAACTCAATTTAGTGCTAAATTTTCTGACAACTGGATCAAATTGAGTGGATTACACTCCTTATCTATACAAATTTACATACATATAGAACTGACAGTATTTAAAACGTAATATAAAAAAGTGATTTAAAAATATAAAATACATTCAAAATAATATGATAATAATCTGTATAGAATTACAAAGACAATAATATATGTTTTGATTGAAAATAAAATAATCAACTCATTATGTATAGAATTCTGGTCGTATATTACTAATCAACAACATATAGCAGTAAGTAAAAATGGGAGAACAAACAACTCGATGAGGGCATGAATGTGAATTGGATACAACACAAAGCCTAAAGAACAGAAGAGTTGGACAAAGAAGAAGAAAGGACAAAACAAAAGGTAGGAGAGAGAAAGAGAGACAGTCATGCAAAACAAGAGAGAATAATGAAAAAAAGAGAGGGTGGTGAAATGTGGCGGTGTGTATAGCTAGCAAACACACGCATCATGCAGCGATCCCAAACTGCCTGCGACCGCGAGGCGCCACATATTTTTCAGGAAAAATACAACCCCACCCACCCCCTAATGCTCCAACTTTCAATCCTCGTTTTCAGATCCCAGAGAAGTTATTCTGTGGATATGAAAATCTATGGTTCTAAATCGTGGTATCAAAATATGAAATTGTATCGATTGTAGAGTATTTTGTATCAAGGATATTAGTTAATACAAATTAAGAATCAGGTGTTGCGCTTGTAAAATTTTAAAAATCATTAACAGAATATAATGTATTGTCATATAATATGATTCTATGGAGACATTGCAATTTACCATAATAGTTAAGAGTTTAATGCGTAACGGGAATTAGCTGATAGAACTAAAAAAACCGTTACATACCCGCTGATATTGTACATATCGGCCAATTTTTACAATTATGAGACTATGTTAACAATCAATGTGGCATATAAATGTGGATTTAAAAGGATTGGACTTTTCAAGTTTAAATTTGAATTTCACTGTTATGTTCCGACTCGTAAAAATCATTACGGATCTTATTTTGATAATTTAAATTATTCATTTTTTAGTACTCTACTTATATATCATCTATGAAAAAAAAATTCATTAAATAATCGTAATTTTTTTTATTTATCATATTTGTGTTTAAAAAAAAATCGATTCAATAATTATAACTTTCATTGTGTTTTTTAAATGGAATTGTAGTGAGTTCTACAAGTCCAAACATGATGATCACGTTTAAATTTGACCTTAAGCAAAACATATCTCATTGAATAAATAAATTTTCAACCATTATTCACTACAACAAAATTGACTTTTTACGGCTTGCAATGCATGCCGTAAAAACTCTTTCACGGCATGCACACAAATGCTGTTATATGACATGCCGTGGAAAGTTGAGCGTCATTTACGGCATGCAGGTAAAGTTGTAAAAAGTAATAAATTAAACATTAATGACATACTTTGTATGTCGTATATAACTTTTTACGACATTTTTATCATGTCATAAATCATCATACTTTCCATGACATAATTTTGCATGCCGTAGAAGATTATTTTTAATATATTTATGGCATACTTTGTATGCCGTATATAGTATTTTACGACATTTTCTTGCATGTCATAAATCATCACTTTTCACGACATAATTTTGTATGCCGTAGAAGGTCATTTTTAATATATTTATGACATGCCTTGTATGCCATATATAATCTTCTATGACATTTTCTTACATGTCATAAATCATTACACTTTTCACGGCATAATTTTGCATGCCGTAGAAAGTTGTTTTTAATATAATATATATATATATATATATATAGGAACATGACCTTGCCTAACTGTATGTAAACAATAGCTTATAAAATGCAACCTGTTACAAACCAAGCAGAAGCAGCAACTATGAAGTAAGCAAAAAAATCTAATATCCATACACCAAACAAACTGCATACTAACTTTTATCCTCAACTTCTATCATATCAAGCTGATAACAACCTCAAACATACAAATCAAAAAAAATATCCAAATCATAAGATTCACTAATCTCTAAAATACGACTTTAAACATCCAAAAAGTATAACTACATTTAAAAAATATCCAAATCATAAGATTCACAAACTGCATATTAATTTTTATTCTCAACTTCTATCATATCAAGCTGATAGTTAAAGACAATGATAAATAAATAAGGTAAAAGGAATGTTTGGTGTAATACTTTAGTGTTTTAGTCTTACTATATAAAGTGGTGGTCCCATTGTATACACTACGGTTGTATTTCAGACTTGATATCTGCATCATCAGTCTTCCCCGCTATAGCACTTTCCTGTATAAATGAAATTAAAATTAAATCACCAAATACAAAAATATAGACACAAATAAAAATTTCTTGTATGCTGCCCAGAAGAAAATGACTGTCATCATGGCCAAGTAACCACCAAGAATGACTCCAGTTACAAAAATTTCTGCCAGCTTCCAGCTATCAGGCTGAGGAGATGGTTTCACCCTATCCTTTGATATTGTCATGATGGTACCTGGCATGCCATATAGATAGTATGTATTTAGAACCACACACACACACACAAATCGAGGCTAATGACAAGAAAATGAGAAGAAATATGCATGAATCTACATGTAGAAAAGGTAAGTGAAGTGTGACAAAATACAAACCATCATTGAGGATGGCAATGATCAGCACCATGAAGGGTGGGAAATCAAACCTCCATATGAGGGCGAGCAACATAAAACCAAGCTGTCAAAACAGAGATAAAAGAGAATTAGGTACAAGGAAGACCACAAGCCATGACAAGAGGATCCTATCAAAAAATATGTAATTATGCTAGTAAAAGTGCAAATAATTTTTTTAAAAGAGTTTCAGTTATCATCCTAAATTAAAACACTTACCACAATACGAATGGTAATAGAAACCGCATATATCTGCACCATGAACACCCAAAGCATAAAAAAAAATTAGTCAATTAAATAATCATAGCAGCATTTGTACAAGTAATGGATGTATTGTACACTTGGATGCAACCCAACTAAAAAAATAACTTGTACTCTGCTAAATTTAGGTGTCAGACAACTTCATGATCAGAACCCAAACTTACAGTGTAATTTTTCATCCTCTGGAAGATTGCTCGACTTGTTAGTACAGCACTGATGATAAGCATCAGTTGCTGCTCAAGTCACGCACCTATACCACCGCTTCTGAAGCATTTGTAAGTTACTGCTTGAAAAGCAAAGCTGGGTATTTGGCTTCAACTTGGTGTAAAGTTTCTGCTCCACCAGTCAGGCCACCATTTACAAAGGAAAGATTAACTCCTTGCGGAGTTCCTCGAAAACTCTGTAAATAAAAATAATAGCAAACACCTGAACTAAATCTAAAACAGCAACTGCTAGGTACCCAAAAAATTTAATCAGAATAAGTATTGAATGGTTGATATTCATTTCAAGTATGGTTTACCACTATACAAGAATTAAATCTAAGCCACATCAAGTGTCTGGTGAAGTATTATGGGTTCTTAGACTTTATGGTGCTCAAATATGTGTTTGTACATGCAAGACAATCTCACTTGACCATTCTTGGAGTTCCTTTTCTGTAGCAAGACAACCACGGAACTGATTCGCTGCCCATAGAGCAGTTGCAACATTGCTGCTTCCACCGCCAAGACCAGCACCAGTGGGAACCCTTTTGTCAAGATGAATCTGTCCACAGATTTAAATGGAAAACAAACACCAAATCACTTTTCTGGATACATAATATTGCTGTAAAAAATAAAAATAAAAAAAATTATCAAGAATATTGCTAACTACTAAAAAAGATGAAAATATGAATGGATTAACAGAAAAAGATAAGCAGAGAGGAAAAATTATAGAAGTATTACCAGTACCCATGATTATAGATCGCCACGGGTTCTTGACCCAGCAGTGGCTAGGAATGGCACCTGAGCCAATAAGAATAAGCAGCATTACAAAAGAAAACACGGAGTTAGAAACTATTCTCATAAGGCAGCACTTTGAGTGCATCAGGTTTATTACAAGCGACTGATCAATAATTGTTAAACCAGAACTAATCAAACAATATAAAGTAGGAACAAATGCTATAAATTAACTATAATCCTCGTTCAGACCTTGTCAAAGTCATCTCCTCCTAAATGCGTATCACCAGAGGTAATAACTAAAGAACTACATCAAGCTAAACAAAAATTAGAGATAATAACTAAAGAACTACTCAGTTGGTATAATCTTTTACTGCCATAGAAAACTGTGTTCTTTTATTTTTTTATTTTTTTTGGATCAGCCAGAGGAAAAAGAAATTATATTAATCAAAAGCAAAGCAAGAACATACAAGGAGTGGGAACAAATTCTGCATCATTGTCAAAAGCATAGCATTCCATCTATGTTGGCACCCTATGCCTGTCCAATCATGTGCATATACCCACAGCAAAGCAGAAAAACCAGAATTGGAGGAGGAACAGAGCAAAGTCTCAAGCCCCAGCCAGCACCATGCCTACACTGCTGCAAATTGAAGATCAGATTATTGACTGAGACTGACTCCATTTGCTGATGCAGCCTTCACTTAAAGTGCTATTCTTACTTTAATCAGCTCACATAAGTCATGTAACCTTGGTTGAGCTCCATTGAAAGCACAATCATAGGGTGTACAGATATGTTGAGTTGTATGCTCACATATAAGAAAAACATACAGCATGCAAGCAATGATATAATATGCTTCGGATTTCAAATAAAATTTTTGATATTCGCAGAAAATTTGTATACATTACATTTCCCCTTTCAATTAGTACTTGAACCCGAAAACTCGCAAACATACTATATATACAAACTTGGCATTGCTTTTACAAGCTCTCGTACTAATTACAATAAGATATGAAAGGAAAGAAATGAGCTAAACTAAAGATTAAGGACTTGTGAAGTATCAAAATATATCTTCAGATGTTGAAGCTAAACAATAGTACAAGACTGACAAAAAAGGGCCAACCAAAACTGATATCCTGTAGTGTTTAATTTTAGGACAATGCAAGACTTCAAGGGCAACGTCTACTCGTCTATTTTTTTTTTGTTTTTTGATTCAAAGGAAAGAGTTCAAAGACCACAGGAAAAGCACAAACAAAGCAAAAGAGGGCCAAACAGAATTAGGCACTTCACAAGAAGCCCCAACTATGTCCACGATTAGCA
Organism: Camellia japonica; assembly: GCA_030407325.1. Taxonomy (NCBI): domain Eukaryota; kingdom Viridiplantae; phylum Streptophyta; class Magnoliopsida; order Ericales; family Theaceae; genus Camellia; species Camellia japonica. The sequence goes on from JAPPVO010000019.1 coordinate 30,953,895, forward strand.
AGCTTGTAATTTCATTTGGGGGTTGTCTAAGACTACCCAATTCTCTGTATGATTCACACTCATGCTTGATGGGTCTTGGGGATCAAATGAGTTGATTGCAGAAGCAGCTTGGATTTGTTTAAATGACAACAATCAAAAAGTAGCCCATAGAGAAATGGCAATTTAGTCTTCACCATCTCCATTGAGGGCTGAAACTAAAGCATGCTTAGAAGCTATTCGATGGGCGGTCGGGCAACAGTTACTAAAGGTCACTATAAAGACGGATTGTCAAGTTTTGGAAAGGTTACTACAGTACAAGGGGACTGAAGTGGATTGGCAGGTGGCGTCCACCATTAGTGATATATTATATTTTAGCAAGCTTTTTCATTTTCCTAGTATTATTAAAGTAGGCATGAATGTAATTAAATCAGCTCATGAGCTGGCAATTAATGCAAACTGTTATAATTATTAACCCAAACTTAGTATGTGATATGATTTTTTATTAACTAGCATAATAATGTAAGCAATATGACATAATATTATAGGATTATTTAATATTTTTGTGTTCACATTAGAGTAGCTTCAATGAAGATGCTATTCAATATTATAACTACCGAATGTTTTAATGGGATTGCCATTGAAATTGTAATTGGTTCTTTCTACTATTGCATGTGTGATTTATTACCCAATAACAACTCATCCTTTTCTAGAGTCCAACTCATCTCCTCTTATTAGTGAACCCCACCATTAAGCCATCACTCTGGGTGATGTTTTTGGCTGTTAGTAAGTATTCTTCATCCTCGCCAATTTATGGTTGCAACCAACATCTTATGATTCCTGCTATATTTGAATTAATCAGTCTAATAAATTGGATACTAAATTATTAAAATATAAAAATAAAAAATTTGGTTACTAAACATGTTTCTTTGACACAAGAACATGATCAAGACTTATCATCACGAAAATAATAATAATAATAAAATAAAATGGACAAGTTGAGATTATTCAAGGCTGAAAGTGATGGTTGGGGATTGCTTCTAATTTTGTTTTGCTCTCAACTCACCTCAGCTAGTTGGGCATACTCTATCAAGTTTGCCAAACCTGAGCTTCGGGTTCATGAGCTTTGTGTATCTGATTAATTACAACATCATTTTCTCAATCAAAAAATAAAAAATAAAAAATAAAAGATCGAAGAATTTACCAACTTGAACTATCTCTCTCTGATAGAAAGAATCTAATTAATTGACTAATGGATCAAAACATAGCTAATTTGCAAAAGACTTGTGACAATTTCTCATTGTATGCAAATTACACTCTGTACATGTGTAAGTAAACTCTTGAGGTACATGTGTAAGTAAATTGTAATTAAATTCACAATTTCAGAATTCAAGTATGATAGATTCTAATTCACTCTTATCCAATACGTCCAATTAAACACAAATAGAGCGAGACAGAGAGAGAGAGTACCGATTATAGTTCAGAAACAAAGTAGACTGTTCAATGGAGCTTGAAATGCGAGTAATCGAGGGGTCAGAGAGTTCAGATCTGAATCTTCGACATCGCTTCAATGGAGCTTCGAAATCGCAGGCGATGGCGCTTCGAAATCGCGTCGATGGAGCTTCGATCTGAATCTTCGATGAAGCTTAGATCTGAAACTTCGATGGAGCTTCGATCTGAATCAGGTTTTGTTCAATCTGAATATTTAAGCTTCGATGGAGCTTCGATGGAGAGGGTTGAGAGAGAGAGAGAGATCTGTGCGTATGTATCAAGGGTTGAGAGATCTGTGCGTATGTATTAAGGCTCTGATTCAACATAAGGTTTTCACAAAAAGGGGCGCGTGTAGTTTACTGCATTCGGAGGCGTTTTTAAACGCCTCCCATTATAAAACGGTGTCGTTTTGCTTAATAGAATATGCGGCGTTTATAAAACGCCGTTAAATACAAATAACAGTGACGTTTACAGAAACGTCGTTAACAAAACGCCACCAAATCTCCCTTTTCCTGTAGTGTAATAAGCATAATCCTCAGCTAGTGAGTATTATTTATGTACAAATTTAATGGTCACATAGCTAACATTGCCATGTTTGAATTTGTTTCTAAAAGGACTCTTTAAAATGCAACAGATTTCTGGCAAAACAGACTCCCTCATCAACTGATTAGAAACAAAGCTAAATATTGTCAATAGACAACATACTTCCTGAAATTTGGAAATTCGTACTTAATTCCAAATCTAAGTTTCAAAACAAAATTTCATCCCCATCTATGCTCATCCAAAATAAAATGAAATGGAAAAAAACGAACATCTTATGTCTCTAGCTCGAAAAGAGCTTGAGTGGAGTACTCAGTGATTTCTAAAAAAATGTAAAAATTCCAAGAGGCTCCTTCTCGTAGCCTGCTCAAAGAGCGGTCTAATGGGTGACAACATTACATGAAAGAGAACAGGGATAGTAGACATTAGGCTAAGGGCTCTTAGAAAACTCTGATATATTAATCAGTGAAGAGACCTGAATGTTCTAATGATTCAATAGCTTTAAATGATTGTTTTCTTTTCACAAAAGTCCATGGACCAGAAAACATGGTTGAGACCACCGCAAAATCATCAGATTGACAACACAAGCATAAACATAATGTCAATCTTCGGCAAGGAATACCAAATTCAACATCAACTCATTACACTAAACCACCGCAAAATCATAGGAATCTCGAAATGCAAGCGAAAATCAGCATGTAAGAACCAAAAAATAGGAGCTAGAGAGAGAGAAGGTACTGTGAAAACGTTCTGCGAAGTAGACATTGACTGAAGCGATCGCGAAGAGGACCTTTTTGTTCAATCCCAAAACGAGCAATCACAGAAGTGAAAACACATTCACTAAGGGCAGGAAACCCTAGAAATCAAAATCAAAGAGAGATGAGAGGGGAGAATTGGAACACATAAATTCAAGGCTTAGAATCGAATTAATCGAATAGATATGCAAACACCGAATTAATCGAATCCGTGGATGGGGCTTACAATCAGAATTGAACTCCAAGCTCGGAGTGACAGCGGTTGGTCGTGGTCGGTGGTGGTGTTCGTGCATTTGTGTGAAACGCCGATGAGAGAGAGAGAGAGAGAGAGAGAGAGAGAGAGAGAGAGAGAGAGAGAGACGTATGAATGCAAAATCTGTGTGACTTTCATCTCAAATGCAAGCAATGTATGAAGATCTATCAAGGGATTTGAAGGTCTGTTTCGTTTTCTAGGGTTTTGAAAGAGGAGAATGAGGAGGTAGAGTGAAGAAGAGAGAGGGGTTGGGTTTTATCAGTGATGAAAACATAACACGGAACCCACCCAGGGTTGGAAATTATTAGTTTTTTTTTTTTTTTTCAATGTTAAAAAAAAATATTAGATTGAAAATTTTTTTGGTAGAAGTTTTCACGACATGCTAATGTATGTCGTGGAAGGATATAATATTTTACAACATAAAATATATGTCGTCTTAAATGAAAATATTTGTATGCTGTAAAAATATATATTTTTTTTTACGGCATACTTTTGTATGTCATAAAAAATCGGATTAAAATGTTTTTTAGTAGAAGTTTTCACGGCATGCTAATGCATGCTGTGTAAAATTAAAATAATTTACGATATGAAATGTATGTTGTCTTAGGTGTAATTATTTTATGACATATTTTTGCATGCCATAAATATATGTTTTCACGGCATGCTAATGCATGCCGTGTAAAGTTAAAATAGTTTACGACATGAAATATATGTCATCTTAAGTACAAATATTTTATGACATATTTTTGTATGCCGTGAAAATATACATTTTTTACGGCATGCTTTTGCATGCCATAAAAAAAATTCTGATTATTATTTTTTTTTTTTGCAGAAGTTTTCAAGACATGTTAATGTATGCCGTGTAAAGTTATAATATTTTACAACATGCAATGTATGTCGTCTTAAATGTAAATATTTTACGACATATTTTTGTAAGTCGTAAAAATATACATTTTTTACGGCATACTTTTGTATGCTATAAATATATGAATCAACGACTTACATGGTATGTATGCTGTTATTGACAAAACATTAACGGCTTGCAAAAAAAAAAATGCCGTAGAATATACTAACTACGACATGCATTTAATGCATGTCGTAAACATGATGCCGTAAATAGTTAGTTTTGTTGTAGTGATTATGTATTTCAAATCAGATCACATATTGCCCACTTTTTTGTATTTTAATTACGAAATAGATTTTAACATATTGTAATTCATACTGTGGGGACATATTTTTGGAATGACAACACGTGGCCAAGGTGGCACCGAAGTGCCAGCCGAGGTGCCACGTGTCTTGGTCATGACGCTAAGATTATCTCAGTTAGGCCGAGGTTATCTACGGAGATGTCGGAGTCCGAGATAAACGGATAAGGTATAAGAGTCCTAGAATGGGGGAGGAACTTAGCCTGGATAAAGATAAAGCTCTTAGGGAGTTTATCTTTATCTATTGGAGAGTCTAGGATAAGCATTAAGCCAGAGTCCAAGAGAAGCTAGCCTTCTACAAGGATCAGGTTAGTGCTGGCTATAAAAGAAGGGCACCCTTGTAAGTCTAAGGTACGCATTTGTATTCTGGCTTGTGAGTTAAGCACAATTGGTTATCTTTGAGAGATATTGATTACTGACTTGATCGTCAGAGTGCCCCCGGGTGGAAGAACCACCGCCGGAGTCTTTTTTTTCTGTGACAGGTCATTCGGGTGTAATCTATTCTGTCAGTGTTCTCCAACTGAGTACCTGTTTGGCAGTGTGCACTACAACAAAACTAACTATTCACGACATCATGTTTACGGCATGCATTAAATGCATGTCGTAGTTAGTACATTCTACGACATTTTTTTTTTTGCAAGCCGTTAATGTTTTGTTAATAACAGCATACATTCCATGTAAGTCGTTGATTCATATATTTATAGCATGCAAAAGTATGCCGTAAAAAATGTAGGTTTTTACGACTTACAAAAATATGTCGTAAAATATTTGCATTTAAGACAACATACATTTCATGTTGTAAAATATTATAACTTTACACGGCATACATTAACATGTCGTGAAAACTTCTACAAAAAAAAAAAAAAAAAAAAAAAAATCAATCAAAATTTTTTTATGGCATGCAAAAGCATGCCGTAAAAAATGTATATTTTCACGGCATACAAAAATATGTCATAAAATATTTGTACTTAAGATGACATACATTTTATGTCGTAAAATATTATAACTTTACACGGCATGCATTAGTATGTCATGAAAACTTTTATTAAAAAAATTTCAATCCAATTTTTTGTTTTTTGTTTTTTGTTTTTTTTTTTGATTTCAAAAAGCGAGCAATTTCCAACCAAACTTCTCACCTTAAATTTTCCTAATTGAGGACAACATAAAAAATAATTTATACATTATTTTATAATTTAATGTCTCTTTTAAGGGGTAATTGCACCCAGTGGGATTTTGAAAAAAAAAATTTACACATTCATCAAAACGTTTATAATTTTAATGATTAATATTTATATGGCTTCTCACTAATTTGTAATTATTATTTTTTTAAATTACCTTAATTTAATATTTTCAATGATTAATATTTATCTATCACGAATAAAACTTTTTAACCTTACCCTAAAATAATTAAAAAACTAGAAAATCAAAAAAATCAACCTACATTCCCCAAAAAAAAAACACCGTTTGAAAAGTAAAAAGCATATCTATTTTGAAAACATAATTTTCAAATCACTTTTTATTTTTTTATTTTTATAAATTACTCAAAAAAACTAAAACCAAGGTGAAAGTCCCAAAACACGATTGACGTTTTCGCGATCCCAATTTCAAACACCATCGTTCAAGGTACTCTCTCTCTCGGAAGTATATCACTTTTTATTTTTTTATTTTTATAAATTTCAAGTATCTCTCTCTCTCTCTCTCTTTCTCTCTCTCTCTCTCTCTCTCTCTCTCTCTCTGTTTCTTCCATCCCTTTGTTCTTCTACTTTAAGATTTGAATCTGCTCCTTCTAGGGTTTGGATCGAGTTCAAGGTACTCTCTCTCTCGGAAGTTCTTCTCTCTCAATCTAGAAAATTTGTTCTTTTATCTCTGTAGAGACGATTTTGATGAGAAGAGCAAAGTGTTTCGCTCGATTTCGGTGCTTGTTGTTCAATCTCTTGATCTGGAGCTTCAAGTTGTAGTCTGTATTCTAGATCTGGTGTTCAACTCACTCCATTCAAAGCTCTCGAATCGAATCGAAAGTTTTTTAACCACTCGTAAGTTCTTTCCTGCAACTTCTGAATATTTTCTCGGAAAATCATGATCTGGTTATTGAGTTTCTGTTTAATTTGTGCTTTGATTGCTTCTTTATGGAACACAATCCTTAAACGTTTCCATTAATTGCTTAGAAAATTAATGGGGATTATGTTTTCCTCTTACAAAGCGTCTCTAGCAGTGTTAAAGAGGTTTACAGCCCCAAATTTCAAACGTTATGAATTGAATTCTACATTTTCGGTGGCCTGATTCGACTTCTTACATGGTTTGATCTCACAAGTAATTTTTTAAGCTGTACAAAATCTGAGGTTGTTGAGTTCTGATTAGGTTTTCCATCGAATTGTTTGGTTACATTGAGCTTGATTTGTCTATAGTTTCTCAGCAACCAAACGGATGAAAATTCATGCTATATATGTATACATCTGTAATCGTATGAAATTCATGCTATAAGATGGTGGATGGTTTTCATTTTTGTAGATGGCTTGCATTCCCTGCTGCAGAGATAGATGTTTCAAAGGTTTTAAATTTTGAACAAGTTACTTTATTAGCTTCTTATGGAATTTTGACTTCTTGAATTTGATTTACAATTGTGAAAATTTTAGCTTCAATAAGCATATCTTTTGTTGGCACTTGGTAGGCATATCTTTTTTATTTTTTCACTCAGTGTCGCCACCGCCTTCCCGATCGGACCTCACTTGTTCTCTACATCAATCTATCAGATATTGTCTGTCCCTATCATCAATCGATTATATTTGGTCTTTCTCGTTAAGTTTTTGTGTGCTCATGTACATATATATGTATATACACGTGCCCTTATATGGAAAGGAATTCACTTTTGATCTAAGTTCAATGACTTTTTATTTGGATTAAAAAAGATGCTAACAATCTAGACTCTTATGAAACCAGATTTATGAAAATACTTGTTTGTTTTCAAAGATTCTGTTTTTGCAGATACTTCAAAGTAACCATAATAGAGCTGGAATAGTTAATAGTTTCACGATTTATTTGGATTAATTTCCCCTCATATTTTTAAATCGAGGTTTGCACACTACTTCCGATTTTGATCCTGTCATAGTTAATAGTTTGACGTCTAATAATTACAAGAGTAGCCAATTAATTATACAATAGAGTGTTAGTCCAAGTGGTCATAATCAACACTTGAGTTTTAGTCTAAAAATATAAATTACTTTTTTATCTCCCAATTTTAACCTAGACATTGTCAATGGGGACAATAATTATTTGAAACTTCACCTATGAAAGGTAAGATTAAAATGAAAGTGTAATACAACATACTACATTTGCATAAGAGATTCAGAGGCCATGTGGTTTGCACTTTAGATGATCCCAAAATGATGTATTGACTTCAATGAAAGGAATCAGCCTGTGGGACCTGAGTCAGTTAAACTATCGACTTTAGAAGGGATCTTGGCACGAGAGATGGTGCCAATAACCATAGAGAGATGGCCTGATATTCCAGAAGAGGTTAAAGACAAGCTATGGGCTTGTGTGAAGGTAACACATATTTATTTAATTTATTATTATACTATCAACTCAAGTGTTTTTCCTAATCACTAAATTTTTGTTTAAATGCAAATGCAGCTTAGATTCAAAATACATGATTGCCATAGGAAACACATCATGCAAAAGTTTGGCAGATTATGGCGCTCACACAAATCTGAACTATCACGAAAAATAAGACCTCTTGGTAAAAGTGCTAAGCTAGCACACAATATTGTCCTCACCAAACCTGATAATGTAGAAATGGTTGAATGGAAAGCATTTGTGAAACAACGAACTTCTAAAGAATTTAAGATAAGTTTCCTCATAGAAATTCTCTAGTTTTTATGAACTAATTAGACCAACAAATTTCTCATAGTGATTCAATTATGAATTATAAATCATATAAATTATGACATTCTTCTTTTGTATATGTAGGCAAAGAGTAAAAGATTTAGGGCAATGAGAAAAAAACAAACCCTCTTTCACACCATGAGTCGTAAAGGTTATGCACGATTAGAGGATGAAATGGTAAATTTAAGAGTGATTCAAGTAATTTTGTAAATTGGGTATGACGTATGGTTACTTTGAGATTGTTTTAATCATGTTGATTTTCATTTTCTATTTTATTTTCTAGAGAAGAGAAAGTCGAGCACCATCATCCATATCAAGAGTTGATGTTTGGATTAAAGGGCATACGAGGAAGGAAGGAAAATCCATGAATGAAGTGCTTGATGCAACTGTGGTACCAATATTACTTCATTTTTTTTTGTTTTTGTTTTTGGTATTATAATTTGCATTCACATCAATTTATTAAGACATGCTTTATATTTTTAGAAAAATGTTCAAGAACTTCATAAGGCTTCTACTGATGAGAGTCCAAAATCTATAAAAGATGATGCGATTTTTCATACTTTTGGTCCCGAGCGTCGTGGGAGTGTACGAGGGCTGGGATTTGGGGCATTATCATCTAAGGTTGATGCACAAGTACACCAAAATGAGCACGTGAGAAAACTTGAAAGCAAGGTGCTGGACTTAGAACAACAACTCGATGAGATAAGAGCCATGCTTATCAAAGAAAGAAGGCAAAATGATGTAAGAGGAAAAGCTAAACATGATAATATAATGTCATGGCACATAATTTGTTTGTCTTTAATTTGTTATTTTATATTTAAATCATTTGCATGTTTATCTTTGATTGTAGGGTACCAATCCCTCCCAAAGAAGCTCCGATCTACTCCAATCTACTCCTCATGACAACCTTCCAACTTCAGTGAGTGAAAGTAGTATTTTCAAAACATTTTTATCTACTTTTCATGTCTTTAATTATTGGAATTATGTGGTAGCTATATGCTTAATGAAGTGTTTTTATGGTTTTTTAGGTGAATGAAGTTGGTTCTGTTACTGAAAGCATTGAAGCTATGAAATTATCTAAACGTGGTGGTTTTTCAATTGCAAACCTTCCAACTGGTTTAGATATGGTAAGTTATGCTGTTTTTAGAAGTGCCTTTTTTTTCTTTCTTTAAAGTCCATTTTGCAGTTTACTATTGGTCTTGTAGTGCAGTCTTTCCTGAATTAATCAAAATTTTCAAAAAATCACTTGCATTACTAAGTCACCACTTGTTGCCAATTTTACAGCCACATATGGTCAGTAGTCAGCCCTGAAAAACCCTTTTTACCGCTTCGTAACATCAATTGTGGTTGCATAGCTGTGTAATGAGTGTTCTTCACACGTCATATGTAATATATTACTCGAACTTGCACTACTGTGCTGGGAGCAGATAGCACTTGACGTTGCTCCTGGTCAAAACCTCTAATAAGTTCTGTTGTCTTACTTTTATAAGCCTCAAGTATTGACAAACAAATTGGAGATTTCCTGTTTTAACACCTATTCTTACAGTAAGTGGCCATCTTTGTTGTAGCTTCTGAGTCTTTTTCAAAGTCAAACATAAACTGTAGCATTGAAGATAGCCTTGCTCGATATCTTTTCTAAATATAATTGCAACTATGGCTTTAGCATTGAATAGCTTTTCTAAATATGAGAGTGGTGTGAATTTTTTAAAACAGTTTAAAACAGATTAAAACAGCTTTTTGAATTTTCTCATGAGGGAGAAACATGAGAGAGGTGTATATTAGAGGTCAAAAGAAACTTCTAGCAATATAGCAAAAGAATGCCATGGAATAGAGAAACTTCTATCTGCAATAACAGTTAACCAAACAATGCCATGGAATAGAGATCAAAAGAAAAAGATCATCCTTTGATAGTATATTTTTAGCAAGAAACTTCTAGAAATTTCCTTGTTGATTGAGCCTGACTAATAACATCATCTATCTGCAATAACAGTTAACCAAACAATGCCATGGAATAGAGATCAAAAGAAACTTCTAGCAATATAGCAAAAGATCTTACAGTCAAGAAGTTAGCAAATAAGATAGTTTCCATCTAAGTAGATTAGTTGCATAAGATAGTTCCATTAGGTATCCTTAGAAGGGGCCTACATAATAGAACATTTAATGCCAGTTTATATTTACTGCTTTGATGACAGTAGGAACAAGCAGACATGCTGTGCAACCAAATCATACTTATTAATAATGAATAGGGGAGACTATTAAAAATGAATAGGCATATATATGCATGCCTAAAATTAACCAAGATTGCTTAGTTTCTGTGAGCGTAAATACCTTTATTACCATCAAGGAAAAATATGATACCTTCAAAACCCACATTACATGAGGGTGGGTATAGAGTATGATTGTTAATGTCAAAACATGTTTATTATCTCCTGAATAAAGAGTGTATTGTTTTATTGTTTAGCCAAATCCAAATTAGTTGAAATTAACAAGTTTGGCAACTTGAATATATCAAATCTTTGCATTTTCCCAGCCATTAATGAGCCCTTAATATATTTGGTCGCTTCTGTTGTTCAACCAAGTTTTTGAATTTAGTCAAAAAGTTTCATCACAAATCTAAACTCAAATTTGATTTAGGCACCCTGTCTGAAACCAAACATGGCTGGCTAGCATGGATTTATATGGTAACTAGAATAAATAAATAAACAATTTAAAAATGGTTTCAGGATTCAGTGGTTCCAGCACAGAATATGTAATAAAACCACATCATAATTGACTCTTTATTTAAAATGGTATATTGAGTTAGAACCTATAGTAACGAATATATGTTTGCCTTCTTTTTTCTTTTTTTTGGTTATAGTGTAGTAGGTCTGCAGGCGTGATGTGCAATTACATCCTTTAACTAATCTCTGTTGAATTCTTCTTTAAAAGGAAACATGGACATTGGGGTGGAGAGGGAGAAACATGAGAGAGGTAGCAAAGAGTGATGAAGAGAGATATAGGAAGGAGTAAAGTTGCAATTATGTCCTTCAAGGCTAAAGCCATCGTTGCAATTGAATATCTTTAATGCTACAGCCATAGTTGCAATTAGAGAGGTGTGATGTGACATTGGACTGTAGCATTGAATATCTTTTCTAAATATATGTGGGAATGCCAAGAAGGCTTTGCTTGTAAAAGACAAATAAGTGTGACCATCTCAAAATATATATTTATCAGGTTGAAATTTTCTTTTCTGACATTGATGACATGTAAGTGAGTTCTCGTTGAAGCTTTTTGTCACTTTCATTTCCTTTGTTGAACTAATACTTCGTAAATGGGATGAATGTTATGCAGTATGCTTATATACTCTTAATTTTTGTAGGATCAAAGTAATGGTGTGTCGAGCTTAGCAAATGTCAAATGCAAGTTGTTGCATTGGGAGGGGTCAAACTTGGTGGTTGCAGAAGGCCAAATTGCATCAAGGGATCCCAAGGCAAAGGTGCATCATGCAATTCTTGGACCTTTGTGTTGGAAAGTATGGGTGAACCACGTAACAGTCAACGTGCCGTTGTTTCGTTCTACTCATGAGATGTATGATCTTCAAGATGCAATAGGAAGTACAGTTGCATGGCCTAGTCAATTCATTCTTTTGGACGAAATATTGGACTAATTGATTTACAATTTGTAGTTATACTTTTTGGATGTTTAAAGTCGTATTTTAGAGATCAGTGAATCTTATGATTTGGATACTTTTTTTGATTTGTATGTTTGAGGTTGTTATCAGCTTGATATGATAGAAGTTGAGGATAAAAGTTAGTATGCACGTTGTTTGGTGTATGGATATTAGATTTTTTTGCTTACTTCATAATTGTTGCTTCTGCTTGGTTTGTAACAGGTTGCATTTTATAAGCTATTGTCTACATACGGTTAGTCAATGTCATGTTCCTATATATATATATATATATATTATATTAAAAATAACTTTTTACGGCATGCAAAATTATGCCGTGAAAAGTGTAATGATTTATGGCATGTAAGAAAATGTCGTAGAAGATTATATACGGCATACAAGGCATGTCATAAATATATTAAAAATGACCTTCTACGGCATACAAAATTATGTCGTGAAAAGTGTGATGATTTATGACATGCAAGAAAATGTCGTAAAATACTATATACGGCATACAAAGTATGCCATAGATATATTAAAAATAATCTTCTACGGCATGCAAACTTATGTCATGGAAAGTATGATGATTTATGACATAATAAAAATGTCGTAAAAAGTTATATACGGCATACAAAGTATGTCATTAATGTTTAATTTATTACTTTTTATAACTTTACCTGTATGTCGTAAATGACGCTCAACTTTCCACGGCATGTCATATAACAGCATTTGTGTGCATGCCGTGAAAGAGTTTTTACGGCATGCATTGCAAGCCGTAAAAAGTCAATTTTGTTGTAGTGGTGGTCAGAAAACAGCACACACAATTTGGCGCTGTTTGTGGGAAAGAAAGGAGAATAAATGGCCAACAATTGACAAAAAGAGGAGATTGGGGATGACATCCCTACTAGAAGAAGTAAACACTTTTGGCGTGTTTGATTCGCCGAATTAGGGGGGGGACTATCCACTATTTGGATTGTAATCCAAATAGTGCTCCTTATTCGCCGTTCGATTTTTTTTTAGTCCGCCGGACTCCATGTCCGGCCGGACTCCTTATCCCCCATATGGGGGACTATTGTGTCCTAGAGGGGGGGGTATGGGATAGTTTTTGAGGGAGCATCCACTGTTGGGATTAGATGGTCAAAATGACCATTTTGACCCTCTACTATTTAATTATGTATTATATTTAATAAAATTCAATAAAATTTAAGTGTCTCAATTTAAAAATAAAATAATTTTATTTAACTTTTTATTGATGTTTTATTTATTTAATTTTTTAAAATAATTTTTTATAGATATTTTATTGATGTTTTATTTTAAAATTTTGTTTATATTTTATTTAATTTCATTGTTTGATTATTATTATTTTTAAAAACAAATTTATTTAAAATTTTAATCAAAAAAAATTATATATATTTCTATCGATATTTTATGTATTTATTTATTTATTTTTAAAAAAATAAATTTATTTAATTGTGTAAAAAATAAAATAAAATAAATTTTTATTTAATCTAGCTAAAAATAATTAAAATATTAAAGATATGTTTAATATTACTATTACTTAGTAAACAATTGAAAAAAGGTAAAATAGTCTTTTGTTCATTTATCCTATCCAGCCCGTCCAACCAAACGTTGGATTCACTAAAAATAGTCCTTTCCAGACATCTAATCCCATGAAAAAACAAACACATGATACATATTCAATCCAACCAAATAGTTCGGGGGATTCACAGTCCCAGGACTCAAGTCCGATGGATTCTAATCCCCCCTTATCCAGTCTGTCCAATCAAACACACCCTTTGATCCTAATGTAGAAGAGGATAACTGCAACGAAGAAACTCAGGATCAGAACCCCGGAGAGAAGGACGTCGGCCAGGAGGGAAACGTACCTAAGAAGGTAGACCAATACGAGTATTATAACGAGGACGACCTCCAGGTATGGAAAGATAGATGCCGGCGGAAGGACGGTGAGATGAAGGGAATGGCGAACAAATTGGCAGACCTGCAATCGGTCGTCAATTTCATGATGCAGAATAACGTCATGCAGCCACCATTTCCGTTACGAGATACGTCGATTCCAGCGGCCAAAAAAGATGGCCAGAAAGGGAGACAGAAAACAGTTCCTCCAGTCCCCCAATACACCAGGACCAAGGAACACTCTCACCGGCCTTCAAAGGAGGTCGGACGATGAGAGTCAATGAAGGGAGATTCTCAGAGGACACATCGTACCAAAGAAGCTGAGCCCAAAGAACATCGACATGTTCAAAGGAAGGAACTTTGCTTCGACACGACCAATGGATGGAGGTCCAAGAGGACTCATAACGATACTAGAAGTAGCGCACCGAAAAGGCTGAAATCCATTGATAGCCGAGCTCCTGAATAAACCAAGGAGGATTTCAGGGATTACTTCCAGAGGAAGCGACAAGATCCCGAGGTAATCTCACCGGTCAAGCCGCAAACGCCGCTCTCGGTAGAATTGGACAAGTTTGAGGCCCGAAGAGGTTCTACATGCCGAGATCTCAGATATACGACGGTAAGTCTGACCCTAACTTTCACGTCGGCTTGTGTAATGACCCTATCACGTATAATGATTAGCACTCAATTAATTGAGGAGATTTGAAGTTTAATTGCCAATTATTCTAATTTAATCTAGGATTTACGAAAATTATGGAGATTGATTCATATATGATTCTATTGAGGATTTATTTTGGAATTAAAAATTGAAAGCCTAAATGGCTCAAGAAAGTGAAAATAGTGAATTGAATTATTTAAATTTTGAATATCGGACCATATGAGAGTTTAATTAAATATGCGATTCAGATTTATAAAATTGAGATTTGATTAATTGGGTCCGAATTGGAGTTAATTAAGTTATACGAATTAGGAATTAAGATTATTATGAATTAAATTTATTTATGAGGTGTTTAATTGAATATGTAATTTATTGACGAAGATTTTGAAGTTTAAGCTGAAATTGAAGGCCTTAATGATTTGGGAAATTAAAATTGATGATGACAATAAGTTTAATTTAATATTTGGAGCCTTTTGATTAAAATCTGATTCAGAATGGAAAAGATTAAATATAATTAATTAGGCCATAATGGAAGTCAAATTAGACTAATTAAATTATTTAAGAATTATAATTAGTTATGATTAATTAAGTTATGTGCTAATTATGATGAATCAAGTGATATTTAATTAAACTAATGTGTAATTAGTGTACTTAACTAATCCTAATATATCACCACATGGATTATTTCTAGGTGGACAAGTGTCCCACCATTTTTTATCAAAAAATAAATAAATATAAGAGAATGGAATAAAGAAAGGGGTGCAGTGTATTAAAGCCATTCATCACTTTGGTTTGGCTGGAGGAAACCGTGGGGGAGAGAGAGAGAGTGAGAGTTCAAGCAAGAAATTGAAGACAAAGGAAGCAACTTACAACTTGATCAAGAGATTCAACAAATTGAAGGTTTTAGGTAAGAAATTAAAGTTCAAGTTTTGTAGATAAATCATTTAAAAGCTGAAATTGAGAGATAATTAGGTTCAATTACATATAATTAAAAAGAAATTGGCAAGAAGATGAAGAAAATTTGAGTAGAGTTTGATAATTAAGAGTTTGATGTTTTAATTTAATATTTAAGTTTGATCTTTGTCATCCTTCATAAATTTGAAGTCTAACCTTACATGCATTGTGGGTTTCTAAGATTCTAGACCTTAATTCATGATTTAAAGGTTTATGAGCTTAAATTAGGTTTGATATGAAGAAAAGTAATGAAAACCTAAAGTAGAACAATTCAAGAAGTAAAATTATGATTTGAAAATACAAAATAGTTAATTTTGATCTTAATTTCATACATGCAAATGATTATCTAAGATATTTATAATTTTAATTTCATGTCTTGAAGGAAGGTAGAAAAGAGTTTGAAGTCAATTTTATGTAAACAAAAATAAATTAGCAAGAAAATGAGTTAGGTTCATTATTGTGAAAATTAACTTAGAAATTAATTATTTTGGGTTTGATTTTGAATATCTTATATGAATTTGAGCCTTATTTTTACATGCATGTAATTTGGAGAAAGTAAGAAATTAATTCATGAACATGGTCAAGGTTAATCAATATAATAATAATAATAATAATAATAATAATAATAATAATAATAAATAAATAAATAAATAAATAATTTTGATATAAACCTTGATATATATGAGATGTATATTTGCATGTACCATGAGCTTTGGAAGGATTTGAACCATGCAAGTTTATTATACATTTGATTTTGAAGAAAGGTTTGGAAGCCATGAGTTCATGAAATGTGGATTTTGATTTTGATTATTAACCCATGCATGCAAATAATGTGATTTAAGAATTTTGTTTAATTTAAACAAAATTTGGAATATATTAAATTAGTTAGTTTTATCCAAGTTACATATGTTCAAAGTTTGTTAGGAAATTGACAAGAAAAGGAGAAATTGGAGCTATGTTCAAATTTATGAAAATTAATTTAGAAATTAATTGCTTTGGATTTGAATTTAGCTGTCTTAACATGAAATTAAGTTCAATTGTTCATGCATCATGAATTTGTAAGAGTTTTGGAAGATCAATTTATGTTTTAAAATTTGTGGGTTTGATATGGAGAAAATAAATTAATCTAAATTTGGACAATTGGAGCATGATCTTGAATAAATGATTTCCAATTGAGAGTGTTTACTAAATTATACAATGGTTCTCCATATTTGTGTACCAAAAGTACAAGTTTTGAGGCTTGAATATCAAATCTGAACTTCAATTACAATTCTGGGAATTCCAGAATTCACACTGTCCGCTCGAGCAAGGAAAGTCTCGCTCAAGTGTAAAAATCGAGCTCCCAGAAGTTTTGTAAAATTTTACAATCCGCTCGAGCAACCAAAGTGGCGCTTGAACAAAGACCCTATTTTCAGCATATTTTGAAAAATTGCATTTAATTCACATTTTTATTCTCATCTCTTTCCAAAGCATTCTAAACATGTTTTATGGCTCAATAAGGATTAATAAGCTAACAATCAACATTAATTAGTTGATTAAAGAATAAGTCATTAACTTAGTGATACTTGATTAAGAAGCCAAGGGAAGAATCGGTTTATTCAGAAAAGAATGATTTAGTAATAAAAGGGGTTTGTGAAATGAGAACTCGATTCATTTGACTAAAGAAAGAATAAGCGTAGTGGACCTTCGAATTATTTAGACACAAACAAGAAAGTCAAGTTTGATCAAGAAAAGTAATATTGTGCTTCAATGTGTATATGTTATGTGTTTGTGTAGGTCACGCGCTATTGTCTGCTTGATCTGTTTGATCTGCTTTTGCTACTATCTGTGAGTAATAACTTAGTAAAGCTATGTTCAACCTTATTTATTTTCTATATGATGAAGTAAGATCTGTTTTCTGAAATGTTATGTTCTGTACAATGAATGATCGTCCGATTTCTGACAATGTATTCATGGCATCCTTAGCATCATGTGATATCTGTTAGCTGTTATCCGGTATCGAAAGTTCCATTATGGAACTTATTATGTCTGTCATCTGTTACCCGTACCGGAGGCTCCATCATGGGGCTTAGCATGTTTATTCTCTGTTACCCGGATTTGGAGGTTCCTTTATGGAACTGGTTATTCATAACCACCACATGTTCTGCATCTGTTCTGTATCTGCTCTGTTAGCACTAATGGATGTACCACGTATGATTAAAGCATGATTTACGATTTCTGTATATGATTTGAACATGATTATGAATTTGAATCTGATTTATGATTTCTGAATCTGGTATGGACATCATTCGTTAAAACCCCTTTACTCTGTTATTATTCACTGGGCTCTAGCTCATTGTATTATTTATGTATGTAGGTGATCAGGCGCGTGACCAGGCTTAGAGGCAACTGCCTAGAATCTATTTTTGTCAGCCAACCTATGTGCCTCCCGTGGAGGTTCCGGATATGTCAAGTGACTACGGGCTATGTGATTTAAAGTTTAAGTTTTGTTTTCTTGTTTGGTTAAACAAGTCTTGTGTATTTTATAAATGGGGCTAAGTCTCTTTTATTTAATCTATATATATATTATGACGTACGGATGATGTGTATGTATGTACATAAAATGTTTAAAATTTTTCTGTCTCATATAAGTCTGCACAGCTCAATAGACGTTGTATATTTGTTATTTGCTTCCGCTAGCCCCTAATATTAGGTTAATTTGTCTCAGAGGCCTTCAGTAGTCCCAGGATTACTGGCCGGTTACGATGCTAAACCTATAGGTGCGGGTTTGGGTCGTGACAGCTTGTACCTGAACTCAATGACATTATACACCAGGAACGAACCGTTGCTCTGTAAGGTGTTCCCCCCATCCTTTGGGGAAATCGCATCAGACTGGTTTCACAAGTTGTCGAAAGGAACTGTGAAAAGCTGGGAAGGCTGACCGAGATGTTCGTGGTCAGGTTTGTGACAAACAAACTACAGCCATTAAGGGTGGACTTCCTGATGGCTCTAAGAATTGGCGAGAATGAAAGCCATAGGGCCTATGCCAAAAGGTATTATAAGGTGTTCAATCGAATACCATGATGCAACCAATAGGTATTGGTTGTGTCTTTTAAGAACGGCCTAAACGATGATTGTCTGCTTCAAAAATCACTGGCAAAGACATTGCCAAAAAGTATGGAGGAACTTATAGCTAGGATAGAAAAGTATGCCAGGGCCGAGGAGGACACGCCGGGGACAAAGACGTCAAAACAAGAGAAGAGAAACGGCTCGCCGAAGCGAGGCCGAGGTAATAGTAGATACAATAAGCAAGAGACAGGACTGAGGGCTACACAGGCAGTCATAACCATATTCCGAATTCCGGACTACAAAGTTTTGGAAAGAATCCGGAATCAGCCCTATTATAGAGCACCATAAAAGATTCCTAGTGAATTTATGGGAAGAAGTCTGGGGAAACGCTGTGCCTACCACAACGAGGATAGGCATCTAACCTAAGGGTGCAGAGCCCTAAAGGCACATCTGGAAGACCTGGTAAGACAAAGTCATTTAAGGGACCTGGTAGATGAGACTAGGACAAGGGAAGAGCAAGCGAAACTGCCTTAGGCACCTACAGCACCACCCCCGCCAGCACCACAACCTCAAGCAGGCGGCCTCGAGTGATCAATGTGATTCACTCGAAGATGAATGAGAACGAGATACGTGGGGAAACTCAGAAAGTAAAACACCTGCAACATGTGTATCAGGTCCGGCAGAAGAGACCTAGGGCAGACGAATGCCAGGGACCAGTGGTGTCCTTTACTGAAGATGACCTAGAGATGGTGCAACATCCACATAACAATGCCTTGGTAATATCCCTCCAAATTAGAGAGTGCCAGGTAAAATAAATTCTGATCGACCAGGGTAGCTCTTGTGACATCATGTATGTCAGGTGTTACAAGGAGCTTGGCCTTCACCAAGATGATCTAGAACAATCCAATGGTCCAATGGTCGG
This sequence comes from Camellia japonica, assembly GCA_030407325.1. Classification (NCBI taxonomy): domain Eukaryota; kingdom Viridiplantae; phylum Streptophyta; class Magnoliopsida; order Ericales; family Theaceae; genus Camellia; species Camellia japonica. Next base: position 30,973,136 of record JAPPVO010000019.1, read on the forward strand.
GTTCAATGGAACGTCGACGTGGCCCCTGGGAGTAGTAAGTTTGGAGGTGTAGGCTGGCACCAAGAAAGTAAAAACTGAGTTCACAATAATTGACACTCCCTCCCCTTACAATGCTATCCTGGGAAGGCCATGGCTGCATACAATGGGGGTTGTTCCTTCAACATTGCACCAGCTGTTGCGATTCCCAACAGAGTATGGAATTGAGGAGGTCAAAGGGGATCAGGTGCAGGCAAAGATTTGCTTCATGGAAGTAATGAAATCCACCTGAAACATACGAGAAGCAGAAGCAGTAGAGATTAAAGATGAGGACATGGAGGTCCTTGAGGACGTCGGCAAGGAACCAACCCAGAAAAGTGAGGAAGCCTTGAAGAAGATCTTAATCCAGCAAGGGAATGAAAAGCGCTTCTTCCTTCTCGGCTCAGGCTTGGCCGAGGAGGAGGAAAAGGAATTAGAAGCGTTCTTGAGAGCAAACCTTGAGGTATTTGCCTGGACACCATACGAGATGCCTGGCATTGACCCCGAGGCCACTTGCCACAAACTGAATGTAGACAGGTCAGCTAAACCTGTCATCCAACGAGCAAGGAGGCCGACGTTGATGCATGTTGAGGCAGTAGAAGAGGAAGTGGATAAACTTCTGAAGGCCAGAGCCATTCGAGAGGTAAACTACCCAACGTGGTTATCAAACACGATTGTTGTGAAGAAAAAGAACGGGAAGTGGAGGGTCTGCGTGGACTTCACCAGCCTGAACAAGGCTTGTCCCAAAGACAGTTTCCCACTGCCCAAGATTGATCAATTAGTGGATGCCACTTCAAGGCATAGAAGGATGAGCTTCCTGGACGCTTATAGAGGGTATCATCAGATAGCCATGTACCCCCTAAATGAGGAAAAGACTGCATTTATCACCCCAAAAGGGCTGTATTGCTACAGAGTGATGCCTTTTGGGTTGAAAAATGTAGGAGCAACCTACCAGAGATTGGTGACTAAGATGTTCAAACATCTAATAGGCAAAACAATGGAGGTATACATTGATGACATGGTCGTGAAGACCAAGGAACCTGAGGATCATCTGGTCGACCTAAAGACAATCTTTGATATCCGAAGGACATTTCGGCTCCGACTCAATACATCGAAGTGTGCATTTGGAGTTGGGTCAGGGAAATTCCTGGGATACTTGGTCACCTAGAAGGGCATTAAAGCAAAGCCCAGATCAAATCAAGGCCATCTTCGAGTTAAAGAGCCCAACATTGGCAAAGCAAGTGCAAATGTTGACTGGAAGGGCTACATCCCTAAATAGATTCATAAGCAGAAGTTCTGACAAATGCAAACATTTTTTCAGTTTAGTGAAGAAAGCCACAGACTTCTTATGGACAGAAGAGTGCGAAGTCGCCTTGGTCGACTTGAAGAAATACTTGACCACAGCTCCAGTTCTCTCAAATCCAGTACCTGGAGATGAGCTGTTCCTATACTTAGCAGTTTCAGAACATGCAGTAAGTGCAGTAGTAATCAGAGAAGAAAAGGGAGAACAGAGGGCAGTTTACTACATGAGTAAAACCCTAGCAGATGTAGAGACCAGATACCTGCCCTTGGAGAAATTGACACTGGCTTTAGTAATGGCCTCCAAGAAGCTAAATCACTACTTTCAAGCCCACAATTGTAGTATTAACTGAGCATCCTTTGAAGTCCCTGTTGCAGCAAGGAGATTTGACAGGTAAGATAGCCAGATGGGCAGTGGTGTTGGGCCAATATGACCTGGAATTTAGACCCAGAACAGCAATCAAAGGCCAAGTTTTGGCCGACTTCGTGGCCGAGTTCACATCAGGCGCCATCATACATCGGGCTCCGTTGAGCCGAGGTATACGATGTCCGGGTGAACAAAGAGAAACCCAATTGGGGATAGCCGAACAGAGGAAAGAAGAGAAACTCAGGCCCTGCAGTATTTACGTCGGCGACTCCTTCCGCCTGTTTGTTGACGAAAGTTCAAATCGATAAGGAGCGGGGGCAGGAGTAGTGCTAGTATTACTAGATGGACAGATGCTGGAACAATCCATTCATTTGGGGTTTAAGGCCTCAAACAATGAAACATGGTATGAAGCACTGATAGCAGGATTAAAGTTGGCAGCAGCAATGGAAGCCAATGAGGTAATGGTCTTTTGCGACTCCAAGCTTATTGTCAACCAGGCAATAGGCGAATGCGCTGCCCGAAATGAAAGGATAGTGACCTATGTAAAAGAGGTGGGCAGACTGATAGCATTGTTCCAAAATTGCCGACTACAGCAAGTTAGCTGAGATGACAACAGCCATGCTGATGCCGTGGCCAACCTAGCTAGTGCAATAAAACCAGGAGAGGCAAGGACAATAATGGTTGACTACTTATCAGGTCCAAGTGTAGAACCATTGAACACAGAGCATGAAGCAATGTGTGTAGAGATGGGACCAAGCTGGATGGATGTGATAATAGTGTTCCTTAGAGATGGAAAACTGCCAGATGATCATAAAGAAGCACACAAGATCAGACTGAAGTCGGCAAGATTCAGTCTGACAGCAGAAAGGGATCTCTACAGAAGATCATTTACTGGATCCCTTTTGAGGTGTGTGCATCCTTCATAAGTTGAAGACTTCCTGTATGAAATACATGAAGGAGTATATAGAAGCCACACTAGGGGCAGGTCACTTGCTCATAGGGCCATTACTCAGGGGTACTGGTGGCCCTATATGCAGAAAAATGCTGAAACTTATGTCAGAAAGTGTGAAAAATGTCAGAGGTTTACACCTTTGATACACCAACCAGCAGCAGATTTGAACCCAGTGTCCAGTCCTTGGCCATTTGCCCAATGGGGCATGGATCTTGTTTGACAGCTGCCTCAAGCGACTGGACAAAGGAAGTTCCTGCTAGTGGCAACAGACTACTTCACCAAGTGGGTGGAAGCTAAACTCCTTGCAAAGATTCGAGATGTTGATGTGAAGATCTTCATATAGAAGAACATCATTACCAGGTTTGGGATCTCAAGGGCAATAATAGCAGACAATGAAACACAGATTAACAGCAAGCTAATCAAAAGCTTCTGTACAAAATACAAAATCAAGAACTACTATTCCACTCCAAGCTTCCCTTAGAGTAATGGTCCAGCAGAAGCATCCAATAAGGTTATCTTAGATGGAATCAAGAAGAGGCTGGAAGCAGCAAAAGGAAAGTGGGTGGATGAGTTGCCCAGTGTACTCTGAGCATATCGGACTACGCCAAGAAGATCAACTGGGGAATCCCCATTTGCCATGGCTTATGGCACAGAGGCAGTAATCCCATTAGAGGTCGACATCCCAGGATCAGAATACAGGGAGTGGAGAATGGGACGAATGATGCATTTTTAGCCCGAGATCTGGACCTACAGGAAGAAAAAAGGGAGAAAACAACAATTCAACTGGAGGCATGCCTGCAGCAGCTTGCCAAGGCTTACAATAAAAAGGTTAACCTATGAGAGTTTCAAGTTGGGGACCTCGTCCTGAGAAAGGTCGTCGGTAACAAGAAAGATCCCAGAGAGGGCAAGCTTGGCCCAAATTGGGAGGGACCTTATAGAATCATCTCGGTCCTGGGCAATGGGGCATATCGGCTTGAAGACAGTGAAGGCAAAGAGTTGCCAAGACCATGGAATACTTACAACCTGAAGTTTTTCTATCATTAGATTTTTTGTTTTTTAAAGTTTTTTGTTATTAGCCGGAGTAATTAATAAAATTTTATCTCGATTTTTTGATTTCAAACTTGTGTAAAACGATTGACCAGTCACTTAGCGATGTTTCTGATTGAAACATGACGAATAACTTAGACTTATTATATGGTAGAGTTGAATTATACTTGCATATAATAGAGTTGAACTAAGTTGACGATGTTTCTGATTGAAACATGACGAATAACTTAGACTTATTATATGGCAGAGTTAAATTATACTTGCATATAATAGAGATGAACTAAGTTGGCAATGTTTCTGATTGAAACATGACGAATAACTTAGACTTATTATATGGCAGAGTTGAATTATACTTGCATATAATAGAGTTGAACTAAGTTGGCAATGTTTCTGATTGAAACATGACGAATAACTTAGACTTATTATATGACAGAGTTGAAATTATACTTGCATATAATCGAGTTGAACTAAGTTGAATTAACCTAGATTTGCTGTGTCGACAAAATGAAAACTTTGAATGACATTAAGTACATATCAGTGAGATTAACAGAGAGACCAAGGTTGATAACCTCGGCCAGTCTCTGTTTGAATCTGAACTCGGCGACAAGATCATAGGTACATGCTTAATGTGAACATAAGTGAAACTTAAGTTCACATTAGGGGGCAAAGAGCTGGAGAATAACGCTTGGGAGTTGGAATTTATAAGCTAAAGTTGGTTTAACACTTGTTGAAATTTTAAGAAAAATTTACAAGTTGAAGTTAAGCCGAGGATATGTTGAAAAAAAGTTGGTTTAACACTTGTTAGAATGTTTTAAAGAAAATTTATAAGTTGAAGTTAAGCCAAGGTTATGTTGAAAGAAGTATCTACGTACTTACCGAGATCACCATGTTACCAAGACTTGGAAGATAATAGAAGACATAAGTCTTGATAAGTGAAAGTAAAGTGGCAGGTTTTAAATAAGCACTTGTGAAAATATTTTTTACAAATATTTTCAAGTATTAAGCCATGGCCGAGATAAACAGTCAATAATTATACCCGAAGTGTTTTACTCTGAGGAAATTGCACAGCTAAGGTATACCTTGAAGACATGCAAAATATTTTAAGTATGGAATCATATAAGACAGTAAAGAAGACAAACATACAAACACTTGAAAGAAGAAATTGTACTTGCAGTAAAAGAAGCAAAAGGGCACTTCAGCCTACAAAGAGACTACTTGTTTAGATTACAAAAGTGGTACGTCGGCCAAATATCAAAACTGAAAACATTGTTCAGAAAATTACTAAGTACAAAGAAAAAGATTATAGCAAGACTACTCAGCGTCGGTGGCGGGTTATGTCTCGGCCCCAGAAGACAACTAGGGAATCTTCTCGGTAGCCTTCTCAGCCTCGAGCTCGGCGTCGATCTCTCTTAGAGTCTGATCAATGCTCTTCTCAGCGATTGACACCTCGGATGTTGTCTTATGTGGGAGGGGGGGCACCTTTTGAGACCTCGCCTCCTCATCCTGAGTCAAGTCTAGGACTTGTTCATTCAGAGTTGGGGACTTGGCCCCAGTAGGATCCTCAGCAACAGCCACCTCGGCCTCTTCGTCTTCGACTTCCTCTTCTTCTTCCTCTTCTACTTCCTCTCCAGCCTTAGCCTCAGACTGGCTTGAAGTGGATGGGAATGGCAGCATAAGTTGGCCTACGTCCCTCAGAGGAGAGTCCTCGAGGACAGCCAACTCCTTCAGAGCGGCCATCCAACCAAGGGTGAAACCCTTGTTGCATGCCTCTCTAACTTGTTTTTTATAGTCCTCACGGACGTCAGTTGCCCCCTCGACATAGGCCTTCTCGTCTGCCGCTTTGATCTCGGCGGCTTTGGTGGCCAAGGCATCTCAAAGTTCGGCTTGGGCTTTAATCATTTTGGCCTCGGCATCTTTCTTCTCGGCCTTGAGGACCTCAGCGACAGCCTCAGCAGCCCCCGCCCTTTCATTGGCTTCGTCTTGGGCCTGTTTGGCTGCCTTGGCCTAATCTATCAATGTCTTCATCTTGGCCTCGGCCTTATTGATTGTCTTGAGTAAGCCAGCAGCCTCATTCATCTTGCGGGTCAACTCCTTCTTAATGTTGAAGGCCTGCATCGCGAAGGAGTGAGCATGCTGGATCGCCTAGAAGAGATGAAAAAAACAAAAGTTAGTAAAACTCTCTAAGTATGGAAAAAATAGAAAATACCAAGTATTAGGGGCTTACTTGTACGGAGTGCTGCAACTGCAGAGCGAAATTTTCGTATTCGCTGACCTCGGCATTGCGTTCGAGGTCTTTGGGAAGGAGCAAGGCAGTAGAGAGGGCAACGCCGACTTCGATGTCAGTCGCGCTGTCGCCGACTCTGACTGGCTTGTCTTCAATGGTGATAGGAGGAGCCTAGGGGGCATCAGACTTCAAGGACCCCGAGGTTGTAGCAGACTCTGACCTCGGCTTCTTTGACCGGGTGGATTCAGAGGAAGCAGCCTCTGCGGGCCTCTTTTCGGCGGCAGAGGCACTTTTTTCTACCTCAGCCATTTTTGAGATTGGCAAGGTGTTCTCAGAGTCGATCTGAGTCATCGTTGCCTTGGCTTGGGCTTTCTTCAACCTCTTTGGCTTCAGCTTGGGTTGAGACTGGGAAGGGGAAGATTAAACTGTGACGACATTGGGGATGTCGGCAAGAAGGTCTTCAGCAATTGCCTTTTGGCGCCCCATTTCGTTGGTGGAGATGGCAACGGTAACTTTAGTGCCAAGGCGAATCGCTGGAAGTGCAGTTGGTGGGTTGGCTAGATTGTAAGAGGACGCCTCGGCACTTCGGCGTCTTCGGCGAATCGTTGGAAATGCGGTTGTTGGTGCAAAAAGTGGAGCTCTATGTCGGCGTTGGCGTTGGCGTTGGCGTTGGTGTTGGCGTTGGCGCTGAGAGGGTGGAATCAGTTGTGGAGATGAAGTAGATGGTTATTCTCCTGGGGCAGAGGTTGATCCCTGATCTGACCGAGGTGACGAAGTTGTAGCTGGAGTTGTGGCAGAAGGAGGGGACTTGTTCTTCTTCGGGACATCGGGCAAAATGGACTTGTAGATTGGGATATAGTTGAGTAGCAGAGGGGCTTTCCGTTGGTCAACTGGCAAACCCAACAACTTATTGAAATCCTTGCTGGGATAGAAGGATTTGCGGAGGTCCTTGGGTAGTTGAGAAAGAACTGCAAAATAAAACGAACAGACGTTAGAGCATACAAAAATATCAAAGTAAAAAAGACTTAAAAGCAAGTAAAGGTGACACTTGTCTCTTACCATTTTCCTCTCTGAAAATTGTTCGGCTTAGGGGATAGAGGTGAAGGTCATCATCTGGTGGGAACTCCCAGTTGTCCGAGACGATGAAATAATCGTCTCCGGCGCCCTTGTTGGAATTAAGGAGGTCGGCGATGAGTTTGTATTCCGTCGACCTCGGCTTAAGATAATAAATGTAGCATTTTTCTGATTTAAGGCCGCACATGGTGTAGCAGTACTGGACGTCGGCTAGAGTTACCCTAGCATTTTCTCAGCTAGCTAAGGCAATGATACCGTTGATGACTCTGTAAAAGTTAATGGGTAATTGCATTGGGTTGAGTTTATAATAGTGAAGGACTTCTCGGAAGAGAATGTCAAGAGGGAACCTAAGTCCACACTCTATGAAGGCTACTACTGGGAATGGCATGGAGTCATCTTTGGGCATAATAGAGTCCTTCTCCACAGCCAACCTGAGGTGAACGTCGGCAGGGATGGCAAACTCTTGCCTAAAGTACGCTAGCTTAGTTGGGGTGTCTACCTTCCACCTGAACATACCCATAACATCGGCTAAATGGGAAGGTGTTGGATTTCAGAAGGAAGTGGTTTGTCAAGGTTTGAAGGACCTCGGCTTAAACTCAGAACATAAGCAAGGGCAAGGGCTTTTTAAGATCTAGGGAAATTTGTTCCAATTTTTCTAAGGATAGTGGCTTCTATCAAAACCCAAGCCTAAAATCTATGTGGAAATAGGAAATTGGAGGCAAGAATCTGGCAAAATGCAACAAGAAAATAGAAATAAGAATGCGATTCAGACTCAAGAAGACAAAACAAGAAATCAAGAACATTTTACAAAATATGTACAGATATACAAAGACAAGCTCAATGACACAGTAACAAGTATATGTTTGGTTCAGAACCCAAAAAGCAAAATCAATAACAGTGACAAGCTATCAAGAACGTCAAGTGTATGGACAACATGTGTGTATGTGTGTGTATACCAGCAACAGATTGTACAAAAACAGAATCATGAAACAGATGATAAATAGTGGGATTCAACACACAAATGACTATTTAAGAGCATGAACAAATTTGCAATGGCCGTATATAAGCATAGCAAAGTTTGAAGTAAAACAAAAAATTGAAACGAAGAAAAACAGTGGCTTACCAGGAAGAGTGACGCTGGTGAAATGAATGTCGAAGTTGAACGCTGGTGGTATGAATGGTAGAATGTTGAAAGCCTCGCCGGAGGGGAAGAATGAAGTAGTTGTAGAAAGCTTTGAGAATGAAAATGGAGGATTTGGGAGATGAGTGTTAGAGAGAGAGAGTTTGGAGAAGACAAAGATGCAAAAGTGAAACGGCGAAGAGAGAGGGAAGTGTTTTTAATCAAAACACGAAAAGGCGACAAGTCACAATTAGTGTGCCTAAGACGACGTGCTTGTCAGACGGCGCACGCAAGTGCGATGCGACTTAATGGCACATGTCAAGTACGGTTCAATGGAGAAGAGACACGTGGCAAAAACGGTTGAGTTATTGTGCGTGACAGCTCGTACGCGTATTGAGACTCTTGGAGTTCTTGATTTAATGAAGTAAAGACCTCGGCTAAGGGAATGATCTCGGTTAAAGAAACTTGAGAAACTTGGTCCTTGGTTCTGAACAGACAACAAGTCTTGGTCATATGGAGCTGACGAATGATGACCTCGGTAATGAAGGATAGAGCAAGTTTAACTGACGTGCTATAGGTTCAAATGATATAGGTTTCATCACCTCAGGATGCCGAGGTAATAGAACCTAGAGAGCAGTTGTGGGGACATATTTCTCGAATGACAACACATGGCCAAATGGCACCGAAGTGCCAGCCAAGGTGCCATGTGTCTTGGTCATGACGCCGAGATTATCTCGGTTAGACCAAGGTTATCTGAGGAGATGCCGGAGTCCGGGATAAACAAATAAGCTATAAGAGTCCTAGAATGGGGGAGGACCTTAGCCTGGATAAGGATAAAGCTCTTAGGGAGTTTATCTTTATCTATTGGAGAGTCCAGGATAAGCATTGAGTCAGAGTCCAAGAGGAGCTAGACTTCTACAGGGATTAGGTTAGTGCTGGCTATAAAAGAAGGGCACCCTCGTGGGTCTAAAGTACGCATTTGTATTCTGACTTGTGAGTTAAGCACAATTGGTTATCTTTGAGAGATATTGATTACTGACATAATCGTCGGAGTGCCCCCGAGTGGAAGAACCACCGCCAGAGTCTTTTCTTTCTGTGACAGGTCGCTCGGGCGTAATCTATTCTGCCGGTGTTCTCCAGCTGAGTACTTGTTTGGCAGTGTGGTCAGAAAATAACACACACACATATATAAAACTATTCTCCACTTGCAACACTGAACAATTTTTATGCGTTAATTAACAAGGAGTACGCATAGCAATGATATTTCAATTAACGTGAATAAATTATTGAGTTAGTCAAAAATAGTATCGGTTTAGGAAAATAAGGAAATGGGGGGACTATTGTGCACTATTGTATGGTGATATGGACTCATTTTAAGCCTTATTTTAGTATTTTAAATTGTTCATTTTTTAAAATATATCGAGTAAAAAATACCTACAAAAAATTAATTTGATCGAATATTATTAATTATTTTATCAAATTACATCTATATCTACAAAAATAAATGACTAATGTGATTTGAAGTATAATCATTTGGAAATTAATCTGGTATTTTATTTATTGATTAATTTTCCAAGCTTATCCAGTAAAACTGATCCATTAAAGCATTATTATCACTAGTATTGTCATGATCTCCAAACAAACAGACATAGCGGTTCAGTATTAAATAAATGGGAGCAGCTTGTCTCCTGTCCACAAAGTGGATTAGACATGGGTCTTATTTCGTTAATCTGAACCGTTTAATGTATAAAATTCATTGATTATTTTATCTCTGTAACAAATCACGTTGATTGGATATTGATAGCTACTTCATCGAATCAGATTTTTGTCAATAATTTATTTTGAAAATTATATTTACTGTTGATAGAAATCTGATCCGATCAAGTAGCTATCGATATCTAATCAACGCGATATTTTACAAGAATAAAATACTCAACAAGTTATACATATTGAATAATTCGGATTATTGAAATGGGATCCATGATAAGCCGCCACAATGCTCCAATCCAAATACAGACTAGAGAGAAACCTACCCCTAAATAATAATTCTTACTTATGTGGACCAGTTTAATGAATCAAAATTTAAAATCAAATTAGGCTCACATCAGATAGGCTATTTTAGTTTAAAAATTAAAAAATTACTATAAGTTATCACATTACTTTTTATTTTTTATATATCTTTTTGTAACAAATTAAAAAATCAACGAAAATAACCATCTCTAAGATTGTTTCAAATGATTTTTGTTCTATTGTTATTTTCAATTTTAAAAAAAGTAAAATTGATTCCATAAGTTTTAAAAAAAAATTAAAACAAAAAAAATATATTTTTTCATTTATTTTTAAAATATGTTTCCATAGTCTCTCCTCCATTCCTCTCCACCTTCGGCCATTGCTCACCATCACCACCGATCACCAACCACTTTTGGGCCTATCATCAATGAGCTCTGGCCACTATCGCCTATGAATTTTGGCCACTTTTTGGTGGCCCTCCACCACCTCATAATCTTCGGTGGCCACTATTGACCACCACATCCATTCACCCATCTTGGATAATTCATCAAATAAGTTTTTTTAATTTTTCTTTTAATTTGTTCTCAAATTTTTTTAAACCTCAAACACTTGTTTTTTTTTTTTTATCCTTTTTTTTGTTTTTATAAAAAAAAAAAATTGTTTTTTCTTTGGTAAAGAGAAAAGACAAAACTAACATTATTATCAAATGACAATTTAAATTTAAAAAAAAAAATTTAAACCCTAGGAATTTATTTATTTTTTTGTTTTTATAATGAATAATGGGCCGGCCTCACGAAATTAATGAATATTGGGTCGTAAATGTTACGGAAATACCTGGCCCATGGGCTCGCACATAAAACCAAGCCCATTTTAGAAGAATCTACAGTGCAAACCTTGACCAAAAAATTAAAAAATGTTCAAGCCAATTTTTTTTTTTTTAAATGTCAGATAAAAAAACAAGCAAAAAGAAAGACACTTGAGATCGTGATTCATATTTTACAATGTCCAATTATTAAATATTGTCTCCACTTCATTAAAATTGCCAATGTGGCCTGATTGACCTAGATCCAACGTATATTTAGGAACAATACTAAGAGAAGTTTGGCCTACTAGTTTTTGTAAAAATGATTAGAAAATAATTTAAAATTTAAAATGTAAGATGTGCATCTAAAATTTTGTTATGAGGTCACTTCTTGAATGAATTTTGTCTATTGAATCAATGTAGTGTAAAACTATGGATATGAATCACTCTCATTTGCATATTCTCTTTTTGATGCTACACATGTATCAATAGCTCACTTTTTCTTTCTTTCTTTCTTCTTCTTCTTCTTCTTCTTCTTAGGATCATAGATCCTAGTTTCGTTATGACGAAAAACAATTAAAAAAAGAAAAAAGAAAATACATTGAAAGTATGTGGCTTAATTTTATAAGATTTTAGGATAGAATTTTGTTTAAATCTTCAATTTTTGAAGGAAAAAGAAAAAGAGATTTGTGAATTTTTTTTTTATATTTATAAATACCATTCACAAATCTCATCTATTTTCTTTTCAATTCACACATCATTTATAGATCTAAAATTCAGTCACAACCAAAAAACAATGAAAAAATAAATACAATTAAAGTACAAGTTTTTAGTTTTAAATATATTTTTCTATGATTTTAAAATAAAATGATGTTTGGATTTTAAATTTGTGAAAATATTTATGAAGAAAAAGAAAAGTAAGAGTTTTGAGGGGGGAAAAAACTTCTATTTCACTTTGAAATGATATTTTTTCATTTAAAAATCTTATAACAAAAATAAGATTCAAAACACAATTTTAAATAATAAAAAAAAATGATATGTTGACTGTTTTTTTTGTTTCCTGATCTGAACAAAATGTTATTGAAACTTGTGAAATTGGTTTTCAGAAAGTAATGAAATCAATAAAATTGATATTTATATAAGACTAATTTCAATTCTATATAATGGGACGATAATTTTTAATTTTTTTTTTTTTCTAAATATACCTACCACCAATGAACTTAGTTTTCATTCATTTTTTAAATTTGAAAACTACAATAAGTCCTACCGAAAACTCTCATTAATACTTTCAACTTCGAAATTTAATTTCATGTCTTTAGATATTTACAGAATTTAAAAACATTCTAACTAATACCAACAACTTTGTGGGCTATTTGTTTCAGCTATGCTACGTGTTTAGAAAGAATATAACATTAAAAAAATAAAATAAAATGTTTTCATATGTATGTTTGCATTTGCAGTTGTAAACATGTTCTTTTATGTTACATCTGTGCATTCTGTGTTTAGTTTTTTCTGTACGTCTAATTTTTTTTTTTCCTTCTATCACTTATGTTTAAACGACCAGAATTTAGAAGAGTTAAAAATATTTAATTATGAAAAGTGTATTACAAACACAATTTATACCTATAAAATATATTTAGAATGATGTGATAGTAACATGTTTATAATTGAGAGTCCCAATAAAAGGTGTTTCGGATATAATAAAATAATTATAAAAGATCATATCATTTTGTATGAAAATTTATGTATTGAAATTTTATCTGTATAGTATTGTCACTTAATTATTAAAAATTTAACACCCGCAAGTGTCTGGATAATTCCATAATTTTAAAACGAAAATTATTTTAAGTTTGAGAAGGTAATTAGGAATCACTTAAAATTACATTCTCATTCATTTCAAAGTTTTTGACACCCAAATGTTATGTTTGAATGAGAGGTATGAAAATGTGATTTTGCATCCCATAATTTTTAGATAGCGTTCAGTTTACTAGAATGAATTGGAATAAAATAATTATTTCATTAAAATATTTATTCTCATATTTGATTAGACTAAAAAAGTGATCACAGCTGAATTAAAAATGGAATCATTTTTCATCATTTTAAAATAATAATCATTAGATAAGAAAGTCCAAACAATCACTATTCAATTCAATTCCAATCTCCATCCAACAAACTAAAGGTAACTACTAATAGTTCTTAATAGTTGGATTTAATTCTTATCAAGTCGTATTGAAAATAGCTACTAACAAAAGCGTCGCTAAAAGTAATTTGTTGTGACAATTATTTGTATATTGCTAAAAATTGACAATTGATGACTTTTTTGTCACGGTTATAGCTAAAACTTATAATTAGTGACGTTTTTCTGTGACGAATTTTTCAAACTGTCACTGAAAGTTGAAACTTAGAGACTTCTTTTGTGACTATTTTTTAAACTGTAGCTAAAACTTATAATTAATGACATTTTTTGTGACAATTTTTAAACTATTACTCAAAATTAACAATTAGTAACTTTTTTTAATAGTGTTTGATGAAAAATACCATTAATTCTCAAAGACCTATTGGATAATAAGTTTACTTATTTGGACTTACACGTAAGTTCCCTAAAACTAAATAGTGCATTAGTATTTTGAATAAATTGGAATGAAATTGATTCTTGAATATTTTTCAATAGGAATAACATTCCCAAACTAAGAATTTGGAGCTACAATATGAAAAATTTATTATGAAAAATGATATAAGGGTCTACTTTTTAGACCCACTTTCTATCTAGTGATGCATTTAGAAAATGATGTTGATAATTAGAGAATATTTAATTATCAACCAATCATTTTCTTAATACAATTTAAAAATTGAATCCACTCTTTTATTATTTTTTCGTTGAACGTAATCAAACAAAACGCTTAAAGAATATAGACATATGGATTTTATTACAAGTGAGCTTGAAATATCAAATTGAAAAATAATACATAAACTAAATATTAAAAACTTATCAAGAATGATAGGGTAATGATATTTTAAAATTTATGCTTCACAATAGTAGGCATTTTATTTAAAATGAAATGATTACAAAATATCATGTCATTGCATAATAATTCTACAAGTATTATTTATTTATAAAATTTCTTTATTTTTTTAGCATTACTTTATTGAATGAAATTAATTGAAGAGGTTTTCTTTTATCATGATATGAAATGCAAATCCTGCCATTAGCCAAGTCAGGATATTTTTGGAACTTGAATTTTTTCAAGAAAATAAATGGAAGAAGCTTTTTTCTTTTTAATTAGAAAATGAAAATAAAATGAAAAAGTATTTATAAAAAAGAAAAAACATTTTTTTGCTTGTTTATGCACAAAAAATAAATGAAAAGGTTTGGGAACTCAGATTTATCAACTCAACTTTTTCAGGATAAGTGGTTGTATAGTGAATATTAAATATATGCAATATGATATATATATATATATATATAAAATAAATTTGAATGACAAGTAAATAGTTCTAAATAATTTTTAAATAATTAAATATGTTCATAGTATTATTGAAAATAAATGATTGCATAAGTAACATAACGCGTCTCAATCAATGTTGTTTTCCGCCTAGCTGAGACAACTCATGCATACATCCCACTAGTACAAGACGCGATAGTATTTGCTGTAATGGATTTGGATTTGGATTTGAATTTCAATTTTGACCAAAACATTTATTTTTTTAGTTTTTTAGAAAAAGATTGAAACCTACCACCAATAGAAAAATTTAGTGAGCATTATCTTTTTCTTAATTTGAAAGGGACACAAGATCAGGAAAATAAATAAATAAATATATATATATATATATATATATAATGCTCTTTAACTTTACCGAGGGGTGAACCTACATTTTTTTGTTGTGATTTTGGTTTTTTTTACTGTGTTTTCATTTCTGTTTGGTGACAGGTTTAAAGATTTTTTTTTTTTTTTTTGAAATAACAAACTTTTTAAGAAATATTAAAAATTTATTTTTGACTTTTTAAAGACTATTTTTGCATAAAAATAAAAATGATATGAAAATCACATTATTCTCACCTTTCAAAATTTAAGTTGAGGGACCTCAGTTTTTAAGATTTTGTTTTTTCTCACATAGAATCCAAGGGGTATTACTAATTCGTGCCAAATATCTTAATTTTATAAAATACAACCGATTGTTTAAATACAAAATTAATTTAGGGCATATTATACCCACAGTCTTTATAATTCATCCCTTATGTTAATTTGATCTTTATAATTTTAATTGTATCAATTTTACTTTTAAATTTTTCGTATTGTGTTTATCTAGTCTGAATGATAACGCTCATTTGAAAATTGGTCTGAAATTAAAACACAAAATAATTTATTACTCTCTCCTCAAATTGATTGAGAAGTTAGTGTCTATTATGAAATGGTCTATTCTCTCTTGAATATTCCTTCTATGCTTGATTTTTGTTCAGTTGGACTAAATTGGGAATTTGTAAAAAGTTAAAGAACAAAATACAATTGGAACTAGAAGTAGGGGTGCAACTTGTGTGCACCTAGGGCTGTTCAAAATCAGTTCAAATCGGTAATTCGGACTGAACCAGACCGAACTGTACGGTTTGGTTCAATTCTATTTAGAACCGGTTCAGTTTTAGTTGAAGAAATATTGAGAACCATAAAAACAGTTTGGTTAATTGATTTTATGAAAAAAATCACAGTTCGAACCGAACCGAACCGAACCGAACTGAACCGAACCGAACCGAATTTTAAAAGATATATATATGTACGGGGAGCAAATATTCTGGCAAGCCCGTACTCCTTTCTTCCAAGCTCCGTCTCTATCCGATCACCTGCGAACACAACGGCGGTGAGCTACCCGGCAGTGTGTGGCCGGAAAACCCCTCTGACGATCAAGTTAGCACACACCTTGGGATAGAGAGAGAAAGAGAGTGTGTTGTGTGTAAGTATTTCTCTTACCAAAAATTGTCCATGCCCGTATGGGGGGCGCAGACATGCTTATATACCCTCTGCGCCCCAAATCTACTCCCAGTGATCTCTCGACACGTGGCTCTGCTATCCCATCTGTCAGCACAAATCTTGCTGAACATCACCTAACCCAACTGCCTGCCCACTCTACTGGGAGCTCAGCAGCCGAGCTGCACCATCTCGGCTGTCAACGGCCATGCTATGCTTCATGCCTAAGTATTCCAATAGCTAAGCTCAATAAGGACCGAGCTCGGCTGCATCCCGGCATAGCCGAGCTCGGGACAGCTCATACTGGTTTGCCGTCGATTTTACTGCCGAGCGAACACAAGTAGCTCGGTCCCACCACGCCTTTCCTGGCGCCGGACAACTCACTTGATCGGCTTCGATACCATGAAGCTATGTAGCTCGGTCAAACCACGCCTTGCATTAACCGAGCAGGTTCTTTCAAGACAAGACCACACTACCTCGGCCCAACCCTTGTTCGGCCCAAATCTATCCGGCCCACTGCCAGATCATAAATCTCCCTCTCAATTGCCCCTTAATTCCGTCCACGCAAGCATGACTGGCATTACCCATTCTGACCGGGGTAACATCTCCTCGGTCCTCGGTTTACCAATCGGTGACCGGGCTGGCTGACATGCCTGTCTTCAACATACTATCTCTTGACTTGCTCGGTTGACGCCTCGTCTGACCTTCCTGTCTCTTCAACTCTGACACTGCCATTAATGGGGACACGTGTCAATCTCCCATTGGCCCTCGAGCGACCAACCCAACCGTCCGTTGGCATTCAAATTTTTGGCAATTTTTCTTCCATATAAGCATACCTAGCTTCCTTCATTTCATTCTTCTTGCTTCTCATTTCTCTTCGACGACCCAGAGCTTGTGTCATTCCTCCCTTGCTATTCCTCAGCTTGTGTTCGAAGAAGCAGCCACTGCCCTTCTAAGGTATGTTCCCCAACTCCTCTTTTGTTGTTATTTCACTTAGTATTTCGCACATTAGGGCACTAAACATGTAGTTTTTAGGACATAGACACCCAAAATCGTCCCAAACCCTTAACTATTCATGGTATTCTTCATTTTCTCTAATGAACATTGAAGATCTGGGGCGGACTGGGCTCCAGGTCTTCTTTTGATCCAAAAATCACTCCGACCGAGCAAATAACTTGTTTGCCTCGACCTTAGTAAAAACCGGGATAGCCAGAGGACTTGGCCGCCCAACCAGGCTAACATCTGGTCAGCTTGGGCGGCCGAGCTCCTTGGTTAGCCTTTACGATCGAGGTGGTTTGGCACACTTCATGACCGAGCTAAGGTCAAGCTCGCTTTGCGCGACCGCGCTCCCTCTTACACTTGTCATCCTTTTGCATGCAGAGTCCAAGGGGACCACAGACTGTTACCGAGGCTCTTAAGGACCGAGCAGCCACCAATCCCCAGTCTATGCCAAACCTCCTCAACCGAGATAAATTAGTCGACCACACATGGGGAAATTCCGTTTCCTTGTCGACACTCCGGCTGCCCTGGCCGCGTTCTGGGAGAAGTACGGCATCCCGGCCGATGTTCACTTAGAGCTCGTCGAGTTTGAGACTACCCCCTGGGGCAGATTAGATCAATGCCCCTTTACCATGCTGTCCATCATTGAAGGAGGCCTCCGCTTCCCGGTCAACCCATTGATGACCGAATTTCTGCGCCGGACCAGGCTTGCACCCACACAAGTATCAACCAACACATACCGCATTATCAATGGCGTACACAAGCTAAACAACCGGCTAGGCACCAACTTAGGTTTAGCCGAGATACTACGACAGTACACCCTTGGACACACTGGCTATGGCTTTGCCTATTATTTAAAAATTCGACCGGACAAAGAAAAAATAGTGACCGGCACCCCAGATAAGGACTTACACGACGATGACTTTTTCTGGGTGTCTGGCAACTATGAAACAGCCAACGTATCGGGATGGTCAATTAGCAAGAATTTTGGTGAAACATGTAAGCCGCGCTAACTTGCTCGGTTGGTTGTCTTTTTTCAACATTCTGTACTTAACCATTTTTCTTGTTTCCTTTACAGCAATCCAAACCCTGCAAGCCAACTACCAATATCCCAACGTAGAAGCAATCCGGACCGTGCTCCGTTACCGCCACCGGGATTGCAACGAGCTGCTCGGTTACACTCCTATATACCGGTACTTAGCTCCACGCCGGAGTAAGGTCA
Organism: Camellia japonica; assembly: GCA_030407325.1. NCBI lineage: Eukaryota > Viridiplantae > Streptophyta > Magnoliopsida > Ericales > Theaceae > Camellia > Camellia japonica. The sequence goes on from JAPPVO010000019.1 coordinate 30,991,225, forward strand.
CAGACTTTCTCCGTGCTCCATCACCTCCTCCAGACCCAACTCTACCGGACGTGCCCCTAATCTGGTTAACCAAAGAACAAGAGATGGCAAAACGAAGCCGTATCAAGAACGTCCTCACAGCAACTTTAACCGAGATACCGAGCATCATCACCCGCTCTCCAGCGGCCGGTCAATCCAGCGGCGCCGTGGTTGCCTTAGTATCTCCAGCAGCCAGGCAAGCCAGCCAAGAATCCCGCCGAGCTGGAAAAAGACCTCGCGCAGACCCATCTATTGAGCTGGTTGCCGAGCTGAACCCCGAGCAACCCGCTGTCACGGTTGACCCAACACCAGCATGGCGACCGCAACTAAAGCACCGGGGAAAAGACATCTCGGCAAACGCTTCCGTCAAGGGCGATAAGGAGCACCTGCTCGCCTTTGACCTTTCAAAAGCCCTTCTCCTGCCGAGCGACGTGGTCGGCAGCGACCATGTCCCTGACACCCGGTTGGTGAAATCGGCCGTGAAGTCTATGACCAGGGTAAGAATCTCAATCTTCTACTGAAATTTTCACAAGTGTTTGCACGGTTTCCTCTCTAATCAATCTTTTTCCTTGCAGGCCATCCAGAAGCAGCACTTGGTCCTGGAGCGAATTCATCGACTGCGGCAGAAGGCGAATGACACTGCCAGCCAGGTCCAAAGTCTTCAAACCGAGCTTGGCCGAGCAAAGTCTTCGCTCGAAATTGCCAATGCCGACAACAGCAGGTTGCTCGGCCAACTTGGCGACGCCGAGAAAAAGAGGGACGAGCTCCAGATCGACCTGGACGCCTTGAAGAAGTCCAGGGAGAAAGAGCTGGAGGATGAAAACAATGCCGGCTTCAAGGAGGCCAAGGAAAGCTACAAAAAGCAAGTCTTTGCCACCCAGGACATCTACTTCAAAGCCGGTTGGAAGGCTGCCTGCACTCAACTTGGCCAAGGTCCTGACACCGACGTGTTTGCCTCCACACCGGCCGTCTTCCTACCGACCTACCTCGTACCATATGCCAACGACGTCTTCAGCGCGTTGCAGGCTGAGGCCAAGGAAGGACTTGAAGGAGAAGGTGAGGCAGATACTGAGGGAGAGGATCGCGAAGAGCAAGAACAGCCCGGCCAAACAACGACCGGTGTCCAAGACCAAACCCCACCGATCAACCTGGAGGAGGCTGGCGACGAATTCAATAACCTTTCCCCCATAGTGTAGTTTTCTTTGTTTTCTTTCTTTTTGCTCTGCATATGTAACCGGGCTGTCTGCCCCACCTTTTGTACTTCTTTTTACATCAATGAAAAAGATCTAATTTAACCAAGTGTTTGCACGGTCCTAAAGCTGAGTAACTTCAACCGGACAAAATATCTCGGCAAGACAAATCTCATTAATTAACTCATATAACCGGAATAAACCATCTTGGTAGTACACCCAGAGTTGAGCAAAACATCAAGTCTTTCAACCGAAATCAACATCTTGGTTGAGAATACCTAAGTTGAACAAAACATCAACTTTTCAACCGGAGTAAACATCTCGGTTGAGACGAATTAAGTTGAACAAAACATCAACTCTTTCAACCGGAATAAACACCTCGATTGGGACTAACTAAGTTGAACAAAACATCAACTCTTTCAACCGGAGTAAACATTTCAGTTGAGAGTGCCTAAGTTGAGCAAAACATCAACTCTTTCAACTGGAATCAACATCTCGGTTGAGAATAACTAAGTTGAACAAAACATCAACTCTTTCAACCGGAGTAAACATCTCGGTTGAGAGTGCCTAAGTTTAGCAAAATATCAACTCTTTCAACCGGAATCAACATCTCGGTTGAGAATAACTAAGTTGAACAAAATATCAACTCTTTCAACCGGAGTAAACATCTCGGTTGAGAATAACTAAGTTGAACAAAACATCAACTCTTTCAACCGGAGTAGACATCTCGGTTGAGAATACCTAAGTTGAACAAAACATCAACTCCTGCAACCGGAGTAAACATCTCGGTTGAGTATATCTAAGTTGAGCAAAACATCAACTTTTTCAACCGGAGTAAATCATCTCGGTTGAGAATCTCAAAACTCAAAGCAACAAAAAATGCAAAGGCAAAGATGAGTCACTTCTATATATTGACAAAAAATGAATATTACATGAAGTGTAAGGCAAAAAATTCATTTGCACAAAAAAAAAAGCAAAAGCTAGAAATAATACAGCTTGAGGTTGGCTGCATTCCATGGCCGGGGTATTCCTCTGCCATCCAAGTCCTCCAAGTGATATGCCCCCTTGCCCGCCAAATCGGTTATCTTGTAGGGTCCTTCCCAATTTGCCCCTAGTTTGCCTTCACCTGGCACCAGGGTATTGCCCATGACCTTCCTCAAGACCCAATCACCCACTTTGAACGGTCTGGGGTGCACGGTTTTGTTGTATTTCCTTGAAAGCTCTTGTTGGTAGGCGGCCACATGGATGAGAGCCTTTTCCCGGCGTTCTTCCACTAGGTCCAATTCCAAGGCAATGGCTTCGGCGTTCAGCTCGGGCTCAAAACTTTCACTTCTGAGGGTGGGTATACCAACTTCCAAAGGGATGACTGCCTCCATGCCATATGCCAAAGCAAAAGGAGTTTCCCCGGTAGATCACCGTGGGGTTGTTCAGTATGCCCAAAGAACACTGGGAAGTTCCTCAGCCCACTTTCCTTTGGCTTTCTCAAGCCTCTTCTTAAGTCCATCAAGAATGGTCTTGTTCGAAGCCTCGGCTTGACCGTTGGACTGCGGGTAAGCCGGAGTAGAGTTGTAGAATTCAATCTTCAAATCTTCACAGAACCCCCTGAATAGGCGGCCGTCAAATTGGGTGCCGTTGTCAAAGATTAGAATTTTGGAGACGCCAAACCGCGTGACAACATTCTGCCAAACAAACCGCTTTACGTATTTCTCCTTGATTGTTGCCAAAGGCTCCACTTCAACCCATTTGGTGAAGTAGTCTGTGGCCGCGATGAAGAACTTCCAGTTGCCTGGTGCTGTTGGAAGCGGCCCCACTATATCTAGCCCCCACATTGCAAAGGGCCAAGGGCTGGTGAGGGGAAGGAGTTCCCTGGCCGGCTGGTGGATCTGATGAGCAAACTTTTGGCACTTCTCACACTTACGAACATACTTCTGTGCGTCGGCCTGCATGCATGGCCACCAGTAGCCTTGCGAAATAGCTCGGTAGGCTAAGGACCTGCCCCCTATATGACTGCTACAGATGCCTTCGTGAATTTCGTACAGGAAGGCCTCCACGTTGCTCGGGTGCACACACTTCAAGTAGGGACCTGTGAATGACTTCTTGTATAAAGCGCCGGATGGAGAGAGCCAAAACCGCTCTGACTTCACCCGTACTTTATGCGCTTCCTTCTTGTTTGCAGGAAGGGTCCGGTCTCTGAGGAAAATGATGATAGGGTCCATCCATGAAGGACCTAGCTCAGCGCAGAGTGCTTCTATCTCCCCGGTTTACTCAATGCTGGGCCTCAGAAGGAATTCAATCAAAAGAGGGTTGGGAGATGCGTTGTCGACCATAGAAGCAAGGCCGACCAACTCATCTGCTCGGCCGTTTTCTTCGCGGCCAATTTGTTGGACCCTGATCGCCTCGAATCGCTTGATGTGGTCCCTGACCAGAGTTTGGTACTTCATCATTCTATCATCCTTTGCTTCGTAAACCCCAGAAACTTGGTTAACCACAAGCTGGGAATCACTGTAAACCATTAGCTCGGATGCTTGCATCTGAAGCGCGCTTTTGAGCCCGGCCAAAAGCGCCTCATACTCGGCCTCATTGTTGGATGCTGGGAAGCCAAGGGTGATGGAATGTTCGATAGTAAGTCCGTCCGGTGAAATCAGAACAATGCCCAGCCCAGCACCGTGACGGTTTGATGCTTCATCAACAAAAAGTTTCCACATCTCCCCCACAAACAGCTTCTAACATTCTGATGGGTCCTGGAAGGCCTGAGGGTTGATGGGATCATGGTTGCTTGGCTGTTCGGTGTCAAGTTCTGCGCTGAGCGGTTCCACTCCAGCCCCCCTTGGCGATTCGGCACCGGACTTAGCAAGTTGATCCATAATGCCTAAGTCCGTAGGCGAATCACCAGGTTGTGGTATTATGCCGGCCGCAGGCTCTGTTGTGATCGGTTCCACTTCTTCCCCCTTGGCGATTCGGCACCGGACTCAGCAAGTTGATCCATAATGCCTAAGTCCGTAGGCGAATCGCCAGGTTGCGGTATCGTACTAGCTGAAGGTGCTTCAGCGGGGCGCGCAAGTTCCGCGTCGCCAAAACTGCCAAGCTGTTGTATTTCGGTTGGGCTTGCATTCACCTCTCCATCTGTCGCGGCAATATCGACCGGGCATACCGGATGAGTTCCAGGTGAAAATTCAGCAACGAAATAGGCCAAGGTCTGGGCTTTTATGGCAGTGCGCGGCTGGAACTTCACATCAAACTGTCCCAATTTGACCGCCCACTTGAGAATCCGACCGGAGAAGTCCGCCCGTTCGAACAAAGCTTTTAGGGGGAATTCGGTCAAAACGATGATGGTATGGGCATGGAAGTAGTGGGCCAACTTTCTTGAGGCCATCATCAATGCCAACGCGAGTTTCTCTAGCGGCAAGTATATCGATTCTGCCGGTAACAAGGTTTTGCTGACGTAGAAGATAGGGAAGTGCTTGATCCCTTCAGCTCGAACAAGCACCGCACTGACTGCATGCTGTGAAACGGCCAGGTAAAGGTAGAGTTCCTCGCCGGGCTTCGGTGTAACCAACAGTGGCACTGAAGACAAATACTCCTTGAGTTCGGCCAAAGCCCGGTCACACTCCTCGTCCCATGAGAACTTTGATTTCAAGGCTTGAAAGAAAGGGCGGCAGCGATCTGATGACCGGCTAATAAAACGGTTAAGCGCGGCGGCCATTCCAGCCAGATGCTGCACGTCCTTGGCCGAGCTGGGCTGTTTTAACTTTTGCACGGCTCGGATTTGCGTAGGGTCTGCTTCAATACCTCGGTTCGTGACTAGGAAACCCAAAAATTTTCTGGATCCCACGCCGAAGGCACACTTAGACACATTCAGGCGTAGCTTGTGCTTTTTGAGAATGGCGAACATCTCGGCCAAGTCGGACAAATAGTCTGCTTGATGCCGGCTCTTAACCACCATATCATCAATATAAGCCTCCATTGTCCGGCCTAGCAGAGGTGCAAACATCTTGGTCACCATCTTTTGAAAAGTTGCCCCGGCGTTCTTCAAACCAAAAGGCATGACTCGGTAGCAGAAGAGTCCCCTTGGTGTAGTGAATGAGGTGATCTCTCGGTCGGGCCCATGCATGGCGATCTGATGGTAGCCGCGGTAAGTGTCCAAGAAATTAAGCTTGTTATGTCCAGCCGTTAGGTCCACTAGCTAGTCTATTCTAGGCAGAGGGAAGCTGTCTTTTGGGTATGCTCGGTTGACGGTCTTGTAATCGACACAAACTCGCCACTTCCCATTCTTCTTTGGTACAACAACTGTGTTTGAAATCCATCGAGGGTAGTGTACTTCCTGAATTGCTCGTGCCTCAAACAAGTTCTTCACTTCCTCTGCAACTACCTCGGCGTAATGGAGCACCGATCTCCTTGTTCGCTAAATGACCGGCTTGGCTCCGGGGAAGACATTAAGATGATGGCAAATAAAACTTGGATCGAGACCGGGTATGTCGTAAGGCGACCATGCAAAGACTTCGATGTTGGCCATTAAAAACTCAACTATCTTGGTCCTTTCTTGGGCTGCAAGGCTTGAGCCGAACAAGAAGAACTTGTCCGGATGCTCTGTATCAATTCGCACTTCCACCAATTCCTCGACAGCTTTGTCCTCGGCTTTGGTGCCCACATCATCAAGGACTCCCCGGTCCTCCGGTCCCTCAATCATTTGAACGAAGCCTTTGGCAGCCCGGCTCCCGTTGACTGCTACGAAGCATTGCTTCGACATGACTTGATCGCCCCAGACCTCTTCGATTGCCCCCTTAGCCGAGGGGAATCTCATTACTTGATGGTAGGTCGACGCCACGGCTTGCATGGCGTGGAGCCATCCCCTTCCAAGGATCAAATTATAAGTAGACAGCACCTGTAACACCCAGAACTCCACTTGTTTGACCACGGATCCCGCTTTAACCGGCAGGATAATCTTTCCTAAAGGCCATTCCGGTTGCGAGTTGAAACCAACCAGTAGCGAAGTTGCCGGGGCCAAATCCGTATCTCGGAGCTTGAGTTGTTTGAAAGCGTCGTAGTACATGATCTCGACTGAGCTTCCCTGATCGATCAAGATCCGTTTAACATCAAATTCGTTGACGCGGAGTGTAACCACTAGGGCATCGTTGTGCGGCATCTGAACGCGCTCTAGGTCTCGTGAGGAGAAACTGATCACATCTTTCTCTTCGGTCTTTCCCTTCTTGATCGCAGGCTGAACTGACAAAACTTTCCTCATGTGCTCTGCCTTCTTGATCATACCTCGGAGCTCGCACACACGTGCCGGTTCCACTATGCCGTGGATGATATTAACAACCCCTTGTGGAGGCGCATCTTGGTCATCCAGTCTGCGCGGGTCAACCGGAGCTTGATTTGCCTTTACGCCCCCATCAATGTAAAGGTCCAGGTGCCCGGCCGTGACTAGCTCTTCCAAGTGTTGCCTCAAAGGCAAATAGTCCTCCGTCTGGTGGCCTCGCTCCCGGTGAAACGTGTAGCGGTATCTCGGATTGAAGCCCTTTTGCCCGTCGCCTAACTTAGCAAGAAACCGGACATACTCCTCGTCACGGATTTCACTTAGTATGTGATAAATTGGAATCTTAAAGACCGTGGTGATGCCTGTCCTTACTTTCAACCTTCTGTTTGCGTCGGCTACGTCATCCCGGTCATTCCGACGTCCCCTATCCCGATTTTTGCGATTTGAGCCACGGTCCGATTCCTCAGCGCGGTCACTTGATCGGTTGGACTCTTGTCCGACCGCGTGCACTTTTCCAGCCTTCTTTTATGTTGCTACCGGAGTTTCCTTCGCTGTAGATGCTGACGCATCATCCTCAACTCGGATATGCTCATTGATGCGTTGCATGAGCTGGCCCATGGACGTCGGCTGGTGCATGGTAAGCGAGTCCCGCAGTCTATGTCCGACCGGGAGACCACGCTTGTACTGTGTTATTGCAAGGTTGACCGGGCAATCCAAGATTTCGTTGAAGGTCTCCCAATATCTGGAGTTGTATGCCTTTAATGTATCGCTCGGTTCCATCTTGACACTCAGTAGGTAGTCAACCTCCTTTGGTGTTTTTGTGTTGGTTTTCAAGCGCGTCACAAAGGCTTCGGCCAACTGATGCTACCTTTCTATGCTCCCCTCCGGCAACCTCTCGAACCATTTCAAGCCCAGTTCGCCTAAACTTGACGGGAAGATAAGGCACATAAGGGCGTCATTCCGCCTATGTCCGGCCATGACCTGTCGGAAGTGGCTTACATACATGTAGGGATCGGTTTTTCCATCCTAGAGCGTGAATTTAGGCTGGTGGAAGCCTGCCGGAAGCGGCGTTGTTTCTATCTCCAGGGAGAAAGGGGTGGCGCTCAGTCTTGCCAAGTCTGTATCTAGAAGGATTGGCGCTGCTAGGGGGGGTTGAGGCATTCCGACCTCCTCGCTGGCATGAACCCCATAGGATAACCGCTGGAACGCCGGCACCCTCTAAGCCTCCCGCCGGCAAGCCCGTTCCTTCAAAACTGCCCGCAAATCCTCTGATCGTGCGGAATAAGAGTACCTCGACGTCGTCGCCGGACGTGAGGGCTGGTAAGTGCTATCTTGCGCGCTGGACTTTTCTGCACGCACATCGGAATCACCAACCTTGTAACTTTTGGTAATAGAAATGGACGAAGTGTGTCGCTGACTCTGACTGCCTAAACGGCGGGGTTGGGTGCGCTCACTGTGGTGTCCCACTCCAGCTACACCCTTCCCTTTGACATGCCACTTCAGCTCCTCCATCTCCGCCGCCATTCGCCGGATGACGGTGTCCTAGTCTCTGAGCTTGTGTTCCAGACGTCTCACATGTGATTCTCTCCGCCGCCGATGACCGTCTGGACTCCGTGAATGACCATAACTTCTTCCGCGCTTATCTCGCGTGTCTCCCGACTGTCCTCCTGGGAATGTCTCCAGGTCCGCCATTGGAAGGATGGTGGGATGTCCTTCTCTCCGTCTGCCGGACTCTGGGGTAACTCCATCGATGGCGGACAACGGAATCTCGTCGTTGTTCGCCATGTAAGGCGATCAGATGAGCCTGGAAGACAAGGTTTTGTCTGCAAGTTTCCCACAGACGGCGCCAATTGTACGAGGAGCAAATATTCTGGCAAGCCCGTACTCCTTTCTTCCAAGCTCTGTCTTTATCCGATCACCTGCGAACACAACGGCGGTGAGCTACCCGGCGGTGTGTGGCCGGAAAACCCCTCCGACGATCAAGTTAGCACACACCTTAGGATAGAGAGAGAGAGAGAGAGAGAGAGAGAGAGAGAGAGAGTGTTGTGTGTAAGTATTTCTCTTACGAAAAACTGTCCATGCCCGTATGGGGGGCGCAGACATGCTTATATACCCTTTGCACCCCAAATCTACTTTTGATCTCTCGACACGTGGCTCTGCTATCCCATCTGTCAGCACAAATCTTGCTGAACATCACCTAACCCAACTGCCTGCCCACTGTACTGGGAGCTCGGCAGCCGAGCTGCACCATCTCGGCTGTCAACGGCCATGCTGTGCTTCATGCCTAAGTATTCCAATAGCTAAGCTTAATGAGGACCGAGCTCGGCTACATTCCGGCATAGCCGAGCTCGGGACAGCTCATGCTGGTTTGCCGTCGGTTTTACTGCCGAGCGAACACAAGTAGCTCGGTCCCACCACGCCTTTCCTGGCACCGGACAACTCACTTGACCGGCTTCGATACCATGAAGCTATGTAGCTCGGTCAAACCACGCCTTGCATTAACCGAGCAGGTTCTTTCAAGACAGGGCCGCACTACCTCGGCCCAACCCTTGTTCAGCCCAAATCTGTCCGGCCCAAATCTATCCGGCCCACTGCCAGATCATAAATCTCCCTCTCAATAAATATATATATAATATTTAATAAATAATAGCAGTCCTTGAACCATACATAAGTGTTATTTAATAAGATATATATATATATATAATATTTAATATTATCATATTAAGTTTTATTTTTATTAATTGATTTTTTGTAATTTTAATGATATTAGGATGATATAAATATGTAATTTTTAGTAATACCTTAATATTATTAGTTTTTATCATAAGTTGAATATAATCAGTTTGAGTAATTATTTTGCTAATATTAATAATTTATTCTTGTAAATAAAAATTTTTAAAACTGTGAACTAAATCGCAACCAAACCGTTATTTCGGTTTAATTTTGGTCTGATTTTACAAGTGTAATAGTTTGGTCTGATTCTCAAAATCACAGAACTGTTAGGATCAATTTGGTTTTTGGATTTTCTCAGAATTGAATCAATCCGGACCGTGTACACCCCTTTGTGAACCTAATCTGAAGAACTTGAGCCTAGCCCAAAAATTTTAGGGCTTGAGTTATATAATTTTAAATTTAGTCGGAAATTGGACTAAAATTTATTAATCTAAATTAAATTTGAAAAGGGGTTGCGCATGAGTTTTCATAACTCAAGTAACCCTAACAACCTTAATTTTTTTTGTTGATACATATAAATTATATATATGACACTATGAAATATTATAATTAAACTATTTTTTTTTTTAGTAAGGCTAATTACTGAATAATGTAGATAGTGTGTAGAGCCACAAAAATAAATAAGGTAAAACAAACATTCTTATGTAGAAGAGATGACAATAACAATTTTTTTTATCTATATGAAAATGTGGTAAGTGTTTTTTTGAGTGTATAATGTGGTTAGATGTTATGTAAACTAAAATCTTATTAAAACTCAATATAATTATGTTGAAATTGTGAATCTCAGTCTATTTTCTTTTAATCTTAGAGAAAGTACGTGTAATTAATGTTATTATTTTCAAAAACATTGCACGGATTTTGGGTCAGTGAAACGTATCAACATAGTCCATCAATCATATGGCTTAGATCATCCGATGCTCATCTCATGAGAATCCTTCAAAATTTATTAACTTGTATAGAAAACTACTGAGGTACAAACACCAACCGTAAAAAAGTAAGTTTGCCAAAAGGTGTCAAAAGAGAAGGAATATAATAACACTTGGAGAAGAAGAAGGAATACCAAAAATGCAAACCTTGTGACTGATCAATCAATAAAGGCAGGAATAATAACTACCCAAAAGTGAAAGGTTTTATTATTCAAAGACAGACACACAGAAAGACACAAACCAAGCATATATTTACTCCAATGGTGAAAGAAGAAGGGTCTGTCTTTTCTTTTTTTTTTGAATTTTATGCAGTGATATAAGAACTTGAATCTGTGCTTCTAATTACATTTTTGTCCCTCTTTTTCACGCAGAAAGATAAAATAAAAATAGAATGCCCTACTCACACAAGATTGAATAGAGAGAAATACCAAGATTCAACCATGCTAGAGACCTCTAAAAACACACCTCTAAACACACCTCTAATGAGGAGAAGAAAAAAAAAAAAAAAAAAAAAAATCAAGACACATGACTGACAGTGGCACATCACTAGTGGTACCTCTAAATTAGAGGTCCCAAGTATTTTTCTACCAAGATTTATATATCAATCTAAATGGGGCATTTTTAGTAAGAATTAAAAATGAATAAACTAAAATCCAGCTAAGAGCAACTTTATAGGTGTCAAAATTATAATTTGTCCTACAATGTCAAAATGTTAATTTTTGGCAATGTTGTTTTACTAAGACAAGTGGCGTTTTAACACGTTAAGATTATGAGTTATGTTAGAGATTCTAAATAATTTATTAAATTTTCTTATCAAACCTCTCACATGACATAAGACTCACACACATGTGAATTTGTGTGAGTTTCACACCCATATAAGAGTTTTGATTAAAAATGTAGTAGATTATTTAGAATCTATAATATTTTTCTGATATTATTGCCTATTTTTGGTTGTTGGGTGTTGCACGTTGATATGGTCAAAATCATCACTTTAATAAGTTGAGTCCATCCAATGATCCAACGCACACTCGTATTGTTGCGTAAAATATTTAATAATTTATTTAAGTACCTATCATTATTATTTAAAGATATTAGAAGTACTAAATTTGCAATAAACAAGTCAAGAAACACTTAAACTAACTCACAAAATTGATACACTATGAATATGGATGGATAAGATTATTTTAAAAATATGTTTGAATAACAAATTTTATGTAATTTTATTAACTCTTATGTATTTATTATTTAAAAAAAAAAGAAAGTAAAGAGAGTGAAATGATAACTTAGTTTGACTTTTTAACCATTTTAGTCCAAAAAAAATAAATAAATCACTCCCCAAACAACCCCTTGTATGCACTTGGGAAAGGAGAGTTTCAAAAACTATAGTTCCACCCATTGATTTGAGTGTGTTGTTTGTTTTAAGCTTTCAAATCATAATTCTACATCAATTTCTCAAAACTCAATTCAAAACATAATCATTACTTTTCAAAATTTATAACAAAACACATAATTCAAAACTCTTTTCAAAACTCAATTCAAATCAATATTTTAATTTTTAAAATATTTTAATTTTGTTAGGATTTTAAATATTTTAATATTTAAATATGTTACGATTTTTTTAATTTTTTGAATATTTTAAATATTTTAATTTCAAAATATTACGATTTTAATTTTTTAAATTTTAAAATATTTTATAAAAATAAATTCAAACTCTATTTTATAAAAAATATTTTTAAATATTTTAATTTTTTTGTTATGTATTTGGTTACAATTTGAGTGTAGAGTTGTGAAAATAATATGGAGTTTCGAGTTATGTATTTAGTTATGAGTTTTAAAAATAATTTCTTAATTGAGTTTTGTTTTATATGTTTGGTTACGATTTGAGTGTAGAGTTATTTTTAAATTTAAAATATTAATATTTTAAATTATTTAAATTTTTTGAATATTTAAATTATTTAAATTTTTACGATTTAAATTTTTTTAATATTTATTTTAATTTTTTACTTATTAAATTTTTTAGATTACTTAAATATTTATGATTTAAATTTTTTGAATATTTATTTTGAAAAAAAATTATTTCCTTTGTAGTATTTTCAATTAAAAATTTGATTAATGCTATTTTCTATTAATAATAAAAAATTTTAATTGAATTTTAAAAAAAGTTTAGTTATGAGTGTTGATCAGAATTTTTAATAGTATGAAAGTAGTATGTTTTGTTATGAGTTATAACAATTAACAATCTAAATTAAGTTTTGAAAACTCTTTCTAAAACTCATAACCAAACAAATTTTCTTACTTCACATGTCAAATCAAACTTTCAAAACTCAATTTCACACTCACTTCAAAACTCAATTCAACACTATATTCAAAAACCATAACCAAACAAATGTTCTACACACAAATCATGATTCCACAACTCACAAACTCAAAATACAACTCATACTCTCAAATCATATTTACAAAACTCTACCAAACACAACCTAATTCTTTTACTTTTTTTTACATGTTTTTTTATAATAAAAAAAATTTAGTCAATTTCCAAATAAACCCTACATTTTTTATCTTTTAATTTTGTATATGTAAACTCTTTTTTTTTATCTTATGAAAAATATCAATTCAGTCCAAATTTTAAAAATAATTACATATTAATGATATATGTTATAAATATTAAAATTTTAAATTATAAATTTTTCCATAAGTACGCAAATATTTTTGAAAGGACCTCTGTTGAGTAATTTCTCCTTTATTTTATCGCACTTTGGTACATTTCAATTTTATTCATCAGTAACATACAACATGCATCACCGACCAAAAACAGTATATAAATAAACCTTAAAAAAAAAAGAAGAAAACTCATCGTCTATACTGATCATGATAATCCATTTCTTCAATAATTCTAGCTCCATGCAGACAAATTAGGCATCTTGAAATACCAGAATACCCCCGATTTTCTCAGCAAATTACTAAAACCCATAACAGTTGTATACCAAAATTACAGAGAAAAACGTGGGTATTTTGGATAAAAATAACACAAAATTAAAATAAAAAGAAGCAATAATATAATTTTGATGCTACTTGTTGTGAAGAGGATCTGGGCAACTGGGTACTGTTCGTTTGCTCTGCTCTAAACCACTACTACTGTTGAGAAGCTGCTGAGATGCACTTCCATTGAAGAAGTACTTTTGAAACAAGTCCTCCTCTTCTTGATTCTTCTTGTTGGTGGCCTTCACTGTTTGTGTTTCTCTCTCTTTAACGACACTATTTTGTGGAAATGTCCGAATTGCCCCTACTCTGCAATCACAGCAAGCCCATATATGGATGAGTAAGATCATCAGCAGAAACACCGCCAGAGAAGAGTGCATGAGTCTCCGATTACCGGCGAACCACATCGCCGCTGAACCCACGTACGATACAAAAAGTTCACCAAATCTGACTTTTTGCTGATATGATATATTTTTTTTTATTTTTTTTTTTGTCTAGATTTGCTGTGTCGAAGAAGTTTGGGAGCTTTTTGGGTTCTCTCTCTCTTTTTTTTTTCTTTTTTGGATGCACAATGGTTGTCTCTTACTATTTCTCTCTCTAGGATCAAGTACTAGTAGTGAGCTGATGTTGGCGACTCTACTATTTGAGAGAGAAAGAGAGACTGTTATGCATTCGATTCGAGAACCAACAGCGTTATATTTATTATTGAAGAATGAGTGAGACCCCACTGGAGTGACCCTATTATTAGGCCGGTGTAAAATACCGTTCAATTTATTAAAATCAAATCGATTCATATTAATTCGTACCGTTTTAATTGTTAATTATAGTTTAAACTTTAAAATTTATAATTCATCAACTAAACTGTTTCGCTCCGCTAAAATTAATACATATATATATTTTAACTTTCAATAAAATATCAATATAAAAATGAGTGTGAAAAAAATTTAATATATGAAATTTATTACAAATTAGTGGTTATATATATAAAACATATTATGTAAAATTACTTTGTGTTATATATCTAAAAAATAGTATATAAATTAGTGTTATATATTATGCAAATGTATCATAATTAGTTAGAATATTCTTCAATTCGCCAATCCGCTAAAAACCACTCAAACCGCAATTTGTCAATCCGTCAATCCGCTAACCCGCCATTTGGTTTGTAATTTTACTCTCAAACCGCCCGAACCGCACCGCACACACCCCTACCCATTACCGTAGTGATTTTTGATTGGTTCATTTTTTTTTTAATTTTTTTTTTTTTTGTCTTCCTCTTGTTGCCCCCAACGTGTATGTGGGGGTGCTGGGAGTCACCCCCATTGGGGGTCTGGAGCATCATTGTTTATTATTTTGAGCTTGTTTGGAAAGTTTAGTTTAAGATTTTTTTAGTTAGAATAGTCAAAAAATGAAATAAAATAAAATAGATTTTTTAATTCAATAAAATAAAATATTACATTTAACTTATAATCATTACATTTTTTTCTTATAAAAGTTTAAAAAGTCAAAAAACTTATCTTAAACGAGACTTTTTGACCCAAAATTAAAATAGTCAAAAAATTAAAAAGTCAAAAAGCTAACCCACTTTCTAAACGAATCCTTTATTATTTTTATAAGACAAATTGTAGATAAATGGCTAAAAAAATCATAAAATAATTGTAATTATGTGAGAATCTTTGCCAAATTACAAAACAACCTTTCTTTTTACTATCCTTCTTTTTTTCCTTCCACTCCTTCGACATCTCCACAATCATTGTTAGCTAGCCCTTTCCTGATCCCATCCAACCCAAGAGGTGTGGCAACTTAACAAGGTCTTGAGACAGAAATCTTGAGATTTTAGGTTTTATCCTTTTCAAGATTAGTCATTTGGGTAATAATACATATTATTAGTAAGATAAATCTTTTAAATTTGGATGAATCATATTCAGTGTCAGAAGTATTAGTTTCAATCCCTATTGTGGGGACATATTTTGTGAATGATAACACGTGGTCAAGGTGACACCGAAGTGTCAGCTGAGGTGTCACGTGTCTTGGTCATGGCGCCGAGGTTATCTCGGCTAGGCCGAGGTTATCTGCGAAGATACTAGAATCCGAGATGATTGGATAAGGGACAGGAGTCCTAGAATGGAGAAGGATCTTAGTCTAGATAAAGATAAGGCTCTTAGGGAGTTTATCTCTATCTGGCTGGGAATCCAAAATAAGCATTGAGCCAGAGTCCATTGAAGTTAGGCTTCTACAGAGATCAAGTTAGTGCTGGTTATAAAAATAAGGCACCCTCGTGGGTCTAAGGTATGTTTTTTGTATTCTGGCTAGTAAGTTAAGCACTGTTTGCCATCTTTGAAAGATAATTGAGTATTGACTTGATCGTTGGAGTGCCTCCGGGTGGATGAACCACCACTAGAATTCTTATCTTTCTGTGACAGATTGTTTGGGGCATGGTCTATTCTGCCTGTGCTCTCCTGCTGAGTATCTGTTTTGCAGTGTGGTTAAAAATCAACACCCACAATTTGGCGCCGTCTGTGGGAAACGTAAGAAGAATAGATGGCCAACGATGGGTAGAAAGAAAGAATTGGGGGCAACATCTCTAGTGGGAGTGGTAAAAACGCCGAACCTAATGTAGAGGAGGACAACTGCAACGAAGAACCTCGGGATAAGAATCTCGGAGAAAAAGACGTCGACCAAGAGGGAGATGTACCGAAGAAAGCATGTCAGGGCAGGTATTACAACGAAAGCGACCTCTAGATATGAAAAGATAGATGCCTGAGGAGGGACCGCGAGATGAAGGGAATGGCAAACAAATTGGAAGACCTGCAATCGGTCGTTAATTTCATGATGCAGAATAACGTCATGCAACCACCATTCCCATTGGAGGACACGCCGATTCTAGCGGCCAAGAACGATGCCCAGAAAGGGGGGGCAGAAAGTAATCCTTGCAGTTCCCTAGCATGATAGGGCGATGGAGCATTCTCATCGGTCTTCACGAGAGGTCGAGCGAGGAGAATCGATGAGAGGAGAATCGATGAGAGGAGAGTCTCAGAAGACACATCGTACCAAAGAAACCTACGCCAAAGAATATCGGCGTGTTCAAAGGAAAGAGCTTTTCTTTGACACGACGAATGGAGGAAAGTCCAAAAGGACTCACAACGACACTAGGAGCAGTGCACCAAAAAGGATGAAATCCATTGATAGCCGAGCTCCTAGACAGACTAAGAAGGATTTGAGGGATTACCTCCAGAGGAAGAAACAGGATGCCGAGGTAACATCTCCTGTTAAGCCGAGAACATCGTTCTCGGTGGAATTGAACAAGTTTGAGGCCTCGAAAAGGTTCCACATGCCGAGATTCCAGATATTCGACAGTAAGTCAGATCCTAACTTTCATGTCGGCTTATACCTGAACTCAATGGCACTGTACACCGGGAACGAGCCGTTGCTCTGCAAGGTGTTCTCCTCATCCTTTAGGGAAATCGCATCAGATTGGTTTCACAAGTTGCCAAAAGGAACTGTGAAAAGCTGGGAAGGCCTGGCCGAGATGTTTGTGGCCAGGTTTGTTACAAACAAACTACAGCCATTGAGAGTAGACTCCCTAATGGCTTTGAAAATTGGCGAGGATGAAAGCCTCAAGGCTTATGCCAAGAGGTATTATGAGGTGTTTAACCGAATACCAAGGTGCAACCAAGAGGTGGCGGTCGTGTCTTTTAAAAACGGCCTAAACGACGACTATTTGCTTCGAAAGTCACTGGCAAAGACATTGCCTAAAAGTATAGAGGAACTTATGGCCAGGATCGAGAAATACGCGAGAGCGGAGGAAGACACGCCAGAGACAAAGGCGTCAAAACAAGAGAAGAGGAACGGCTCGCAGAGGCAAGGCCGAGGTAATATAAATTTTAATAGACAAGAAACAGGACCAAGGGCTGCACAGGCAGTCATCACAGTGTTCCGGATTCCGGTTTACAAAGTCCTGGAAAGAATCAGGAACCAGCCTTACTATAGAGCACCAGAGAAGATCCTTGGCGAATTTATGGGAAGAAGCTTGGAGACGCATTGTGCCTACCACAATGACGATGGATACCTGACTCAAGGGTGCAGAGCCCTAAAGACATATTTGGAAGACCTTGTGAGACAAGGTCACTTAAGGGACCTGGTAGATGAAGCCAGAACAAGGGAAGAACAAGTAAGGCTACCCCAGGCACCAGTAGGGCTGCAAACGAACCAAGCCGAGCTAAGCTTTGCTGAGCTCGAGCTCGGCTCATTTACTTATCGAGCTCGTTTATTGAGCTCGAGCTCGGCTCGATAAGGAACTGGGCTCTAGCTCGGCTCGGCTCGGCTCGTTAATTTTAATGAAACTCGAGCTCGGCTCGGCTCGATAAATTTTTTTAATATTATTTATATTATTTAAATATAAATATTTAAATAAAAAATATCACGGTTCTTGTTCGTATTGGGTTTACTACAGTTCGGACTCAAATTGTCACGGTTCTTAATCTTGAACCAAAGAGTCCAAATCCGGCAAATCGTTTTGAGAAACAGATTTTTGAAAAGAAGTGCCAAACATGGACTGCTTTGCCAGATACAGAGTCGCCACCTAAATATTTTTTATGGGGAAATTTAGGAAACCCTGACTCGGTGCCAAAGGCCACGTGTCCGTCATCACCAAAGTTGCCTCGGCTCGGGAGCTTGGGTACGATTGGGGAAGGTCAGCTATGAGCACCCCCTCTCGCCCGGTCTGAAGACCGGCCTCTACTAACCGTGATATCTGATTTTGAAAACGTTATGTGTTCTTATTCCAGTTATTAGCCTAGAATTACTATGTTATGCACACAGCAAACAAGTATAGACTAGATTGCCTAATTTGGAAATAAGCATTGCATATCCGTTTGTCTTAAAAAAAACTTTGGATTTTGCTACTCACAAGTAGGCTAAAATACGGATTTCAACGAGTTTTTCCAACTCAGACAATCCAACCTTCACCCACAGGCATTCAAACAGTTTATCACATAAGCAACTAGCCACATGGTAAACATGCTGTCATGATAGCATTCACGCACATGCGGTATGCTAAAGCATGAAAATACTTACATCGTACTCCGTGCCAAAACAATAAACTAGTTAGCAAACATGCATGGTCTTAGTTCATGTTAAGTTTGACTAATGCAACACATACAGGATGCAATCTAGACAGGCTCGGCTATCCTAAACACGGCATGTGGAATGCAATCAATTGATGCACGTATTCAATTTGGAATTGAAGTACAAATGCAGTTAGCATGATGTACCGAGCCTGGTGCATGCAAGACAAATGTATGGATGCACGCATGCATAGCATAAGGTATGCTAATTTAAATATGCCCTAATCTACCATCATAAGCAGGTAAATAAAAGGGAAGAAAGAAGTGGGGATTGGAAGACATGCACACACACGCACCCACACTTATTACAGATTCACCCTCGCCCGGAGGGACCAAAAGAATAATACAAACTAATTAACTATGAGCTAATTAATTATCACAAGTTGCCTAAGTAGTTAACAAACTAACTAAGCTAGGAAAAACAGTAAACCGCCTCAGGAAGAGTGCCCAATGCAATGCATGCTCGGGTCCTGCTCGGAAGTGCACTGTTATGCATAGACTGCCTCTGTTTTCCCTGCTTTGCCTCTCTGAAGATTGTCAAAGTCTCAGAACTGCTTCCCTGGACATTGGAAGACACCACCGGCTGAATAGAATTGCCACCGGCAGTGGGATGTGGTCATCGGCAGAGAGTGAAGCTATCGGCCACCAATTGATTGCCGGTCAGCACTCTGTGCAGTCGATCGGCAATAAATTCCTGCAGAACCTGTTTGACAGCAGCAAAGGACAGAATCTTGCATGGCAATGCAATTCAAGCCATGTATGCACCAACCAAGCCTCTTATCATGCTTATGACTCAAAGGGACATGGTCCTTGGTTCTTGGACCACCAATCAAGCATTTCCATGCATGATGGCCCAAAGAACCAAGTTGTGCACATTGATTTCAAATGCAATGCAAATCAAACAAACAAAGGCCCACTCCCTATCACTTAATCAAGGGACAAGGCATGCATGCTGGATGGAATGCAACCTAGGCATGTTAACTAGCATGCAATCATGGCAACGCAAATAAGCATACAAGCTAACAAGCATACAAGACATGAAACATCAATGTTAATCATCAAGCATGCAAGATGCGATGTGAATGTCCAAGCATGCAAATAAACATGTGACTTCATTCAATCATGTAAGTTCTAACATGCAACAACTTACCAATATGCTACAACACACGAGGAGCATGTGTAACCAACAAAGGGATGGGCTTAAACATGATTTAGGTAGCTCTAAATAGGCCTAAAACAGTGGCCAAAAGTTCAAGAGGTGAGACCAAACACACACACACACATGCACATGTCAAGGCCTAACACTTAAGCATAAACAAGCAACTCTCAAGCACACTTGAAAGGGGCTAAGTATGGACATATGGCATGCATTGTAAAGCTCTGAAATCATGTTATAGAAGGTACCAAACCAACTAAATAAACCAAACAAAGCATGCAACAATGCTCACATATCCAAGGCCAATCAAGCCAAAATGTAAGGTAGCTATACAAACCATGCCACGGTCGACCAAAGCAACCTAGGACAGACCTTAAACATGGCAAAATAAACACAAAACCTTCACAAGGCTAAGCCTAAAACATGCTAAAACAAGGGCTTACAACCTAAGGCATGTCAAGGTCTAAACATGGCATTACAAGGCATATATGCAAGGCATGCATGGTGTACCAAAACCAACACACAACAATGTTATATCATGGAATAATAAGCATGAAAAACAGCCATGGCATGATCAACAAACACTCAAACATGATGCTCCCTCAAGAGGCCAAAAATGGTCCTTTTCAAGGACAATAAGGAGAGGGGGTGGCCCTCTCCTTCTTGGGACTTCAAGGCATCATCTTTACCACTGAAATCCCTCAAGATTTCAGTGGTGAGGAGACCCAAACACCAAAGTCCCGAAGCTCACTCAAAATGGCACAAAATGGGGCCTCTCAAGGCTTAAGAGGGGTCAAACACCTCCAAACCACAAAACACTCTAAATAAACTATTTAGAGGGCCCAAAAATAGAACTTTTTTATGTTATACACTAAGCACAAAAACAGTTCTAAGATAGGCTAACAAGCTATGCAAAAAAGGGGTAAAAAGGACTAGTTTCTTACCCTTGAAGAACCTCTTCAACAATGATGAACCAGCCTCTTCTTGAGCTCCAAATCAGCTTCAAAGCTCCAAAGACAGGCCTTAAGAACCTGAATTCCAAGAGGATAGTGTGATGGTAGGTGTTTGTGTGCAATCCTAAGGCTAAAACACACACTAGAACACACAAGAGAGATATAGAGATAGGAAATATGTATAACCCTAACCCTAATCCAAAGCTTCTCTCACAATGCTCTCTAACCAAAATCTCTAACCCTAAGGCCAAGAGAGAAGGGCTCCTCTTATAGAGGAGCCAATCTTGTAAAGCTTACCAAGGAAGCTAACAAGAAGGCTATCCCTCCATACACGTGTATGGAGGGGAACAAAATGCAGGACAGTTGTTTTAAAATATCTGCAAAAGCAGATGAACAGTAGTCGACTGCTCAAAATTGCCATTTTGACAAAATGGACTGCCGACCGGCAACAAAGAGTGCCGACCGGCAATATACATTGCCAATGGCAACAAAACACCAGCCGGTGGCCTCTAGCCATGACCGGTGATGTGTGGGGATGCCTCACAAGGCATTCCCTGCCCTTCCAAGGCAAGACACAAGTGTTTGGTGCAAAACCAGACACTAAACAGTCGAGTTCGGAGATCCTGAGGCAAGGCGCGTAGCCGAGACCTCCGGGAACTCCAAACGAACACAAACATGGATGATCACCGGGTGTTCAAACGGTGACGTCCAAATCTTGAGGACGGTCAAAAATGGGGTGTCTACAAACGCCGACATGGCCCTTGGGGGCAATAAATTTGGAGGTACAGGTAGGCACCAGGATGGTGAGCACAGAGTTTACCGTCATTGACACCCCATTCCCTTACAATGTTATCTTGGGGAGGCCATGGTTGCATGCAATGAGGGTTGTTCCCTCCACACTGCACCAGCTGTTGCGGTTCTCAACAGAGCATAGAATTGAGGAGATCAGAGGGGATCAGGTGCAAGCAAAGAATTGCTCCATGGCAGCAATAAAATCCACCTGCAACCTATGAGAAGCAGAAATAGTAGAGATTGAAGACGAAGACATGGAGGTCCTAGATGACGTCGGCAAAGAACCGGCCAACAAAAGCGAAGAAGCTTTAAAGAAGATCCTGGTTCAACAAGATGATGAAAAACGCTTCTTCCTTCTCGGCTCAAGTTTGGCCGAGGAGGAGGAAAGGGAGTTAGAAGCATTTTTACAAGCAAATATTGTCGTGTTTGCCTGGACACCATACGAGATGTCTGGCATTGACCCTGAGGTCAGTTGCCATAGTCTGAATATAGACAAGTTGGCTAAACCTATCATCCAACAAGCAAGAAGGCCGACCTTGATGCATGTTGAGGCAGTAAAAGCGGAGGTGGATAGACTGTTGGAGGCCAGAGCCATTCGAGAGGTAAACTACCCAACTTGGTTGTTAAATACAGTTGTTGTGAAAAAGAAGAATGGAAAGTGGAGGGTCTGCATGGACTTTATTAACCTAAATAAGGCTTGTCTCAAAGACAGTTTCCTACTCCCCAAAATTGATCAATTGGTGGATGCCACTTCAGGGCATAGAAGGATGAGCTTCCTGGACGCATACAGGGGGTGCCATCAGATAGTAATGTACCCCTTGATGAGGAGAAGACTGCATTTATCACTCCGAAAGGGCTGTATTGCTAAAAAGTGATGCCCTTCGAGTTGAAAAATGCAGAAGCAACCTGCCAGAGGTTAGTGACCAAGATGTTCAGACATCTAATTGGCGAAACAGTGGAAGTATACATTGATGACATGGTAGTGAAGACCAAAGAACCTGAGGATCATCTAGCCGACTTGAAGGCAATTTTCAACATCCTTAGAACATATCGGCTCTGACTCAATACTTCGAAATGCGCATTTGGAGTTGGGTCTGGTAAGTTCTGAGGATACTTGGTTACCAGAAGGGACATTGAGGCAAGCCCAGATCAAATCAAGGCCATTCTGGACTTGAAGAGCCCAACATTGGCAAAACAAGTACAGATGTTGACCAGAAGGGTCGCAGCCCTGAATAGGTTCATAAGCAGAAGTTCTGACAAATGCAAACTATTTTTTAGTTTAGTGAAGAATGCCACAAATTTTTTATGGACAAAGGAGTGCGAAGTCGCCTTGGCCGACTTAAAAAAATACCGGACCACAGCTCTAGTTCTCTTAAATTCAGTACCTGGAGATGAGCTGTTCTTATACTTGGCGGTTTCGGAGTATGCAGTGAGTGCAGTGGTAATCAGAGAAGAGAAGGGAGAACAGATGGCAGTTTACTATGTGAGTAAAATCCTAGCAAACGTAGAGACCAGGTATTTACCCCTTGAGAAATTGACATTGGCTTTGATAATGGCCTCCAAGAAGTTGAACCACTATTTCCAAGCTCACAAGATTGTGGTGTTGACTGAACATCCCTTGAAGCCCCTACTACAGCAAGGAGATCTGACAGACAGGGTGGCCAGATGGACAGTGGTATTGGACCAATAGGATTTGGAGTTCAGACCTAAAACAGCAATCAAAGGCCAGGTTCTAGCCAACTTCGTGGCCGAGTTCACACCTGGAGCCATCCCACGTCGGGCTCCATTGAGCCGCAACTTAGGATGTCCAGGTGAACAAGAAGAAACCCAACTAGGAATGAAAAACCCCACATCAACAGAGCAGAAGAAAGAAGAGAAACTTAAACCTTGCGACATTTACATCGGCGACTCCTTCCACTTGTTCGTTGATGGGAGTTCAAACCGTCAGGGAGCGGGGCAGGAGTAGTGCTAGTGTTGCCAGATGGGCGAATGTTCGAACAATCTATTCGATTGGGGTTTAATGCTTCAAACAATGAAGCAGAATATGAAGCACTGATCGCAGGACTAAAGTTAGCAGCAATAATGGAAACCGATGAGGTGGTAGTCTTCTGTGACTCCCAACTTATTGTGAACCAAGCAATAGGCGAATATGCAGCCCGAGATGAAATAATAATAGCCTATGTCAAAGAGGTTGTTAGACTACTGGCCTTATTTCAGGACTGCCGACTACAGCAGGTTAGCCAAGATGACAACAGCCATGCCGATACATTGGCTAACCTGGCTAGTGCAATGAAGTCAATGGAGGCAAGGACAATAATGGTTGACCATTTGTCGGGCCCAAGTGTGGAACCACTGATCACAGAGTATGAAGCAATGTGTTTGGAGATGGGCCCAAGTTGGATGGACGCAATAGTAATATTCCTTAGAGATAAGAAAATACCAGAGGATAGAAAAGAGGCACACAAGACCAGACTAAAGTCAGCGAGGTTCAGTCTGACAGCAGAAGGACATCTCTATAAAAGGTCTTTTACTGGTCTCCTTTTGAGATGTGTGCATCCCTCACAAGTTGAAGACTTCTTGTATGAAATACATGAAGGAGTATGTAGAAACCATGCTGGGGGCAGATCACTCGCTCATAGGGCCATTATTCAGGAGTACTGGTGGCCGTACATGCAGAAAGGTGCTGAAGCCTATGTTAGAAAGTGTGAGAAGTGTCAAAAGTTCGCGCTTTTGATACATCAACCAGTAGCAGATTTGAACCCAGTGTCCAGCCCTTGGCCATTTACCGAGTGGGGCATGGATCTTGTTAGACAACTACCCCAAGCAACTGGACAAAAGAAGTTCCTGCCGGTAACAACTGATTACTTCACAAAATGGGTAGAAGTTGAACCCCTTGCAAAGATTCAAGATATTAATGTGAAGAACTTCATATGAAAGAACTTCATTACCAGGTTTGGGATCCCAAGGACAATAGTAGTAGACAATGATACACAATTTGACAGTAAGCTAATCAAAAGCTTCTATGCAAAGTACAAAATGAAGAATTATTACTCCACTCCAAGTTTCCTCAAAGTAATGGTCAAGCAGAAGCATTCAATACAATAATCCTGGATGGGATCAAGAAGAGGCTGGAAGCAGCAAAGGGAAAGTGGGTGGATAAGTTGTCTAATGTACTCTAGGCATATCGAACTACGCCGAGAAGATCAACTGGGGAATCCCCATTTGCCATGGCTTATGGCACCGAAGCAGTTGTCCCACTAGAAGTCGGCATCCTAGGGATCAGAACCCAGGAAGTAGAGAATAGGACTAATGAGGCATTCCTGGCCCGAGATCTGGACCTGTTGAAAGAAAGAATGGAGAGTGCAGCAATTCAGCTGGGGGCATACCAGCAACAACTTGCTAGGGCTTACAACAAGAAGGTTAACCCAAGAGAATTCAAAGTTGGGGATCTTATGTTGAGAAAAGTGGTCGGCAACAAGAAGGATCCCAGAGAGAGAAAACTAGGCCCAAATTGGGAAGGGCCTTATAGAATTATCTCAGTCACTAGCAATGGGGCATATCGGCTTGGAGACAGCAAAGGCAAAGAGTTGTCCAGACCCTGGAACACTTGCAACTTAAAGTTTTTCTATTATTAGACTTTTTTGTTTTTTCAAAATTTATGCATAACTTTCTTAGCCAAGGTAGAAATAAAGTTCTTTTTTAGCTTGACTTTTAAAGAATTTGAAAATTTCTGTGATTAGACTGACCAGTCCTTTGGCAATGTTTCTGATTGAAACATGACGAATAACTTAGACTTATTATATGACAGAGTTGAATTATACTTGCATATAATAGAGTTGAACTAAGTTAGCGATGTTTCTGATTGAAACATGACGAATGACTTAGACTTATTATATGACAAAGTTGAATTATACTTGCATATAATAGAGTTGAACTAAGTTGGTGATTGAAACATGACGAATAACTTAGACTTATTATATGGCAGAGATGAAATTAGACTTACATATAATGGAGTTGAACTAAGTTGGTTTAGCATAACCTTACCATGTCGGCAGAATTAAGCTCAGAATGAAACTACGGGCATTTCAGTTAGATTAACAAAGAAACCAAGGTTGAGAACCTCGGCTAGTCTTTATTTGAATCTGACTTCAGCAAAAACTATATGTATTTAATGTGCACATAAGTGAAACTTAAGTTCACATTAGGGGGTAAGGAATTGGAGAATGTTAAGTAAAAGTTTAAAGTGCTTGGAAGAAATTTACAAGCTAGAGTTGGCTTTACACTTGTTGAAATTTTTAGAAAAATTTACAAGTTTGAAGTTAGGCGGAGGTAATATTGCAAGAAGTACATACGTACTTGCCGAGATAACCGGGTTTCCAAAATTGGGAACTATAGAAAACAGAAGTCTTGATAGGTGAGAGTGAAGTGGCAAGTTTAAAACAACACTTATGAAAATGTTTTCAAAGTGTTAAGCCGAGGCCGAGATAAACAATTAGAAGTTATGTCCGAGATATTTTACCCCAAGGAGATTATACAGTTAAAGGTATAAATTGAAGCCATGCCAAATAATTCTAAGTATGAAAGTGGTAGAACACACATAAAAGAAAAGAAGACATTCAAACACTTAGAAGAAAGGAAGAAACTTGCATTCACAAAAGATTAGGTGTTCAGATTACAAAAGCGGCACATCGGCCAAATGTGAAACTACATTGTTCAGGCAAAACAAAATACAAACAAGGAAAATATAAAAACATCCTAAGTACTAGGGTTGGCTTGATCAGCTGGTAGTGTTGCATTCTTGTTGGCCTCAATTTCAGCATCTATTTCTTGTAATGTCTGATCTAGACTCTTTTCATCACACTGGACCTCGGCCTCAGATGTGGTTGGTTTGGGAGAGACGCCCTTGGAGGCTAAGTCATCCTCCTCGTCCTGAGTTAGGTCTATTTGCTCATTGAGGGTAGGTGACTTGGTATCAGTGGCAGCCTCCTCCTCTACTTCGTTGGCTTCATCGTCCTCGGTGTCATCTTCGGGCTCTGGTGGGAAGGGCACCTCAAGTTGGTTGATGTCTCGAAGGTCGGAGTCCATAGAAACATTCAATTTGTTGAGGGTCGCCATCCAACCGAGGTAATAACCTCGGTTGCAAGCTAAGTTGACTTGCTGTTTGTATTGGTCACAAACGGCGGCCTGTCCCTATTCGAAGGCTTTTTCATCGGCCACCTTTAGCTCGGCCTCCTTATTGGCAAGGGCCTCCTGAAGCTTGGCCTCCATGTCAGCTACCTTGGCCTTGGCAGCTTCGAGGTCGGCTTTTACTGCCTCGGCTTCATCATTAGCCATTTTGGCCTTTTCCTCGGCCAGACTTTGGGCAACTTTGGCGTCCTTAGCCTGGTCCATTAGAGCGCGATTGCTGGCCTCGGCCTTGTTGAGTGCAGAGAGGAATTTGGCTGTTTCCTTGGTCTTTTTTGCCAACTCCTTCCTTATCATCTCGATTTTTATAGCATACGAATGGACATGCTGAATAGCCTACAAGAAGTAAAACAGATTAGTAAGATTTTTTCTAAATGTAGAAAGAACTATGAAGAGATGAGTATTAGAGGATTACCAAAATAGAGTGTTGCATCATGAGAGCAAAATTCTCGTACTTATGCAACTCGGCCATGCGGTTTATGTCTTTAGGCAAAAGAATTGCCGTGAACAAGGCCGCGCTGACTTCAAGGTTCACAGCACTATCACCGGTGGTAAGAGGTCTATCATTGAGCATGATCTCGGGAGCCCAGGTCATGCTTCGAGAGTAGCTGTTGCCTTCTTGGTGGTCGGACCTCGACTTTTTGGGTGGTGGGGCCTCGGATGTTGGGTCCTCGGCTGGACGTTATTTGGAGGAAGGGGCGCTCTTCTCGGCCTCGGCTAGCGTCAAGATGGGCACAGTGTCCTCAGAATTGATCTGAGTCATTGTGGCCTTTGCCTTGGCCTTCTTCATCCGTTTTGGCTTTGGGGTTGGTTGGGAAGGAGAGGATAAGGATTGAACTGTCACCACCCCGAGGATGTTTGCGAGCAGGCCTTCAACAACTGCTAGTTTGCACCCCATCTCTTCAGCAGTGGCGGCTACAGTTACTTTGGTGCCGAGGCGGATAGCTGGGAGTGTAGTAGAAAGGTTTTTTGGGTCGTAGGCCGATGACTCAGAAGGTCGGCGTTTTCGGCTGCGGGTTCTACCAGCAGGGGCATAAATTGGAACTCGGCGTCTGCGTTGGCGTTGGGTAGGATAAATCAATTGTAGGGCAGATGTTGATGGTTGCTCCGCTGCATCAGAAGTTGAGGCTTGGTTAGGCCATGGTGATAAGTGTTAGGGGGAGTTGTTGCTGAAGGTGGAGACTTGCTTTTCTTGGGGACGTCGGGCAAGGCGGATTTGTAGGTTGGGATGTAGTTGAGCAGCAAAGGGGCCTTGCGCAGATAAATTGGCAAGCCTAGCAGCTTCTTAAAGTCCTTGCTGGGGTAGAAGGTTTTGCGGAAGTCTTTTGGTGGCTGAAGAAGAGCTGCAAGTACAAAAAACAGACATTAGAACATATAAAAGGAACAAAGTAATAAAGACTTAAAAGCATGTAAAGTGGCACTTGATTCTTACAATTACCCTCTTTAAACACTGTTCGGCTCAAAGGGTAGAGATGGAGGTCATTATCAGGTAAGAACTCCCAGTTACCTGAGACGATGAAATAATCATTTCCAGCCCCTTTGTTGGAGTCTGGGAGGTCGGCAATGAGTTTGTACTTAGTGGATCTCGGCTTGAGGTAATAAATGTAGCCTTTTTTTTTTTTAATTTCAGGCCACATATGGTATAGCAGTATTGGATGTCAGCTAGTGTTATCCTAGCATTTTCTCGGCTAGCTAAAGTAATGATACCATTAATGACTCTATAGGAGTTAATGGCCAATTGCATCGGGTTGAGCTTGTAGTAATGAAGGACTTGTCGGAAAATGATGTTTAAAGGGAACCTAAGTCCACATTCTATAAAATCAACTATTGGGAAGGGCATGAAGTTGTCATTGGGCATGATGAAGTCCTCCTCTCTAGCCAACCTAAAATGGACATCGGCAGGGATGAAGAACTCTCTCCTAAAGTACTCAAGCTTTTCTGGGGTGTCCATCCTCTACCTAAACATACCCATGACGTCGACTAAAGGGGAAAGGTGCAAGATTTCACAAGAGAGTGGTTTGTGTGGGCTTAAAAGACCTTGGCTAAAACCCTAAAACAGGAACTGGGGCAAGGGTTTTTTCAAGATCTAGGGGAATTTTGTTCTAATTTTCTTAGAGATAGTAAGTTCTAAAGCAAATCCCAAGCCTAGGTCTACAGAAACAAGAATTGAAGGCAAGAATTTGGAAAACGCAACAAGAAAACGGAAAAAGAGCATGATTCAGACTAAAAAAAGCAACATAAATTCAAGAACACAGAGTAAATGTGTGCAGACGTGCAAAAGCCAAGAACAATGACAAATTGCTAAAGTATCAAGTATGTGAGCAATATGAATGTGTATATATAGACACAGAAACAGATTGAACAACACAAAGTCGTAAACAAGCATGCTTGACACCCAAAATGATGAAATTCAAAGAACAAGATAGATTCAAAAACAAGGGGTGATAACCAAAGTATGGAGATACAAACGGAGTACAACTACGAATGCAAAATCACAAGACTAACAAATGCAGTACAAAGAGCATGGGGTAGATTCAGATGCATTAAACAAACAATACAGAACTGGGAATGAAAATAAGAAGCTCAGGACTTACGAAGCAATGTCGACGGAAAGGACGTCGGAATGAAGATCATCGGAGTTAGACGGCGTGAGTAGTCAGAGCCAGATGATGAAATGCTTGCCGGAGGAGATAATTAGAGCAAATAGCAGAAGCTTCAAAGCATGAAAATGGAGGATTTGGGAGAGAAGCGTTAAAGAGAGAAAATTTGATTGAAAATTGAATTCTCAAAAGTGAAAAAACGGAGAGAGAGGGAGATATTTTGTTACAAACACGAAAAAGCGGCAAACCATAATGATATGCCTTGGATGACGTGTCTGTTAGGCAGCGTGCGTAGAAGCAACACGACCTAATGGCGCGTGTCAGGTACGAATCATTAAGAGAAGGACGCGTAGCTGAAACGGTTGAGAAAACTGTGCGTGGCAGCTCATGCACAGATAGAACTCTTGGAGTTCTTGATTTAATGGAGCGAGAACCTCAGCTAGAGGGACGATCTCGGTTAAAGAACTTGAAAAACTTGGTTCTTGGTTCTTAGGCATTGGTAAAGCAGACTGCAGTCTTGGTCATATGGAGCCAATGTGTGATGCCCTTGGTAATGAAGGATAGAGTAAGTCTTAGCCGACGTACTATGTGGACAAATGATGTAGGTTCCATTACCTCAGAATGCCGAGGTAATAGAACCTAGATGGCAGTTGTGGGGAGATATTTTGTGAATGATAACACGTGGCCAAGGTGACACCGAAGTGTCAGCCCCACGTGTCTTGGTCATGGCGTCGAGGTTATCTCGACTAGACCGAAGTTATCTGCGGAGATACCGGAAACCGAGATGATTGGATAAGGGATTGGAGTCCTAGAATGGGGAGGATTTCAGTCTGGATAAAGATAAGACTCTTAGGAAGTTTATCTCTATCTAGTTGGGAGTCCAAGATAAGCATTGAGCCAGAGTCCATTGAAGCTAGGCCTCTACAGGGATCAGGTTAGTGCTGGCTATAAAAATAAGGCACGCTCGTGGGTCTAAGGTATGTTTTTTGTGTTCTGGCTAGTGAGTTAAGCACTGTTTGCTATCTTTGAGAGATAATTGAGTACTGACTTGATTGTCGGAGTGCCCCCGGGTGGACGAACCACCGCTGGATTTCTTATCTTTCTGTGACAGGTTATTCGGGCACGGTCTATTCTTTCTGTGCTCTCCTGCTGAGTATTTGTTTGGCATTGTGGTCGGAAATCAGCACCCACACCTATCTATGTGTGAATCCGTAACTTTTTGCTACATAATTGAGTGACCCTATTATATAACACCACCTAAAGGTGACTCTAGAGCCTTGACTCCTTAGGGTCTAACCTCAAAGATCACCCATCAATAATTAAAGCCTTTTTTTTTTCTACCTCCACCCCTTCTCAGCCACAACAAACCCTCCCTCGCCCTTCTTCGCCATCACAACCCCTCTTTAGCCCTTCTCAGTTGAAAGTATTATGGAAGTTTCAATTAATATTTATCTATTTAGCAAACTTTTTAAATAATTATCAGAGTAAATATTCGTTAATTATTTTTGGGTTAACAATTAAAAGTAAATATCTATTTTTTTAGATTTAGAAACATTAAGAAAGCAATTGTTGTAATTTTTCAAATGTATCATTTCTTTTGACAATACTTTTTTCTAAAACCTAAAAGTAGAATAAAAAAAAAGTTAAAAAAAAAAAAATTTTTGGTCAAAAACCCAAAAATATAAAGAACTTCTAAGAAACATTATCAGGGGGCTTCTAAATACACTCTAAAAAATTGGTTGGACCCCTATTTCTTAAGACATTCCATTCTCAAATTTGAATTTTCTTTTTTCTCTTTGGACACCTCAAATAATTTCAACCATACCCTACCAACCTCAACCACCCACTCAGCTACCTTTTATTGCCTCTGTCGACGGCACTACCTTCGCAACCTCTCTAACTCCTCCATTTCCTTTATGCTATTCAGTACTCTTTCTTATACCCTCTCTCTCAAACCTTAACCTTTCAGAACCTTTCATTTCTTCTCTTGTCACCGCCTATTGCCCCATATCATTCCCTCTTTACCTTCCATGACCCCCTTCTCTCCCCTCTCCATTTTCTATTGCGTCATCCTAGCCTCTACGTTCTCCATTTCCATTCCTCTCACATCCTAGCCCCACAATTTACCACCACTACTAAGGAGAGCGAAAAGAAAGAACATTATGACAAGAGAGCCACAAGTAGAAGAGAACAAGTGAAAAGAAGCTGTAGTGTAGCAGTCGATGTTAGAAGGGGTTTAAGGAAAGTTGAAAAGGGGCTATCGGTGAGAAAGTGTTGGAGGCTCATTGGAAAGGACGCCCGAGGAGAGGGGAGCAGAAGGGCTGCGTAGTTGTAGAAAGAAGAGGTGGCGATAGTTGGAAATGAGGAGGATAGTGGTTGAGAGTGAGTCTAAAAAGAAATAAGAGTTTATACAAAGTTAGGTTGGGTTTGGTTTGTAATTCAAACCATGATTTCACATCTGTTATCAACCCTCTGTTTGCTTACACTTTTCAAATCATAATTCCAAATCAATTTTAAAATACATTTGAAAAACATGTTTGGTAAACCAGAGAATTTTTGAATTTTTGGTCTACTTAGTCATCCACTTGGTCATCCGCCTAGACAGTTTTTGAAATTTTGGATCTACCTGGTCGTCTTCCTAGACGACCGGCCAGTTGACCGGAATAGTGTTTTTTTTTTTTAAAAAAAAAGAAAAATTAGCATTTGGCACCTATTATCTGGAAAAAATATATATATATATATATATATATATATTTGTTTTTGATTTTTTAAAACAAAGAAAATATTTTTTTGAAACCAAAATGACAAATTATTTGGACATTTATTTAAAATTAACAAAAAAAAAATTGAAAAAAAAATTAATTTGTCACAGTAATTTTTAAAAAATAAAAATATAAAATATATATTTTTTTAATATTTTAAATAAAAAATATTCTTGGAATTTTTTTAATTTTTTAAATAAAAAAATTATTTTTGTTAATAATTATTTTTTTGAATTGAATTTTAAAAAGAGTTTGATTATGAGTTTCGAATAGAATTTTTAATAGGGTTTTAAGTTATGTGTTTGGTTATGTGTTATAAGTTTTTGAATTAAGTTTTGAAAACTTATTTCAAAACTCATAATCAAATAACTTTTTACAAATTCAACACTCATTTAAAAAATTCAACACCTAATTTAAATCATAATTTAAATTTTTTTTCAAAACTCATAACCAAACAAATTTTTTTTTTTCAAATTATAATTTCAAAACTGACAAATTCAAAATATAACTCCACACTCAAATCATAATTTTAAACACAAACCGAACGCTACCATAATATTTGTCTTTAATAGTAATTTGACTTGGTGTATTTTGATATTGTTAAAAAATTCAGTTATGGGTGTCTAATAACTTGTTTGGCTCCAGTTTTCAGAAAACAGTTTTCAGAAAATTTTACTTTTTTATTTTTCGAATTTTAATGTTTTAAATGAATTTTTTTTAATATTTTAAACATTTTTTAAAATTTTTTTGAGACACGCCTAACATAAATATACGTAAAAAGTATAATGTTTGTGAAAAAAATCTTTAAAAAATACACTAAATCTCAAAAAATACAAAAACAAAAATGAAAATTCAATACATTTTCATATTTTTTGTGTATTTATTAATTTTTTAAAATATTTTTTCACAAATATTTTACTATTTTAGATACATCTAAGTAAGGTGCATCTAAAAAAGTAAAAAAAATTAAAATTTTAAAAATATTCACTAAAATCAAAAAAATATGAAAAATAAAAAATTTAATTTTCAAAAAGTTGAATTTAAAAAACTGAAACTAAACACACTCTGAATATATTTTTTTTTTTTTGGTTGGAGTGAATTTAAATTTATCATTGAAGTATGAGTACTACTATTAATGTTTTGGGTCCCGTATAACTTTAAATTACAGTGGAGCATGGCATATTATTGTTGAAATGTGCATTTCATGACTGCATGTCAGTGGGCCAATACTGTATATATTAATATGATTTGATTAAATTAAGAATGAGACATTAGAAAAGGAGGTTTGGAAAAACTTGAGATGGCAGACGCTTAGGTGACCGGGAATCTCGCGACCGTGTAGGGGATTACTTGTTAGGTATTTATCACTTTTGTAAAGATTTTTTTTTAGCAATAATGATAGGTGGTCGAAAAATTATGACTTGAATGGTTTGAAATATTTAAAATGATATCGTTTTAAGTATAAAACGATGTCGTTTTGACACATTCGAGCCATTCGAGCCACAAAAATTCAGGCCACAAAACATTTTTCTTTTTTTAGTCTCATTAAATGGAATTAGATTGGGAAGATTTTATTCGGGTGAGGATTGAGAGATAAGTTTTTTTTTCATATTTTATATTTCATTACTTTATTTATTTTTATATTTTTTTTAGTAGTTTTTAATTCGGATTTATACCGATGATCTGAACTGTCTATCTTATAAGTCTCGCAATAAAAGTCATTTATATAAAAAATTAATTTCATCAAACAACAATAAACATAGGAACAAATCTACGAACAACCAATAAGAAATGATCATAATAAAGTTTACAAGTCGTTTTCGGGAAGGCAAAGAGGGAAGATTTCGTGAGATTCTGCTTGGCAAACGGATCGATTATTCGGGGCGTTCCGTGGGTCCTTCACTTTCATTACATCGATGTGGATTATCCCATAAAATAGCAATAGAGCTTTTCTAGACATTTGTAATTCGTGGTCTAATTAGACAACATCTTGCTTCAAACTACCATTCATTTTATAAAATAAAATACGATTTATTTTTGTATTTTTTTTTTATATGAATGATTTTTATTGCGAAACTTACGAGATAGACCGTTTGAATTATTAATATGTGTTCGAATTAAAACTTACAAGAAGAATACAGAGATGTATGAAGAGAAAAGGTATAGAGGGAAGCTTATCCCGAAAATTGGAGAATGTTGTTGGATCTCATGAGATTTACTATGAAGTTCGTTTTGATAATCAAAATTGTTTATTTCGTCGATTTTTATAAGTAGATCATCCAAAAAAAAAAATTAAAATAATTTAATAATTATTATTCTAAAAGACATAAACAATAAGTATAATTTAAAAATAGAATTCATTCTTTAAAAATACAGTATTCATTACAGGCTGTGTTTCATTTTATTTTCCACATTTATATAGCGAAAAAGCAACATTTAAAATCAGTGGTATCTATAATAACAAGTGGGAACAAATGTTGAAGGAAATGTCATGTCCACGTACACACGAGACCAATCATATAACAAGAATTTTCAAATGTCAGTACAGTCATAAATTATTAAAAACAAAGGCCCATTGTGAGGATTTGGTCATTTAGAGACAATTTGAGAAGTTAATTTTTAACTTTTTTTTAATTTATTTTGATTCAGATCATTTTTTATATTTTTTAAAGGATAATTTTTTTTTAAAAAGTTAAAAAAATTAACTTTTAACCAACTTCATAAATCACCCTTTAACCAAATTTGAGGCTATTACTAGACTTAAATTTGGCAAGTCAATTAATTTCAATTAATTACTAAATCAAAATTAATTTTAATAATTCTTGAACTTCACGTGACAGAACATTTTATTACAATATTTTAATTTTTAATTTTTAATTTTTTTTTTTTATCAGAGTTTGAACTCTTGGACAGTGTGTTAGAAAGGTGTAGCCCAGACTATCCATATTGGATTCTTCACAAAAAGGGCTTAAAAAAAAAATTTAAAAAAAAAAGACAGTAGGTTTTGTTTGGATGTGCCCCTGAAAATGCATTATCTGATCTTCTGGATGCAATAAAGTTTAAACCCCTTAGCTTACTACCTTCAATTTGTTATCCTCTGGATGTCTTTTACTATCCCAATTTGCCTTTTTCTACAATCACAACCTACTTATTTTACATATTTATTATCCCCTTTTTTTTTAATCTCTTTTAAATTACATCATCTTTTTATTTTATCATATATTTTTTTATAAAAATTAATAAAATAACATATTCTCAGACCACCCCTAAACCTGAGGTGTCTTTTACTAATGTATTTTGCATTTTTCTCCTTGGCCTATTTCCCATAGTTTGCCCTTCTCTGTTGCCTCGATAAACCCTCAGAAGTGTCATTTTGTGCTCGTATGGTTGAAGTTTATACTTCAAGTTGTGGTTATAGAAAGGCAGTCTGAAGGGAAAGCCTTCTGTATACACCTTACAGGGTGCATATCATATGCATATTTATGTATATTTTGATAAAGTTACAATAATTCGTAATTCAGAAATAAAATTACGTATTTTGTAGTGTTGTTACGTATTCTGAGGCATTATTAAGTCAACAGATAGTTTACTCACTAAAATGGACTACATAATTTGTTATTTTGGAAAAATAGTTAAAAGTTATCTTTCAACTTTTAACCTATTTTAAGTTATATTATCTCTCATATTCTTTATATATTTTTTCAAAAAAAGTTAAAAAAATCAAAAAAGTAATTTTTAATCATTTTCCTAAAACAATGCAGCATGTAAGAAACCATTTAATAAAGCGAAATCATATATGTACTTAATTTTTTATTTAATATTTTACACAAACTCGTATGAATATAAATATGTGTGTAAAATATTAAGTAAAAATTTTAAAAATTCAAATATTTTTCAATAATAAAACATTGTCTCGAGAAATATAATCACTCTGTTTGTTTTAAATTTTCAGAATTCATTTTTTAAAAAATTTTACTTTTTTGTTTCCACTGATTTTTTTTTAATATTTTAAGCAATTTTTTTTTTTAAATTTTTAGACACACCTAACATAAATACACTTAGAAAGTATAATATTTGTGAAAAGAATTTTTAAAAAATTCATTAAATTCCAAAAATAAAAATAAAAATATGAAAAATCAGTACATTTTTCGTATTTTTATATATTTATTAATTTTTAAAAATATTTTTCACAAATAATTTATTATTTAGATACATCTAAGTAAGGTACATCTAAAAAAATAAAAAAAAATTATTTAAATTTTAAAAATATTCACTAAAAATTAAAAAAAATACAAAAAATAAAATATTCAAATTTTAAAAAATTAAATTTAAAAAACTAAAATCATGCACACTGAATAATAATAAAACAACAATAATAGTAGTCAAAGACTAAATACATGTGATGCACTCCAACTAGAGTACTGGAAGAATTGGTCAAAACCTAACATTCCGATTTCCCAAAGACATTGGTTCAAAACTTCTACCTTCGTACTTGCACTCCTTTGGAGGATTTAGGTGGTGTTGTTGGGAAATTATAATGAATAATATTATATATATTAATTAGTCTATTAATAGATAATATAAGATAATTTTAGACGTTTAGGATATTTAAAATTATATAATGGGTAGGGTTACTAATAACGTCATAACATATGTTTGTATACTAATTGATATATCAATTGTTGTATCACTAGATAATGTGGTATAATTTTAGAAGTTTCAGATATTTGTAATTTATATATTATTATACCAATTAGTGACATAATTTTAAAGGTTTCGGATATTTGTAATTTGTATAATGGGTGAGATCAGTAATAATGTCATAATATATGTTAGTACATTAATTAATATATTAATTGGTGCATGTAGTACCACCGAATTATAATATATATATGTTAGTACATTAATTAATATATTAATTGGTGCATGTAATACCACCAAATTATAATATAGCCATCGACAGATTCATGTAGTGCCTCAATTAATATTTTATTAGTTGAAATAGTAAAATTTAATAGTTTTAGAGAATAAAGAAACAAGTGGTATTATATGAATATTGCTCTAAAACTATCAAATAATCTCTTGTTATTGTGCGGGTTTAATCATAGGGAAATAAAAACGACAAGCCACTTATACATAAGTCCATATTTAGATCATGTATTAGAAGGAATAAAATAAAAACATAAAAGAAATGTGTATAATATATATATATATACATACATTTTCATTTCCCTCACTTTTTATTTATTTATTTTCTATATTTCTATTTAAATTTATGATCCAAATACAACTCAATAATTTGACACAAACAGCTTGCCTACCTCAATTGGAAAAAGAGAAAAATTCACCGAATGGGAAAAATACAAATCCTCCTTCAATCTCTATATAAGTCAATCATTTGTGACTAAAATTTCTACAAATCTCTTATTTATAGACAAATGCTAAAAATCCTAGTCCCAAATGTGCATAAATTATATCATGATACTTGGTGTGTGTGGTATGCTTTCTTCTTTGCCCCAGCAACAAGACATGCTTCTGCTACCAGAAAAGTCACCCTGAAATGGTTTAAAAAACTAGAAAATGTTAAACTTGGGTTCGTTATGCATCCATCTAGTCAACGTAATGCCCCTGAATTTTTTTAAAATTACTGTTTTATATTGTTTTCCCATTAATTTGTCAAAAAAAAAAAATTTAAATTCATTTTACTCTCTCGTGATTTGAGATTATAGCACTTTATCCCCCATGTGATTTTGGACAGTTTTGGACTAAAGTAGCCGTTAGTTTTTTCATCCAAACTAACGAAAAATGTATTATACATATCATTTTTTAAATTGTGTTTGATTTTTTTTTTAAAATAAAGTGAAATTAATACAACAAAAAGATAATTTTACTCTCATTTTCTCCAAACCTAAAATTAGATAATATGTTAATTAAAATAAAATAAATTAAAATATAATTAAGGATTGATTTAAAATATAATTAAATAAAAATATAAAATAATTAATAATTATGAATTGATCTAAAATATAATTAAATTAAAATTAGATAAACATGTTAGAAATTAAAATAAATAATTAAGAATTTACTATTAATTGTGATTTAAAATATAATTAAATTAAAATTTTAGATTAAAAAGTTAGGAATTACAATAAATAATTAAATATTTAGGATCAATTGCGATCTAAGATATCTTAAATGAGAATTAGAATAAAAAGTTGAGAATTACAATAAAGTAATTAAGAATTTACAATTAATTGTGATTTAATTGAATTAATGTTAGACATTATAAATTATGTGTATGAGAGAGGAAAGAGAAAAAAAAATAGCAAAAAATGTATAGAGTTTGAGGGTATTACAGTCATTTCACATTTGTAATTAACGGTTTTAATGGTTACACTTGGTCTAAAACTAGATGGGAACTTTCTGATTATATATTTTTAACTATAAAGAGATAAAGTGCTCTAACCTCAAATCACAGAAGAGTAAAATAAATTTTGCCCATAAAAAACTCACATGAGTGTAAGTAAAATTAATGATTTGGATCATCGAAACAACAGTCGTAACTCTCAACTCACATGGCTGTGGATAAAATGAATGATTTGAATTATCGAAACGACATTCGTAAATCTCCTAAGTCCATCAGATTTTCTCAAATTTAAATTTAAACTTGAGAAAAACTCAAACATTATTGAAACTCATATCCCTGGAACCATAACAGCAATGACAGCACCATGAAGATTGAAGTTAGTCTAGTAATTGTAAGTGAGAAGTTCAAGCAAGCAGCTATTGCCAGAGGAAGAAATGGAGCTCAAAGCCCTCTAGTGGAGTAGGAGGACAATTATTCAAGGTACCATACTCCAGGTAAGTCTGGACCCAAGTCAATGCCTATGAGCTGGCCCAAGATACTTTGATGGGGCCTCAATAGCCCATACGGCCCAATACAAGATTTCCCCCAAATGCGTAGCTCGCAGGAGACTCACACTTTATTTGGGTGGGTCAATTTGGAGAGAAATAACAAGAAATAAAGACAAAGAAAACTCTTCCTTTTGGTTTATAAATTAGGTGAGAAATGATTGAACTAAGTCACAAATTGAATTACCCATAAAATTCATGAAAATATTGAAGGATACACTTTAGATAATCTCCAAACATAATTTGAAATCAACTTTGTATGACATAACACACAAATCAAGTTCTCTTTTTTAACAGAAAACTACTAACATGTATATAGCATTATACTATTACTTCCATGAGAAATAAACTGTCTCATAAATAATAGTAATAATACACATTAATTTGTAATGAATTTCGATTTAAAACAAATTTAACTCATAACAATTAAGAAATAAACACAACAATTAATTACGATAGTTATTTTTATTAAAATTCTCAACACTATTAACATTTATATTTTTTCAGTGGCTTAGAGGACTGCTTGTTCCATATGATGAATATAGATCACAAAAGTGTTACCAAGATTCCTCCATTATGAGTGCCACTCCATATATGTGTGAGCAAATATGTGTGCACGTGGTTTGCATTTTTTTCCCATTTTATTTATTGGGTGGCTGTGAGGTTCGGTCAGTGGTTGATTTTTTTTTTGTTTTTGTTTTTGTTTTGAAACTCCATGAACTAATTATAAATTTTCAAACCAAATC
The DNA here is from genome assembly GCA_030407325.1 of Camellia japonica. NCBI lineage: Eukaryota > Viridiplantae > Streptophyta > Magnoliopsida > Ericales > Theaceae > Camellia > Camellia japonica. The sequence continues at coordinate 31,030,562 of JAPPVO010000019.1, forward strand.
AAAAGGGCAGTTTTATAGACCTTTATTATTATCTGAGATGGTAATTTATGTGATTAAATTGGCCGCACTAGGCCTACTGGGCCGAGCTTCTTATTTTTGAGGCCGGAGCTTGGACAGCGCGGTCCTGGACCGTTTAGGCACCAAGCTAGCCCACAAGTAGGTTGCAAAGGCTCTGATCTAGCTATCCAACACTAGACCTCGTGAAGGGCCGAGGTGTTAGTAGGAAAGCGAACCGGGCTAAAGATAGGTCTGCAATGCGCCATCCTGCATGAAGATTTACCTCGGTACTACCTAAGGCATTGCAGAGCAGTGTTGGTTCGATTGAGTATGATACCAGCCGAGGTAAAAAGATTGAACCCATCTCGTTTGAATGACAGTGGGGAGGGTGTTAAAGGATAAGCATTATCTTTTAGGAATGTGATTCCTAAGAAGACTCTGCATTGGAGAGTTGGAGTCCTATTAGGATTATGCCATAGGAATCTACAAAAGCTGAAACCAAATCCTAATCTCAGGTATCACAATTCTCACTCTAGAATACACAGAGCCTTTGTGTCTATTGTCTATTTGTTGACTTAGACATCAGAGAGGTTTCCGGCACACGCCTGCCGACTAGCTCACGTTTGTGTTTTCAGGTGGTAAAGCGACAACGTTTGGAGGAGTGCAAACTTGATCAACAGGATTATACAAGAAGATTATTTGTGGTCGTACAATTGGCGCCGTCTGTGGGAAGTCACAAAAAGAACAAACCTTTTGATTGAGTTTCCTCTATTAGTTGAAATCTATGGTGCACAATGAAGACTTATCACATTCTGCTATTGATGGACAAACCCCGGAAGGAGGTGGGAGGCGCGAAGGTTTACCTTTTATCCCACCTATGGCAGAATTAGATCCCCAGTGACGGAACCCATGGAAAGACACACGAGAAAGACGGGGCTCAAGCCCTCGTCGCTTTCAGAGCCCTGACAGGTAGAGGTGGAGGATGGATCCTCAGGTTCTGGAGGATTGCATAAGGGAGCAAGACGAATTGATACGGAGGATGGCGGTAAACATGGAGACAATGAAGCACTAGATAAAAAGTAAAGGGGTGGCAATAGAAGAAGGGCGCAAAGACAATACACACTCTTACCACTCAGAAGATCGTGACATACAAGTCACACTGTCACAAGTTGAAAATAAAAGCCTCAGGACAGGTGACACATAATCAAGGACTTCCAGGACTCGTTACTCCAGGTTTGAGAGAACAAGAACTGAAAGGTCTTATACGGAGGGAAGCAATTATCAGCCCTCGCATTCGTACCAAATAACATCTAGGCACACGGAGTTGCCTAGATCGGCAAACCTGCATACAGTGCTACAGGAAAGGGCTCGAATGAGAGAAGACACTTAAGCTCGCGACCCTCGTAGAGTCTCAGCACTGCAACGGTTGGCTCCTAGAACACATGGGAATATTGAGGTTGGAATGCCAAAACCACGCCTTGCCTATGAACCAGCAGACAAAACGTTAGTGAGGTTGCAGAGCTCGTCGTTCGTTCCGGAGATAGAGAACGCACCATTACCCTTAGGCTTCCACCAGCCTAAATTCACTACATATGAGGGAAAGTCAGACCCCTACATGCACTTTCGCCACTTTCGCCAGGTTTTGGCCGTGTATTGGCGAAACGAGGCTCTAATGTGTATCATGTTTCCTTCAAGCCTTGGTGACCTGGGTTTAACATGGTTTGAAAGGTTGCCAGAAGGTAGCATAGCTTCATGGGCACAACTAGCGGAGGCATTTGTGACCAGATTCAAAATGAACACCAAGACGCCAATGGAGATTGACCAGCTTCTCTCCATAGACATGGGCGAGAAGGAGACATTGAGGTCTTACAATAACCGGTATTGGGAGACTTTTAATCAAATTGGAGATTGCCCCACAAACCTAGCTATCGCACAGTACAAATAAGGTTTGCCAGCTGCCAATAAATTGAGGGATTCAATGACGATGACGCCACCCTTCACAATGGAGTCCCTAATGGAAAGAGTGCATCAGCACATCCGGGCAGAAGAAGATGTCGCTCGCTTCAAAGCAAAAGCTGGCATAATAACGATGTCAGACAAAAAACCTGTGGCAAAAGTTAACACGGTCAGGCGGGAAGAACAATCAAGCAAAAATGGGCGAGGCAGACAAGCCAACCGAGAGGACCCCCAAGCAAGGAAGTTGAGAGTTCGCACTGCCATCACCACGGTATTCAATAAACCTATCTACCGGATTCTTAGCAAAATACGCAATGAACCCTTCGTTCGGCAGCTATCCAAGTTGGGAGAAGTACAGAGGGGTTACGATGATAGGTACCATTGCACCTTCCATGATGAAAAGGGGCACTGAACTGAAAACTGTACGCCATTAAGGCAACATCTGGAAGAGTTAGTGGCCGTAGGCCACTTGGACCAATATATTGAAAGGGGAACACAGCCAGCCCCCTAGGACCGCAACAGGTCGGATGAGATGCCGGTCGACGGTCCACCCCAAGACATAATCAATGTAATACATGGGATCATCGAACTGGAACGGGTATTTAAACTCAAAGGGATAATAAAAAAGGTTGAGCACATGAGAGAAGTACTAAGTACACAACCTACCGTGAAAAGGGAAAAAACGGAGGCAACGAACGTCATCACCTTTTCTGACAAAGACTTAGCAAGGTTACAAAGCCCTCACAACGACGTACTGGTGGTTACTCTGCGCGTCAAGAATTTCGACATTAAGCGGATCCTAATTGACCAAGGGAGCTCATGCGAGATAGTGTACTACGAGACCTTCAAGCAACTAAAATTGGAGAACAAAGACTTGGCACTCGCAACATCTCCCCTAGTCGGCTTCAACTCAATGCTAGAATGGCCGGTTGACAAGATAATTCTGCCAGTCAAGGAAGGAATGATGACGAAACATGTGAAATTTTGGGTATTGAAAGTCCCTTCCACTTACAACATAATCTTGAGAAGAGTATGGTTGCACGCCATGTGAGTGGTGGCATTGACCTACCACCAGGTGTTACAGTTTCCTAACAAAACTGGAATGATTGAAGAAGTCTTAGGAGACCAAATCATGTCCAAATAGTGCTTCATTACAGTAAATGGCAACCGAGTTGCAAAAGGGTTCGTGTAAATGGTAGAAGAGCCAGAAAGCAACGAGCTGTTCGCAGACATCGGTAAAGTAACCGAACAGAAGGCAGTAGAAGACTTGGTAAAGGTAAGGATAGATGAAAAAAACCCAGAGAGGTTCTTTTTTCTCGGCTCGTTTCTATCCAGCATCGAGAGAACAAAGATCATGGAATTTTTAACCTCCAACATTGAAGTGTTTGCCTGGACGCCATATGACATGCCTGGCATTGACTCCAACATCATCTGCCATCAACTTAAATGTCCACCTAATCGCCAAACCAATTATACAACGAACTCACCGATCGGTACTCTACCGCACAGAGACAGTGACGGAAAAAGTGGGAAACCAGCTAGCAATAGAGGCAATCAGAGAAATACACTATCCTAGGTGGATTTCCAACACTATAGTGGTACCAAAAAAGAACGGCAAATGGTGCGTTTGCGTGGACTACAAAACAATCAATAAAACATGCCCGAAAGGTAACATTCGTCTACCACGAATAGACCAACTAGTGGACCTAACTGCAGGGCATAACCGACTCAGCTTTCTTGATGCGTATCGCGGTTACCATCAGATCGCTATATATAAACCGGACCGGGAGGTCACATCGTTTATAACTCCCAGAGGATTATATTGCTACAAGGTCATGCCCTTTGGTCTAAAAAATACGGGGGCAACATTCCAACGGATGATTACCAAAATGTTTGAACCATTGTTAGACAGAACAATGGAGGCTTACAAAGATGATATGGTGGTCAAAAGTAAGAATAAGGGGGACCATCTCAAGGACCTAGATGAGACGTTTCAAATTTTGAAGTCCCACAAGTTGCGACTGAACGCATCCAAGTATGTATTCGGCGTGGGATCAGGAAAATTCCTGGGCTTTCTAGTGATCAACCGGGGTATAGAAGCTGATCCATCTCAGATCAAGGCCATCCAAGATCGTGAGAGGCCCAACACAGTCAAGGAGGTGCAACATCTCACTGGCCTAGCAGCCGCGCTAAACCGATTCATAAGTCGGTTGTCAAATAGGTGTTGACTGTTCTTCCAGCCATTGAAGGCTAAGTTTGAGTGGGATGACGAGTGCGACCACACCTTGGAAAGCTTTAAAGACTACATGACCTCTCCTCCATTGTTAGTAACCCCAGTACCAGGAGAGGAGCTCTTTTTACACTTAACAGTTTCCCAGCATACAGTTAGCGCAGTGTTGGTAAGAGCTGAGGAAATACAATACCTACCTATCTTTTATGTTAGCAAGACATTGTTGGGCACTGAAACAAGGTACCCGCTATTGGAAAAGATAGCCTTAGCTTTGATGATGGCTTCAAGAAAATTGTCGCACTACTTCCATGCCCACACCGTGATTGTCTTAACGGCCTTCCCCTTAAAAGCCTTGTTTGAAAGGGCGGACTTTTCTAGGCGAATCTTGAAGTGGGTCGTGGAGTTAGGGCAGTTCAACATTAAGTTTCAACCAAGAACCGCGATAAAGGCCCAAGCTTTAACAGACTTGGTAGCCGAGTTCGCACCAGGCAGTCATCATGTTTACCCGATCGACTTGATCGAGGCAATCAAAAGAAGGGAGGAGAGTGTTGCAAGGATAGCGCATCCCCCAAAGCAGGACGCTCAACTGCTTAGCAAGCCATTCAGCCCTGCAGAAAAGGAAAAAGGAACAGACCGTAGCACTACTAGTAAGGACTCACCCAAAAGTAAAGTCCTGAGACAGTCTGACGGTAAGGATCAAATCCCAACAATAGACAATAACCCGGAAGAAGACATCATCAACGCCCCTGATCCCAGGACATTGTCAGATCCCTCAATTTGCTGGAAATTATTTGTAAGAGAGATGTGGAAGCTCTTCATTGATGGAGCGTCTAACAGACATAGTATAGGACTCGGCGTAGTTCTCATCTCACCAGAAGGCTTGACCATTGAACAGGCAGTCAACATTGGCTTTCTAGCATCCAACAACGAGGCGGAGTATGATGCATTATTAGCGGGTTTAAAGTCAGCATTTCGCATGAAGGCCACCGAACTGATGGAATACAGTGACTTCCAACTAGTAGTCAACCAAATTTTAGGTGATTACAAAGCAAAGTATGATAGAATGGCCAAGTACCTAGAGTTGGTCAGAAAGGAGATCATGAAATTTGAAGTGGTTCAGATAGAGCAAATCGGTCAAGAGGAAAATAGTAAATCAGATGAGCTGGCCGGTTTCGTGTCAATGGCAGATATGTTTATCCCACACCCATTGTTAACTAATTTCCTACCCAGACCAAGTATCGAAGAGCCGGAAGCAGCCGAAACATGTTGCGCCGATCTAGGCCCTTCCTAGATGGATCTCATCACAGTATTTTTAAAAGATGGCATCTTACTTGAAGAAAATAAAAAAGCCAACAAAATTAGAGCAAAGTCACAGTGATTTTGGTTCTCTCCATCACTAGCATTATACAAAAAATCCTTCACAGGACCTTACTTGCAGTGTGTCCATCCCAGCAAGGTCGAGGCATTTTTGTTCGAAATAAACGAAGGCGTTTGCGAAAGCCACAAAGGGGGAAAATCGCTGGCCTACCAAGAAATTTCACAAGGGTACTGGTGGCCGTACATGCAAGCAGACGCAGAGAAATATATCAAGAAGTGTGAGAAATGTCAGCAGTTCGCACATCAAATACATCAACCGGCCAGAGAGTTTCTACTTTTAACTAGCCCGTGGCCCTTTGCAATGTGGGGCTTGGATATAGTGGGACCAATCCCAACCACGCCAGGCAACAGAAAGTTCTTTCTCGCAGCAACAGACTACTTCACAAAATAGGTAGAAGCAGAATCACTCGCATCCATAAAAGAAAAGGACGTCAAGAAATTTGTCCAGCAAAACATTATAATCCGGTTTGGAATACCCAAGGCTTCACTATCTAACAACAACACTCAATTTGATGGAAAAATCTTCAGGGGTTTTTGCGAATAATACAAAATAGAATTCTATAACTCTACGCCGGCATACCCCCAAGCCAATAGCCAGGCCAAAGCTTCCAACAAAGTAGTCTTAGATGGCCTGAAAAAGAGATTGGAAAAGGAAAAAGGCAAGTGGGCCGAGGAACTTCCCCATGTCTTATGGGATTACCGAACCACACCTCGGTGATCGACTGGCGAAACACCTTTTTCCTTGGCTTATGGCATAGAGGCGGTAATCCCTCTAGAAATTAGCCTCCGAAACTTTTGATCCAGACTTAAATGGCGAGGCCATATCTCTAGAACTCGACCTTGCAGAAGAAAGAAGAGAGAGAGCATTGGTGCACATTGCCTCATATCAACAGGAATTGTCTAAGAAATACAATAAAGTGGTGCACCCTAGACAATTCAAGATTGGAGATTGGATACTGCGCAAAGTTATGGGAAACACCTTGGTACCTAGAGATGGAAAATTAGGACCTAAATGGGAAAGACCATACAGAGTGATTGATTTGGCTAGAAAATGGGCATATCACTTGGAAGATGTGAACGGCAGAGCTATTCCATGGCCATAGAACACGGCCAATCTCAGAGTATTTTATTTTTAGCTTTTTCTTAAAACACTTGTAATTTTTCTTTTTCAATAAAACAAGATTTTTCAATAAAAATTCCTTCCTCTGTTTGTAAAAGTTGTTCGCCCGACTGGGGGCAATCAAGAAGGTTGGCAGGTTTGACCAAACACTTTTTCCTCAGCTAAGAAAAGGATCTAGGTTCAAGAAGGTTGGCAGGTTTGACCAACACTTTTTTCTTCTTCAGCCATGATAAGGATCTAGGCTCAAGAATGTTGGGAGGTTTGACCGACACTTTTTTTTTTTCTTCAGCCGAGATAAGGATCAAGGCTCAAGAAGTTTGACAGGTTTGACCAACACTTAGCTCGTTCTTCAGCCGAGATAAGGATCTAGGCTCAAGAAGGTTGGCAGGTTTAACCAACACTTAGCTCGTTCTTCAGCCAAGATAAGGATCTAGGCTTAAGAAAGTTGGCAGGTTTAACCAATACTTAGTTCGTTCTTCAGCCGAGATAAGGATTTAGGCTAAAGAAAGTTGGTAGGTTTGACCAACACTTAGTTCGTTCTTCAGCCGAGATAAGGATCTAGGCTCAAGAAAGTTGGCAGGTTTCCGTTCTTCAGCAGAGATAATGATCTAGGCTCAAGTAAGTTGGTAGGTTTGATCAACACCTTTTTCTTTTAGCCGAGATAAGGATCGCGGCAAAAATCTCGGGGTTTTTGCAGTTTCCCAAGTTATTTTTCAGCCAAGATAATTATCTCGACCGAAAAAGGTGGGCAGGATAAGGAAAGACGGAGCTAACTAGGCCGGCTGGGCTTGTAGTAAAAATGATACACTATAAAGCAGAAAAGTGCTGTAACCGAACAAGAAGATGTGAAAAAAGAAAAGTTTCTTTCATTCATTGGAAAACAATTATGAAATGTGGGGCATATAGCCCGGTTACGTTTCATAAAAACAAAAGAAAAAACAGCGAAAAACAAGAAAAACAGGTTTTCCTGGTCAAGCAAACAGATCATCAAGGTTAGTGTCCTTCGCCGCTGGGTAGGCTGGTTTCGACAGCTGCGTCCTGGGATAGGTTGGTCACAGGCACCCCGTCAACCGTGCTTGGTACAGATTGGCTGAGCAAATCCACCCGAGCAGGCAGGGAAGGCTGAAGACCGAGATCAGTGTTGGTAGGTGGGGCATTAGCTGGATTAGGGGTCTCTTCTTCCTCCTCCCCCTCTTGAAGAAACTTCCGTTGGACCGCGTTTGCGTAGTCTGTCATGTAGCTCGGTATAAAGTGAGGGGGAGGGTTTAGAAAAATTTCAGAGTCGTGCCCCTGACCGAGCTTAGCAGCCGCAGCCTTCCAGCCACATTTGAAGGAAATGTCCTTGGCTGCTTTACACTGCTGAACATAGGTCTCTTTTTCTTCTTTAAAACCTCGGTCTTCGGCCTCCTCTGCCTTCTTCTTCCACTCTTGGACCTCAGCGTTCAAATTCTTTTCAAGCTTGGCGAGCTCCCGCAGGTAGCATTCTTTTTTATCAGCCAGAGCTTTTTGCTTAACAGCTTCAGCCGTGTTGACAAGTTCGGCCAGTCTTTCGTTTTCAGCGTTCACCTCGACCAGCTTCGCCTTCGCCTCCTTCAGCTCAGCCACCTTGGCATCAACATCAGTTACGGCCAACCGAGCCGTTTTTCGGAGCTCAAGAACTTGTTTGTGAGCTATTTAGTTTTTTTGCAAGGCCTGCACAAGACATTCAGAGCGGTTACATAAAAATCATCAAATATTGAGTTACAGGGATTTTAGATTTTACCAATATCATAGACTTGGACGTCGAGCGAATGGCCTTCAGCTCGGTCAAACCTTCATACCGCTCCATGTCAGTTGGTAGGCAGATGCTTTTTGCTAAATTGAAAGCTAAAAGGTGATCATTCTCAGCACTGACAGAGTCTTGGGTAGTTACGGCACAGCCCCTGAAAAACACGGTTGGTGCCCACACCGGAGGGGATGGAGGATTAGAAGGGCCTGGCCAGTTGTAACTTTGGGGCATACTGACTTCTAGTAGCTCGGTTTCCAACGGCTCGGGGTCATCTTCGCCCGTCAGGCGCTGTGGCATAGCAGAACTAGTACGGGGCCGTTTGTTTGGCCGAGATGAGGCAGCACAGGTGGTTGGAAGGGCCACCACAGTGTCGCATAACTAACCGGCCGGTGGTATCTCGTCTTGAACCTCAGTAGTGGAAGTTGAGGTTTGCTCGATGATAAGGGCACGAACAGCTCGTCGTTTAGCTATTTCCTGTTCTTTGGTAAGAGGAATAAGGTTGATTTAGGGGAGATTTTGGTCTGGTTCAGGTGATGGTTCAAGGAGAAAATCAGTAACCTTGGTTTTTCTCTTTCCACTATACCGGTAGGTCGGCTCAAAGTTTAGGAGCTCGGTCCAGTCTCGGTTGCGGTAACGGAGCGTGGCGCGAAGGGCATCTTGGTTCGCGTAAGCGTAGATAGACTTAAGGTGGTTCAAATCTGCAAAAATTAAAATAGGCAAGGGTTAGTACGTCAGTAGTACGCGAAATAACAAAGGAACCGGACTGAATTGTTCTTACCGGCGGTCCCCCTATTCCAGTTAATATTTCGGCCCGGTATTGGGGCTTCGTTGTCCTCAAAGTTGCCTCTGACCTAGAGAAAATCATCATCGTTCATATCCTTGTCTGGTATGCCTTTGATAATTTTCTCTCGGCCTTTTCTGATTCGTAGGTAGTAGATCCAACCATCGTCATTTTGACCGAAAGAATATTGGTGGAACAGCTCGGCCAATCCGAGGTTGAGGCCTAGACAGCGGTTTAGTTCGGCCACGCCATTGATTATTCTGTAACTGTTGGTGGATAACTAGGTAGGGCATAATCGGGTTTGTCTTAGGAACTCGCATATTAAATGCTGAACGGGGAACCAAAGTCCACCTTCAACAATGGATAAAAGGGTGAAACGAACAAAACCGGGCTTGCCCCATGGTGTGGTTTCTAGCTCGGCTAATGTGAATTAAACGTCATCAGGGATGTTGTATTCCTCCCGAAATTCGGCTATTGCACCTGGTGAGCTTACCATGAATCGTTACTTGCCCATGTGTTTAAATTTAGTGTTTAGGAGACTATACGACGGCCTAGTGCAACGATGAGATGAACGAAGGTGGGCTTGGTCGAGCAATATCACCAAGGGGCAAAGTGCAAGGGTGTGCCTGGCCAACCTAGTCAAGTCTACAAAGTGGAAATAGAAAGGGGTTATGCCCAAGTCATTAAACCGGCTAAGTTCGACAGAATGTGGGCATATACTGGGCTTGTGTTAGACTAAGGGACAGTTGGAAACAGAAAAATTTCAGTTCTAGAAGCAAGTTCAAAGAATCGGGGTATAATTAGTTCGGTTAAGGAACTTGGGCAGCATCTTAGCTCGGTTTGTTCAGTAAGGGTTTTTTTATTTCGGACAAAACCGAGCCTAAAGTTGCAAATAGGATTTTATTCCGGTCGCAGCATAATTTTGGATCAAAAACACGGTTCTAAGACTGAGTTTAGTCCCAGTTAAATGTGTTTCCAAGATTACACATGGAGTTTCAAGGTTCTTAATCCTGGTTCAGTCCTTAAACGCATATGTGGTGAAGATATGCAATTCTTAAGAAATAAACATAAGTGTAACAGTGGAAAAAAGAAACAGGCATGAGGAACTTACGGGTTTAGGGCATGAAATTCGGATCCAATCAATGGAAGGATCACCAGCAACCATGGCGAGCAAGGCAGGCAGTTTGGATGCTTAGGTTGAGACTTGAGCGTAGGAGAAGAGGTTATGGAACTCAGAGTACGAAGAGTTGCGGAGGGGAAGATGAACAGAAAGAGTGACTGTTCAAAGAAATGCGGGTTTCATACAACACAGAGGCATAACGGCAGGACTTTTCAAAAAAAATTTGGGTAGCGTGTGACGACTGTCATAGTTTGTGGGGGGAAATCAACACGTGCCACGTGTCCCAGAAAGGACATGATGTCAGAAGCATGAAAAGACGGGGTGTATGACCGGCACAATCCTAGAAACCGAGCTACATTTGTGCTCGGTCGGTATTTTAGCCCGGCTAGGCCGTGGGTTTTTGGGGTTCGATTGGCATGGACCTTGACAGGTCGATCAAAAGTGGATAATCCCAAACATTCTACGCAGATGGAATTAAGGGGCAATTGAGAGGGTAATTTATGTGATTAAATTGGGCCGCACTAGGCCTACTGGGCCGAGCTTCTCGTTTTTTAGGCTGGTGCTTGGACAGCGCGGTCCTGGACCGTTTAGGCACCGAGCTAGCCCAAAAATAGGTTGTAAAGGCTCTGACCTAGCTATCCAACGTTAAACCTTGTGAAGGGCCGAGGTGTTAGTAAGATAGCGGACTAGGCTAAAGGTTGCTCTGCAGCACGCCATCCTACATGAAGATTTACCTCAGTACTACCTAAGGCATTGAGAGCAGTGTTGGTTTGGTTGAGTATGATACCAACCAAGGTAAAAGGATTGAACCCATCTCGTTTGAATAACAGTGAGGAGGGTGTTAAAAGATAAGTATTATCTTTTAGCAATATGATTCCTAAGAGGACTTTACATTAGAGAGTTGGAGTCCTATTAGGATTGTGCCATGGAAATCTACAAAAGCTGAAACCAAACCCTAATCTCAGGTATCACAATTCTCACTCTAGAATACACAGAACTTTTGTGTCTATTATCTATTTGCTGACTTAGGCATCAGAGAAGTTTCTGGCACACACTCGCCGGCTAGCTCACATTTGTGTTTTCAGGTGGCAAAGCGACGATGTTTGGAGGATTGCAAACTTGATCAACATGATTATACGAGAAGATTATTTCTGTGCTCGTACAATTATTATTTTGAAAAATATTTAAAACTCACAAATATTTGTTACACACTTCATCGGCCTTGTTTGTCAATAAGATAAAATAGTCTAAAAGTCAATATAAATTATCATATTATTCTCTTTATTTTTCTACGCATCTTTTTAGTAAAAAATCAAAAAATCAACTAAAATAATCAATTTTCAAACGGGATATAAGACTTAACTCTTTTACCACATCATTATAAACAAATTTAAGAGTTTAAAATTATTAATTTTTTCGTGTAAACTGAACCGAACACCCAATTAAAAATAAATATATATATATATATATATATATTTCCTTTGTTTATTTATTTTTTTTAATTCCTTTACTCTGTGTTTGATTGGGGGATTTAAGAAGAAATTTGAAAATTATAAAATAATGTGAAATGTAAATATATTTCATTATATTTCACATGTCTTTTTCGTTTCTCTTTTCAAATTTTTTTCTAAATCTTCCAGCAAAATATAGTGTTTAAAATATATGGACCAGATTGGCTAAAATGGGGAGGTTCGACTGAAATTCAAAGGTGCTGTCACTATCTTGTTGTTTGGTTTGCAGAGCGTTTTAAAGGTTGGAAAGCTTCATCCGGTACATTATTGGACCAATAATGCTAACCACACATATATCAATCAAAGCAGAGATGGAATAAAAAATCTTGTTCAGGGGAGCCAAAGTGTGTATTAAAGAAAATGGAGTTAATTTTAACAGACGACTAACAGAGAAATAAGTAAAAAGCAAAACAAGAAGAAGAGCTTTATAGCGTGCGTTTGTAAGATAACAAAAACTAAAACCACTTTTCAACATATCGTTTATTTTCAAATCTCTCTAATTTTGAAAATTTGAAAGCGTTTACAATTTGAGTCTTATGAAAAAAAGACGATTTGGAGAAAAAATTGAACTCAATACAATGGCGATATCATATATCACTGACGCATGTTATTATTATTCAATAATAAATTATTATTTTAAATTTTTACAAGCACAAATCATCCTTTTTTATTTTCCATCTCATCTTTCATCCTATATTATTTATTATCAAAATCAAAGCTTAAAATATATAGTACAAGAGAACGAGACAAATAATTCATACTTAAATCAACATATAAAATTATAATATTATTAGATATTCTTAAAATATCATGAAGTATTATTGTCTATATTGAAATCGCGGCAAGCATCACCTAAATAATGCATCCCAATAGAAATTCAGGTTTCTCTTTTATCAGTAGTTTCGAAGAGTAAAAAGGATATGTGTTATTAGATGTGGCAGTAGAAAATGAAAGGCCAATAAAAGACTGAAACAGAAAGAATTCACCATAACAGCCTTACATTCATCAACTAATTTTCCCAAAGAGATAAGATAATGCGTAAGTGCCACGTGGCGCAACCAATAGGTTTTATAACGATAAGGCAACCAATCCAAATTTCACACAATTGTGTGGCCACCAAGCTGTAATGTCACCCCATCTTTCGTCATTTAATGGACAAGAAAACTGCAAGATTTTACCAATGAATATAGACCATTGAATTGGAGAAGATGATGATAAAGTAGTAAAATAGTCTCAGTCAGTCATGACTTTGTAGTTTCTATATATATCTTTGAATGAAGCAATAGAGCTGTGTTGTTAAAAACTAAAACTAAAACTAAAGAGAAAGAGAAGAGAGATAGCAGATATGGCTGCCTCCATAATCTCATCTGCTGTAGTTGCTCCGGCTCAGGCCAGCATGGTTGCTCCGTTCACCGGCCTCAAGTCCACATCGGCTTTCCCGGTAACCCGGAAGCTTGACACTGATATCACCTCTTTGGCCAGCAATGGTGGAAGAGTTCAGTGCATGAAGGTACTTGAAGATCCCTCCGCATAGCACTTAATGGATTATTGGGTTTTTTTTTTTTTCCCTCTCTCTCTCGGTTTATGTCACATTTTAGAAATCTATAATATGCACTTTATTTTATTTATTTATTTATTTATTTTGGAGGTGTGCATTTAGGACACCTATGAAGAAGTTTAAAATGATTATACATTAAAGTGAGTGCAATAAAAAATATATAATCATTTTAAATTTGTTTAACATATCTTTGAAGGACACATATTAAAAAGACCATTTTCTAAGGACACATTGTAAGAAAATTATGATTTTTATGATAAAAATTAAGAATATTTGGCATATGGCATGTCAATTTGTAGTAAAAGTTACAAATAACAAATTTATAGTGTGTACTTTAAAAGAGAAAGTTACCTTCTTCTTTTTTTGACGTCAAAATTAAAATAGTTCATTATTTTTGAATGGACCAATTTACCTTATTTTTTTTGTGTAATTTGTTAACAACTGTTATCAATTTGACTAAATTAATATATTATGAAAAATTAAAAGACAAAATTGATATGTTTGAAACTAAGGAGACTAAATTGACACATGTAAAATTATAGCTCACTAAAGATTTTTTTTAAAAAATACAATAGACAAATCTAAAAATACCATTAATCAAACCGTTAATTCCATAGTTTGTATTTAGAGTATGAATTTGAGTAGGGATTTGAAAAAAAATATATATATATATATATATATAAGAAATATAACTAAATGTCACTTACATTTCATACCCCTTTTTTTATTTTCCCTTTCTAAATCTCTAATTAAATTGATCCTCCAAACACACCCGTAGTGTTTCAGATCCATATGATAATTCCACCTCTCAAACATGTTTTTTTTTTTCCTTCTAAATACTCCCTGTATCATATCAGATATGATTCAATTTTTAATTGTAACATATATATGTATAGTTGATTAGATTGAGGAGAAAGTGTTTTGAGCATGAAATTGGTTGTGATTAAGTGTAGGTGTGGCCTCCACTTGGATTGAAGAAGTTCGAGACCTTGTCTTACCTTCCTCCACTCACTCAAGCACAATTGGGAAGAGAAGTTGATTACCTTATTCGCCTGGGATGGATTCCTTGCTTAGAATTCTCTGTTCTGGTTATTTCTACATCTTTCTTTTTTTTTCTTCTCAACCCATTTTTGTGTGGTGTGTGTGGCTTTTGCACTTCAACTCTAGTACAAAATTGTCTTTCAATTTTTTTTTTTTTTTTTGTTAATAACCCAGTAACTGCTCTGCTTCAAAGGAAAAGGATAGTATTGTGCAAGCCTCCTTGCCTATTTATTTATTTTTTGGATGTGTATGAGAATAAACAATCAAAAGTTAATGGTAATGTTAGCTTGGTTCTTCCATTGAATGACAAAAAAAGAATTGAACTCTAGTTTGACAAATAATTCAATTAGAAGAAAGAATTGTACCTTACTGCTACTCTTATAGAATGAAAAGACAGGACAATAAAAAGAAATTGAAATCTAGTTTGACAAGGTTTGATCTAGTGGTTCTCTCTCCATGTACACTGTCATTTATAAATTTAGCAGTTCCTCTGATATTCTGGTAACCATTGAAGGGACAAAAACTACTTCACACAACTCCATAATCTTTCTCCATGTCTTCTATTTTGATATGTTCTTCTCTAATTGTATTTTGAATTCAAATTCCATTGACAACCATTGGAATAGTTGCTTCTAACTGCTCTTCTTTTTCAGTGTGTTTCTCATATTGAGTTGTCATCCCAATAGCTCTCCACATGTCTTTTTGGTTTCAGTTGCAGTTATATCTATTTTGAGGGTGTCTGGATTGCCATGTATCTTTTCTTTGTTGATGATTTTAATTTAGGCGCCAGCAGGTAAATGTTAGACAAGTAGAACCTATATATAGAACTCTTGTCTAAAATGGCATCACAATGGTATTTTGAACTTGAAAAGAATGATTATGGGCTCCTTGCTTTAGAATAAGAAGAACCAAATAGGTAACATCTTTCCATATGAAAATTCCCTGTAAATATTCTATAGTAACCATAAAATAAATAAATAAAAAAAAAAAAATTTCATAACTCAAATTTAAATATAACAGTTGAGATATGAATTTGAGAGACTTACCATATGAATTTGTGTTTATGATACTATATAGGGAGGATTTGTGTACCGTGAAAACCATAGATCGCCAGGGTACTACGATGGGCGATACTGGACAATGTGGAAGCTACCCATGTTTGGATGCACAGATTCATCCCAAGTGTTGAAGGAGGTTGAGGAGTGCAAGAAGGAATACCCACAATCATTCATCCGTATCATTGGATTCGACAACAAGCGCCAAGTGCAGTGCATCAGTTTCATCTGCTACAAGCCTCCTGGCTTCTAAATTTACATAATCACTTACTTTCCCTCTTGTTTTCTCGTTAGATCGATGGCTGTGTTTTTCTGTCAAAGACTTTGCAATTGTTGCTTTTCATTTTCACTTTGTGTTTGGTTATATTGGATCTGAATGCTATGAATAAGAACTTAAATAGAGATTGATGTTTTATTGGTGATGATCATGCATGAAATGTAACTATGTCTATGTTTTTGTCAGTTTTTGCCAATGTATAATATATGACGGTTGAGACTTGGAACTTTATTCATAACAAGTGGCCTAATTACAAAATTATAGAAATTTATATAAAGGATCAATCAATTTTCTGTTATAAAATTTCCAAGGTTTTTCTTTCCTTAAATAATTTCACATTAATTAATTTAACTTATATTTCTTATTTATTACAAGGATATAATACATGGTTTACCAATAATTTTTAAGAAACAGGCTTGAGGTCTTACAATTGGAGCATATGCTTAGTCCTCAGAGGCTCACCACAGTGCTTAGCTCGATAGTCCAAACATTGATTTTATATGGTCATTGGAATAGATCATTCATTTAAAAAATAAAATTAATCAAATAACCATAATCATAAGAATATATAATATTTATTTTTATAAAAATAAATATTAAATATAATTTTTAAAATAAATCATCTCTTATTCTAATAACAAATATGACCTAATCAATGATTACATTTATTTGATCGATTTAAAAACAACGCCTAATTGATACACATTAAAGTGAATTTAAGAAAGAAAAGATTGAATACACACCTAACCTTTAGTATAATACAATTCTAAGACTTGAACCTATAACCTCAAAATTGTTGAGACAAATCTTAACCATTGAACCAATAATTACCCTTATTCAATTGATCTATTTTCTTATGTTTCATTTTTTATCCTATTTATATCATTGAGATGTATGCCTTGATGGGCTGACTGAGTTCTAACAATGAGTCTTTCCAACTACAGACAAGCCTCCCTCGATTGATTTTTTTTTTTTTTTTTTTTTTTGCGCAAAATTTGAAGGGTGATTTTCTAATTTTGGAGAGGCGAGGACCCCTTACCCTGAATGCTAAAATAAAATTATTCAAAATTTAAATTGCGTGAACCAAATTCATTATAATAGAGCTCACAACATAATGAATTTGAATTTACACCATAAAAACCTTTTGGGCAAATTTCAGGTCAAATATTTGGTTCCTATTTCAGTTTTTTCTTTTTTTATCATCAAGGTTTAGGCACAAGCAGCATGTGCCATAGAAGTAGAACTAGTTGATCTAATATCCTCTAAAGAAATGGAACAAAGAGATAATACTAATATATCAAAATTTGTAAGTGCAATTACATACACATTCACATTCTTTCTCTCTCTCTCTCTCTCTCTCTCTCTCTCTCTCTCATGGATTTGGAACATCCTTGATGCTCTTCAGATCCCAAATATCATCATCCCAAACAACATCAGTGCATAATAATTCATTAAAATCTTCACTAAACCAATATATCTCCCAAAATGGGGACCAAAATGACCCCCATGATGATATTTGGTCATCCTCCACCCTACTCCACAACCACCGCCACTCCTCCCAGTCCTCTAACATCTCCGCCTCCACCGCCGCTACACATTCCCTAACCTCCCTCCTCTCCTCCACCACCACCACCACCTCCTCTCCTTTTGCCTTCTTGTTGCTTGCCTTCATGGCCTTCTTTCTTTGCCTCTTCATTTTCTTGCTACAAATATTTTCTCTCTTTCACTTAGAAATTTGGGTACCTCTAAAATTTTCCCCAGAAAGTGTTGGTACTTATAGGTGGGTGGATTGAGCAGGTGGTTTTGACACGTGGTCTCCATGCTGATGATGATGATGATGGTCACGTGGTGGGCTGATGACGATGTCGACTGGGGAGGAGTACCGCTGTGCTTAAAGCCACATCAGTTACTGCCGTCTCTTTGTGGAAGGTCTTTTGGAGTATGTTTTTGATAATTTAAACCATTCATGTTATAGGGTTCACTCAAAATATTATTTATGTAAAAAAATCAAGTTAATCGGATATTTATAATCTCATGATTAATTCTAATTGTTTTTAAAAATTTATAAAAGTTATGTTAACTGTTAATGTTTATAGAAACAAATGTGCTTTGGTTATAGGGTTACAGATATTCAATTAATTTAATTTTTTGTATGAATGATCTACTCAACGAACCCTACAATATGAACAGTTCAGATTATCAAAAAATATTCAGAATAATCTCTCTCAAAAGATACAACAGTATCCCTTCTCCGATGTCGACTGCTTTTGCGGCTTCGGTGGCTTCAGTATCCTCTTCTGGTTTCGCCAAAGGCCAACCCAACCCATGAAGTTTTCTTTGGTTGTACTTGTGAATTATTTTACTTAATTTATAATTATATATAAAAAAAAAAACTTAAAAATAATGAAAAAATTAGTGAAATATTCATCTTTAATTTTGAATAATATAAGAGATTCAGTATTTTTTTTTTTAGTTAAAATTTTTCAATAATATTATTTAAAAAAATTTAACTCGTCATAAAGAAATTTCAAAGAGTTTAAATTTTTCTGTGAAATTAAAATTTCTTTATAAGAAGCTAAAATTTTTCTGTAAAAATATTAGAGAGTAAATTATTATTATGAAAATATTATATATTATTTATGTTATAAAATTTTAATATTTAAAGATGTTAAAATAAAAATCTCATAAATAACACCAAACTGGTGCAATAAGAGCATCTCCAACCCTGAACCAAAATTTTCATCAAATCTGAGTGAAAAAATGACTTTTTTCTCAATCTGATATCGAGTGCTCCAACGGTTGATTTTCATCAAATTTTCATCAAATCTGTGTCAGGATAACCGGTTGGTCGACCGGCCGGTCGAACGATTAAGTCAAAAAAAAATTTTTTTTTTTTTTTTGAACTTTTTGAACCTTTTAGTGGTTGACCGGTTGGTCGACTGGCCGGTCAACCGGTAAGGCAAAAAAATTTTTTTTTTTTTTTTTCAACTGTTTGACCTTTTTTTTGGAACTATTTAAACCTTTTGGTGGTCGACCGGTTGGTCTCCCCCAACGGTCATGCACAGTGTTTTGATGAAATGCGGAGCCTGTCCTCATTTTGGTGAAACGTTTGGTGAAATCTCGATTTGATATCAATTTGGTGAAATCGTTGGAACATGAAAAAGTGCTTTTTCACCAAATTTTAAATTTGATATCAGATTTGGTTCAGGGTTGGAGATGGTCTAAGGGTTGTTTGGGATAAACTGAGGTTATTTGAGATGTCCTAAATAAGTGCACTTTTTGAATTTTTGGATTAAAAAATTGAGGAAAAAAATATGATTGTTTGGGTTACCTTTTTAACTTTTTATAAAAAAATATGTATTAAAAAGTTGTATAAATTAGTGTGTAGGGGAAAATTGGGATTGGGAGTTATGCAACCGTACTTTTTGACTTTTGGTAAATAGTGATAACTTTTTAACTTTTTGACTTCTTGGACACATGCCAAACTTGGCCTAAAAAAATGTACTTTTTGACTTTTTATGAAATATGAGTTGGATATAGATTGAATTTGAAGTGATGTTATAGAGAGTTATGTAACTTAAATAAAATAATAATTTTTTAATTTTTTTTTAAACATACCAAACCAAGCCTAAATCATACAAAATGTGAAGATAAAACCATTTAAGGTAGGGGTGGGCGCGGGTCGGTTGCGGCCACGAAACCTCCAATCCGCCATCCGTCCGCCAGATTGGCGGATTGGAGAAAATCAATCCGCATCCGTCCGCCAATCCGGCGGATGTGGATTGAGCGGATTGGCGGTTTGGCGGATGGATGCGAATCGGTTTGGCGGTTTAAAATTTTATAAATTTTTAACATAATTCAACTTGTGCACTTCCTCAAAAAAATAATAATAAAATAAAAAAGAAAGAAAGTATTACAGTCAATGACTTAAAAAAGTATTACAATCACTGTATGCCTTATCTAAAGAAAGAAAGTTTAAAACTTTAGAATATCACGATCACTGCATGCCTCATCCACATATTACAATCACAGCATGATTCATCCACATAAAGTATTACAATCTGTGGTTCTTAAAATATAATAACAATTTAAACCACCAAAATCATGAACAAAGCAGTAGTAGAGATTGTATGTCTCTGTATTGTCACATCTATATATGTTTGTAAAAACAAAAACCAACCAGCATATATCATATTTTCTATTTATTATTTTTAGAGTTAGATTTAAAAACCAAAAAATATAGATAAATAATACGTTTATTTTTTTCAATTCAAAAAATATATTCAAGTTGAAAACTTTTTTTCAACAGAATATTTAAACTTTTTTTTAATTGAAAACACAAACATAATATTTAAACAAATTGAAAACACAAAGTCTTATAAATTACTAGGGGTGTTCGCAGTTTGGCGGTTTGGCGGTTCGGTTGCGGCCAAAGAAATTTCAAATCCGCCATCCGTCCGCCAAATTGACGGATTGGAGAAAATCAATCCGCAACCGTCCGCTCGTCATCACGCATCCGTCCAAAACGCAGCGGATCGGTTCGGTTCGGTCGGTTTTGACGGATCGATATATCCGCTGCTCACCCCTAATTTAAGGGCAGACGAGACGCTCTCTCATACCTGAAGGTAACGCTTAAATTCAAGTCATATTATATAATATATTTTTATTATTTTGAAATGGGTGGTAGGCCATGTGTATTGATATGCATATTTGTCGAAAGCAGGGGTCCGATGGCAGTGACAGCTCAATTCTGGGCTCGACCTTTGGGACATTTACAGAGCCAAAGACCGTCCTCGGAAGAACTCATTTGTACCAACGTCCTTTTTGGGGAGAAATTTTTTAATTAAAATAGTTTTAAAAATTATTTAAAAAATTTAAACAATCAAAATGTCACATCTTAGGCGTTAACCTATCATTTTTTCTCAAATAATCATATATTTAACTAAAAAAATTAAGAAACTCTAATACACACTTCTTTAAAAACGGTTTACCATATACATATGCATATATTAGCGTATCTCCGTGTCTGAAGATACGGTGTAAATAATATTAGGATTATAATATAATTGTAATCGCAACACTATTTAAATTTAAGATTAAAATGCAATTATAAGAATATATTTAATAGACTACACTCTACAATTCTAAACAAATCAAATATAAAAAAAAAATTAAATATCAAATAATGCACAGCAGCCAGTACTCTGCAATTTAAAAGAAATTAAAATTAAGATGCACACCAGTTAGTATTACTGCTGCCAATCAAATTCTAACTACATAAGAAAAACAAATATTATATTGTCATACGCCAAAAGAGTGAGTTAAAACTTTATAAAAAAAAAGTGGGTCGAAACTTTCCAGAATATGTATGCTTTATAGAAGATGTGTCAATAACATGTCTTCAAACATGTGTTTGCCCAAACTTCCTCCTCATTACTTTCGAAAAAGTCTTTGTATCAACTTGTATGTATCCCCAATGAGGAACGTGCACAACAATCTGGTAATTTATGAAAACAAAAAAATATATATAGATTGGTATATTTGTTGAAAATATACATATCAAAATACTTTAAGATTGAAATTACCTTATTACATCCCCATCGAAGTAAGCTAGTTGTATTTCTCCTTTTAAGCTCCATAAATTTTTCAATCCAATCCTAAAAAAATCCATATTTCCAATTATTATTAGATTGAAATTTTATTAAAAAAAAATCTATATATATAATCAATAGAAATAAATCTACATGGTTACCTTTTGATAAAACATGATTTAATGAACATGGAACACTACAACAACACTTCAGGATAAACAATATTTGTAGTAGAATCCAAACTATCTTTAGGGAGGAGAATACTTATACGATCAAAGGATGTATATCTGGACAATGCCACATATAATTGGGCATGGCTAAACACTGGTATGCGCAAATCAACTCCAACAAATTTCACAGATTGTCCTTGAGATTTATTAATGGTCAAGGCATATGCTAATCGGACTGGAAATTGACGTCTTGTCATTTGGAAAGGCATTTCTGAAGAAGATGGTGTCAAAGATATCCTTGGTATGAATGCCAAATTGCCAAACTTTTTTCCAATTAAAATTTGAGCTTCAATTATGCGAGTGTCACACCTAGTAACCATCAATCTTATTCCATTACATAGTCCATCTTTCGGTGCAATATTTCTTAACAATATTATAAGACAACCCACTTTTAACTCTAATTTAAAAATTGGTAGCCCGGGAGGATCCAATGAATTTAAATATTCATTAGGATATCTATTTGTAATGGTAGGATCAATTTCATTATCTTCAAACATTTTATCTGCTACAAAATAAGTATATAATCTCCCTGGAAAGATATTCAACGCAGTAGTATTAATGTCACTGACATCATCGTTACGCACAGATAGAATGGTGCGTTCGGTTAAAAATGTTGGGGTCAACGTCTCTATCATATTTAACTGTGGGTAAACTACATAGAGCAATTCATTCAAATCTTGACATTTGTGTATTGTTAATGGAAGGTTGATGATTTCTTGACGATTAGTCCCAATCTTAAAAAAGTGAAATCAATTAAAAAAAATATGAGTGTAAACACAATTTATTAATTTAAAATAATCTATATAATAAATAAAAAGGTTAAAGTAGTGTTATCTCCATCAAGAAATTTGTAAAAATAGCATTTTCATGGTCTCCATGATTCAAGCGCATATTCAAATCCAAAGTTAAGATATGTATATGCTTTCATAGAACAGAGTGTCTTAATGATGTATTCACAATTTGCTCACGAAATCCTTTAGGTATAACTGGTAAGATTTGTCGAAAGTCTCCACCTAGAACAACAGTAATACCCCCAAATGGCTTTTCACTATCACGAATATCCCTCAATGTACGATCAACCGCCTCAACACAATGTCTATGTTGCATAGGAACTTCATCCCAAATTATGAGTTTTGTTTCTCTAAACAACTCAGCTTGTAATGATTGTTTGGCAAACCCACAAAGTGAATTTTCCAAGACATCTAACGGAATGGAAAATGTTGAATGTGCAGTGCGACCTTCTACCAATAACAATGATGCAATTCCAGATGAAGCCACAGTAACAACGATATGCCCAAGGCTACGACATTTTAATGCAATCGTATTGTACAGAAATGTTTTCCTTGCTCCAGCACCCCCATTAAGAAAGAAAACAGTTCCTCTATTTTGAAAAATTGAAGAAATGATTGTGTTATAAGCATTCCGTTGTCCATTGTTGAGACAATCAATAGTAATTTCTGGATCTACCTGTTGTGCCTCATTCTGCAGTTGTTGATATTCGAATATCAATCGATTACCAACTATTGCACTCCAATTTGCAGTAGGTTGTGGCATGGGTGGGAAGTCAATTAAACATTTGCCTGATTCATGAAGCATTTGATTCGAAAGATGGAGACCATAATCTTCAATTTTAGCCTCAGTTGGGTTAGAAATGGCAAACAATGTACGAATCTTATGTGCAAGATCATCACATATATGCGTTGAGAATTGATTCCATAATGCACATGGATTTAGTGGAGAGCACTGTGTGAGAATAACACTAAACAATCTCCTCAATTGGTATCCAGTTTTCATAACTGCAGCCTCTTTCAAGCATTGTATCAATTCTTCATCATCTTCTAAAAGCCCCCTTGCAACACATGCTAATTTAAATGTATCATACACAACATTATCGACCGTGCGTAAAGACCGAAATGACTTTGGTCCTTTGACAACAGTTAGTAACAAACGCAGATAAAATCTTTCACCACAATTAGGACTGGCAAAGTACATTCTACCAATTGCATATCTTTTTTCTCTTGATTTCCATCTCTTTTCTGATTTGAGCCATACAAAATGCTGTGGAAATTCTTAATAAGTGAATGGATATTCATCTTCACTGGCAACACAATATGCAAAGAAGCCAGTAAGAGTTGACATTTGTTGACCAGCTCTAGATTGAATCGTTTCTAATGACTCTTTTGGGTTAAAAACAACGCGATGCATTCTAGGTAAATGAAGTGCCAATCATACAACTGTTAGTATCTCTGCATGCAAAGGATGACCAAATATTCGCCAAGCAGCTTCTGGAGGTCCAATATACCTTGCATCGAGATATTGTTGTATCTCATTTATCGATTCCAACACCATCGTTGTACGATCATAACCCTTATAAATGTACTTATGTATATACTTGACACATCTCATTCCGACGCATACTTCCACATTTACATGACAGTTGAAAAGTTTAGAAAGATATGCATTGTATGGTACGACATCCCTGTTATCAACTTCTTGCCCCCTCACAGTATGTACTTGGCCATTATTGCGACGACGATAGATGGGGTATCCATCTTGATCTATAGTTGTTGTTTCTGTGAAAGCTCGAGGGTATCTCTTACTGCATCTACCATTTTCCATACATGGTGCATGCGGATTTCGAGCACCACATGGTCCATGTACCATACAACATTTGACAGTTTCAAAAAGTATAGGATCATCTTTTGGGTCTGAAAATTCTGCACAGACCAATTTGTCTACTTAAGCATATGTCTGAATTTTGTCTGGACCCTTAAGAAATAAAAGTGCATGCATATGGGGGAGGCCTCGTTTTTTAAATTCAATCGTAAAAACATGTGCAATTTTATTTCCAAACACTTTATTTGCTTCTATCTCCTTCATCAAACATTTTCTCTTCAACTCAAAAACACGGGCAATTAAATCAGGACGATCAATAGGTTTTTGATGTGATAATAATGATGAAGTAATTTCTGGCCAATTAGGGTTTGCAGTCATGGTAAGAAAAATATCTGGGTGTTGGTTGTATCACGTGATAGCCATTGAATCTTGAAAGATTTCAAACATATGCCTAGGACTACCAGTAAATGAAAATGGCAAAACAAACCTTTGACCAATTTGACCAGGTCGCACATAATCTGGATCAATATCTGACAACTTTTGGTAAAGCTCAACCCGAAGTTTCCCTTTATTAAGCTTGAAGTATGTCAATCGATTTTGCTCAGTTGTGGCCCAAGCATCTACCAAAAACTCTTGAAATAGTTTCCCACCTCTCAAAATAGTTGAATACTCTGTGGGTCGTTCAAACAAACGATAACTATAAAAATCCATTTGAGTAAGTCGATCAGTTGAAGGTCGATCATATTGAACATTCCACAATTTCAACTCAGGTTCCCATCCAAGCTCACCATAAGGAAATAATAGAACATAATGTAATGGCAAGTATGTTGGGTGACATTCATTATTTCCTTGGAAATGTAAGATAATATCTCTCATTCCACTTACCTCTGTTCCATCACCTGGTATTACAATAGCAATCTCATCTGCAGTTGGTAAGTTATACCGACGTCGATCAGTTGTTGAATTGTAATGAAGATGAGCAGGTAGATTGTGTCCTGCCGCGTCTAATTGATGTAAAATGGCATGAGCCTGGCGAAATGTAACTACAAATGCATCGACTTGCAACAAACTATCCTGAATAGTTTTGAGCACATCCCTTCTCAAGTTAGGATTTCTACGATTACGAATTTCTAACGCTGCATCAGGGTCATAGATATATAGTTGAGCATAACTCGCATCCTGCCCTAGTTGTGGTTGCAGTGATCCTGTTCGATGTTGTAATTCCCCATGAATTGTGAATAATGTAGGACCCCTTCTACTGAGTACTCTAGGATCTAATGTAGCACCAAGACTCGTAAAAGCATTGACTGCATTGTACAATTGAGTATAACTTCGAAAGGATTTTGATTGATCATTATTCCCATCATACAACGCTTGAAGTGATGGAGGAGGTGTAATAAGTAAAGGTAGCCTAATCTTCCCTTCCAAACAGCAAGTTCCGAATAAGGGACGCTTTATAGATAATTTGGTCAATTTTTCATCCATTCAATGTAAGGCTGAACAATAAGGACATAATACGTCCATCTTGCCAAGATAATGGCGGCAAGAATTGTTGTGTGCTCGGGTATCAATTGATGTACTCATAGGCATATCTTCTAATTCATCATCAGTACATAGATCTTCTTGAAGAAATTGATTTATAAAAGTAGACCTACGAATATTTGTGTATAAATAAAATTCTATAAAACAAAATGGTAAGAATATGTATTTCAAGATTTGACATAGTAGTTTACCGATTCCTTTGTGGAGGTAAAGATGTGCTTGGCATAGAAAACGAACATGTAGAATGATGGGCAACCATTGTTCGTTTTTGTGCTGAATGAGAATCTTCAGTTATTGTTTCCCATTCCAAGCAAGCGTGATTGCGACGATTTGGTGCTAAAGAATGGTGTATTGGTTGAATACATTCTTCTAATCCCTCTTGTTCTCGTTACGAGCATTGAAAGTATGACTTTTCATTTTTTTCACGCTCTCGTCGTGCACGTTGGGCCAATGCAGCTTTTGATATTACATTATCATTTTGTGCCTAAAATGAAAATATTTTGTCATTGGTGCAAAATATGTGAATATTTTGTCCTTAACATGAAATATCTTCTTGTTTATTTTGTTTTTCTTAATTTTGTTTTATATTTTATTTGTTTTATACCTTTAATAGTGTTATCTGTATTTATTTCTTTCTTTATGCATTTTGTTTTTTATCAAAAAAAATAAAGAAGAAATAAAAATCTATCATATTTAGTTTATTCTTTCATTACATAGTTTGTCTTTATTTCTTCATTTTTTTTTTCCTATTCTTTTCATATGTTACATTATAAATGCACATGTATCTATGCTGAATAAAAATAAAGAAATTTGAAAAACACATATAAATAATAGCAAATTATAGGAAAATATATTATAATCATTCTATGGGCAGAAACATAAAGCAACAAATTCACATAGTTTTGCTTCATATTTTTTAAAAGGAATATATACCACTTGACATGCATTTGTCATTCTCTTGTCAGAAGGAGCCACCTTTTTTTTCCCTTAGACATTGGGTTGACCTTTTCTTTTTCTTTTGCCTAACAAATATAAATAAAATATTCAAAACATTTTAAAAAATCTTATATAAATAAAAATACATACAATGTTTTACTTGATTTTGTACTTACCGCACAAACACGAATAACATTAAGGTCGTGCTCATCACGGATGACCACACCAACATTTCTAGATGGGGTTATAGGAGCAGGCCTACAAAAATGGATTGTGAATAAATTAAAATATGTATAATAAAGTGGTAATAGTAAGAGTATATATTTCAATAATTAAACAGAGTTATTTACCAATTGGGTGTTACAGAAGTTTGTCTTGGATTAATACATTCATTTGATCTCTCTCGTTCTCGTCGCAGGCGTTGTCCTAATTGGTACGCAGAACATAAGTTTTGATTTTTTTCACGTTATCGCCGTGCACGTTGAGCCAATGCAGCTTTTGATAACACATTATCATTGTGTGCCTAAAATGAGAATATTATATAATTAGGTGCATAAAATGTGAAGATTGTCCCATCTCTTGCTTCCCTTTTATCATGTATTTGTTCTCAAAAGTTTAACTAACTTTTCTTCTTCGCTCGGTTGAGTTGTTAGTCACATAAGAACCAATGCATGTATTGATAAAATTTTAAAAGGGAGGAAAAAAACTCATGGAATTTCACCAAATGCCAAAAAGACACTATCCATCTAGTGTATACCAGTGCCTAAAGGCACGGTGTAAATAATATTGGTACACATATTCTACAAAAATCAATTAACATAAATTATTAATATTGGAATCACATCCTTTACAAAAAAATTAATTCAAAATAATAATAATTTCATTGCTACAGAAATCAATTATAAGTAAAATTAAAATTAAAAAAATATATATTATATAATTAAGGGTCTATTTGGTAACGTTTACGTTTTCAGTTTATATTTACAAAAATTTTATAAACTGGTTTTTGTTTATTTTTAGAAAAACATAAACTATAAACGCGTTTGGTAATTGAAAAAATGTTTAAAAAAATTTAAAAATATAAAAAAGAATGAGAAATGACAAGTGGTGGCAAGTGGCGGCAGAAGACGGTGGTGGGAAGTGGTGACGGTGGGTGGTGGGTAGCGGGTGGTGGTGGTGGTGTTGGGTGGGTGGGTGACGGTGGCGAGTGGTGGGTGGTAGCGAGTGGTGGTGGTGGTGTGGCGGCGGGTGATGGGTGGTGGTGGCAGGTGAGTGGCGGATGACGGGTGGTGGTGGTAGGCGGGTGGGTGACGGTGGCGGGTGATGGGTGGTAGTGAGTGGGTGGTGGTGATGGCAAGTGGGTAGCGGATGACGGGTGGTGGTGGGTGGGTGGTGGTGGCGGGTGGTGATGGTAGGTGGGTAGGTGACGGTGGTGGGTGGTAGCGAGTGAGTGGTGGTGGCGGGTGGGTGGCGGATGGCGGGTGGTGGTGAGTGGTGGCGGGTGGTGGTAGTGGTGGGTGGTGGCGGGTGGTGGTAGTGGTGGGTGGTGGGTAACGGTGGCGGGTGGTAGGTGGTAGGGAGTGAGTGGTGGTGGTGGTGGTGGGTGGTGGCAAGTGGGTGGCGGGTAGGTAGTGGGTGGTGGTGGTGGCGAGTGGATAGCAAATAGCTGGTGGTGGCGAGTGGTGGATGGTGGTGGTGGTGGGTGGATGGTGGTGGTGGGTGGCTGGTGGTGGCGAGTGGTGAATGGTGGTGGCAGGTGGGTGGTGAGTGGTGGTGGCAAGTAGGTGGCGTGTGGTGGTGGCGTGCGGTGGATGGTAGTGGCAGATGGCGGGTGGTGGCGGGTGGTGGTGAGTGGATGGCAGGTGGGTGGTGGTGGTGGCGGCGGCGAAGGGTAGGTGGTGGTGGCAAGTGGGTGGCAGGTGGGTGGTGGTGGCGGGTGGCGGGTGGTGAGTGGTGGTGGCAGGTGGTGGTAGGGGATGGGTGATGGGTGGTGGTGGCGGAAGACGGTGGTGGAAAATGGTGGCGGGTGGTGGCTAATGTTGGGTAGTAAAAAAAAAAAAAACTCAAAACTCAAAACGGAAACACATTTTTTGTGTTTTCATTTTTTGGCCAAATTTATAAACTGAGACCACTGATTTATAAATCAAAAATTTTACCAAACAAGTTTTTATTTGAGTTTTTTAAATTTTTGTAAATATAAACAGAAAACTGAAAACGTAAGTGTTACCAAACGGCACCTTAAAAACTTTATTTCATTTTTCATTTTCTTCTCTTATATAGATGTTGTAAATGTAACATGTGTTCAAATTAATGTTCAGACAAATGCATTAACATGTTATACAAATGCTTACTTTAACATGGTTTGCTTACTTTAACATGGTTTAGAAAAATATTTTACAATCAGTCAAAACAATTGAATAAATATTTTAAAAACAATAACTCATAAAAATATACATAAAAAATAGTATATGACACTATGCAATTCTTACAAAAATCTATATAAAACAAATTAATAAATATTCGAAAAACAAACTTTTTAAAAATGTTGAGAAACCATACTACGGGATTTGCATGTTCCTTTCCTTTGCCAGAAGGGATAGCCTTTTCTGTCTCCTTTGATATTGCTTTGTGTTTTTCCTTTTCCTTTCTCCATAAAAAATAAGTAGAATATATAATTGAAATTGAAATATATTTTTAAAATGATAAGAAAATGCATGCGAATATAAGTTACTTGTAGGCTTACCTCACGAATGCGAATAGTACAATAACATTAACATTTCTTTCTTGAAGAAATTGAATTTATATATACAAAAACTTTAGAGTGATAAATAAAATTTTGTACACATAAATTAGAAAAAAAAAAATCATTTATTTCTTGATATTACCGTTCGGCGTAAGTTTTCATCCACCTATAAAGTATGAGGGAAAAAGCATTTATTAGAAGAAAATTAGATATCATAAGTTTAAAATAAATAAATAAATAGGCCTTACATTATAAAAGAGGTATTTAAATTTCTATGGAGGGAGAAAAAAAAAGGGAAAAAAAAAAAAAGAACACTTGACCGAAAATAGTGATATTGTCCATAATTACTCCATATCTGTTCAAAACATCTGCTCAAAATTACATCTGTAAAATCAAAATTACAGATGTTTTTATAAAAAATTTTGAATTCAAAATTACTGCACTCCATTTTTATAAAACATCTTCAAAACATCTGCTCATTATAAAAATTCAAAATTCCCAAAGCATGTTTTACTTCTTAAAAATGGATTCTGCACTCCATTTTTACTTCTTTAAGCATGTTTTTATAAACAGATGTTTTTTACTTCTTATAAAATGGAGTATTTTTGTTCAAAAAAATCTGCTCATTATAGAGATATTACATTCAGTAATATTACTTCTTATGGATTGATGCTCATTATAAAGATGCTTTGGGATATGTAATATTTTATAAAGATTCAAAAACAGATTCAAATATTACTTATCACCACATTTATCTGCATAAGCAATCAACAATGAGAACAAAGAACAAAGAGAACAATGGTAATACCAGAAAACCCGAACCAGAAAACCCAGAATAACATATTAAAGGGATCCAACTCCTAAATTCCCACATAGAACCAAGAAGTTCTTAAGCACTACCAAGGAATGATATAAATTTGCAATATCATGACTTCAAAAGCCAAATGAACTATCAAGATTAACTAATGGCAAAGAACCACACCATAATTTGTATCCCCTCCTACATGTGAGCAACAATCATGCCCTGGATCAACGTCAAAACTAAAGTTCCATTGTGTTCGGCCAAGCCAATTTTTTTGTTAATAAAAATAAATAAATAATTCTTTTATTATTCAAGAAAACAAAATCTCAACAACAACTATGAGTGGAAAGAATTAGAAAAATATTGTTGTTGATAAG
Organism: Camellia japonica; assembly: GCA_030407325.1. Taxonomy (NCBI): domain Eukaryota; kingdom Viridiplantae; phylum Streptophyta; class Magnoliopsida; order Ericales; family Theaceae; genus Camellia; species Camellia japonica. The sequence continues at coordinate 31,061,190 of JAPPVO010000019.1, forward strand.
CTTTTATAGCAAATAAAGTGAACTCCAATGAGACTTTAAAGGAAGAAGTGATCACCTTAATAGAAAAAGGACACATTAAAAACACCAAAAATGAAAGAAAATGCTTCAAGTGGTTCAGCATGAAATGACGTCATGATGCATTAATTTCACCTTCTTACCTTCCACTGGGGATAGTTGTATTCCCGACTTGATCTTTAGCAGTATCTTGTTGACCTTTTGCATCATATAAATAAAATGCTACATCACAAAGGAGGAATTGAAGTAAAAAATGAAAGAGTATTTTAGAAAATTTCGCATTAAAATGTTAACAGCATTAGATTTCTAACTTTGGTCCAAACTTCAATGATTAAATGCACATTTTCTTACTCCAAACTTTATACGTTTTTTGGCCTAAACACGGGGTAAAGTATAGTTAATCCTACTCTATAAACTGTCAAAAGCAAAATTTCCAATTTTCAGTTCTTCTGTCTCGGGCAAAAAAGGAAAAAAAACCGAATCTCTAATTTAACCCTGAGGTACTTAATAAACCCATATTCCAAGGGCTAGTATATGTAACTAATTACAAATTATTTAATTTGACAGTTCTTCTGGGTTTAGCATTCTAGTAGCTTCATTATCAAATATTTCAAACAAAAATAAATCATAAGTTAGATCAGGCAATCTTCCAACAGCTACTTCAAACAGACAATAAACATTTAGTTCAGGCAATCTTCCAACAGCTACTTGTTGTATGTAAGGCATAAGATTGTTTGGGATGCCTTTTGGATCTTCACCAATTTTGCCACTCTCATGAGCCCCAACAAGTTAAAGTACCTCAGAAAAATCACTCTCCATTCAGGATCTGAACTCTGGATATCTCGAGCAATTTCTTCGAGGAAAAGCTAATTAAACGGAACAAAACGTCGGTTAGAGGGGGGGAAATTAAGAAATTGCACCTTTCTAAACTGAGTACACCATTCCTTCTCTAATGGTCCAACAGACTTGGAGATAAAGACAAATGGATCATGTGAAGAAACATGTAATCAAGAGATAAACATTCCCATTCCAAACAAACATTGGGAGTGAATTGTTCTTCTCCATCGCTCTAGGTCACGACATCTTTTTCAATCTTTTGACACTTCACCTAATTGATTCATAAAAATCAAAAGAGGAAACAGATTTAGTGTTTGTGCCAAACTTTCAAGTCGCTCGGAACCCTAACTGGCATACTCTAAAGCTCCAAAAAATGTAATTAATTAATCAAATTTATAGAAACAACACTATTACATTGTCAAAGACAGTCAACAACTCTGTTCAACAAATCTGACTTATCTTTGAATTTCATTAAATTGAAACCTCCATTACAGATATAACATAAAACCCAATAACCCAAAACAGGAAATCAAAACAAAGATGCAAAAACACCAAAAAGACATATATACATAAATACCCTAAATACATATATAAATGTATATACTTAACCAAGTACATAAAAATGTATATACTCACTACAAATTTAACAGCAAGATGAAGAACTTCACTATAAAATACAAAACAGGGCATCAGAGCAGTGACAAAAACACACAAGCATACATATACTGATATACATAAAAGAAATAGCTCAATTTTCATCTGAGGAAGCAAATAAAACAGATTAGAGGTGACTTCAAATTGAAACCTCAAGAGTAAATGTTATATAAACAAAAAAATAAAAATTATACAAAAAAAAATTCTATAGAATGATGTGAGTGAATTTTAACCTTTTAAAACCCTTCAAGATGGGGTCTCATTGCATCATTCTAGAGAGGCATTTTGTATAAATAAACATTGTAATTTTGCATTATTCTGATAATTGAGTCTCAATTATCCAATAATGGATATATCTATACTTAGGCCCCGTTTGGGGACTTACCTTTTTAGCCAATTAGCCAAAAAGCCAACAACTCATACCAAAAAGTCAAAGATTCTCTTTTCTCTCTACTTTTTGCACATCTTTTCGTAATTAGCCAAAAAGTCATCCCCAACATACAAGTTTTTTTTACCTACCTTTTTAGCCAAATAGCAAAAAAGTTACTAAATTAGCCTGTTCCCAAACGAGGCCTTAGTTACTTAGTTACAATTATACTTTTTTTCAACATAAGGCTGTATATATTCTGATATACCCATATTCTGATATACCTAATATATACAGTCTCTGCCCTACAATTAGTACTTTGCATTATTCTGATAATTGAGTCTCAATTATCCATAATCAACATTGATTGATTGAAATTATATCAAAATATTCCACAGGAAGAGAGGCCAGAGAAGAATTAAAAAAATACCCCTAAAACTTTGGAAGAGAGAGATGAATTTTACCTTGCGATCAGAAAATACCGAAGAAGAAGAGGCCTGCAAAAGAACATTTAATCAGTTCAGTTTACAATCAAAATTGGAATTGAAAATCTATATAAAGATAAGAAAATATTGTTCAGAAAAATATGTTTAGAAATTGTTGAGTTGTAAATCAGTTATTTAAATATTAACTTTAAAGGGTGAGAAGAACAGTTGTGATAGAGATTGCCATACCTGAGCGGTTGAAGCACAGCTAGACGGAACCGAATCTGTGGTTGAAGGAGATCAATTCAAAGTAAAGTGAAGTAAAGCAGTTTCGGGAAGAAGAAGAACAGGGAGCGAGAGAGAGAGATAAAGAGGGATGGAGGGGAGACGTGGGTAAATAGTGAGATGTAGGAGAGACGTGATTTGGCTGGAGAGCAGAGAAGGGTGGGGGAGACGTGGGTAAGGAGGAGGCTTAATGTTTGGGCGGGAAGATATATATTTAGGATTGATATAAAATTAAGGGGGTTATCTGAGCCATCCATGTGAATATACAAATGAATCATGACCCTTGAAATGTCCTAGTAGGACAATTGTGTCTAACATATTTTCAAAATCCATTTTGCTTTATTATATAAATATTTATGTTATTTTCTTTTTTAGTTATGACCAAATTTCTTCTTTAATTATGATATTATTTTAATTATGACTCTTAAGTGCCATTTTGGGAACATAGTAAAAAGTCACGTTTTTTGACAAAATGTCCAAAAACGTGGCTGCCAAAAACGCAACAAAATCCCTTTGGGAAGTGCCAAAAACGCAGCCCTAAAATTACAAATTAGGGCCTATGAAAAAAAAAAAAATAAATAAATCTCTTATGTTGGGTAAGGGTATTTTGGTCATTTTAATTTGATTTGACACCATAAATAAATATTAAACTAAAAAGCAAAAAGTCAGCTTTTTACCAACTTCCCAAATCACTTCTAAAAAAGCCAAAAAGCTTGGTAAAAAGCCAAAAGTCAGCTTTTTACCAACTTTCCAAAACAACCCTAGGTTCTTTAGTTATATCTCATGTTGTGTTTAGTTATAATATCTTTTTTTTAGTTGTGACTCAAAAAATTAAAATTATATATATATATATATATATTAGTTATATGATGCATATGGAGCACAGTATTTTCTAAAGAAATTACTCAAGCACTAATTTTTTTTATTTCATAAAAAAAAATAAAGACTCAAATGTTATTGTCTTAAAAAATCAATAAATGTGTCACATATTTCATATATAACCTGATTTCGTTTAAATTCTTAACAAAATTTAAAAGAAAAATGTCAAGTATAACAAAATAATAAGTCGAACGGTTAAATTAAGGAGTTTTGAAATTCATGAAGCAAAGTATAAATGAGGGCTATTTGAAGGGAGCTTACTGTAATATGCTAACAAAATTTGAAATAATTTTGAGAAGAAAAAAAAATTCGTGGCCTATCCTTACATTTACTTCTTTTTTTTTACTTTTTTCTTTTTTGAAACATGTTGGTTTACTTTATGATTTTTTTTTTAAAAATAAAATAATAATTCATAGGTGCAAGTTTGAATCAGAAAACCAAACTACATTGGGGTGTTGGCCCAAAAGGGAAGAAAAGCAAAGGAATGAGTAGTGAATGACACTTTTCTGCCAAGCCAAGATTTGAATCCCATTCTATTAAGAAAAACAAAAATGAATTCCAACCATTGTATACATTTTTCATATGTTATCTTATAAAATTAAATCGATTGATCTAACAAATATATTTATATAATTTTAGCATATTTATTTTTTAAAAAAATTAGATGGCAAGTATGATTTTACAATAGACAATTAAATTTTAAAAATAAATATAATAAAACCATGTAATTATGAATATTAAATGAATCTCAAATTTTCATAGATGATTTAGACAATAATCTACAAAAATAAACCAATCAATAGTTGAAGTGGACTCGTGATGAACTTGACAAAGCCAAGTATAAAATACAACGTTACTCAACAATATCAACAAAAAAAACTAATCAAAAAATAGTAAGATTACAAATTTAGATTTTTTTTTGTCTATAATTCTACTTAAAATTATCAATCTATGGTCTAGATTTATTGTATACATGAACCCATACATTACCAAGTTAATCTCCCCAATACAATCACATGGACGGAGGGTTGTTACTATGCCGGTGTTTTATGGCATAGCAGCCTTGTTGTGAGGTCTCGTAGAGGCATTTTTTGACTGTATTTGAATGATCTGAACCGTTCATGTTGTAAGTTTTGTCGAGTATATTATTCATTGAAAAAATCAAGTTAATTGAATATCTATAACCCCATGATCAAATCCTAATTGTTTTAAAAAAATGATTAAAATCATGTTAACCATTTATTTTTTGAAAAACAAATGTGCTCTTATTAGGAGGGTACAAATGTCCAATTTACTTGATTTTTTGCATGAATGATCTATTCGACGCACCTTACAATATGAACGGTTTGGATTATCGAAAAAGACTCGGGACATGTCCCCAATGAGTAATCACATTTTGGATAAATTTATGACACTTTGTTTTGGACAAATAGACTGATCAAACAATTGATTCCCAAGAAATAAAGCACACATACTAAGGTTGTCTTTGGATTATCCATTTCCCTTTTCGAATTCTTATAAAAAATCAAGATTTAAACACAATTTTAAAAATAATAGAATGAGATATCGAGATGCTCTTCTATGGTTGTATAGATGGTCTCTATTATATCGTTCAATGATTTTTGAAAAAAAAAAAAAAAAAACCTCCAATAAATTCTCTAGATAGAGCACATTTTACAAAAATCCATAGACAGGAGCATACGCAAAGTCATCAAAATTATTTTTCTGAGAAATTATTCTCATCTCTGCCACCGTTTAGATGCCACCCTGTTGACCCACTTTTCATCTCAAAATTTTAATAGAATTTGTAGAAGGAAACCATGAAATCAAAAAATTCACTTTACTCCTATGAGAACAGAGAATTAATTTTCATTAACAACACTTTTAAATTGACTTAATTTCATTTTATAATCAAATATAATAATAAATATTTTAATAAAATAATCATTTTATTTCCTTCCATTTCAATACTATCTAACACTCAAGGTTAGACACTTGTCCATTTGTTTCCTCAAACGAGGCACCAAAGTAGTAGGATCCATTGTTTTAACTAATCAAATATAATTTCTCCTGTAGCAAAGTATAATTTCTCCTCATGTGACAGGTTGGGAGATCAAACCTCACTAGAGATAAATAGGGTGCAAAAAAGTTTCATTAATTCCTACATAACTGTATTTTTTATCCTCAAATAAAAATAAATAAAAATTTATATCTCATTCACATTTTTTTTTAATTATTATTTATAACTCTCCACATTTAAATCCACCCTAAACATTCCTGTACGAGGAGGAAATATTCATCGCTCTCCGTACTTCTTGTGTCCAAGCTTCAAGTAACGTCGCTTAACCTAAGAGCAGAAAGAGAGTGAGCTACCCAGCAACGTGTTGTTGGAAAAACCCTCCGACGGTCAAGTTAGCACACTTAGAGAAGAAAAGAGAAGGTAGAGCCTTGTAGAGAGAGTCTGTAATCAAAATTGCTTACCACTAACATCTGCATGCTCCTCCTTTTCAAGGCTGGCCATACAACTTCACAGATTGTGGGCGTACTACCTCTGTTGTTCTTCTCTAGACAGGCGGTTATGCTCCTCTCTACATTTCTTACACGTGTAGAGACCAAAACCTCCAAATAGTGTTTGTCGCGCTGCTAAATGGGCTTGACACATACCAGGAGCGGATTCCTCTCTTCCCATCATTGGTCCACATGGAATACTTGGCTGAACCATTACTTCGCAATCAGCAGCACCAACTCCAACTTCACATATACCGAGTGAAGTCTGTCTGACTGTTCCCTCGGTGTCAAGACCGAATCACGTCTATCTTGATCTCCCTACACCGGGTTGAATATGGGCGACTGATAGCTCGGTCGCAACGTAGCTCGCATCTCTTCAGGTCGGCCAAACGAAGGCGTTTTGTTCGCCCTTTCGGCTAGTACAATCCCTTCAAGTATCAATCTCGAATGCGGTAATCGATAGCTCGGTACGGCCCAAAGCGTATGCCGCGCGCCCCCTTGCTCGGCCCAACACCATTCCCGTGTTGAACCCCAGACCGACTCAACACTCGGCGTAAATCCCTTCTCAATTACCCCTTAATCCTATTCGCACTGAACGTGATTGCGATTACCATTTATTACCGAGCTATCAATTCTGTACAGTCTTCAAGATTTGCGACGATTGTCTTGTCATTGATCAGTTGGCCGCACTAACATACATCCTTGTGGTCATATTGACAACCAGTCATCTCCTTGCCATGTGGCGTCCCCCATTCGCTCTGTGCAACCCCATAGCTATCATCATTATGCCCAAAATTCAAAAGGTTGTCGCCTTTTGGCTTTCCCCCCATATATATTTGCTAGAAGTCCAAAAATCCCCATCACTGTTCATCCTCTTTCTAGCCCAAAACCCTAAACCTTTGAACTTTAGCCACCGTTGCCATCACTGTAGCTCTTACTCTCAGCTGTCGTTCTTGCTTTGTTGGATTCGCCATTCTCCGTCGAAGCTACTCCTCTCTACAGACCAAGGTCTCACATTGTGTTTGGTAAGCTTTTCTAATCTTCTTCACTTCCCTTTTCCATTGTTCTTCAAGTTCTTCATTTCCGTTTATTTGGGACTGTTGATATACTGTCGATGCCCCTTTATGGGGTAAAATTGATAGACATTCATAGACTCTAAGCAAAACCGGAACCAAAAACACAAATAGGGCCTTCATACCCTTCATTCCCCTTAGTGCCAATGTATAAACTTCGTATTTAGGATGAATAGCGTAATTCCTGGGCAAGACCGAGCAAAAATTCAGTTTTGGATTTTGAAATCGCTCCAAACCGAGCTAAAATGTGTTTGTGGTCCCTTCGAGTGATTTGGACCGCAATAGGAACCAGTAGGGACGTTGAGCCGAGATAACCACAAATCGTTTAACATAAAGGCCCAGAACCGATCTAACACCTTAGGCTCCAAAACCGAGCTAAAACTGTATTCCGAGATAAAACTGGAAATTTAGAGGAAACTTTTCAAAGCCGAGCTAGGCATGTTTTGGTGGCCGCGCACTTGATGTCGTGCTAACACTTGCATTTATTTTTAATAATGCAGAATGAACTAGGACTGACCAAGCATACCTCAACACCACAATCGGTGAGGCTTAAAGACCGAGCAAATAGTAACCAGAGCTGTTCAATTTTGACCAAGCTACTATCAAATTTAAGATACACAAAATAATACCAAGATAAATGGGGAAATACCGATTCATGGTTAGTTTGCTTGGGGCAATTGTCGAGTTCCGTAGAAAATTCAACATACCAGATGACGTTCACTTTGAACTGGCCAAAAAATGAGAAATTCCCTGGGGTAAATTGGACGCCTACCCCTTCACGGTTGTGTCCATTGTAGAAAGCGGCCTACTCTTCTTGATCCATCCCCTAATCTGTGAATTTTTTAGGCAAACTAGGCTATGTCCAACCCAGGTGTCCAACAACACTTATAAGATAATAAATGGCGTGGCCACGCTGAACCTTGGCCTCGCCGAGATATTCCACTAATATATACTTAGTAAAAATAAGGGAGGCTCTTACTGGTACCTGAAGGTTAGGAAGAGTCGAACAAAACTTGTAGAGGGCAACCTGGACAAAGAGATGAATGACGATGATTTCCTGTGGGTGTCTAGTAATTATGAGGACACTGAGGCGCCTATACCAGGCTAGTACATACGCAAAAATTTTAGAAGCACTGGTGAGCATCCTCGCGCGGTTTATATTTTTGCATTTGAATTGTTTTGCCGATCTAACAATTGAATTTTTATGCAGATTATACAATCTTGGAAGAGGATTATTCCCGAGCCAACCAGGAGGCCATCCGAGTTGCTTTGCGGCACCCAACAGAAGAACGAAGGCCCCAAAAGCTGCTCGGATACTAACCGAGCTACCGCCATACTGCACCGCGTGAAAGCCGAGTCACCGATTTTTTTCGTGCCCCATCTCCAGAACCAGATCCACCACTTCCGCCGATCCAACTTGTCCCCCTAACAGCCGAGCAAAAGATGGAAAAAATCTACGCCATCAAATCAATGATCACTGGCGAGCCAAGCGATTCTCAACCAACAAAAACAACACGAGGCCAGTCTTCCCAGCAAGCCGTACAAGAATCTGGGCCGGTGCTGGCTTTAGCCAGTGAACAAGGCGCTGGCCGGTTGAAGAAAAGGCAGAGGCGGGCTTCAACCGAGCAAAGGTTGGTCGACGAGGATTCTACCAAGCTTCCTTCGGCCGACCAAGGAGAGCAGACTGAACAACCTTTGGACGAGTTATCCACCAGCTCCACATCTCCGCTAGTTTGGTCGCCCGAGCTGAAGTATAAGGGTCGAGCCGTGACAACCACTGACTCGGTTTATACTGACAAGGATTATTCCCTTGGCTTTAACATGACCAAGGGTCTGCTCCTGCCAATAGTTATGAAAAAACATGAAGAACTTTCCAACCTAAATGTTCATAGGTCGATTGCAAAATCCATCGTGCTGGTAAGCAGTTGAGTCGCTTTATTTCAAGTTATTGATCGGTTTCCGCTTCTGACTTCTTCTTCTATTTTTCAGGATGCACAGAAAAACTATCTCATGCACAAACGCATAATCTCCATGCAGCAGAGTCTGCGGGAGGCCATTGCTGATAATAAGGCCAAAACGACAGAGCTGGGGAAGGTAAAGGCCGCTCATGAGTCGGTGTTGGCCGAGCGGGAGCAACTAGCCGAGAAACTAGGCAGAGCCGAAGAGAACAAGCAGAAGTCAATCCAGGCGAACAAGGCTAGATACATTGTTGAGCTATGCAAGCTCCATGATGCCCACAAAGTCGAGCTGGAGAAGCAAATTGACGATGTTGAAGACCGAGGCTATGCGGAGGGAGAGAAAACTTACGAGCGACAGGTTGAAGCAACGAAAGACATATTTTTCCAGTGCGGCTGGAAGGCTACCATGGAAAAACTTGGTCATACACATGACTCCGAAGTGTTCAAGAACCCGCCAGCTACGTTCATTTCTGCTCACATGCAGCCGTACGCTAGTGCCGTGCAACAGAAGTTCATTAAGGCGGTGAAACTGGCAGCTACAGTCGAATTGTCCGCCGTGCAGCCTGCCGGCCAGAGTCCGACACCTAGGGGATCCATGGAAGAGGCTTCTCCAGCCGAGAACGAGCCCGACCTGGAGCCTAACCCGGTGCGCGGATCAGAGTAGGAAGCCGAGGAGGAATTGGCCGAGTAGGCCGAAATTGTGAATGTGGATTGAGCTTTTTCCTTTTTTTTTTTTTTTTTTTTGGGTGTAACTGGGCTATGAACCCCACTGCTGTAACCAGACTTAATGATGAATGAAAATCGCCATCTCTTCGCTCGCCATGTGCATGCGTGTAGCTCGATTTTTTCGCGCTCCCTCTCGGAAGCTCGAAAAGAAAGCCCTACGGTTCGAACTCCTGCGGTTCTGAATCTAATCTCACAAATGCAATGTGAAACTGATAAATACCAAAGAGTCCAAATCTGACAAATTGTTTTAGAAAATTGATTTTGAATCAAAAGTGCCAAAATTAGACTGCTTTGCCAAATACAGAGTTTAAAAAAAAAAACTTATAAATAATGAAAAAATTAGTGAAATATTCATCTTTTATTTTTAGTATAAGAGATTCAGTATTTTTTTTTTAGTTCAAATTTTTCAATATTATTATTTAAAAAAATTTAACTCGTCATAAAGAAATTTCAAAGAGTTTAAATTTTTCTGTAAAAATGTTAAAGAATAAATTATTATTATGAAAATATTATATATTATTTAAGTTATAAAATTTTAATATTTAAAGATGTTAAAATAAAAATCCCATAAATAACACCAAACTGGGTCAATGAGCCTAGGTACAACTAAACCATACAAAATTTGAAGATAAAACCATTTAATATGGCAGACGAGACGCTCTCTCATGAGTCATACCTGATGGTAACGCTTAAATTCAAGTCATATTATATAATATATTTTTATTATTTTGAAATGAGAGGTAGGCCATGTGTTGACATGCATATTTGTCGAAAGCAGGGGTCCGATGGCAGTGGCAGCTCAATTCTGGGCTCGACCTTTGGGACATTTACAGAGCCAAAGACCGTCCCCGGAAGAAGAACTCATTTGTACCAACGTCCTTTTTGGGGAGAAATTTTTAATTAAAATAGTTTAAAAAAAAAAATTTAAATTTTAAAAATCAAAATGTCACATCTTATGCGTTAACCTATCACTTTTTCTCTCATAATCATATATTTAACTAAAAAAATTGAGAAATTCTAATACACACTTCTTTAAAAACGGTTTACCATATACATATATATTTATGTCATTTTCTTCTTTAGTTATGACTAAATTTCTACTTATGACATTATTTTAGTTATGACTTTAAGTTCTTTAGTTATATTTCATGTTGTATTTAGTTATAATATTTTTTTTTAGTTGTGACTCAAAAAATTAAAATATATATATATATATATATATATATATATATATTTTAGTTATATGATGCATATGAAGCACAGTATTTTCTAAAGAAATTACTCAAAACACTAATTTTTTTTTATCTCATAAAAAAAAAATAAAGACTCAAATGTTGTTGTCTTAAAAAATCAATAAATGTGTCACATGTTTCATATATAACCTGATTTCGTTTAAATTCTTAACAAAATTGAACAGAAAAATGTCAAGTATAACAAAATAGTAAGAACGGTTAAACTACGGAGTTTTGAAATTCATGAAGCAAAGAATAAATGAGTGCTATTTGAAGGGAGCTTACTGTAATATGCTAACAAAAATTGAAATAATTTTGTGGCCTATCCTTCTAGTCACCAACTAAGCTCCAAATGAAATGCATGATGTAACCTTACATTTACTTCTTTTTTTTTTACTTTTTTTCTTTTTTGAAACATGTTGGTTTACTTTATGATTTTTTTTTTTTTTTTATAAAAAAATTCATAGGTGTAAAGAGTTGTTTGGAGTGTCCTAAATAAGTGTATTTTTTATCCTTTTGGATTAAAAAGTTGAGAAAAAAATATAGATGTTTGAATTAACTTTTTGACTTTTTATAAAAAAAATATGTATTAAAATATTGTATAATTAAGTGTGTAGGAGAATAGATTGAATTAATCCGTACAGTTTGAAAGGTGCGTCAGTGGAAAAGGATATGAGAAAAGATTGCCTACTTTTTGACATTTGATTGGACGGTGTTGTTCGGCCTGTGGGGGTCCACCATGGGTCCCGTATTTCTAATTGGAACCGTTCAATGTGTAGAACTCGTCGAGTACTATATTCTTATAAAAAATCACGTTCATTGGATATCGATAGCTGTCTGATCGTGTTAGTTTTTTTTGTCACATGTTAACTATAATACCATCCATTTTTTATACAAAACTGATTTGACCATATAGTTAGCGATATCCGATAGAGGTGATTTTTTACAGGCATATAGTACTCGACGAGTTCTACATATTAAAACGGTTCCGATTATAAAAACGAAACCCGTGGTGGGCCCCCATGGATCCAACTTTACCATCCAACTTAAGAATATACACATATAATATTTTTTTTTCCTAATCACCCATATGCTTTGATGTCTGTACATAGGCTGCCGTGCGTCAGTTGATTTGTATTTAACATTATATATATTAATTTTTTTTATATTTTTTTTTTTATTGAATAGTGATAACTTTTTAACTTTTTGAATAACTTTTTGACTTTTTATCTTTTTTCAGAGGTGTGAATGACACTTTTCTGCCAAGCCAAGATTTGAATCCCATTCTATTAAGAAAAACTAAAATGAATTCCAACCATTGTATACATTTTTCATATGTTATCTTATAAAATTAAATCGATTGATCTAACAAATATATTTATATAATTTTAACATATTTATTTTTAAAAAATTTAGATGGCAAGTATGATTTTACAATAGACAATTAAATTTTAAAAATAAATATAATAAAACTATGTAATTATGAATATTAAATGAATCTCAAATTTTCATAGATGATTTAGACAATAATCTACAAAATAAACCAATCAATAGTTGAAGTGGATTCATGATGAACTTGACAAAGCCAAGTATAAAACACAACGTCACTCAACAATATCAACAAAAAAAACTAATCAAAAAATAGTAAGATTACAAATTTAGATTTTTTTTTTTTTTGTCTATAATTCTACTAAAATTATCAATCTATGGTCTAGATTTATTGTATACATGAACCCATACATTACCGAGTTAATCTCCCCAACACAATCACAGGGACTGAGGGTTGTTACTATGCCTGTGTTTTATGGCACAGCAGTCTTGCTGTGAGGTCTCGAAGAGGCATTTTTTGACTGTATTTTAATGATCTGAACCGTCATATTGTAAGTTTTGTCGAATATATTATCCATTTAAAAAATTAAGTTAATTGGACATCTGTAACCCCATGATCAAATCCTAATTGTTTTAAAAAAATTATTAAAATCATGTTAATCATTTATTTTTTGAAAAACAAATGTGCTCTTATTAGGAGGGTACAAATGTCCAATTTACTTGATTTTTTGCATGAATGATCTATTCGACGAACCTTACAATAAGAACGATTTGGATTATCGAAAAAGATTCGCCCCAATAAGTAATCACATTTTGGATAAATTTATGACACTTTGTTTTGGACAAATAGACTGATCAAACAATTGATTCCCAAGAAATAAAGCACACATACTAAGGTTGTCTTTGGATTATTCATTTCCCTTTTCGAATTTTTATAAAAAATCAGGATCTAAACACAATTTTAAAAATAATAGAATGAGATATCGAGATGCTCTTCTATGGTTGTATAGGTGGTCTCTATTATATCGTTCAATGATTGTTTAAAAAAAAAAAAAAAAAAAAAGGCTCTAATAAATTCTCTAGATAGAGCACATTTTACAAAAATCCATAGACAGGAGCATACGCAAAGTCATCAAAATTATTTTTCTGAGAAATTATTCTCATTTCTGCCATCGTTTAGATGCCAACCTGTTGACCCACTTTTCATCTCAAAATTTTAATATTGAATTTGTAGAAGGAAACCATGAAATCAAAAAATTCACTTTACTCCTATGAGAATAGAGAATTAATTTCCATTAACAACACTGACATACTATAGGAGCTTCTGGCCCACCACTTAAAGCCTAATACGTAATTCAAATACTGAAGCCCAATGTTGCTGGAACTCAACGTTGCACCAAGGATCAATGACATCTAAACACGTATCAAGAGAAGAACCAGCCACATAAGCAGACAAAGATCCTGTAGAGTTATTGCACTGCACATCAGCCATTAATGAGGTTCCCTGCAATATTTATTACGATAACCCCTTCACATCGGAATAGAACAGCCTCACCATGAACAAGGCAAGCTAGAACATAGACTTTCGGCCAACATGACAGGTCGGAGTGGACGAGGAAACGATGAGCAAAAGATATAAGTAGGCTTCTAAGACAAAGAGAAGGTTAAGTTCACTATCACCATCCTATCTCAATATTCCGTTCATATTATTTCTCTAACTTGCTCGTCGGAGGGTTCGCTAGAGGACTCTTGTTCCCTGCTGAACTCTTGTGCAGGTTTCTCAGTGGGCCCAACGATCGGATAACCGTATGGGAGGCCTGGATCAGTCCGACCCGTTCTTCAGAGACAAGTAGTATCATCATTAGCGCCGTCTGTGGGAACCTTTCACTCCGTGTGGCAACTGTACTCGTTGTCATCGGAGACCCATTCCCGATAATCCCTATCTCCCATCCACCAAGGTGGATGGTCACAACTAGATCCATGGCTTCTCAACACAACGCTGCCGACCCTCCTAATCCAAACAACCCACCGCAGTATTTCACAGAACTCACCAACAGCATTAACCGCCTAGCTGAGCAAAATCAAGCCCTGATTAATGCTTTGCTTCAACGAGACCTCTATGTGCCTCCTCCACCGCCACAAGATATCCCACCTAACCGAGAACGAACCCCGAGCTATCCCTTCCAACAAGCCCACCCTTCCAACTTGAAGGGTTTGCGACTCCTTCCCCAAGATATGAACCCGCCACCTTGGGGTCTACATCCATCAGTCCAAGCACCTGCTCCCGAGGGAGAGGCCAGTAGTGTCCAGCCTCCATTGTATTCTAGTGGTGACAACGTTCCTATCTGGGATGTGGAGCTCTGAGCCATGAAACTCCAGCTTCAAGGAGTCATGCAGAACATACAAAACAAACCCTCTACAACAGCCAATTCGCTGTTCGTCGCCTCCATCAGGGACAAGTCCCTGTCTCCTAAGTTCAAAATGCCCTTGATCGACTCTTTCGACAGTACAACGGACCCAGTCGACCACTATGAGACCTACAGGACCCTGATGGTCCTCCATGCATTCCCCGATGAGATCATGTGTCGGGCTTTCCCCATGACGCTTAAGAGGTCGGCCCGACTATGGTTTAGTCAGCTGCCGACAGACTCCGTCTCTACTTTCCAGCACCTAAGTGACTCCTTCCTTAGCCACTTCATTGGTGCCCAACGCCAGCGGTGTCTGGCGACCCAGCTCCTCAACATCCGTCAGTCGGAAGGGGGAGTCACTGCATAGCTTCGTCACCCGTTTCAACACCGAAGCCTTGCAGGTGGCGAAAAACGACGACAAGGTCATTCTCACGGCTTTCATGGCTGGTTTATGATCATCCGATTTCCTTTTCTCCCTCTCCAAAAACCCTCCAACCTCCATGGAAACCCTTATTTACAAAGCCCAAAAATACATGAATGTCGAAGACTCTCTGGCCGCCCGTCAAGATTCCACAACCAAAAACCCAACCCTTAGAGAGAAGAGAAAGGAATCTGAAACCAAAACCACCCAATACACCCAGCAACCACCTTAGTGCATCGACCGAACCGCTCGAGTCGACCGATTGGCACATACCCGACTACCCGGTCGGTTCGAATGGTACACACCCTTCAACTCCCCTATGGAACAAGTCTTAAACCAGATCCAACGAGATTACAACTTGAAATGGCCACAACCCTCACGGTCTCCTTCTAATCGGCGAGACCAATCCAGATATTGTCATTTCCATCAGGACTACGGCCATAACATCGAGGAATGTGTTAACCTTAAAGACCAGGTAGAAAGCTTAATACGCCAGGGGGGCCTCAGTCGGTTCACGGCAGCTCGTCCCCAACAACGGCCGAGGACCGAGCCTGCTAGAGGCAATTGCCGGCACATTCCTCCCCGATAACCCGTACAACCTCACCAAGGCATTGATCAGCCCCCGCCACAACCCCGAGCACAAGGCAACCCTGCTCCCCCGGTTGGTGAGATCAGAGTCATTGTTGGCGGACTTGCGTGCGGAGGACCATCCCGTTCGGCCCAGCGGGCCGAACTCAGAAAAATCAGGTCGGGCTCCGACAAAGAAGTTACGACTTTGGATCGCCCCCTCAAACACCCCAAACAGTGGATGGAGCCCATCACCTTTACGGAGGCCGATTGCACAGGCATCTGTTACCCTCACGACGACCCCCTCGTCATCTCTGCTCTCCTGTCCAATTACCAAGTCAGACGAGTGCTTGTCGACAACGACAGCTCTTCAGACATCATCTTCCTAAATGCTTATCACCAGCTCAAGGTCGGGGAAGAAAGTTTATCCCCTCTGCAAACCCCACTGGTCAACTTCACTGGGGATCGGGTGACCTCCATAGGCTCCATCGATCTTCCCATCACCATCGGAGAGTATCCGCGGCAGACCACCAAGTTGTTCACTTTCTTCGTTGTCGACTGTCCCTCTACTTATAACATCATCCTCCGCCGCACCGCCCTTAATGCTTTTCAAGCTGTCACATCCACATACCATCTGGACATGAAATTTCCTACCAACCTCAGGGTTGGCACCGTGAGGGGAGAGCAGACTGTGGCTGTAGACACCCCATTTTTGACCGCCCTTAAGACTTGGGCGCTACTGATAGTTTGCTCGGTGATGAAAGATGTGCAGGGCAAAGGTTCAATTTCTTTGGCAAGGAGAGAGACAAATCTCAACTTCACACCCCATTTTTGACCAAAGTTATTTTGAATGGTTTTTAGACCTTAAAACCCTCTCTTTCAAAACTTTTTTTGAAATAAAGTTTCTGCAATGTTCCGAGGCTCGCATTTTGTCAAACGTTGCGCTTTTCGGTAAACCGAGCAAGGACAAAGTGGAAATGAATGAAAGAGAGATGAAATATTTGGAAAATCTTTCAAAACACCTTGCTTAGGGGTTTGAAGTTGAATAAAAGGGGAAAGAAGAGAAGAAACCAAGTTGGAGAAGAAGATAGGCAAAAATCGCTAAGAGAGGGACGAGCAGTCCTCGCTAAATCAAGCTTATTCGTTTATACACTTGGCGTTAAGCTATGAGGCCACCACCATTGGAAAGAAGACTTCCGGGGATTCATTTTTCATTCAAGAATCTCTTAAAGCCGAGTCCAGATGGGGGAGATATGATTGGTTGAAGCTGGGCATTGTCCCGGTTGGATCGAAACTCAGCAGCCTTCACCAAAACAAGCATAACTTTTTACAAAGTTGGAATTTTGATGCAAGTCTGGTTCCATTGGAAAGCTTACTTCCGGGGCTTCAATTTTGACACAAGAATGACCTAAAAAGGAGTTCATATGAAGAAGTTATGCCCGTTTGAAATTGGACCTGCAGAGTAGATTTTTTCTGCCGACCGGCCAAATAGATGGCCGACCGGCCAGAACAGAGTGCCGATCGGCCAAATAGATTGCCGACCGGCCATTTAAAGTAGCCGACCGACCATTTTTGCTAGCCGACGACCTTCCGGTGCACTCTACAGGTTGAATGGATGCTAGCTGTGCCAGCTGTTTCACGCTGAACCCGCTGTCCGAGATTTTGCACTTTTGAGGGGAAACTTGAATTGTTTTCCCCCCCATTTTTCCCCCTCTTTCTCCCCCTCTTTTGCCTATATAAACCAGCCTCCAGCTCTGGTTTAAGGGTTAGAAAAAATGCTTTGAGCCTCTTGTATTGTATCTCTCTCCTTCTATACTTCAACTCTCAAAAACCCTTAAGTTCCTACACCCTTTTCCCTACAAGCCCTAACACCACTCCACCTCATTCCATTCCAGCAGCTTGAAGCTGTTTTCTAGAGGCAAGGAGCACCCAAACTTGGTCCAAGAGGTTGCTAAGGGTTGGTCTTCAAGGGTGAGTCCCACTTTCCCATTTTCTTGCATTTTTTTGGTCTATTTCTTAGTCCCTCTTGCTTGCTGTTTTGAGCTCCAGCCAAAACTGAAATTGTCATTTTTTTGAGCTCATTTTTCTGTTTGATTAAGGGTTCTTACCTGTTTGGGACTTCCCACTACCACTTGCTTCATTATCCTCTTGGATGCCATTTTTTTTTGCATGATATTTTTGGCCTATATATAATCTGTTTTGGAGCATGAGGTAAACTGTAGATAGGCTTATTTTGAGCCCTTCTTCAACATTGAAGAAGGGCTCACCACCGTTTGGGACTTCCATGTATCACTTGCCATTGTACCCCTCTTTGGTCCCCATTTTTGCATGATTTATTAGCTTATTGAGCTTCTATTTTTGGACCTTGGTCCGAACTGAAAATAGCCCTAAAATGACCCCCTCTTCATGTTTCATTAAGGGTATAGGGCTGTTTGAAGCATCCTAGGTATACTTCATGTTATAGCCCTCTTGGTGGCCTCATCTTGCATCATACTTTGAGCATGCTTGTGTTCTGTTTTGGGTCTGATCATAAGCTGTAAACAGCCATATTTTGGGCCCCTCTTCAACATTGTTGAAGGGCCCTAACCTGTTTGGGGCCAGCGTGAACCACTTGCTTCTTTGCCCCTTTGTTGGCCCATTTCTTGCATGTTAATTTGGCCATGCTTGTATCTGTTTTTGGGGGTTGTCATAAACTATAAAACATCATATTTTTGGCCCCTCTTCAACATTGTAGAAGGGGCCTTCTGTGTTTGAGATCAGAATCTATGACTTGCTTCATTACCTCTCTTGGCCCCCCATTTTTGCATGCTAATTTTGCCCTATTTGTACCCACTGTTTGGCCATGCTTCGAACTGTAAAAATGCTTGTTTTGGGGCTGCCTAGCTTCTGTCTTCACTCTTCATGTATGAATCATGCATGCATTGCATAGCTATAGGCCATTTCATGTGCTTAATTCCATGTTTCGGGACTCGTTCCTTGCATCGGGTTTCATTTCGCCATGTTTCGAGGCTGTTTTGCATGTCATTTTGCCTCTAAAATTTGCATGTTTGCATATCATATTCCATGTCTTGCCATGTCTCATTAGAGTGGCATTCCGTGCCGTAGGTTCGGTCCTCGGTTTGCGTGCACGCGTGCACGTATTTCGAGTTGTCTCATTTTCATCTAATGGCCTCTTATGTGAGTGCGGCTGAGATCCACTCACATTGGTGTAAGTCCATCTTGCATTGTGTATGCCATGTTTCAATGCGTTGTGCATGTTATGTTGTTAGCATTGTGTGTGCCGTGTAGTTGCATTGCATGTTTGTATGCTTGCTTGCATGCTTAGGTCGCATATGCATTGTTGTGCATTACCTCGCCTCTTGATCAACCATGATTAAGGTTGGGTCCCTTGTATGTTTTGTGTGCATTGCATTTGACATTGAAATGCATACTTGACTCTTTGGCCATCATGCATCGAAATGCGTGATTGGTGGCCCGAGGGTCGAGCACCACACTCCCTTGAGTCTTAAACATGATATGGAGTGTGGTGGTGCAAACATTGCTTTGAAAATACATTGCCATGCCTTGTTTGCCCTCTGCTGCTGTCAAACAGGTTTCTGCAGGAAGTTTTGGCCAGTCGGCTACATACAGTGCCGACCGGCAATTCATTAATGGCCGATAACTTCATCAGCGGCCGGTGACCGTTTCCCATAGCCGATGGACATTCCTCCTAGCCGGTGGCACTCCACAGTGTGCAGAGAGCATACCTTGGGACTTGTGCAGTCTTCAGAGGTGCCAAACAGTGAAAACAGAGGCAACATGTGTCATGGTAATGAATTTCTGGGCGAAGCAAATCCAAGCATGCGTGCATCCCTCTTCCCAAGGCCTTTTACTGCTTTCCATAGCTTAGTGAATTTGTCAATTAATTAAATAGAGTTTTGTAATATTTAATTAGCTAGAGTAGTTAATTATTTATTCGGCCTGTATTATTCTTTTGGTTCCTCCGAGCGAGGGCGAATTTGTAATAAGTGTGGGTGCGTGTGTGCATGTCTTCCAACCCCCACTTCTTTCTCCCTTTTACTTACCTGCTTTCGATGGTTAGTATTAGGGCATATTTAATTTAGCACACCTTATGCTATGCATGCATGCATCCGTACATTTGTCTTGCATGCATCGGGCTCAGCGCATCATACTAACTGCACTGTACTTCAATTCCAAGTTGAATACGTGTTATTTGTAGCATTCCATATGCCATGTTTAGGATAGCCGAGCCTGTATAGATTACATCTTTGCTTGTGTTGCATTAGCCACTTGACATGAACTAGGAACATGCATGATTACTAACTAGTTTCTGTTTTGGCTTGGAGTACTAGGTGAGTTTTTGTGCTTTAGCATATCGCATGCGTGTGAATGTTAATATGACAGTATGCTTACCATGCGGCTAAGTGCTTATGTGATATAACTGCTTGAATGCCTGTGGGTGGAGGTTGGATTGTTTGAGTTGGAAAAACTCGTTGAAATCCGTGTTTTAGCCTACTTGCGAGTAGCAAATTCCAAAGCGTTTTTCAAATAAACGGATATGCAATGCTTGTTTCCAAATTAGGCGATCTAGTCTATACTTGTTTGTTGTGCGCATAACATAGTAATTCTAGGCTAATAATCGGAATAAGAACGCACAATGTTTTCAAAATAAGATATGATGGTTAGTAGAGGCCAGTCTTTGACCGGGCGAGCAGGGGTGCTCACGAAGTGACCTTCCCCAATCGTACCCAAGTTCTCGAGCCGAGGCAACTTTGGTGATGACGGACACGTGGCCTTCGGCACCGAGTCAGGGTTTCCTAAATTTCCCATTAAAAAACATTTAGGTGGCGACTCTGTATCTGGCAAAGCAGTCCATGTTTGGCACTTCTTTTCAAAAAATCTGTTTTCAAAATCGATTTGCCGGATTTGGACTCTTTGGTTCAAGATTAAGAACCGTGACATTTGAGTCCTTGAACTGTAGTGACCCACAAGCGAACCAGAACGGGGGGGACTCGCACTCCTCCCTGGGATGCGTTCGGGGGACGTCTACAGTGGCCACAGTCTGCTTCACTCAAAGAGGTCAAGCTGAAAGAGGCTATGATCATCGAAGGACTCGACGTCAGAGACGAAGACGAGTTAGTCAGAGGGGAACCAGTGAAAAAACTTGTTGAGGTCCCCATCGACCCCACCAACCCAACAAAGACAACCAAGATCAGTAGCCAGTTATCCTCCTAAGCCAAGGCCGACCTTACAGCCCTCCTAATCGAGCACAATGATGTGTTTGCATGGACCCATTCCGACATGCCGGGTATTGATCCCTCCTTCATCACTCATCGTTTCAGCATCGAGCCCCATTTCTAACCTTTCCGCCAGAGGCAGCGCATCTTTCACCTGGAAGGCAATGCTCTTATTGCTTCTGAGGTAGACAAACTACTGGAGGCACAGTTTGTCAAAAATGTAGACTACCCCAAATGGCTGTCAAATATAGTCCTCGTCCGTAAAAACAACGGTAAATGGCGATTTTGCGTCGACTACTCCGACCTTAATCGAACTTGCCCCAAAGATAGTTATCCCTTCCCCCGCATAGATCTACTTGTCGACGCCACAGCCGGACATCAGATGCTCAGTTTCATGGACGCCATCTCTGGCTACAATAAAATTCTGATGCACCCAGCTGACCAGGAACACACCTCCTTCATCACAAACAGAGAAACTTACCACTATCGTGTTATGCCATTCGGATTTAAAAATGTCGGAGCCACTTACCAATGGTTGGTCAACGCCGTCTTTCACCATCAGATAGGTCGGAACATGGAAGTTTATGTCGATGACATGCTTGTCAAAAGCAAACTCTCCTCTGATCATTTGGCAAACCTGCGAGAGACTTTCGAAACCCTACTTAAGTATCAAATGAAGTTGAATCCGGAGAAATGCGCCTTCGGCGTAGGATCTGGGAAGTTCTTGGGTTTTATGGTTAGTCAGCAGGGTATCGAGGCCAACCCCGAAAAGATCAAGGCCCTGATAGAAATGCAGTCACCCAGAACGGTTAAAGAGGTTCAAAGCCTTACTGGCAGAGTCGCCGCCCTCAACCGTTTTATTTCCCGCGCCACAGACAAGTGCCTCCCCTTTTTCAAAGTCCTTCGGCAGGCCTTTGAGTGGACCACCGAATCCGAAGAGGCCTTTCAACAATTGAAGTAGTGTATGGCCAACCCCCCTACTCTCTCAGGCGCTCTCGGGCGAGACCCTCTTTCTCTACTTAGCCGTACATCGCAGTTAGTGCGGCCCTCATCAGGGAGGACAGTTTAGTACAGCGTCCAGTTTATTACATTAGCCGAGCTCTCAGGGGGGCAGAACAGAACTACCCTCTGCTGGAAAAAATGGCCCTTGCCTTGATTATAGCCTCAAGATGACTCTGACCTTATTTCCAAGCTCACTCCATAGTAGTCCTCACTGACCAACCTTTGAAGAAGGTAATGCAACAACTAGAGTTGTCTGGCAGACTTATGCAATGGTCTATCGAGCTCAGCCAATTTGAAATCTCTTACCGACCTCGAACGGCAATCAAAGGACAGGCTATCGTCGATTTTATCTTGGAATTCACCAATCCCACTCCAACCACACCCTCTCCGGCCCAGGCAATTCAACACTGAGACAGAAGATCCCCACTCTTGGACCCTCAATATCGATGGATCATCCCATACAGAAGGCAGTGGGGCTGGTCTCATTCTCACCTCCTCCGAGGGTAATTTTTTCAAATGTGCTCTCCGCTTCCTATTCGACGCAAGCAATAATGAGGCCGAGTATGAGGCCTTGATAGCTGGTCTTCGCTTAGCCAGAGACATTGATGTGAGCCATATCCAAGTGTTCAGTGATTCCCAACTGATCGTCGGACAGATTACGAGGGAATTCGACGCAAAGGAAGATACAATGCGAGCCTACAGGGATATTGCACTCCCCCTTGTTCACCTTTTCAACACTTTCCATATCAAGCACATCCCTCGGTCAGAAAACTCCAAAGCAGATGAAATGGCCCAATTAGCCTCGGCCGACCAGTCAGACCTCAGCCATGGGGTCCGTCTTGAATACTTGGAACGCCCGGCTACTTTGCTGACCTAGTAGGAGGTCCACTTCCTCCAAAACGACCCTATCCCATGGGCGGCAAACATCCTTCTGTTTTTGACAAGTGGGGAGTTGCTAGACGACAAACAGCAGGCCGCCAAAGTTAGAGCCCGGTCATCCAATTACATCCTCATCAGCGGCCTACTATACAAACGTGGATTTTCACGCCCATACCTCAGGTGCCTCAGTCCTGCTCAAGCAACCTATGTGATGAGGGAAGTCCACGAGGGTGTATGTGGTAATCATTCGGGTGCTAGGTCGTTGGCCCATAAAATACTTCGCACTAGCTACTTCTGACCTACTCTCAACCAAGATGCCACTGAATTCGTGCTTAAATTTGATAAATGCCAGCGCTTTGCCAATATCTCCCATGCTCCACCTACAGAACTAATTACACTCAGTAGTCCCTACCTATTCGCCAAGTGGGGCATCGACTTAGTTGGTCTATTGCCCACCGGTAGGGGCCAAACCAAGTTCGCTGTGGTTGCCATTGATTACTTCACCAAATGGGTGGAAGCGGAACCCCTCGCCACAATCACTGAATGGAACACAACCAGATTTATCTGGCAATCAATCGTATGCCGATTTGGAATCCTTCAAGCCATCATCTCAAACAACGGCAAGTAATTCGACAATGCCAAGTTCAGGAAATTCTGTGCAGAGCTCCACATTCAACCATGTTTCCCTTCCCCAGGTCATCCCCAAGCCAATAGGCAAGTCGAGGTCACCAATCGCTCTTTTTGAAGATCATCAAAACTAAGTTGGAAGCCGCTAAGGGACTCTGGGCTAAGGAATTACCAAACGTACTCTGGGCCTATCGTACTACCGCCCGAACCCCTACTGGGGAGACCTTCTTTCGTTTAACATACGGCGCTGAGACAGTCATCCCAGTGAAAATCGGCCTGCCAACCCTAAGGGTTCGGCATCCGGATCCAGAACTAACCGAAGACTTGCGTCAGGCTGACTTAGACCTGATTAAAGAGCTCCGAGAGACCACTGCTATCAGACGGGCCTCATATCAACAGAAAATGAGAACACACTACAACTGCAAAGTCCGATCGAGGGAGTTCGCAATGGGGGACCTCATCTTGCGTAAAGCGACTCTTGCCACCAAAAATCCCGCTGAAGGAAAGCTAGCAACCAAATGGGAAGGACCTTACGTCGTTAAAGCCAGACCTCGCTCAGGCACTTACCGACTCCAAGACGTGGAGGGCAAAGACCTCCCCCATCCATGGAACGCCGAGCACTTGAAGCGTTATTTCCAGTAAACTGGCGTCTCCTATTTTTGTATTGGTCAATTGTTGTATGTTCTTTTTGGTGATCTACACACTTGTTCGTTTTTGTCCCTTCCATATATGGTGTAAACTTGTGATCAATAGGCTACACCTTAAATGACAATGATTTTATATCTCCATTATCTGCGCTGTGCTTCAATAACAACTTGTTAACTAGAGCTCAGCCATGCTGAGTTAATAAAAGCCTCAGCCAGGCTGAGCACGAAGAGCTCAGTCAGGTTGAGTTAATTAACGCCTCAACCAGACGGAGTCAGCTAAAGCCTCAGCCCGACTGAGCACGAAGAGCTCAGCCAGATTGAGTTAATTAACGCCTCGGCCAAACTGAGCATGAAGAGCTCAGCCAAACTGAGTCAGCTAAAGCCTCAGCCAGACTGAGCACGAAAAGCTCAGCCAGACTGAGTTAATTAACGCCTCGGGTAGACTGAGCATGAAGAGCTCAGCCAGACTGAGTCAGCTAAAGCCTCAGCCAGACTGAGCACGAAGAGCTCAGCCAGACTAAGTTAATTAACGCCTCGGCCAGACTGAGCACGAAGAGCTCAGCCAGACTGAGTCAACTGAAGCCTCAGCCAGACTGAGCACTGAAGAGCTCAGCCAGACTGAGTTAGTTAAAACCTCAACCAGACTGAACACGAGGAGCTCAGCCAGATCGAGTTAACTTAACCCTCAGTGCGACAGAGCCCTCCAAGTCTTAGTTAGAACTCGAATGAAACATTTGGCCGGTCCATTGTCACAATTCAATATTACGACATGGTTGCCATACTTATTTAAAATCCAAGTTCATGACCATCCATTTTCACTAGTCATACAAGTTAGCCTGTCTGCCCATTTTTAACATTTTTTCCATCATGGTTTCCTCACGAAATTTCATATTACGTAGCTATTACAAACTCTCATATTACAACATGGTTTGCCCATTTTTAACATTTTCGCTGATCATCAATGTTTAACATGGTTTCACATTTTCACTTCTCACTGATTGCCCATTTTGACCATTTTACATCACAATTTACTTACGAGTTTCATAATTTATACACAAGTCTCATTTTTTACACCTACTTTTGGTAAATTCCGCTCAGTCATTTTTACCATCCCAAATTTACAACTCAAAATAACGATAACAATAATATACAAGAAAACTCGTTGTTTTATTCATAACCTTGCACTTTCATACAAATCGTTGCACAAAATTGCATACAAAAAAAACAAACAAACAAAACACCCAAACAGAAAATTTTTACACAAATCACTTTTCCTCACTAGAGCCAAGATCTCCCTCTTCAATCTCCTTGTCCAAGGGGGTCTGGGCGACGTCGTCTTCGCCTACTTTCACGAGGCTGAAGTCCACGTCTGGGAACAGCTCTTGCGCTTTATGTTTGAAGGTCATCCAGCCGCTGTCCCAAAACTCGCTCATTTCATGCTTGTAAAAGTTAGACCGCTGGAAGCTCTAGATCACTTCCTCTTCACTCCTACCTCCAGCGGTCGCTCCCAATGGCCCAGCTCCCCCATCCCCTTCCTTCGCCAAAGTCCTGGCGACAGCAGCATCAATGGCTATCTGGAATTCGGCGGACCCCTTGAACTTCTCCACGGCCGCCGTACACAAATCGGGGTACGCCACCCTCTCAAATGCCAATTTTGCCCTCTCCTTTGCCAGGGCCTTCTCCAACTCCGCAATCCGACCATCTGCCTCTTCTCTATCTTTGATCACCTGGTCGCGCAGTTCTTCGTTATTGGTCATGGCCTCTTCCCCTCTCATTGGCGGTGGTGCAGGCTTGCTAGACTAGCTTTAATTGCCTCTTCTCACCCGCCAGCTCGAACTCTAACGATACCGCCTTGCAGCGTTCTGCTTCAGCTCTGACTTAGTCGCGCGGAGCTCAGCACCAGCACACTCTGCTACATAGCTCTGCACCACCACCAATACCTCCATATTCTTCGATCGCTGCACACACTCCAGCCCCTTAGCACAGGCACTCCGAGCGACTTTCTTCCAACCCGCCGTCTCCACCTTCAGTTTCTGCAGCTAGGCCTTCACCCATTTTAGCTAGGTCCTCAGCGGCTCTACCTCCATCTTCGCTCGCGCTGCTTTATTCATCAGGGCAGCCGCCAAGGTCGCTGCCTCCATCTGGGCCGAGCAGACCCCTCTCAGAAGGTCGGCCTCCGTCAACTGCACCGTTGACCGCACGACCGCATCCTTTAGCGCTCCAACGAGTCGGTCGACCGCTGCCTTGGCCGCCCGCCCTTGTTCTGCCGACCAACCTACAACCGCGTGCGCGTGGTACATGGCGATCTTCAGCGCGGTGTTTGTCTCAGGTCTACTACTCCCAGTCTTCCCTTCACCAGAACTGGGAGATACCTCTACCACAGCCCCCAACGTCGCCTCCGCCTGGGCACTTGGGCCCACGACTTCTCTCAGCACTTGGGTGCTTGGACCCATATCTTCTTTTAGCACTTGGGCACTCGGACCCATGTCTCATTTTGGCACTTGGGCTCTTGGGCTCACGCCTTACTTTGCTGCTTGGGCAATTTCCCTCCCTAGCACCTCCTCCGCGCTCCTCTCCTTCATCTTCTTTAGAGCAGGGGCGTCCTTACTACCCTCTACACCCTCTGCTACCACATTCTTCTTCTTCTCATTCTTTAACACTGTCGCCAGCTCCTGCTTACCCCTCTCCTTCAACGGGTCTACTGGGGGCAACCGCGGGGCAAAGTCAGTCAGCTCTTTGCCTCCCAATGGCTTTGGGCGAGGTCGGACTCTCTCCCTCATCACCAACTTAGGAGCAGGCCCCAGCTGAGCCTCCTTATACTTTTATGCCCTGGCCAAGGTCCTCCGCTCCTCCACCTCCTTTGCCTTTCACCTCGCCTCCAACTCCTCGAGGGCAGGGTCCTCTTCCACTGGCTGCGGTCCTAAACCTAAGGCACACAGTGCTAGAGGACGGACAAGGTCGTCCCACCTCACACCTTCCTTCTCCCTCCACTCCTTCACCTTTTTTACCCTACCTTCTGCCTCCGCTCCCAACTTCGACTCCACCGACTTTGTAGGGACCTTTCATGTCGTACGCACTCCCCCCTCACACCATTTGCTGACACGTAGAACCACCTCAGCCTCCACCCCTTCACTGACGAGGGCAACCCGCCTACTAACCCCCTGCCCGCCACTGCCTGCAACGTCACCTACGTCTCTTGTTGAACGGACGCTTTGTAGCAAGAAAAGAATTCTTCCACTGTCATCATTGCTCCATCGGTCGCCCGTGGCCATGCGATCGCACACACCATTATAATTTTCCATGCGTTCGGCATCAGCTACCACGACGCCGCCTCCAGTCGGTTCAATATATCCACCACTACTTGGGGGATCGGCAACCTTAGGCCTCTTCGCAATGCTTCCTCGTACAACGAGAATTCTGCCGGCCGTACATCCGACGCCCTCTCCTTCGATGTGGGCACCCTCAACTCTATCTCTACCAGAATTTGGTACTTCCTTCGTACCTCCTCCAACTCCTCCGCCGTAAATGTAGACCTGTCGGCCTTGGTATGCCAGTGGTCCGGCTCCACTTGGCTAATTGGCCTAGCAGCGGCAATCATCGTCATCGGACGAGCCCGTACCACTTGCCCCGCTACCCTTTCCTCTCTCCGGTCCGCTCGATACTGTTCCGCTAACTCCACTGTGTCGTTGTCCCCCAAAGAGTCTAGTCTCATGGTTGGCACTTCATCTCGAGCCATCCCTCCTATGTGTCTGCGTATAGCTTCGGATGCTGGCACAAGGAAGTTCGAAAAGTGTTGCAGAGGTGTATCACACGAAACAAATGAATTCACTTCTGGGACGTGTTGGTTTTTTTCAAAAACGTAAGTAAAGCGAATAACTCCAAATGCCCACGGTTTATTTATATTCCAAGGGTCAAGATTAAATTTCGCCAGTTTGAAAATTTTCAAAAATTTCCGCCCCCGCCTCTTCAACGCCCTATACTAGCCTATCCCTTCATTTCCTACTCACACATCACTTCCCTTGTTACAGGATTGTGCCACGTATACGACCACGATCCACTGCTCTCTTCCCCTTCTTGTCTATTTCACTTCACATCACCAAGTGCCACATCGCGCCTCGAGCCCCGCACGCCGCCATTTTTCCTTCTCACTTGGTCACCCTTTGCGGTCGGCCCTCCTCGCAATCGGCCTCCTTACTCGGTCACCCTTCGCGGTCAGCTCTCCTCGCAGTTGGCCTCCTCACTCGGTCACCCTTCGCGGTCGACCCTCCTCGCAGTCGGCCTTCTCACTCGGTCACCCTTCGTGGTCGGCCCTCCTCGCAACCGGCCTCCTCACTCGGTCACCCTCCGCGGTTGGGCCACCTCCTAGTCGGTCTTCTCTCCGTCGACCTCTCACAACCCCTGTCGTCTTCCTTATTCCTTTCGTTGGACTGAAGCTGCTGTAACATGCCCGGGGGGTACCCGCGCGCGTTAAACAGTTCGGACTCCCGAGATCTCTTTGATCTCAAGTTTCACGAGTGCAATGTGAAACATAGATGAGAGTCCAGATTTGGAAACTTTTATTGAAAATCCATTTTATTGCAATTTTGTCAAAAATGGACTGCGTCATCAGATCTCAGAGTCGCCACCTAATATTTTGGGAAATTAGGAAACCCATGACTCAGTGCCAAGGCCACTGTTCGTCGTAACCAAAGATGCTTGGCCCGGAACGTTAGGTATGAGAGGGGAAGGTCAATAATGAGCACCCCCGCTCACCCGATCAAAAGATCGGCCTCTACTAAACCATGATATGACTTTTATTTTCTTTATATGTTTATATTCTGATTATTTTAGTAAATCCTAAAATTTACTATGTGAAGCATACAAGTATAGACTAGTTTGCTCAAATTGGAACAATTCAATTTCATGTTTGTTTTTTTGAAAAGGGTTTGAATTTGCCACTTGACAAAGTGGGCTTAAAGTTTGTGAATTTGCCACTACAAAGTGGGCTTAAAAAAAATATACAATCTTTGAATCATTCCAATTTTAAGTAACAAGCCTTCATCCACAGGCATTCAAACAGTTTATCACTTAATCAATTAGCCTCATGGTAGGATGCTAAACATAATAAGCAAATCACACACAAATGGGATGCTAAAGCATAAAAACTCACAGATTGACCGACGTCCCTCGAACAACTACAAAACAAAGTTAGTAAAATATGGGATGCTAAAGCATAAAAACTCACAGATTGACCGACGTCCCTCGAACAACTACAAAACAAAGTTAGTAAAATATGCATGATCTTATATACAGAATCCTAATGCAATTCACTCATGAGATGCACTAAAGATTCGGCTTCTAGAATATGGCATGTGAATCATCTCAAAACATACGATAGCACACAGAATCACAGAAGAATTGATTAAATCCACACATGTAAATGTAGCCGAATCTTAATGCATGAGACATAAATGTAAAGCATGGATATGCATGGCATGTCAGATATATACATATATGTACAGTTAGGGAAAGCGATTAAAGAATGGGATAGAAAGAAACGGGGTGGGGGATTATTACAACACTTTAATATTACAGATCCGATGAGAGAGAGAAGGGAATAATAAAATAAAATAAAATCTCACAACACTCAAAATAAAAATAAAATAAACAACTTCATCACTGGCACATGTCACTCCTTTTCGCATGTCCCGGGTTCCGCAACATCGCATGATTCACATTTTCTAGATTCAAGCGGCAAACCAAGGAACGGATTTGAAATCTGACTAGCATGGCTTATTGGGAAATCACTATTGGATGATGTGCAAATTTCCTGAGAGTGTAGAGAGATAAAGAGAGAGATAAGAGTGTGGGTGTGTGCCGTGTGTGTCTGTATGGTGTGTGTGTATGGCAGCGTGTGTGTGCATGGGTCTCTAGAGAGAGAGAGTGTCGTGTGAGGGTGTGTGGGTGTGTGTTGAGATCAGTGTGTGTGTGCATGGGTCTCTAGAGAGAGAGAGTGCCGTGTGCATGGGTGTGTGGGTTTGGTGTTTCCTGTATGTGTGCGTATGTGAATTAGTGAATAGCCGTGTGCATGGGTGTGTGGGTTTGGTGTGTGTTTGGTATTTTAGTGAGAGTGTATAGGTGTGTGTTAGAGATGGTGTCAATGGTGGCTGGGTTGGTGTTTCAGTCAAGAGCCGTGAGGGAGGGAGGGAGAGAGACCCCGAGAGAGAGAGAGAGGTGCATGTGTGTGTTGTGTCTGTGCTGCCGTGTGATCGGGGAAAGAGAGAGAGGTGCCGAGATGGTGTGGTGTGCCTGTGCTGCCGTGTATGTGTATCAGTCTCCCCCCTGCATGTGAGCTGTGTGTGTGTGTGATGATGGTCGTGGTGTGTGCTGTCCTGGTGTGTGTAGTGTGTGTCTGGTGAGTGTGTGTATGGTGCTCCTTCCCTGTATCCGTGTGTGTGTGACTGTGTGTGTGGGTGAGTCTGTGTGTGTGTGCATGCCGAGAGGGAGAGAGAGTCCTCTACATGTGTGTCTATGTCTTCTCCCCCCCTCTCCTCAAGCCGAGAGAGAGAGAGAGAGAGAGAGATGGTGTGTGTATCTCAGTGCATCTTATGAATGCATGTGGGTCTCCAGAACATATTCTTCTTTTTTCTTTTTTTTGTTTATTGCCCACTAAAACATCCTCATCATCATTCCACCACTCCACCACACATTTCAGCATCTTTTCTTTTTTTTGTTCTTCACCTAAAAACACACTCACCGAAACTTTTTGTTATTTTATTTTCTATTTTTCTATTTTTTTTTTGTTTTATTACTTTCTTCTTCTTTTTTTATCAAATACTTATCAATTTATGTAAAATACGCCTAAAATAATTTCTTTTCTTTTTTTATCAAATATTTATCAATTTATATAAAACACGCCTAAAACAAAGGTACACACATAAAGTTATATAAAAAAAAGAAATAAAATTATAAAATACTACAAATTAATAAAATATTAGTGATGGCCAAAATGGGTGAAGTGCTTCAATTTGATTTTTCAGCTGAGAAATTCATAAAATGGCATATTTCAATTTTCATCAGCGGGTGGTCAAAACAAAGTGCCCAAGTCTTAGGGCTGGTCAAAATGGGGTGTCTACAGCTGCACTTGGGAATGGGGGACTACTGACATAGGTGGGCCTATAGGAGCTTTTGGCCCACCACTTAAAGCCCAATACATAATTCAAACACTGAAGCCTAATGTTGCTGGAGCCCAATGTTGCACCAAGGACCAATGACATCTAAACACGTGTCAAGAGAAGAACCAACCACATAAGCAGACAAAGATCCTGCAAAGTTATTACACCACACATCAGCCATTAATGAGGTTCCCTACAATATTTATTATGATAACCCATTCACGTCGGAACAGAACAGCCACACCATGAACAAGGCAAGCTAGAACATAGACTTTCGACCAACATGAAAGGTCGAAGTGGACAAGGAAATGATGAGCAAAGGATATAAGCAGGCTTCTAAGACAAAGAGAAGGTTAAGTTCACTATCACCATCCTATCTCAATATTCGGTTCATATTATTTCTTTAACTTGCTTGTCGGAGGGTTCGCTGGGGGACTCCCGTTCCCCGTTAAACTCTTGTGCAGGTTTCTCAGTGGGCCCAACAATCGGATAACCGTGTGGGAGGCCTGGATCAGTCCGACCCGTTCTTCAGAGACAAGTAGTATCATCATTGGCACCATCTGTGGGAACCTTTCACTCCGTGTAGCAACTGTGCTCATTGTCACCGGAGGCCCATTCCCGATAATCCCGACCTCCCACCCACCAAGGTGGATGGTCACAACTAGATCCATGGCTTCTCCTTGCCATGTGGCGTCTCCCATTCGCTCTGTGCAACCCCATAGCTATCATCATTATGCCCAAAATTCAAAAGCTTGCCGCCTTTTGGCTTTCCCCCCATGTATATTTGCTAGAAGTCCAAAAATTCCCATCACTGTTCATCCTCTTTCTAGCCCAAAACCCTAAACCTTTGAACTTCAGCCACCGTTGCCATCACTGTAGCTCTTCCTCTCAACTATCGTTCTTGCTTTGTTGGATTCGCCATTCTCCGTTGAAGCTACTCCTCTCTACGGACCAAGGTCTCACATCGCGTTTGGTAAGCTTTTCTAATCTTCGTCACTTCCCTTTTCCATTATTCTTCAAGTTCTTCATTTCCATTTATTTGCGACTATTGATATACTGTCGATGCCCCCTTTATGAGGTAAAACTAATAGACATTCATAGACTCTAAGCAAAACTGGAACCAAAAACACAAATAGGGCCTCCATACCCTTCATTCCCTTTAGTTCCAATGTATAAACTTCGTATTTAGGATGAACAGCATAATTCCTAGGCAAGACCGAGCAAAAATTCAATTTTGGATCTTGAAATCGCTCCAAACTGAGCTAAAATGTGTTTGATGTCCCTTCAAGTGATTTGGACCGCAATAGGAACCAGTAGGGATGTTGAGCCGAGATAACCACAAACCGTTTAAGATAAAGGGCCAGAACCGATCTAACACCTTAGGCTCCAAAATCGAGCTAAAACTGTATTCCGAGATAAAACTGGAAGTTTAGAGGAAACTTTTCAAAGCCGAGCTAGGCATGTTTTGGTGGCTGTGCACTTGATGCCGTGCTAACACTTGCATTTATTTTTAATAATGCAGAATGAACTAGGACCGACCAAGCATACCTCAACACCACAATCGGTGAAGCTCAAAGACCGAGCAAATAGTAACCAAAGCTGTTCAATTTTGACCAAGCTACTATCAAATTTAAGATACACAAAATAATACCAAGATAAATGGGGAAATACAGATTCATGGTTAGTTTGCTTGGGGCAATTGCCGAGTTCCGTAGAAAATTCAACATACCAGATGAAGTCCACTTTGAGCTGGCCAAAAAATGAGAAACTCCCTGGGGTAAATTGGACGCCTACCACTTCACGGTTGTGTCCATTGTGGAAGGCGGCCTACTCTTCCTGATCCATCTCCTAATCTGTGAATTTTTTAGGCAGACTAGGCTGTGTCCAACCCAGGTGTCCAACAACACTTATAAGATAATAAATGGCATGGTGGCGCTGAACTGAATCCTCGGTTTGAACCTTGGCCTCGCCGAGATATTCCACCAATATACACTTAGTAAAAATAAGGGAGGCTCCTACTGGTACCTGAAGGTTAGGAAGAGTCGAACAAAACTTATAGAGGGCAACCTGGACAAAGAGTTGAATGATGATGATTTCCTGTGGGTGTCTAGTAATTATGAGGACACTGAGGTGCCCATACCAGGCTAGTACATACGCAAAAATTTCAGAAGCACTGGTGAGCATCCTCACGCGGTTTATATTTTTACGTTTGAACCGTTTTGCCGAATCTAACACTTGAATTTTTATGCAGATTATACAATCTTGGCAGAGGATTATTCCCGAGCCAACCAGGAGGCCATCCGAGTTGCTTTGCGGCACCCAACAGAAGAACGAAAGCCCAAAAGCTGCTCGGATACTAACCGAGCTACCGGCATACTGTACCGCATAAAAGCCTGGTCACCGATTTTTTTCGTGCCCCATCTCCAGAACTGGATCCACCACTTCCGCTGATCAAACTTGTCCCCCTAACAGCCGAGCAAAAGATGGAAAAAATCTACGCCATCAAATCAATGATCACTGGCGAGCCGGGCGATTCTCATCCGGCAAAAACAACACGAGGCCAATCTTCCAGCAAGCCGCACAAGAATCTGGCCCGGTGCTGGCTCTTGCCAGTGAACAAGGTGTTGGCCGGTCGAAGAAAAGGCAGAGGTGGGCTTCAACTGAGCAGAGGTTGGTCGACGAAGATTCTACCAAGCTTCCTTCGGTCGACCAAGGAAAGCAAACTGAACAACCTTTGGACGAGCTATCCACCAACTCCACATCTCCGCCAGTTTGGTCGCCCGAGCTGAAGTATAAGGGTCGAGCCGTGACAACCACTCACTTGGTTTATGCTGACAAGGATTATTCCCTTGGCTTTAACATAACCAAGGGTCTGCTTCTGCCAATAGATGTGAAAAAACATGAAGAGCTTTCCGACCTGAATGTTCTTAGGTCGGTTGCAAAATCCATCGTGCTGGTAAACAGTCTAGTCGCTTTTTTTCAAGTTATTGATCGGCTTCCGCTTCTGACTTCTTCTATTTTTCAGGCCGCACAGAAAAACTATCTCGCGCACGAACACATAATCTCAGTGCAGCAGAGTCTGCGAGAGGCCATTGCTGATAATAAGGCCAAAACGGCAGAGCTGGGGAAGGTAAAGGCCGCTCATTAGTCGGAGTTGGCTGAGCAGAAGCAGCTAGCCGAGAAACTGGGCAAAGTTGAAGAGGACAAGCAGAAGTCAATCCAGGCGAACAAGGCTAGATACATTGTTGAGCTACGCAAGTTCTGTGATGCCCACAAAGCCGAGCTGGAGAAGCAAATTGACGATGTTGAAGACCGAGGCTATGCGGAGGGAGAGAAAACTTACAAGCGGCAGGTTGAAGCGACGAAAGACATATTTTTCCAGTGCGAGTAGAAGGCTACCATGGAAAAACTTAGTCATACGCATGACTTCGAAGTGTTCAAGAACCCGCCAGCTGCGTTCATTTCTGCTCACATGCAGCCGTACGCCAACACCGTGCAACAGAAGTTCATTGAGGCGGTGAAATTGGCAGCTGCAGCCGAATTGTCCGCCGCGCAGCCTGCCGGCCATAGTCCGACACCTGGGGAATCCAAGGAAAAGGCTTCTCCAGCCGAGAATGAGCCCGACCTAGAGCCTAACCTAATGCGCGGATTAGAGGAGGAAGCTGAGGAGGAACTGGCCGAGCTGGCCGAAATTGTGAATGTGGATTGAGCTTTTTCCTTTTTTTTTTTTAATAGTGTAACTGGGCTATGAACCCCACTACTGTAACCAGACTTAATAATGAATGAAAATCACCATCTCTTCGCTCGCCATGTGCATGCGTGTAGCTCGACTTTTTCGCACTCCTTTTCGGAAGCTCGTAAAGAAAGCCTTACAGTTCGGACTCCTACGGTTCTGAATCTAATCTCACAAGTGCAATGTGAAACTGATAAACACCAAATAATCCAAATCTGGTAAATCATTTTGGAAAATTGATTTTGAATCAAAAGTGCCAAAATTGGATTGCTTTGCTAAATATAGAGTTGCCACCTAAATATTTTATTTTGAAAAAATTTAGGAAATCCATAACTCGTGTCAAAGGCCACGTGTCCGTCATCACCAAAGTTGCCTCGGCTCAGGAACTTAGGTACGAGAGGAGAAGATCATGAATTGAACACCCCCGCTCGCCCGATCAAAGATCGACCTCTACTAATCATGATATGATTTTTTATAAATATTATGTGTTTTTGTTCCGGTTATTAATCTAGCTTTACTATGTGATGCGCACAAGCAAGTAGAGATTAGTTTGCTCAAGTTAAAACAATTCAACTCATGTTTGTTTGTGAAAATGGTTTGAATTTTCCACCTCAAATGGGTTTAAAGTTTGCAAATTTGCCACCAAACATAGTGGGCTTAAAACATGATTTACCACTTAACAAAGTTGGCTTAAAACTTACATTCGTTGAATCGTTTCAATTCAAATAACAAGCCTTCATCCACAGGCATTCAAGTAATTAATCAAATAAGCATTTAGCCTCATGGCAAACATACTAGTCATGGCAACATTCACATTCATGCAAGTATGCTAAAGCGTAAAAAAACTCACCTAGTACTCCAAACTAAGATAAACAAAAAGAGTTAGAAAAATACATGATTCCTAACTATACAAGATGCCTAATGCAACACATGCAATGAATGTAATTAATAGGCTCGGCTACTAATATGGCATATAAAGCAATTCGATAGCATGCGATCAAACACGTATTCAAATAAGATATTGAAATGACTATGTAGTTTGAATGATGCGCTGAGCCTCGGTGCATGCAATACAAATGAATGGATGCAAGCATATGGTATGCTAATTGAAACATGTCCCTAATCTAACCATCAAAAGTGATTAAATAAAAGGGAGAAAGACGTAAGGTTGGAAGACATACACGCACGCACGCATACTTATTACAACATTACGCCCTCGCGAAGGAGAGTCCGAATAAAACTAGCTAAGCTACACTACTTAACTAATTATTAGAACACTTGAAATGAATTAACTATTCTAAGCTAATTAATTATTACAAAGCAAACTAATTAGCTAAATATTTAACTAATTAATTACAAAGCAACTAAGCTAATTAATTACAACATGAATTAATTAACTAATCTATTTAAATAGTTACGATGTTTGCATGGATTAGCTACAACTAATTAACTAAGCAAATTAACTAAATGGCCTCGGGAAACGAGGGATGCATGCGTGCTCGGTTTCCACCCGAAGGACATCCGCTGTCTGCCATTGAAAGCCCCTGTTTGCACAATTTTTGCATTGTTTCCTTCTCCAGATCAACTTTGCCATGCCTCACAAGCACATTGTCTAAAATTCACTGGTGGCCAACAGGCCAGAAGTGGTAGTCGGCCGGCCACCACTGAGGGGTTACCGTCCAACATTGATGGCCTGCCAGCCAGTAATAGTGGCCGGCGGCCATTGGTGATGCACAATCCCAAGCTGCAACAGAGAGCAAACAAGGCAAAGAGAGGGTATTCTCACAGGTTGTATGTATTGTGTACCTCTCCTTATCATCAAAACAAGTTCAAAAGAGTGATACACTTGGCCCTCAAACCATCAATCAAGCAATTTCCATGCATGATGGCTAAGGGACTAATTTTGTACAAGTTCAATGAATGAAAAACAAGACTCAAATACCATCACCCTATCATGCATGATCAAGGGCAACGGAGACCTAGGAAAGTGGCACATTTCATTACTTTTGAGTATGAAATGTCCTATTTTCCTTATATTCAAATTAACGTCCGATTTGAACATATGCAATGCAACATAAAGAAATGCTTACCTTGCCACTTTTACTTGCTAATTTTGTTTACACATTTTAGTTACCAAATCATTCTTTAATCAATTCGTCCATTGGTGAGTGTCCTCTAAGATGAAAAAAGTGTCAACCAAGGGATAAAATAAAGCAAGAGAAAGATCATGCCATTGATAATGAACCCTCAAAAAGGATTAAACCATTAAGCTTGACCTCAATCTCAGGCTTAAAGGATCCCAAACTTGAAACAACCCTCAAAAGCAAATGAAAGAGTGAAGTAAAAAGGGAGGTTGTAGAGTTTATAGTACTGAAATGGAGTGAAAAACAACCCTAAAAGATGCTATCAACTCAAATAAGAGGTGTCTAAGGCCCTAAAACACCAACTTGTGAGGACTATTACACTACAACCATGCAAAACAAGACTCACATGAACTAACCAGCCCAAAACAGAGCTAAAGTAGGCTATTTCAGAGGCTAAAACATGCTGGACTTGAGCTAAGTTAAGCTAAAAAAACATGCTAACATATGAAACTAACTAGGCATGCAAACAAGACACAAGGAGGAGAGGCTAACCCCTCCAAATTTGGACTTCAAAATGAGTTCTGTCACTGAAAAACCTCTGAAATTCAGTGGTTAAAAGGCCTAAAAAAACTGGTTTGAAAGTAGTGAAGAAATGTACAAAAACTTTACAAACAAAGAAGTAAGAAATGTGAGCCACCCCCTAACTAAAAATGGCCTCAAACCACCACCTTTAGGTCACAAAAATAGAGTTTTTTACAGTTCAAAATCAGCCCAAAAACAGTAGAAGAAGATGGCAAAACAAGTTTAAAAGGCAAGTATTATACCTCTTGAAGAGAAGACACAAATGAAGCAATAAATCAAACCGAGACCACCTTCTAGAGCTCAAAGAGGATCCCAAGTAACCTCCGCCCAAAGATAAGCAACTTTGGTTAAGGGTTGATAGGCAAACTTGAAGTGTATCTACACTTGTATGTACAAAAGTTCAAGAGAGAGAGAGAAATATAGAGAAAGAGACTCCTAAAATTTTTCTAACCTTGAAATATGAGAGATAGGTCATCTATATATAGAAAAATGTGAGTTTTGGTCGAAAATATCATCAAATGGACAACTAGAACTTTGTGCAAACAGCTGAAGGTAAATATCTGCAAAAGAAACTGATTTTTGACACCAGTAGCTGGCAAACTTCATCTATGGCCGGCCACAAAAATTATTTTTTGAGCCCGACCTCAAATGGGTATATCTCCTTCATCCGGACTCCTTTGCAGGTCATTCTTGAGTCTAAATTGAAGCCCCAGAAGTATACTTTCCAATGGTGGCAGCCTCACATCTAAATTCTAAGTGTGCAAAGAGATATGCCTATTGTAGTGAAGGTTGCTCATTTTTGGCTTAACCGTTTGATGCCTAACTTCTTCCCTAACTAGTTTTCTTCCCTCCTCTCCTATTTTCTTCAACTCCAAACCTAAAAATAAGATGTTTTGAAAAAAAAATTCAAAGAGTTCATCTCTCTTTCATTTATTTCCACTTTGTCCTTGCTCGGTTTACCGAAAAGCGCAATATTTAACGAAATGCGAGCCTCGGAATATTGTAGAAACGTTTTCAAAAATATTTTGAAAGAGAGGGTTTTAAGGTCTAAAATGATTTTAGTCAAAATAGTTTTGGTCCAAAATGGGGTGAAAGGTTGGCAGTTAGAATCTCTCCTTGCTGAAGAAATTGAACATTTGCATAGCACAACTTTCATTACCGAGTGATCAACTTGAGGCACCTAAGTTTTAAGGGCGGTCAAAAATGGAGTGTCTACATTGTGCCTTCAATTTATCTGTTTTGTTTGAATGGTTGTAACTGTAGCTTTCATTTTTGCCGATAAATTTTTTTGAAATATATTTTATTACGCTGGGCTAATTTTAGCTCGGAAAAGATAGCACAAATGTAGAATACTTTTTCAAATGTGGGTAGCTCTACGTCTCCCAAGCACAAATCAACTCGGTTAAAGAAGCCAAAGGCCAACTTTTAAATTGCATCAGTTTGTGCCACTTTGAGCAAAATCAGCTCGGGGTAGCGAACAAAGTCAGCCCGGTTTAAAAGAGTGAGCGAAACAGCAAACTTTCCCCTAGCGAGCAGAACCAGCTCGGCTTGCATTGTCAAAATTAAGGATGACACCAATTGCTAGCACGGCGGGAAAAGTCAGCCCGGGGTTTAGCAAAAGCCGCTCAGTCTTATGTCCCAAGATGGACATAACACCAACTAGTAGCACGACGGACAAAGTCAACCCGAGGTTGAGCAAAAGCCACTCAGTCTTATGCCCCAAACTGGACATAACACCAACTGGCAGCATGGCGGGCAAAGTTAGCCCAGGGTTAAGCAAAAGTCGCTCAATCTTATGCCCCAAGCTAGACATAACACCAACTTTTTGGACGGCAAGACACATTAAACTAGGCTTTAATAGAAAAAGTTACATAAAATGCCAAAATACAAAGAGGAATAAAACACTTCTTTTCATTGCTCATTAAACATTACATACAACAGCAAAAGGCAAAGTGTAAATAAGGAAAAATGATTAAATTTCAAAAGTAAAATAACTTGAGGGTGGCCGCGTTCCAGGGTCATGGGATAACTTTGCTGTCCAAGTCCTCTAGATGGTATGCCCCTTTGCTAACCAGGCCAATTATCTTGTATGGCCCTTCCTAATTTGTACCCAATTTACCCTCTCCAGGGATCAGTGTGTTGCCTATCACTTTCCTCAAGATCTAGTCCCCAATTTTGAACAGACGTGGATGCACGGTTTTATTTTATTTCTTGGAAAGCTCTTGCTGATAGGCCGCAATGTGAATCAGTGCCCTTTCTCTTTTTTCCTCAGCTAGGTCCAACTCTAGGGCGATAGTTTTATTGTTCAAGTCGGGCTCGAAGTTTTCAGATCGAATGGTTGGTATACCAATCTCCAAGAATATAACAACCTCCATGTCGTAAGCCAGGGCGAATGGAGTTTCCCCGATCGAACGTCTAGGGGTAGTTCGGTATGTCCAAAACACGTTGGAGAGTTCCATATCCCATCTCCCTTTGGCTTTCTCCAGTTGTTTCTTTAGCTCGTCCAAGATAGTCTTATTTGAAGTTTCAGCTTGACCATTCGATTGAGGGTAGGCTGGTATAGAGTTGTAAAACTCAATCTTCAACTCTTCGCAAAATCTACGAAAGAGTTTCCCGTCGAACTGCGTGCCGTTATCCAAGATGAGGGCCTTTGGGACGCCAAACCGAGTAATGACATTCTGCCAAATAAACCTCTTTACATCTTTTTCCTTAATGGTAGCCAACGGCTCAGCTTCCATCCATTTGGTGAAGTAATCGGTAGCGGCAATGAAAAACTTGTGGTTGCCTAGAGCAATTGGAAGCGGTCCTACAATGTCCAGCCCCCAAAATGCAAACGCCAAGGACTCGTCAAGAGGAGCAACTCCCTGGCCAGCTAGTGGATCTGGTGAGCAAATTTTTGGCACTGCTCGCATTTGTGGACATATTTCTGAGCATCAGCCTACATGCACGGCCACCAATAGCCTTGAGAAATTGTTCGGTATGCAAGGATCTGCCCCCAATGTGGTTACCACATATGCCTTCATGAATCTCAAAGAGGAAAGCTTCAACCTTGCTGGGATAGATACATTTCAGGTACGGCCCAGTAAAGGACTTTTTGTACAAGGCACCGGATAAAGAGAGCCAAAACCGCTCTGACTTAGCCCTGATCTTGTTGGCTTCCTTCTTCTCGGTGGGCTGGATTCAATCTTTGAGGAAGGTGATGATTAGATCCATCCAAGATGGTCCCAAGTCGGTGCAGAGTACCTTGGGCGCCTCTGGCTCCTCGATGCTAGGTCGGGGCAGAAACTCTATCATTAGAGGGTTGGGAAAGGCGTTTTGTATGGATGCCAAGCCGGCTAGTTCATCTACTTTACTATTTTCTTCGTAGCCAATTTGTTCCATTCTTATTGCGGTAAACTTTTTGATTTCGGCGTGTACCAGCGCTTGATACTTGGCCATCCTCTCATCCTTAGCCTCATATTCACCGAAGACTTGGCTAACAACGAGTTTGGAGTCACTAAACACCATAAGCTTTGTGGCCTCAATTCGTAGAGCATTTTTCAGGCCAGCTAGAAGGGCTTCATACTCTGCCTCATTATTGGATGTTAGGAATCCCAATGTGATAGTATGTTCAATGGCCAGTCCGTCTAGCGAGGTTAACACAACTCCTAGCCCGGAACCATGTCTATTTGAGGCCCCGTCAACAAAGAGCTTCCACATCTTTCCGATGAACAGCTTCCAGCAATTTGAGGGATTTTGAGATTTTTGCAAATCCAAGGCATTGGGCGGCATCGTGCGCAGCTTTCCAGCGTGCGCATTCGTCTCATCGCTCGATAAGTCGGCTGGCCTTTGCTTGGCTTGCTCGGGATCGTCCAGCTCGTCTACTGTATGCACCTCATCTCTATACAGCAGCACCGGCACCATGGGTAGTGCAAAATTCGTACTAGCTATTCCCTCTTGCTCGGTGTTGTGTGCTAAGTCTATTGGGCAGACGGGACGGGTGCCTGGTGCAAATTTTGCGAAAAAATAAGCCAAGGCTTGTGCTTTTGTCATGACCCAACCCCAGGGGCTTAGAGTTGGAATCGTGACTTACTAACTTATTCTCATTTGAAATAAATTAAGCTGCGCAAATAAAAATAATTAAACAGAAATTTTACCACATCTTACTATTTAAGAAAAAGGAAATACATTTCTAGGGCTTTCATTATTTTATTATTCAGTGACCAGCCCCGAATAGAGACAAAAGGAAGCAAAAATATATTAAAAAAAAAAAAAGGGTAAAATAGTGATTCATCATCAGTCCATATGCAGGTTCCGTTTTGTAGGGTTATGGATTTCCCTCGCATCTCGTCACCTGAAAGGGTAACAGCTATAAGCACACAGCAGAGTGAGAAATGTTATGCCAAGTGTAGGGAATACAAAATATCCATGGATAATTAATTAGGCTAAAACATTTGCAAAATTTAATTTAAAATGACAATTTATTTAAAGTGGCAGAATACAGAAATCATGTAAATAAATAATCATAACCACGGTATAAATCAGAACAGAACAGAGGTCACAGAAGTGATAGTCAGAACAGAGGTCAATGGATCCATGACAAACCGAGGACCACAAAGTGGTTAAACAGAAGCCAATGGTTATTTAAGTCCCCCAAGGCGTGGGACTCCCGTGGTGATACTTATAAAACATAATTGTTTATAAGGTTATAGTCAAATATATACTAAAATTTAAACTAAGATATCCATGGGTTTCCTTTTAAGTAAATAGAGTTTAGAAAGTAACCCACGCAACTGAAATATTTATAAACATAACTTTTATTTATATAACTTAATAAATGTAACTTGTAATAAATAAGCTATGGTAACTCAAAACATTTGTAAAACATATAATGGTAAATCAAGGTATAGCATATCTTACCTTAATTATAACTCTTGGCCTTACTTAACTATCAGAACCTCCCTACTATGGATTCCTTATACTCACTTATGTACCTCACTCTCTCAGCTTCCCCTCTTCTTCGTGTTTTTCCTCTCCCAATTAGCAACAACTTACTCCTATTTATACTGTTAACCGGACCATGAACAACAGCCACGTATACCTCTCTCTCTCGAGGCCAATGATGATGCTATGTGTTTGAGTTATTAATTGTGAAGATTTGAATCTTTTAGGATAAGATTAAGTCTTATATTGGGCCTTTGTTTTGTTTTTTTTTTTTTTTCTTGGGCCGTAACTCACTGGGCCAACTAACTTCCATTTTCTTCTCTTTTTTTATTCATTTCCTTTCCATTGTTGCTGGGCCTTTTTTTTTTTAATTCCTTTTCTTTTTTTTTTCTTAATTGATGTTAAACTTTTTCAATGTTCCTAATTTAAATTAAATTACATCTTATTTTATTTTATTATTTTTTTTTTCATTATAAAATTAATTATTTTATTTTAGTACTATATCTATTATTATTATTATTTATATTATCTGTATTATTATTATTTATCTTTAGTTTGACCCAATTAATATTACAATTCCATAAATGTGTTAATTTGCTCCCAAAAATAATTCTCAATTAATCCTATAATCCAATGCCAAATTATATTTATATATTTATTTATTTAATAATCTATCATCACATGCCTCTATAATTATATGTATAACTCTAATTAAACATTCGGGGTGTCACATTCTCCCCTTCTAATTAGAAGTTTGTCCCCAAACTTGACGTACCTTAACTCTCAAAGAGGTGTGGGTATTTAGCTCGCATTTGTTCTTCGGTTTCCCACGTAGCTTCTTCGATACGATGATTTCGCCATAAGACCTTTACTAGTGGTATGGTCTTGTTTCAGAGAATTTGATCACGTCGATCGAGAATCAGCACTGGTTGTTCTTCATAAGAGAGATCTTCTCGAACTTCCAAGTTCTCATAGTCGATGACATGTTCTGGATCTCGAAGATACCGTCGGAGCATTGATATGTGAAACACGTTGTGGATTTTAGATAGCTCAGGAGGTAGTGCAAGGCGATAGGCTACTGGACCAATTCTTTCCAGTATTTCAAATGGCCCGATGTAACGTGGGTTTAGCTTTCCGCACTGTCCGAATCGGATCACTCCTCTTGTTGGTGAGATTTTGAGAAACACATGATCTCCTACTTGGAATTCCAAATCTCGCCTCCGAGTATCCGCATAACTTTTCTGGCGGCTCTGAGCAGTGCGAATCCGCTGTTGGATGAGTTGGATTTTCTCACTGGTGACTTGCACAATTTCGGGGCCTCAAAATTTCCTGTCCCCGACTTCCGTCCAGCACAGGGGTGATCGACATTTCCTTCCATACAGTGCTTCGTACGGTGCCATTCCAATGCTTGTCTGATAGCTGTTGTTATAGGCGAATTCCACTAAAGGTAGGTGCTCATCCCAGTTACCTTTGAGGTCCAACACGCATACACGTAACATGTCTTCCAACGTCTGAATTGTTCTTTCGGATTGCCCATCGGTTTGTGAATGATAGGCCGTGTTGAACTTCAGTGTAGTTCCCAAAGCTTCTTGCAATTTATTCCAGAAGTGAGACACGAAACGAGGGTCTTGGTCAGACACGATCGATACTGGGATACCATGCAACCGAATAATCTCCTTGATATATGAAGTGGCAAACTTATTCAGAGGATACATGATTTTGATTGGTAGAAAGGGTGCTGACTTTGTTAATCGGTCTGCTATAACCCATATTGCATCATTCTTTGAAAAAG
The DNA here is from genome assembly GCA_030407325.1 of Camellia japonica. NCBI lineage: Eukaryota > Viridiplantae > Streptophyta > Magnoliopsida > Ericales > Theaceae > Camellia > Camellia japonica. The sequence continues at coordinate 31,105,534 of JAPPVO010000019.1, forward strand.
ACTGTGGTAGCCCGACCACGAAGTCCATAGTAATGTGTTCCCATTTCCATTCAGGAATAGGGAGTGGTCGCAGTAGTCCTGCCGGTCTCTGATGTTCTGCTTTAACACGCTGACAATGCAGACATTTAGAAACATGGTTTGCTATATCTCTTTTCATTCCGGTCCACCAGTAGTGTTCCTTCAGATCACGATACATCTTTGTGTTGCTAGGGTGGGCTGCAAATCTTGACTTATAAGCTTCTTCTAGTATCTTCTTCTTGAGATCCGGGATGTCGGGTATGCAAATTCGGTTCCGAAATTTCAGTATCCCATTGCTTATAATGAAATCAGGATCAGGCGTGCTTCCTTGTTCCTCGTACCTTTTCTTCAAGAGTTTATCTTCCGATTGGCGCGCTTTAATTTCTCCAATCAATGCAGGTTCCACGTTTACGTTGGCGAGTAACCCATTGACCTTGCGGGAAACAAGGGTGCATGCCAAACTTCTTGTCGACTTTCGGCTCAGTGCGTCGGCCACCACGTTAGCTTTGCCCGGATGGTGATGGATTTCTATATCGTAGTCTTTCATAAATTCCAACCACCGCCGTTGCCTCATGTTTAGTTCCTTCTGTGTGAATAGATATTTTAGGCTTTTATGGTCAGTATAAATCTCGCAGGTTGTACCATAGAGATAATGACGCCAGATTTTGAGAGCAAAGATCACCGCAGCCAATTCCAAATCGTGAGTCGGGTAGTTCTTCTCGTGAGTCTTCAATTGTTGTGACGCATAAGCAATGACTTTTCCGTCTTGCATGAGAACGCAACCCAACCCATTGTATGAGGCATCACTATAAATTACGAACCCATCTGCTCCGGTAGGGAGTGCTAGTATAGGGGCTGACACAAGTCGACCTTTTAATTCTTGAAAGCAACGCTCCTGTTTATCAGTCCATTCAAAGTGTGTGTTCTTCTGAGTTAGCTGGGTCAAGGGCGATGCTATCTTTGAGAAATCTTGCACGAAGCGTCGATAATAGCCAGCTAGACCCAAGAAACTTCGGATTTCCGACACATTAGTAGGTCGTGGCCAGTCCACGATTGCTGTAACTTTTTGGGGATCAACCGAGATGCCGTCTTTGTTAATGATGTGACCGAGAAAGTGTACACTAGTGATCCAGAATTCGCATTTCTTCAACTTGGCGTAGAGTTTGTGATCACGTAGTGTTTGTAGAACCATTCGTAAGTGCCGCTCATGAGCTTCTGGTGACTTGGAGTATATGAGGATGTCGTCAATGAAGACGATGACGAACTCATCAAGGTAGGGTTTGAACACTCTATTCATGAGGTCCATGAAGGCTGCCGGGGCATTTGTGACACCAAAAGGCATAACGAGAAATTCGTAGTGCCCATAACGGGTTCTAAAGGTAGTCTTTTCAATGCTTTCCGTTTTAACCTTTAGTTGATGATAGCCAGAACGTAAGTCAATTTTGGAAAATACTTGTGCACCTTGAAGTTGATCGAACAAGTCATCGATTCGCGACAGAGGATATCGATTCTTGATGGTGACCTTGTTCAGCTCCCGGTAATCGATGCATAATCTCATCGTGCCATCCTTTTTCTTCACGAACAATACTGGAGCTCCCCAAGGTGAGGTACTAGGTCGGATAAAACCTTTGTGCAAGAGTTCCTGGAGTTGAGTCTTCAGCTCTTTCAATTCTGTCATCGACATGCGATAAGGAGTTTTTGATATAGGTTGCGTGCCAGGTTGGATTTCAATGGTGAATTCGATTTCCCGATCAACTGGAATACCGGGTAGATCTTTAAGAAAGACATCTGGGAATTCTCGAACTACCGGAATTGCATCAACGGTAGGGGCCTCTTTTCGTGTATCAATCACATAACAAATATAACTATCACAACCCTTTCTTAGGAGTCGTTGGGCCGCCATGGAGGATATGATACAGGAAGGGTTAGAAATTTCAGCCCCATCAAAAATAATTTCGGGTTGGTTTGGTAACTTGAGGGAGACCTTTTTGGCTTTACAATCGATAGAGGCGTGGTTGGCAGTCAGCCAATCCATACCTAAGATTACATCAAAGTTTTCAATGCGGAGGGGAATCAAGTCTACATATAAGGTTTTGCCTTTTAGGAATACAACACAAGATCTGTACACATCAGTACTACAGGTAGACTTACCAGAAGGGAAAGACACAGACAATGTATATCCTAATGGTTCGGGTGTTGATGTCAACTTGGCGGCAAAGTGTGGTGCAACAAAAGAATAAGTTGACCCAGAGTCAATAAGGACATGAGCTAAAAGACCACAGATAGAAAGTGCACCTGACATAACATTTTCGGTAACTTTCGGTTTTCCAAGTACCAAGGCGAAAGCCCGACCTTGGCGGTTTTGGTCCTTCTTTTCTCCTCCCGGTCCCGCGGTTCTCTTGACTGGGCCAGAGGGGCTGGCTGTAGGATTAACCATCTTTGGACAATCCCTTAGCAAGTGGCCAAACTGTCCACATCTAAAACACGCTCCCGTGTCTCGATGGCATTGTCCCCAATGAATCCTCGCACAAGTGGGGCAAGTTGGAATAGTGCCACCTCGAGGGTTGGTAGGACCGTGGTGGCCTGAGCTGGTTGTGCCCATGTTTACCTTTTTATGAGGTGCAACACCAGGTCTTCTGTTATCCCTTTCCCAGAATCGCTTCTTGTAGTTTGGTTCTTCAGAACGTGAGGCCTTAATTCCTTTTTCTGCTATGTACGCCCGGTCCACCACTTCTGCATAGGTTGGCAATTTCAAGACTTCAAGTCTGTCTTTAATTCCAGCATCCAATCGTGCTTCAAATTTCCTTGCTTTTCGAGTTTCAGTGGAGATGACATATGTGGCAAACCGAGCGAGTTGTGTGAACTTGCTCTCATATTCGACCACCGTCATGGTTCCCTGCTTCAGATGTATGAATTCGGATGCCTTCTGTTCCCGCAATGAATCTGGAAAGTATTTTTCATAGAATACTTCCAAGAATCTTGCCCACGTCGTAATTTCTTCTTTGGCCAGAGTGAGAAGCCACCATTCCTGCGCATTATCTTTGAAAGTGAAAGTGGCGAAAGTTACCTTTTGCCTTTCGGTGCAGGGTAGGGCACGAAAAATCTTTTCCATGTCTTTAACCCAAGCGTCCGCTACCATTGGGTCTGGGCCACCAGTAAATGTGGTGGGTTTCAGATCCTGGAACTGTTTTATGGTAACCAACCCTTCTCGCTGTTCCGGTGTCCCATTGTTGATGTTAGCTTGCAAGGTTTGTAGAAAACTAGCAACCGCTCGTTCCATCACTCTTTCCATCGATTCCGTACCACTGACCGATGACTCACTTTCATTACCATTAGCCATTCTGCAAGTAATAAACGAGGCATTATATTTTCAACGCAGCATATATATATGTATATATGTAGCACAATATATATGTAGTACACTTTATATTTATATAAACTGCTAACATTACACATTTTTATTTATTTATATATATATATATATTTTCAATTCACATTACATTAGTCAGAATATGTTAGTGTCCCATCCCTGCAGTAACAAACAAAAGTCAACAAAAAGGGGGTTAGGACATATCAAGATCAGCATACAAAAGATTTTCCACTAGCCATATCTAGAGTGGTGGGTCAGATGGGCCGAAAAACCAGGGGAAATTGTGCTGCATAAAAAGCTCAAATTCTCACCCCAACTGGATTACACCAAAACACACCCATGCTACCTGGACCGCGAAAATGGGGATAGACCGTATACAACCCACAAATGCCCGGTCGACAATCCAAACAGGTGCCTCAACATATGACAGGTCATTTTCGAAGTCAACATTTTGCATATTAATGATCTCTAGTGGATTTGGAACTGTGGTGAGAATGTAATCCTCGGGGTACACATTCCCCCTTTCTGGCTACAGACTCTGGGGGTAGCGGGCCTATAATTTAATGCGGGCGGTCATGACCCGGGGCGACGCCAAGGACGCGAGATGGTCCGAGAAAACGTCTGCGTGTGTGGTCAAGGCTGTGCCTCCATAATAGGTGTTGAACGTCGGTACGGTCAACCTGGATATAAATTGGTCGTCCCATCAATCGGCCAAGACCTGGGTGTAATTCCCTGACTATCTCTTCAGAATCTCCCCAACCTTCAGGTGAGGCGGGGGCGGGGGCAGGGTGTTCGGCTAAAATTTTATCTAAGTTGATGGCCTGGAGGTCATTCCAGAAAGCATCATCAAGGTAATTCTCTGACATCCTACAACACCAGAATAAACGTGAGATTTTACACAGGAAAACTAACGTAACATGTAATTATTTATTATTATATTTTACCACATATATTCATATATGTATATATATATATATATATATATTTATTTATTTATATATATATTTTTTAGTTATATGGTTTTAGTTATAGATTTATTTATAACTTTTTTTTTTGAACCGTTGCTCTGATACCACCTTTGTCATGACCCAACCCCAGGGGCTCAGAGTTGGAATCGTGACTTACTAACTTATTCTCATTTGAAATAAATTAAGCTGCGCAAATAAAAATAATTAAACAGAAATTTTACTACATCTTACTATTTAAGAAAAAGGAAATACATTTCTAGAGCTTTCATTATTTTATTATTCAGTGACCAGCCCCGAATAGAGACAAAAGGAAGCAAAAATATAAAAAAAAAAGAAAGGTAAAATAGTGATTCATCATCAGTCCATATGCAAGTTCCGTTTTGTAGGGTTATGGATTTCCCTCACATCTCGTCACCTGAAAGGGTAACAGCTATAAGCACACAGCAGAGTGAGAAATGTTATGCCAAGTGTAGGGAATACAAAATATCCATGGATAATTAATTAGGCTAAAACATTTGCAAAATTTAATTTAAAATGACAATTTATTTAAAGTGGCAGAATACAGAAATCATGTAAATAAATAATCATAACCACGGTATAAAACAGAACAGAACAGAGGTCACAGATGTGACAGTCAGAACAGAGGTCAATGGATCCATGACAAACAGAGGACCACAATGTGGTTAAACAGAAGCCAATGGTTATTTAAGTCCCCCAAGGCGTGGGACTCCCGTGGTGGTACTTACAAAACATAATTGTTTATAAGGTTATAGTCAAATATATACTAAAATTTAAACTAACATATCCATGGGTTTCCTTTTAAGTAAATAGAGTTTAGAAAGTAACCCACGCAACTGAAATATTTATAAACATAACTTTTATTTATATAACTTAATAAATGTAACTTGTAATAAATAAGCTATGGTAACTCAAAACATTTGTAAAACATATAATGGTAAATCAAGGTATAGCATATCTCACCTTAATTATAACTCTTGGCCTTACTTAACTATCAGAACCTCCCTACTATGGATTCCTTATACTCACTTATGTACCTCACTCTCTCAGCTTCCCCTCTTCTTCTTGTTTTTCCTCTCCCAATTAGCAACAACTTACTCCTATTTATACTGTTAACCGGACCATGAACAACAGCCACGTATACCTCTCTCTCTCGAGGCCAATGATGATGCTAGGTGTTTGAGTTATTAATTGTGAAGATTTGAATCTTTTAGGATAAGATTAAGTCTTATATTGGGCCTTGGTTTTTCTTCTTTTTTTTTTCTCTTGGGCCGTACCTCACTGGGCCAACTAACTTCCATTTTCTTCTCTTTTTTTATTCATTTCCTTTCCATTGTTGCTGGGCCTTTTTTTTTTAATTCCTTTTCTTTTTTTTTTTTTCTTCATTGATGTTAAACTTTTTCAATGTTCCTAATTTAAATTAAATTACATCTCTTTTTTTTTCATTATAAAATTAATTATTTTATTTTAGTACTATATCCATTATTATTATTATTTATATTATCTGTATTATTATTATTTATCTTTAGTTTGACCCAATTAATATTACAATTCCATAAATGTGTTAATTTGCTCCCAAAAATAATTCTCAATTAATCCTATAATCCAATGCCAAATTATATTTATATATTTATTTATTTAATAATCTATCATCACATGCCTCTATAATTATATATATAACTCTAATTAAACATTCGGGGTGTCACATTCTCCCCTTCTAATTAGAAGTTTGTCCCCAAACTTGACGTACCTTAACTCTCAAAGAGGTGTGGGTATTTAGCTTGCATTTGTTCTTCGGTTTCCCACGTAGCTTCTTCGATACGATGATTTCGCCATAAGACCTTTACTAGTGGTATGGTCTTGTTTCGGTGAATTTGATCACGTCGATCGAGAATCAGCACTGGTTGTTCTTCATAAGAGAGATCTTCTCGAACTTCCAAGTTCTCATAGTCGATGACATGTTCTGGATCTCGGAGATACCGTCGGAGCATTGATACGTGAAACACGTTGTGGATTTTAGATAGCTCAGGAGGTAGTGCAAGGCGATAGGCTACTGGACCAATTCTTTCCAGTATTTCAAATGGCCCGATGTAACGTGGGTTTAGCTTTCCGCGCTGTCCGAATCGGATCACTCCTCTTGTTCTTGAGATTTTGAGAAACACATGATCTCCTACTTGGAATTCCAAATCTCGCCTCCGAGTATCCGCATAACTTTTCTGGCGGCTCTGAGCAGTGCGAATCCGCTGTTGGGTGAGTTGGATTTTCTCACTGGTGACTTGCACAATTTTGGGGCCTAACAATTTCCTGTCCCCGACTTCCGTCCCGCACAGGGGTGATCGACATTTCCTTCCATACAGTGCTTCGTACGGTGCCATTCCAATGCTTGCCTGATAACTGTTGTTATAGGCGAATTCCAATAAAGGTAGGTGCTCATCCCAGTTACCTTTGAGGTCCAACACGCATACACGTAACATGTCTTCCAACGTCTGAATTGTTCTTTCGGATTGCCCATCGGTTTGTGGATGATAGGCCGTGCTGAACTTCAGTGTAGTTCCCAAAGCTTCTTGCAATTTATTCCAGAAGTGAGACACGAAACGAAGGTCTTGGTCAGACACGATCGATACTGGGATACCATGCAACCGAATAATCTCCTTGATATATAAAGTGGCAAACTTATTCAGTGGATACATGATTTTGATTGGTAGAAAGGGTGCTGACTTTGTTAATCGGTCTGCTATAACCCATATTGCATCATTCTTTGAAAAAGACTGTGGTAGCCCGACCACGAAGTCCATAGTAATGTGTTCCCATTTCCATTCAGGAATAGGGAGTGGTTGCAGTAGTCCTGCCGGTCTCTGATGTTCTGCTTTAACACGCTGACAATGCAGACATTTAGAAACATGGTTTGCTATATCTCTTTTCATTCCGGTCCACCAGTAATGTTCCTTCAGATCACGATACATCTTTGTGTTGCCAGGGTGAGCTGCAAATCTTGACTTATGAGCTTCTTCTAGTATCTTCTTCTTGAGATCCGGGATATCGGGTATGCAAATTCGGTTCCGAAATTTCAGTATCCCATTGCTTATAATGAAATCAGGATCAGGCGTGCTTCCTTGTTCCTCGTACCTTTTCTTCAAGAGTTTATCTTCCCATTGGCGCGCTTTAATTTCTCCAATCAATGCAGGTTCCACGGTTACGTTGGCGAGTAACCCATTGACCTTGCGGGAAATGAGGGTGCATGCCAAACTTCTTGTCGACTTTCGACTCAGTGCGTCGGCCACCACGTTAGCTTTGCCCGGATGGTGATGGATTTCTATATCGTAGTCTTTCATAAATTCCAACCACCGCCGTTGCCTCATGTTTAGTTCCTTATGTGTGAATAGATATTTTAGGCTTTTATGGTCAGTATAAATCTCGCAGGTTGTACCATAGAGATAATGACGCCAGATTTTGAGAGCAAAGATCACCGCAGCCAATTCCAAATCGTGAGTCGGGTAGTTCTTCTCGTGAGTCTTCAATTGTTGTGACGCATAAGCAATGACTTTTCCGTCTTGCATGAGAACGCAACCCAACCCATTGTATGAGGCATCACTATAAATTACGAACCCATCTGCTCCGGTAGGGAGTGCTAGTATAGGGGCTGACACAAGTCGACCTTTTAATTCTTGAAAGCAACGCTCCTGTTTATCAGTCCATTCAAAGGGTGTGTTCTTCTGAGTTAGCTGGGTCAAGAGCGATGCTATCTTTGAGAAATCTTGCACGAAGCGTCGATAATAGCCAGCTAGACCCAAGAAACTTCGGATTTCCGACACATTAGTAGGTCGTGGCCAGTCCACGATTGCTGCAACTTTTTGGGATCAACCGAGATGCCGTCTTTGTTAATGACGTGACCGAGAAAGTGTACACTAGTGATCCAGAATTCGCATTTCTTCAACTTGGCGTAGAGTTTGTGATCACGTAGTGTTTGTAGAACCATTCGTAAGTGCCGCTCATGAGCTTCTGGTGACTTGGAGTATATGAGGATGTCGTCAATGAAGACGATGACGAACTCATCAAGGTAGGGTTTGAACACTCTGTTCATGAGGTCCATGAAGGCTGCTGGGGTATTTGTGATGCCAAAAGGCATGACGAGAAATTCGTAGTGCCCATAACGCGTTCTAAAGGCAGTCTTTTCAATGCTTTCCGTTTTAACCTTTAGTTGATGATAGCCAGAACGTAAGTCAATTTTGGAAAATACTTGTGCACCTTGAAGTTGATCGAACAAGTCATCGATTCGCGGCAGAGGATATCGATTCTTGATGGTGACCTTGTTCAGCTCCCGGTAATCGATGCATAATCTCATTGTGCCATCCTTTTTCTTCACGAACAATACTGGAGCTCCCCAAGGTGAGGTACTAGGTCGGATAAAACCTTTGTGCAGGAGTTCCTGGAGTTGAGTCTTCAGCTCTTTCAATTCTGTCATCGACATGCGATAAGGAGTTTTTGATATAGGTTGCGTGCCAGGTTGGGTTTCAATGGTGAATTCGATTTCCCGATCAACTGGAATACCGGGTAGATCTTTAAGAAAGACATTCGGGAATTCTCCAACTACCGGAATTGCATCAACGGTAGGGGCCTCTTTTCGTGTATCAATCACATAACAAATATAACTATCACAACCCTTTCTTAGGAGTCGTTGGGCCGCCATGGAGGATATGATACAGGAAGGGTTAGAAATTTCAGCCCCATCAAAAACAATTTCGGGTTGGTTTGGTAACTTTAGGGAGACCGTTTTGGCTTTACAATCGATAGAGACGTGGTTGGCAGTCAGCCAATCCATACCTAAGATTACATCAAAGTTTTCAATGCGGAGGGGAATCAAGTCTACATATAAGGTTTTGCCTTTTAGGAATACAACACAAGATCTGTACACATCAGTACTACAGGTAGACTTACCAGAAGGGAAAGACACAGACAATGTATATCCTAATGGTTCGGGTGTTGATGTCAACTTGGCGGCAAAGTGTGGTGCAACAAAAGAATGAGTTGACCCAGAGTCAATAAGGACATGAGCTAAAAGACCACAGATAGAAAGTGTACCTGACACAACATTTTCGGTAACTTTCGGTTTTCCAGGTACCAAGGCGAAAGCCCGACCTTGGCGGTTTTGGTCCTTCTTTTCTCCTCCCGGTCCTGCGGTTCTCTTGACTGGGCCAAAGGGGCTGGCTGTAGGATTAACCATCTTTGGACAATCCCTTAGCAAGTGGCCAAACTGTCCACATCTAAAACACGCTCCCGTGTCTCGATGGCATTGTCCCCAATGAATCCTCGCACAAGTGGGGCAAGTTGGAATAGTGCCACCTCGAGGGTTGGTAGGACCGTGGTGGCCTGAGCTGGTTGTGCCCATGTTTACCTTTTTATGAGGTGCAACACCGGGTCTTCTGTTATCCCTTTTCCAGAATCGCTTCTTGTAGTTTGGTTCTCCAGAACGTGAGGCCTTAATTCATTTTTCTGCTATGTACGCCCGGTCCACCACTTCTGCATAGGTTGGCAATTTCAAGACTTCAAGTCTGTCTTTAATTTCAGCATCCAATCCTGCTTCAAATTTCCTTGCTTTTCGAGTTTCAGTTGGGATGACATATGTGGCAAACCGAGCGAGTTGTGTGAACTTGCTCTCATATTCAACCACCGTCACGGTTCCCTGCTTCAGATGTATGAATTCGGATGCCTTCTGTTCCCGCAATGAATCTGGAAAGTATTTTTCATAGAATACTTCCAAGAATCTTGCCCACGTCGTAATTTCTTCTTTGGCCAGAGTGAGAAGCCACCATTCCTGCGCATTATCTTTGAAAGTGAAAGTGGCGAAAGTTACCTTTTGCCTTTCGGTGCAGGGTAGGGCACGAAAAATCTTTTCCATGTCTTTAACCCAAGCGTCCGCTACCATTGGGTCTGGGCCACCAGTAAATGTGGTGGGTTTCAGATCTTGGAACTGTTTTATGGTAACCGACCCTTCTCGCAGTTCCGGTGTCCCATTGTTGATGTTAGCTTGCAAGGTTTGTAGAAAACTAGCAACCGCTCGTTCCATCACTCTTTCCATCGATTCCGTACCACTGACCGATGACTCACTTCCATTACCATTAGCCATTCTACAAGTAATAAACGAGGCATTATATTTTCAACGCAGCATATATATATGTATATATGTAGCACAATATATATGTAGTACACTTTATATTTATATAAACTACCAACATTACACATTTTTATTTATTTATATATATATATATATATTTTCAATTCACATTACATTAGTCAGAATATGTTAGTGTCCCATCCCTGCAGTAACAAACAAAAGTCAACAAAAAGGGGGTTAGGACATATCAAGATCAGCATACAAAAGATTTTCCACTAGCCAGATCTAGAGTGGTGGGTCAGATGGGCCGAAAAACCAGGGGAAATAGTGCTGCATAAAAAGCTCAAATTCCCACCCCAACTGGATTACACCAAAACACACCCATGCTACCTGGACCGCGAAAATAGGGATAGACCGTATACAACCCACAAATGCCCGGTCGACAATCCAAACAGGTGTCTCAACATATGACTGGTCATTTTCGAAGTCAACATTTTGCATATTAATGATCTCTAGTGGATTTGGAACTGTGGTGATAATGTAATCCTCGGGGTACACATTCCTCCTTCTGGCTACAAACTCTGGGGGTAGCGGGCCTATAATGTAATGCGGGCGGTCATGACCCGGGGCGACGCCAAGGACACGAGATGGTCCGAGAAAACGTCTGCGTGTGTGGTCAAGGCTGTGCCTCCATAATAGGTGTGGAACGTCGGTAAGGTCAACCTGGATATAAATTGGTCGTCCCATCAATCAGCCAAGACCTGGGTGTAATTCCCTGACTATCTCTTCAGAATCTCCCCAACCTTCAGGTAAGACGGGGGCGGGGGCAGGGTGTTCGGCTAAAATTTCATCTAAGTTGATGGCCTGGAGGTCATTCCAGAAAGCATCATTAAGGTAAATCTCTGACATCCTACAACACCAGAATAAACGTGAGATTTTACACAGGAAAACTAACGTAACATGTAATTATTTATTATTATATTTTACCACATATATTCATATATGTATATATATATTTATTTATTTAGTTATTTATTTATTTATTTTATATATATATTTTTTAGCTATATGGTTTTAGTTATAGATTTATTTATAACTTTTTTTTTTGAACCGTTGCTCTGATACCACCTTTGTCATGACCCAACCCCAGGGGCTTAGAGTTGGAATCGTGACTTACTAACTTATTCTCATTTGAAATAAATTAAGCTGCGCAAATAAAAATAATTAAACAGAAATTTTACTACATCTTACTATTTAAGAAAAAGGAAATACATTTCTAGGGCTTTCATTATTTTATTATTCAGTGACCAGCCCCGAATAGAGACAAAAGGAAGCAAAAATATAAAAAAAAAAAAAGAAAGGTAAAATAGTGATTCATCATCAGTCCATATGCAGGTTCCATTTTGTAGGGTTATGGATTTCCCTCACATCTCGTCACCTGAAAGGGTAACAGCTATAAGCACACAGCAGAGTGAGAAATGTTATGCCAAGTGTAGGGAATACAAAATATTCATGGATAATTAATTAGGCTTAAACATTTGCAAAATTTAATTTAAAATGACAATTTATTTAAAGTGGCAGAATACAGAAATCATGTAAATAAATAATCATAACCACGGTATAAAACAAAACAGAACAGAGGTCACAGAAGTGACAGTCAAAACAGAGGTCAATGGATCCATGACAAACAGAGGACCACAATGTGGTCAAACAGAAGCCAATGGTTATTTAAGTCCCCCAAGGCGTGGGACTCCTGTGGTGGTACTTACAAAACATAATTGTTTATAAGGTTATAGTCAAATATATACTAAAATTTAAACTAACATATCCATGGGTTTCCTTTTAAGTAAATAGAGTTTAGAAAGTAACCCACGTAACTGAAATATTTATAAACATAACTTTTATTTATATAACTTAATAAATGTAACTTGTAATAAATAAGTTATGGTAACTCAAAACATTTGTAAAACATATAATGGTAAATCAAGGTATAGCATATCTCACCTTAATTATAACCCTTGGCCTTACTTAACTATCAGAACCTCCCTACTATGGATTCCTTATACTCACTTATGTACCTCACTCTCTCAGCTTCCCCTCTTCTTCTTGTTTTTCCTCTCCCAATTAGCAACAACTTACCCCTATTTATACTGTTAACCGGACCATGAACAACAGCCACGTATACCTCTCTCTCTCGAGGCCAATGATGATGCTAGGTGTATGACTTATTAATTGTGAAGATTTGAATCTTTTAGGATAAGATTAAGTCTTATATTGGGCCTTTGTTTTTCTTTTCTTTTTTTTCTTGGGCCGTAACTCACTGGGCCAACTAACTTCCATTTTCTTCTCTTTTTTTATTCATTTCCTTTCCATTGTTGCTGGGCCTTTTTTTTTTTTACTCCTTTTCTTTTTTTTTTTCTTAATTGATGTTAAACTTTTTCAATGTTCCTAATTTAAATTAAATTACATCTTATCTTATTTTTTTTTTTCATTATAAAATTAATTATTTTATTTTAGTACTATATCCATTATTATTATTATTTATATTATCTGTATTATTATTATTTATCTTTAGATTGACCCAATTAATATTACAATTCCATAAATGTGTTAATTTGCTCCCAAAAATAATTCTCAATTAATCCTGTAATCCAATGCCAAATTATATTTATATATTTATTTATTTAATAATCTGTCATCACATGCCTCTATAATTATATATATAACTCTAATTAAACATTCGGGGTGTCACAGCTTTGATGGCCGTTTGCAGCTGGAACTTTATGTTGTACTGGCCCAGCTCTACCACCCACTTCAAAATTCTGCCCATAAAATCTACCTTCTCAAAGATCACCTTGAATGGAAATTCGGTTAGCACTACTATGGTGTGGGCATGGAAATAGTGCGCCAATTTTCTAGAGGCCATCATGAGGGTTAAAGCCAATTTTTCAAGCGACAGATATCTCGATTCAGCTGGGAGCAGCGTCTTGCTGACATAGAAAATAAGAAGGTGCTGAATCCCCTTAGCTCAAACGAATACCGCACTCATAGCGTGTTGAGAACGGCCAAATATAGATAAAGCTCTTCGCATTGCTATGGAATGACCGGGAATAGGGTAGAAGAGAGATATGCCCTCAGGTCTGTCAAAGCGCGGTTACACTCTGCATCCCAGAAAAACTTGGCTTTCAAAGTCTTGAAAAGGGCCTGCAACGATCTGATGACTAGCTGATGAATCTGTTCAGCACGGCTGCCATTCTGGTAAGATGTTGCACGTCCTTTGAGGAATTTGGTCGCTCCAGCTCTTGGATTGCTTTGATCTGTGAAAGGTCCACTTCAATTCCTTGATTGGTGACTAGAAAACCCAGAAATTTTCCCGTTCCCACTCCGAAGCACACTTGGATGCATTCAAACGCAATTTGTGTAGCTTGAGAATGGCAAACATCTCGACTAGGTCGGCAAGGTACTGGGACTGATCTTTACTCTTTACTACCATGTCGTCAATGTAGGCCTCCATAGTGCGGCCAAGGAGAGGGGCGAACATTTTGGTCACCATCCTTTGAATAGTTGCCCCAGCGTTCTTCAAGCCAAAAGGCATGACCTTATAGCAGTACAAGCTTCTCGGCGTAGTGAAGGATGTTATCTTTCTGTCTAGTTCATATATGGCTATCTAATGGTAACCACGATATATATCAAGAAAGCTGAATCTTTGATACCAGCGGTAAGATTCACTAGTTGGTCAATCCTTAGGAGTAGAAAGATATCCTTGGAGCAACCACAGTTGACCGTCTTGTAGTCGATGCATACTTACCATTTTCTATTTTTCTTTGGTACCACAATCGTGTTTGAGATTCATCTAGGGTAGTGCACCTCTTCGATCACCCCAGCTTCCAGCAAGTTTCTGACCTCTTTGACTACTACTTTGACATAGTGTAGAGCTGAGCGCCGAGTTCTCTGAATGACCGGTCGTGCGTTAGAAAAGACATTCAACTGCTGGCAAATGAAGCAAAGGTCGACACCAGGCATATCGTAAGGCATCCACGCGAAGACTTCAATGTGGGAAACCAAAAAGTTTACATAGTCTAGCTGCTCGGCGCTAGTCAGAGACAAACCCAAGAGAAAGAATTTGCTCGGATCACTCTCATCGATACGAACCTCCACCAAGTCTTCCACTGATTTCTCCTCGGCTCTTCTTCCTACATCCTCCAGGACTTCTTTGCCTTCTAGCCCCTCTATCATCTAGACAAAGCCTTTGGCGGCCCGGCTACCATTTACCACGACAAAGCATTGTTTGGACATCACCTGATCCCCCCAAACTTCTTCAATTTGTCCAATTGGGGCGGGAAAGCACATGACCTGGTGATAAGTCGAAGCCACTGCTTGCATGGCATGCAACCAACACCTCCCCAAGATCAGATTGTATGTTGACTGGACCTTCAGCACCCAAAACTCCACCTGTTTTGTGGTCGACCCAGCCTTGATCGGCAATATGATCTTACCGATCGGCCATTCCGGTTGAGAGTTGAAGCCGACCAAAGAAGATGTTGCTAAGGCCAAGTCCTTATCCTCCAACTTCATCTGCTTGAATGCATCATAGTACATGATCTCGACCGAATTCCCCTAGTCGATCAGTATTCGCCTGATGTCGAAATCTTTGACACGAAGCGTTACTACCAAAGCGTCGTTATGTGGGGTTTGAATTCTTTCCAAGTCCTTGCTCAAAAAGGTAATGATGTCTTGTACCTTGGTTTTCCCTTTCTTCACTACGGGTTGAACAGAGAGCACTTCCCTCATGTGCTTGGCCTTCTTAATCATCCTCTTGAGCTCGCAAACTCGCGCTGGCTCGATGATACTGTAAATAACATTGATGACTCCTTAGGGTGCTGCATCCAAGACAGCAAGACCATTTGGCTCGGCTTACCTTTGTGGAGCCGCTCTCATACTTCCGTCTATGTACTGGTCCAAGTGCCCAGCCACAACCAACTCTTCCCAATGTTGTTTCAATAGCACGCAGTCCTTCGTGTGATGCCCTCTTTCTTCATGGAAAGTGCAGCGGTACCTTGAGTTAAAGCCCCTCTGTGCATCTCCCAATTTTGCTGGCCAATGGACATATGGCTCACCTCGGATTTTGCTGAGGATGCGATAAATTGGGATCTTAAAAACTGTGGTGATACCGGTCCATGCCTTCAACTTTCTCTTGGCATCTTTCTCTTCCCTGCGAGGAGCGTTAGCCCGGTCATTCCCACGGCCTTTGTTTCTGTCATTGCGGCTAGCACCGCGATGTTGCTCTCTAGCTTAGTTATTAGGTTGGTTATCCTCCTACCCCACCGAATGAACCTTTCCCGCAACGCGTCTGTCCGCCGCAACCGGATTTGCCCTCTGAGTTGCTATGGTGGCATCATCCTCAACTTGGATGTGCTCATCAATCCGCTGCATCAATGATTCCATGGTTATGGGCTGGTGCATTTTAAGCGAGTCCCACAGTCTATGTCCAACTGGTGAGCCTCGCTTATATTGAGCGATTGCCAGATTAGTGGGGCAATCAAGGATCTCATTGTGGGTCTCCTAATATTTGGCATTATATGCCTTCAAAGAACTACTCGATTCCGTCTTGATACCCAAGAGGTGGTCGACCTCCTTCAGTGTTCGAGTATTGGTCTTGAATTTGGTGACAAAGACTTCCGCTAGTTGCTGTTACCCCTCGATACTCCCCTCTAGGAGCCTTTCGATTTATTTCAGGCCGAGCTCTCCCAAACTTGCTGGGAATATGAGACACATCAAGGCATCGTTGCGCCGATGGCCTGCCATTACTTGCCGGTAGTGGCTAACGTGCATGTATGGATCCGTCTTGCCGTTGTAAAGAGTGAACTTAGGTTGATGGAATCCGGCAGGGAGAGGTGTGCTCTCGATCTCTGGAGACAGCGGGGTGACGATAAGTCTTACCAACTCTCTGTCCACCAGTACTGGAACCATCATTCTAGGTGACGACATAGCCACTTCCTCACTGCAACGGATCCTGGGACTCAGTCGTCGCAACATTGGCACTCTTTGGGCCTCTCTGCGACGTGCTCGTTCCTCCAAGACATCCCTCAGGTCCCCCGAACGGGCGAAGTGAGAGTATCTCGACGTCGTCGACGGACGTGAGGGGCAGTTGTTGTTGTCTCGCATGCATGACCTCTCCGCCAGTGGGTCAGAATCGCCAACGCCGTAGCTCCTGATGATGGAGAGAGAGGGTGTATCCCATTGGTGCTGGCTGCCTGAGCGACAGGATTGGGTGTGCTCACTGTGGTTTTCCACTCTAGTAACACCCTTCCCTTTGATCTGTTGTTTTAGCGTCTCCATCTCAGCCGCCATCTTCCGTATGAGGGCATCCTAGTCTCTAAGTTTATGTTCCAAGCGCTGAGCATGTGACTCTCCTCGTCGTCATCGTCTATCAGGACTCCTCAAAAAATCAGTGCTCTTCGCGCGTTTATCTCGCGTATCTGTAGGTAGCCCTCTAGAAGAGGTCTCCAGGCCCACTATGGTTAGAATAGTAGGAGGGCCATCTCTCTTCCGAACCGACTCTGGAGTGATGCAGTCGATGACGGATAGCGGTGTTTTGTCGTTGTTTGCCATAGAAAATGGTTAAAAAAGCTTGGAGAGCAAGGTTTGTCTGTCAAAGCCTTTCCACAGACGGCGCCAATTGTACGGGGAGGAAATATTCGTCGCTCTCCGTACTCCTTGTGTCCAAGCTTCAAGTAACGTCGCTTAACCTGAGAACAGAAAGAGAGTAAGCTGCCCGGTGGTGTGTTGCCGGAAAAACCCTCCGACGGTCAAGTTAGTAAACTTGGAGAAGAAGAGAGAAGGTAGAGCCCTGTAGAGAGAGAGTCTGTAATCAAAATTGCTTCACACTAACGTCTGCATGCTCCTCCTTTTCAAGGCTGGCCATGCAGCCTCACAGATTGTGGGCACACTACCTCTGTTGTTCTTCTCTGGATAGGCGGCTGTGCTCCCATTTACATATCTTACATGTGTAGAGACTAAAACTTCCAAACAGTGTTTGTCGCGCTGCCAAACGGTATTGACGCATACCAGGAGCGGATTCCTCTCTTCCCATCATTGGTCCACGTAGAATACTTGGCCGAACCATTACTTCACAATCAGCAGCACCAACTCCGACTTCCCACATACCGGGTGAAGTCTGTGCGGCTATTCCCTCAGTGTCAAGACTGAATCACGTCTATCTTGATCTCCCCACGCCGGGTTGAATGTGGGCGACTGATAGCTTGGTCGCAACGTAGCTCGCTTCTTTTTAGGTCGACCAAACGAGGGCATTTTGTCCTCCCTTTCAATTAATGCAATCCCTTCAAGTATCAATCTCAAATGCGACGACCGATAGCTCGGTACGGCCCAGAGCGTATGCCGTGCGGCCCCTTGCTCGGCCCAACACCATTCCCGTGTTGAACCCCAAACCGGCTTAATGCTCGGCATAAATCCCCCTCTCAATTCCTATTAAATAAATAAATAAATAACAACCTAAATATAAACTCTATATCATAAGGGGGGTTTGGAATGGATTTTTTTTTTTTTTTTTTTTTGGATTTTTTTCACTAAAAGACAAATTGGTTACAAAACCAAAAAAAATAAATCCGGATTTTTTTCACTAAAAGACAAATTGGTTACAAAACCAAAAAAAACAAATCCAAACAAAATATCACATCAAACCCCATAATCATTTTACTTTTTCTCTCATAAATATCACATCCAACTACAAAAAACCCAACTATCTTCCCAAGTACAAAAAAAAATTTCTCAAATAATATCTTACAACTAAAAACACATACAAAAAAATTCACTTCCCAAACACCCACCATACCACCTCTTGAATCAAAATTTGAAAATTGAAATTGTAATTGTTATCGGTATCAGGTAAAGGGGATTAGGTTTTAAAATTACATCAAATGATTCAAAGCCAAACTTCAAAAATACCCAAAACACAAAAGGCATGGCAAAAATTTTCCAGCCCATCTTTTCTCACCAAACTTCACAAATGTTTCTATCAAAGACCACGCGACCAAAAAGCAAAAAAGTTACATCCAAACAAAGAAATAGTAACCATTCAAAATCATTTGCTATCGCGTGAGAAGTAAGCAAAAATCATCGCATCATCATGGCACAACTTTGCCGCCACACACACACAAACATGTATCAAAACAAAAAGCCTTGGGCACAAAGAAGAATCCGAATGCAAAATTCGAAACTATAGATGCCAATTTGTTAGAAAATTACAGATGTAAATATTTTTTTTTATCTTATAGCTATATATTTTGTATTCAATTTTTTCTATGCATGTAATAACACATCTGGTATAAAAAAAGCACATCTAGTATCAAAACAAAAAAAAATACTATATACACCAATTAATATATTAATTAGTGTATTAATCAATAATATAATATAATTTTAAAAATTATAAATATTTATAATTTACATAACCGATGGGATTATAATAATATCAAAACATATATTAATATACTAATTAATATATCAATTGCTGCAAATAACACCACCAATCCAAAAATAAAAGCATGCCCATCAAAAAACATATATTTACAAGGTAAAATGTCCAAAATGACCACTAAAGATTGATAACTCAATACCCACTTGTGCATTTTTACAAATTATCTTTAGCAAGATTTCATTGAGCCTAAAACAATAAATTCCCCTCATCTCTCTTCACCTACTTACACCACAAGAGGGACTCTCTCAAGAAAACTTCCCCAAAAAAAACATAAATAGACCCTAAAGAACCTCTCTCTCTCTCTCTCTCTCTCTCCATTATTTGGTTAACAACTCTTTACTTACAGACACATTACTTACAAGACCCTTCAAACATATTTATATCAACAAAAGGATCCAACTTTCTCCCCTCAGTGAAAATGTTCAAAATTCATCTCCTTCTAAATCAAGATTGCTCTCTTTCATATTTTTGCTTTTCAGCTTCAGTTTTTTTCCCTATATGTACTCTATTTTTTCGTGTTGAGATTTGAGTTTGTTAAGCAAGGGCAGGGATACTGCAGTTACGTCTATCCCTATCCAAGCAATCAAACCCCTCAATTCTCACTGCCGGGTTGTTCCCAAAATTTGCCCGAACACATGCACCTTTACGGGAGGATGAGGCAGGGGATGCCGACAACCCGGAGGGAGTAGGAATCGACCGTGGCGAGACGGGCGTGAACCTCTCATCCCCAAAGCGATCATCTTGAATTAATGGGTTAGATACTCTACTCGGCGGAGACCCACAAAAAAATGGGGGCGGCGACGAGGCTACCTGTGCAAAAGATTGCTCTCCACCATAACTACCCTGTAAATTTAAAAAAACAAAAACACATTATCATCATATGCTTCTAGGAAAACATGATGCATAAATTACACACACAAACATTAAAAGAAGATATTTTTAAATTATATCTGAAAAAAAAAATATGAAAATAATTAATCTTTTAATTTTTTTTCACCAATTTTTTTCTAGATAAAAATTTCTAGAAACTCAACAAAACAGAGTCCACAAACCATATTAGCAGAGGGCAGTGTACAACAAAGATTTTTATGACTCGGTTTGGATATCTTGGGTTCATTAAGGTAATAAAAATACAATTATTTATAGTACTAAAAAAAATATATTTTTATTTAATTAACCAAAAAAATAAATTAAAAATATATATATATATATATATTGACTTCTCACTTTCTAACCAAACAAAATTAAAAATAACTAGCACTTCTACCCCATTTTCTTTTCCATGTTTTCCAAACAAAACCCAATTTTAGTTTTTCCACACATGTTTTAATCTGTAATCAGAAAATTTATAGTAAAAAATATAGGGAATAAAAGGCATACCTTTGGGAGGATGATGTCGAGAAGATCTGTTCCTGCTTTTGATTCACACAGCTCTTGTTGATGACTGTTAATCAAAAAAAAAAAAAAAAGTTAAAAAAACTAGGTATTCAATTCAAATCAGACAATCAGAAGAAAATCAAAAATTAAAAATAATAATAATAATAATTACCTAACATGCCATCTCAAAGACCTGATTGGATCAAGAGCAAGACGACGAGGTTTGGGGCAAACCACCGTCTCTCTCCGATCAGATGTTGAAAAACAAACGGAAACAGAGCTCCTCATCTCTTCACAGGCTGCGAAGGCGTTCTTTTGCTGCACTGCACACTGATTCATTTTCTTCTTCTTCAGATCTTAATACGCCTGAATTCGCAAAAACACTTAATTGATTATTTCACACAAAACAAAGATTCGAGACAAAAGCTTAGATCCGTGGAAAAAGAAACAGAGGACTCGATCCAAAAAAATAATCAATAATTAAATGATTTTATGAACAGATCTGAGAGATTGGAACAGTTGCAGATCGAGAACTGGTCAAACCATTAATTAATTAAAATATTAGCCGGCTGATGAAACTGACATATTCCCTAGAAAAATGTAAAATAATCGGTGAAGATCAACAACACAGCCTGGCAAGTAGCCAAAATTCGAACCAACCATAAATAAACTTTAAAATTAAGGTAAAAACTATTCAGATCTATCGTTCAAAAAATAATAAAAATCATATTTAAAGCAATATACTCTTCGAATCAACAGATCAACAACTACGTCGCAAAAAAATAATTTTTTTTTGCAATCAATCAGTTGATTTCTTCGCAAATTGCAGGCCAAATCAACAGATCAACAACTTCGTCGCAAAAAACTAATTTTTTTTTGCAATCAATCGGTTGATTTCTTCGCAAATTGCAGGCCAATTAAAAAAAAATACTTTTTTGGGGGGTATTTTTAAACTAATATACTCTCGAAATTAACAGATCAACCACCCGTAGCAAAAAATCAAATATTTTTCTTTGCAAATTGTACCCAATAAAAAATTTTACTTCTTTTTTTTTGACATATCTAAACCATTCTACTCTTGAAGTTAATAGATCAACAACTACGTCGCAGAAAATGAAATATTTTGCAATCAATCAGCTGATTTCTTCGCAAATTGCAGGCCAATAAAAAAATTTATTTCTCTTTTTGGATATGTTTAAACCGAAATTAACAGATCAACTACTTGGTAGCAAAAAATCAAATATTTTTCTTCGCAAATTGCAGCCAATAAAAAAAAAATCACTTCTTTTAGACATATTTAAACAATTCTACACTTGAAGTTTACAGATCAGCAACTCCGTCGCAAAAAATCAAATGTTTTGCACTCAATCAGTTGATTCCTCCACAAATTTCAGCTGATAAAAAGATTACTTTTCACAGTATAAACATAATCTTAGCTTGGCTAAAAAAAGAAATTTTTTTTTTTACAGATTTACTCACAGATCTGTATTGAAAATATCAATTTAAAAAAAAAACAATGGAAATGAAATTTTGAGGGGAATTGTCTTGAAAAAAATAAATTTGGAGGAAATAAAGTCGAGAAACAAGCGTACTGGTACGTTTTTCACAGCAAAATTTTCATGAAATGCCAGAAACAGTTCGGCTTCATCACAGGGAAAGAGAGAGAGAGAGAGAGAGAGAGAGAGAGAGGGGTACCTCAGGCAGCTGCAGAGAAGTGTATGGCTCAGCTCCTCCTAAAGGAGGATTCAAATAAGTAACAGCAAACAAAACTAGAGAGAGAAAGGTTAGATGTTGGAAGATAATTAAGACGGCGTACGTTGAGTTTTATAGATAGAGATTAGAAGATTTGATGTGAGAAATAAAATGAAAAGGAGAAATAAAAAATAAAAATAAATAATAAAAAAAAATTTAAATTTTTATTGATTGAGTTGAAAAATATCAAAAGAATAATGCTTGGGACCCCTTTTGGGGGTCACCCCCTCACCCCTTTGCCACGTGGCGGGTGGTGATTGGAGGAGCAGGAAAAAAAAGAAAAAAAAAAAAGAAAAGGGGACCAATGAGAGAGAGAGGGGGTGGGGGGAAAAGGGGGATGAATCATTGTTGAAAAATAAAAGAGTATAAACAAAACAAAAATACTTTAGAGCTCTAATATAGGAGCTCTAATGGAAAGGTGGGACCCACCCTGATGTGATGTTTGTATCTTGCTTTGTTTGTTTTTTTTTTTTTTTTTTTTTTTGCTTTGACACATCACTAGAGCTCAAATTAAAACTCTAGATTTAGAGTTCTCTAGCATTTCCCTTAAAAAACAAAAAATAAAATTGTATTTCCTTCTTACTTTTTTTTCATATATTTTTTATTATAACTAAATAAAAAATGAGATTATATTTTCTTTTTTCTTTTTATTATTCTCTTTAAATTTTCTAATCAAATACTAAGAGCATTCACATAGTCTCAATAAATTTTGAGTCAAACTATAACCTAAAATTTACTTTTGCTATTTTAATTAGTCACTTTTTTAGTATTCATTGCATCAAATTTTTTATTGTAACTCAATCCTATTAAAATATTATATTCTTATTATATTTGTTATTCTTTCTTTTTTTTTATTAAATTGATAAGATGTGACCAAAACAATTCTTAAAAAATACAAAAATAAAAAAATGTCGTTGACCGGTTGACCGATCGATAGACCGATTAGGCTAATTTTGGATATTTTTTTCTTCTGGTATAGACACTCACAGGATATCTGAAAGGATGTTTGGGAGGAAGTCTGGTGGGTGAGAAAATATAATAAAAAATATATTAACTTGTCTCAAAAAAATAATAAAATATTAAATAACTAATGAATTGTACTTGTAGCAAATTTAACAAAAAAATAATTTTCAAAAAAAAATTGTTAAGACTGATAAAAGAAAAAATTTATAATTTATTAGTTATATTTTATTTTTTTATTATTTTACCTTAGTTGATCCGGATGTTCTAAGAGAATCACGGGGAAAAAAAAATGTAGGGAGCGAAAGAGAAAAGTGTTTTAGCATCGAATAAACAGAGCGATAAAAAAACAAAAACAAAAAAAAAAAAGGAAGTTGTGTGGGTGGCAAGACCTGCAACGAGGCAGCAAAGCAAAAAGAGTATTTATTTATTTATTTTATTTTATTTATTTTTTAAATATTTATTTATTTTTTTAGTTGAGTCACACAGGCGGTGCTTCCTTGGAGAAATCACATCGGTTTTCACACCTGACTCTCGGAAATAAATAAATAAAATATTTTATTTGAATAAAAATCTTAAATATCAACGCAACGTCTCCAACCTAACTCCAATCCCGGAAGTGGAAAAAGCATGTACTCGGTAATTTAGAATAGGATAAAGTTAGGGATCGTAAAAATTTTATCATGTAAATGATCATAAAAAATTTATGATTCTTGGATTACCTTGATTAGTGTGTGGTGCTTTATTCTAAGTGCAATCTAAGAGTCACAAAACTTTCATGATTATTTTCATGATAAAATTTTTATGATACCTAACATTGTTGTTTAGAATAAAGTTTGAGACCCCCAACTCCTAGTAACACCCAGCCCCGTCCCATGCCACGTGATACCGCGTGATTGGAAGAAAAAAATAAAAATAAAAAATAAAAAAAAAATTGTTTGGGAGTGCTGGGGTCCTAGCACCACTGGGTAATTTATTGCTGGAAAACCTGTGAATTTACGTCCCTGGTTTTAAAAACGCGGGAATTTGTGTCGGGTCTCTCGTAGTCGGGCCAGGATTCTGAGTCCATGAAGGCCAGGTTTGTTCACCGTCTTCAATTTTTACTAATTTTTTAATTTTATTTAATTTAAATTTGAATAAATAAATTAATTTAATATGAATTACTATGATTTTTTCATCATTTTTTTTTAAAATTTTTTTCTTATCTCAAATTTCTCTTTGTATCATATTTGATGAAAATACTTTCATTTTTTAAAATTTTTATGAATTCAAATTTGGTGAATAATTTTAATGAGTTCTCAATTTGATAAAAAAAAATAACTTCTCTTTGATTTAATGAACATTTGATGAAATGATTATAAGTAATTTTTGAATTTTTTATTAAATTTAAATTTACTAAAAAAATGAAGAAATGGAGATATTATATGGGTATACTGTGGTACTTACTTAAATCTTATTTAGGGGTTGCTTGGGATTAGTCTTTTTATTGACTTTTTTGTTTTTGTATTTTAATTATTTTTAAAATTTTTAAAAAAAAATTAGAATCTACTTGATTAAACGAATTTAAGAAAAAGGCTTATTAAAAAAAAAAAAAAGTTTTAAGCAGTTAACTTTTTTAACATTTTTGATTGATTGTGATATTATAAGTTGCCTTTTTTTCTTTTCTTTTTTTTTTTTTTTTTTGATTGATTGTGATGATCCTAAGGGCAAAAATTTTAAATTATTTTTTAAAATTTATAACTAAATATATAATTGAAAATTATTTAAAATTCAATTTAAAAACTAATTTTAAAATTCATAATCAAATACATAACTAAAAAAAAAGTTATTTTCAAAATTGTTTTGATGATATAGTGTTTGAAGATGGTTAGTGATGGGATTGTTAAATTTTTTTTATAAAAAATCTAAAAAAAATAATTTTTATATTTAAAAAATATCTAAAACAAATATTTTTTTTTCAAATTAAAGGTTGCAATTGCACAAATTTTTTTTTTTTTTCAAATTAAAGGTTGCAATTGCACAAAGAAAAAAAAAATTGTACTATTTCAGTCAACCAGCCGAATGTTCGGGAGGATATCCAGGTGAACAACTGGGTGAATCCAATCTACTCTTTTCAAAATTTAAAATTCAAAATTCAATTTTTTTTTTCAAAACTCATAACTAAACAAATTTTCAATTACTAAAAACTCAACTCATAATTTCATATTCAAATCACAACTCTAAAAAAAAAATCGCAATTTCCAAACTAAACCAAACGGAGACTTAATACATTGCTAGCCTAAGATGATTTTTTATTACGAGTTTAAAAAAAGTAATTTATAAGAAGAAAACTAAATAAATTTGACAAGTTTTTTGAAATTTTTTTTTTAAGTTTAAACTATTAATAAAATTATTTTGTTTGGTTGATAATTTCTAATAAATAAAATGTTGCTCAGGTCTTAGGTCCAATTTTGAATTTCCTTGATCTAAAAGCCCATAGCCTAAATTATTAAGGGGCCATTTGAAAGCTAACTTTTAACCCATTTTGAATTATATTTTCTCTCACATTAAAAAAATATATATATATAAAAATTAACTTTTAACCATCTTCACAACATACCCTTTTAAGTTTACAATGACATTATTAAGTCTATAAGGACAAAGAGGTATATGAACTGAAAAGAGAACAACTTCGAAAAACACCGCGTTGTGAAAGCTCGAACGATGATCTCATGATGGGTTAGTGAATTTAGCTGTAAGAAACAGTTGAGAAGCTCCTCGAGATCGTCTTTTGAGTAAATCTCTCTCTCCAATATAATCTAAAGCATTAAATCCCTGAAATCCGAACATGGGTCGTCAGATTCTTTGACAACGATAACGTTGCCGGAGATCTTGGAGCATGGACTGACCATCTTCGAACAGAAGTATGGTGGTGGTGGTGGTGGTGGTGGGCTTTTTTCGGGTTCAGAAGAACATGGTGGAGAAAATGAGTCGATGTTGTTAAGAGAGAATGTTCTTAAAGAAGTATGATCGGAACTTGAAAAAGAATGATAGGTGGGATTTGGATTTTGTAGATTGGGAATGTTGGACTTTGGCTTTGGTTGGTGTGGAGAAGTGGTTTGGAAATATTCTAGGATCCAGTCAGACGTCCTTGATCCTCTGATTGCTACCTGAAAAAAGGATGAATACTCCGGTCGGGAGTGCTGGAATTAACACTCCGACGGAAAATTTAGTATGCTCTCTCGTTTACTTCTATCTCAAGTTATTTTATCTATTCTTACATACCTCTCTTTTGTTCACGTTCCTCTTTTTATATTATCCTTTGGGCCCATGGGTCGGGCCCACTCTTAATCTCGCACTTGATGGCTTACTTGGCCTTCCGATTGCGTGTTGGTTCCCATTCAGCTCTTCATATGGCCGACTGTACATTCGGCTTCAAGAGCCCTTAGATTATAGCCGAATTGACTTCGGCCAAATGTCTTCAAATATCTTGGCCTTCCAAAATACATAATTATTCGGCCCCCAAATTTGCCCCCCAAACATCCGACTAAAGCCAATTAGTTGGCATGTTTGGTTTTAATATATGGAAAGTCAAAAATACGGCGTTTGCACTCATTCCAATACCGAAGCGTCAGAACGACCATGGTTTAGAAATCATTACAATTTCCCGCCCCTTCGTACGCGTTGTTCATTTAATGTGATATGAAGTCGCGCTGTCCCTTCGGATATTGTTTTGAATTTGCAAAGCTTTTTCAAATTCACCTCTGCAACTTCATGACCTCTGCAACTTCCATCTGCTCCCCATTATCCTTTTCTCTCAACCCTGTAAGTTCTCTCTTCTTTGCATTTCTTCCTCATTCTAACTCCCATTTTCTTGTTTGTTTTTAGTTTAGCGTATTTTCCATTCTGATTCGGATGGCAAAACATTTGAAAGCTCTTCTTTCCGCGGACCATGTTTCCACTTTTCGACGCCATTTTTCCATTCTAGATGACGTCCATCTATTACTTATGGCAAATAGCGTACTCGACATGGAGAAGACTGATGAGAGTACGATCATCTTTCCTCTCCTGTCAATCGCTAAAGATGGAGTATGTTTCCCTTTTCATCCATTTTTTAGGGCCGTTCTTCGTTATTGGGGTCTACTCCCTTCACAACCTAACGTAAACTTTTACCGAATCATAATGGGAATAGTAGAATTAAATCGCCGACTTAGGATTAATCTAGGAATCCCTGCTATTCGGCATTGTTATGCCTTGGTGAAATCATCTGGTCGACAGGGACGCTATTTTCTCAGGGCCAAGGACACTGATCACCATCTAGTGACTATGCTTGCCAGCTCTGGCAAGCGTGTTGACGATGTCATGGTCGTTGTCCGAGGCAACTGGGAATTCAGCGAAGGCGAAGATCGCCTAGATCCTGTGTCTAGACAAAAAGGCGAACCAGGTGGCCGTATAGTCCCAGTTTCTTGGAGCCGTTTTGCTGGTGTGATCGGCCTATACGGGCTAGGTTGCAACTGAATTGTTTGTATCTCGGCCGACGAAGGCAAGTTGTATATCATGTAAATTACACCAAGTGGAGATAAATCTGACTATAGGGCTACCGTATTCGATGAATTATTCTTTCTAACGTGTTGCGCCAGTCGGCTGTCTTGTACCAGTTTCTCCAATTGGTCATTCAGTGCATAACAACTGTCGGTGCCATGACCATGGTGCTTATGGTACTCACACCGCTTGTCCCTTCGCCTTGTATCGGGAGGTCCCATCATTTTGAGCGGCCATTTAAAGAACGAAATGTGTTGAACTTTCAACAAAATCTTGCGGATCGACTCTACTAACTCCGTGTACTTTTTGTCCGAGCGTCTTGTGCGCCTACTATCCACTTGATATTGTTCATTTGATCGGTGTGAACAATGATCACTTGATCGCACGCGAGTAATGCATTTTTTCTTGTTTAGCCCAATTCCGCGGTTCGGAGCTCCTTGACGGCACGACGCTTATCAGCTGAACAATTCCAGGCAGAGCCATCTTAACGGCTTTCTGCCCAGCTTTGACCCGCAGGGCATCATCTTCCACCTTATAATATTCTTCAGCTTTCTTCATTAACACCCAAACTATGTTGGGGGGCCGTCTGGTCAACGAACTGCGGAGGGAACTATCAGGATGTAATCACATTTTAAAGGCGGTGATGGCCATGGAGTCGTTACAGGCATCATCTACTAGGTTAAAGCATTCCCAATAGCGTGTCGAATATTCACGAAGGGTTTCTTCTGGTTTAATTTGCAATGCCTAAAGAGAATCGGCTTGCTTTGGCTGGACTTCATTAGTGATGAATCTTGCCCTAAAGAACTTTTGGAGCTGATGGAAGCTTTTTATTGATGTCGGCTCCAATTTATAGTACCATCTGACGGCTAGTGGTCTTAGATTGCTCGGAAACATTCGACATATGATGGCTTCATCGTCAGCATGCATCGTCATCGCTTGTTCATAATGACGAATATGGTTAGTGGGGTTTGATTTTCCGTCATACAGAGTAAACGACAGTGCTTTGAACTTCTTGGGTCGTACAGCCCTTGAAATTCATTGCACAAAAGGGTTATGCTTGTCTTCTTCATCCGAATCATCACTTCTTTTCCCTTGCTTGTGCTGTACATACGGACTTCTTTCGGATGAGCTGGATACATCGACTCGTCCCTTCTTTATAGGTTCCGAGGATGGTGAGTTAGAATCACTGTCATTATCGTGTTTCCGAAGTCGACGTCGTGATCATAATTCTTTCTTGGAGGTCGACCCCAGTTATGGCATGTGTGTAACAACCCTCGTACTGATTACCGATAAACCACTGAATTATATACTGATTACTGCTAAACTGAACCGAAAATGACTGATGATTGAATGAATTGAGTTACTGAATAAACCGATTGAAATTGGAACTGAATTTGAATAAGTTCATTTATTGAATTGCATGTTGCATCTGTTTAATTCGTTAATTATCTGTTTATGTTTATGTGTTTAAACTGCTAATTGAAGGCCTTATCGGCGGCCGAATGGAGAACCGTTTAGTGTTTTGTAATCGGTAGAATATTTGTGATTTAATGGTATAATTATCTGAAAATTGATTAGGAATGATTAAATCAGATTAAATTAAGTCAATTAAAGAGTTTGACGTAATTACGGTAATGCCATTGAGTGGAGTTTTGTTTAATCATAGTTGAGGCCTTGTTTATATCATATCAAAACACATTCATCAGCCTTTTCTCCTTGCTCCACCGAATTTAGAGAGGAAGAGAACAAGACTTAGGTTTACTTTGTTGTTTTGGCTTGCATTGTTTGAAGATTTGAAGTAAATTGAAGTGTATTGGCAAGATTGAACTCTCACACCTTGAATACAAGATTTAGGTAGGTTATTCATCTCCTTATTGTTGTCTTGAGCTAAATCTTGCTTGGGGTTTTGCATCATTGTAGAATCAAGTCATGTTTTAGTTCATATGTTGAATTAGAACTCCATTGTTGCATGCATGTAAGATTTGATGAGTTTGAATTGATTTCATGGCAAAATGGTGCATGCATGTTCACATTTTTGTATAAGTCCATGTTTTCACTTTGTTTTCAAAGACTTGAGCTCCATTGAGCAAGAATGAAAGCTTGATTTTGGTTTAAAGATCATGCATTTCATGTTTTGAAAGTGTTCTTGAAAATGGGTTTGAAAAATGGTTTTAATTGACCAACTCTTGGCCCTTGCATGTGTAAAATGGCTTTTGAAACTTGTTGTATATTGTATTGGGATGTATTTTCCAGAATTTGGGGCCAAGAGGTTGAGTTTTGGGTGTTTGAATGCTTAGTTCGAACTTGGGAGACAAATCTGGAAATTCCAGATTTGGCTTTCCTCGCTCGAGCGAAGGATTCCTCGCTCGAGCGAGCCCTTTGGTTTTGCAAGCTCGCTCGAGCGAGCATCGAGCGTGGTATCGCGCGTAAAATTCGAGCATCCAGTACTTTTACTGTTCATCAGTTCGCTCGAGCGAAGGATTGTTCGCTCGAGCGAAGCCTTTGATTTTGGAAGCTCGCTCGAGCGAGGAAGGCTCGCTCGAGCGAGGAGCCTATTTTCAGCAACTTTTGAAAAATGCCTTCCAACTGTATTTTTGCATCCTCATCCCATTCTAGGCATTCTTAGGCCTAGTTTAAGACATTTTAATGAGGATTTAGACGTAGAACCACACCGAGGAAATTTAAGGATTCAATTATCATCCTTCCCGACTGTTAAACTTAGTGTGCGTTCTATTTGTTAACTGTTTAGGGTTGGCGACTGGAGAGACGCGCTCTAGCACATTGTAGCCCAATCACTGTGAGTAACGATTGTATAAAGATATGTTCAAAATGGTTATCTTTTGAATACTGAACTGAACTGTTTACTGAACTGTTTACTGAACTGGAATTATTTACTGAATGAATGTATGTCCTTTATTTCTGAACTGTATTGTGGCATCCTTAGCACTACTGTTACTGACTGTTACTGTTACAGAGATCTCTGTCGGTTCCCTTGTGGAACCATACTGTTTACTGAATGACTGGCCATCATTACTGTTCGGTCTTTTGACCTACTGTTACTGTTATGCTAATGGATGTACCACATATGACTGTTTATTGTACTGAACGACTGTAATACTGATTGAAATAATGAACTGTTTTCATTACTGTAAGGACATTACATTCTTAACCTCTT
Organism: Camellia japonica; assembly: GCA_030407325.1. Taxonomy (NCBI): domain Eukaryota; kingdom Viridiplantae; phylum Streptophyta; class Magnoliopsida; order Ericales; family Theaceae; genus Camellia; species Camellia japonica. The sequence goes on from JAPPVO010000019.1 coordinate 31,136,302, forward strand.
TATACATTATGTTATTCACTGGGCTTTAGCTCACTGCTCATATATATATGTAGGTGTACAGGCACCGGACCAGAGCTAGAAGCGTCGGGGTAGAGTTCCAGTTTTGTCAGCCAGCCTATGTGCCTCACTGTGAGGTTCCGTGTTGCCATGTTATGGCCTTGGGATTTTGTTTTAGTTTTTCCCATCGGTCTCCTCACTGTTTTGTATCACTGTATAGACTGTCTACTGTTTACTGTACTGTTATGAGGGATTAAGTCCCTGTACTGAATGTTTGTGTATGATTGTATAGACTGTACTGTTCTGAACCGTATGAATGCATGAAAAATGTTTTTGGCATACAGATTTTCACAGCTCAATGGACACTAGTTATTTACTGTATTGGCTTCCGCCAGGCCCTGAACTCTGTTATACTGTATTACTGTTAAGCAGGCCTTCGGTAATCACGGATTACTGGCCGGTTACGGTGCTAAACCCATAGGGCCGGGTTTGGGTCGTGACAGAGTGGTATCAGAGCGATACTTAACCACGAGTTATACCGCACACACGTGTCCAAATGAGCTATAGGGTGTCCTAGAAAAGCAATTAGGGCATCTCATAAATTTGAAAAGTGTGTGCTTATGACTGACTGATTATATGTTTAAATGTTAAACTGTTTAATTATACAACTGCTTATAATGATAACTGTTATAACTGCTTATAGTGAAATGGATAACGTAAACACTGCAAATGAAACTGGATCATCATCCTCTGAGGCCAGAATGGCCAGACTTGAACTAATGATGGGACTGATAATTGAAAGACTGGACCAACAACAGAACCAACCGCCCCCACCTCCTCCTCCTCCGGTGCAACCGGAACCGAATGTGCAAAATGTGAATGCAAATGAGGAGGATATTATTGCTCTTACCCAGAAATTCAGCAAGATGAAACCGCCGTCCTTTCAGGGAGGCTTGGAACCATTAAAGGCTGAAGCTTGGGTCCTTGAGACTGAAAAGTTGTTTGAGGTTTTTCCGTGCTCCGAAACAAACAAAGTATTGTTGGCAACCTTCACCCTTCAGGAAGAAGCAAGAAGGTGGTGGATGTTGACCCGTGATGCGAACACTGTTGTGACTTGGGCTCAGTTCAAGGAGTCCTTCTTTGAGAAGTATTTTCCTCAGTGCATCAGAGACCGAAAAGTGACTGAGTTTGAACAGTTAAGACAGGGCAAGACGTCTGTTGCCGAGTATGAGAAGCAATTTACCGAACTTGCTAGGTATGCACCACATATGGTGGATACCGATTATAAGAAGGCCAGGAGGTTTGAAGGCGGCCTTAGTGTTGCTATACAGGATCGAATAAATGTTTTGAAAATGCCAACTTATGTGGGTGTTCTCGACCGGGCATTGATGGCCGAGACGAATATTGCAGCAGTGAAACAATCTGAAACACCAACAACTGAGTGGCAAGGTAAAAGGCAGAGTTTCAAATTTAAGAAAGGCAAGCATAACTCTGCAAACAAGAAACAGAATACGGGGTCGACAACTAGCCCCAGCCAAGGGAGTGGATTTACTCCACCCTGCTCCATATGTGGCAACAAGCACAAAGGGGTTTGCTATCAGATTTCTGGAGCTTGTTTCAGGTGTGGCAAGGTAGGCCACAGAATTAAAGACTGCCCTTCTGCTCCTCCAGCTAGTGGTAAAGCTGCACCGAGTGTAGCAGCATCAAATGTACCACCGAAGCCTAACCCCAAAGCTACCGGGAAAGAGCCTATGAGGCAGGGCCGAGTGTTTGCCCTAGTACCGGGAGATGTGCAGAATACCGAGACTGTCGTGTCAGGTATCCTCTCTATCTGTGCTCAAAATGCATATGTATTGATTGATTCGGGGTCTACACATTCTTATGTGTCGCATGCTTTCTCACGAAAATTGAATAGACCCTTAGAACCTATGAATTACTTGTTAGCGGTATCATCACCTATTGGGGGATCCATGTCATGTGCATATTTGTATCCTGCTTGTGAGATTATGGTTGGGGATATGCATCTGTTTATTGATTTACTGCCATTGAATATCGATCACTTTGATGTAATATTGGGGATGGATTGGTTACAAAAGTATCATGCTACTATCGATTGTGTGACCAAACAAGTAGTTTTCCGCCCACCGGGTTTACCGGAATTTGTGTTTAATGGGATTGGAGTAGTACCCCCACCGTATCTGATTTCTTCTGTAAGGGCTGATAGACTGATTAGAAAGGGGTGTAAAGGATATTTGTGTTCTGTACTGACTGTGCCTACTGATGATAGTGTTAAAACTGATGTGAATTGTATTCCTATAGTCAGAGAATTCCCAGATGTGTTTCCAGATGATTTGCCAGGGGATTTGATTGACAGGGAAATTGAATTTACTGTGGATGTGATTCCGGGTACACAGCCGATATCGAAAGCTCCTTACAGAATGGCTCCAACTGAACTGAAGGAATTGAAAGTACAATTGCAGGAACTGTTAGACAAGAAGTTTATCAGGCCCAGTACTTCACCGTGGGGTGCACCTGTTTTGTTTGTGAAGAAGAAAGATGGCTCATTGAGACTGTGCATCGATTACCGCGAACTGAACAAGGTAACTATAAAGAATAAATATCCGTTACCGCGTATTGATGATCTATTTGACCAGTTACAGGGTGCACAAGTGTTTTCCAAGATTGATCTTAGATCGGGGTACCATCAATTGAAGGTTAAACCGGGAGATATTGATAAGACTGCTTTTAGAACAAGGTATGGACATTATGAATTTTTAGTTATGCCATTCGGAGTCACGAATGCCCCAGCTGCATTTATGGACCTTATGAACAGAATTTTTAAACCGTACCTTGATGATTTCATTGTAGTATTTATTGATGACATCCTGATTTATTCTAAGACTGTTGAAGAACATGAACACCATCTAAGACTTGCCCTGCAGACCTTAAGAGAACAGAAACTGTATGCTAAATTGTCTAAATGTGAGTTTTGGCTTGATCATGTGATGTTTTTGGGGCATGTTATTAGCAAAGATGGAATTTCTGTTGATCCTCAGAAAATTGAAGCTGTAGTGAACTGGCCTAGACCGACAAATGTAACTGAAGTCCGAAGCTTTTTGGGATTGGCTGGATACTATAGAAGATTTGTTAAAGACTTCTCCAAAATTGCCCTACCGTTGACTCAGTTAACTCAGAAGGGGACATCATTTGACTGGACTGACCAAAGGGAGACAGCGTTCCAAGAATTGAAAACCAGACTTGTGACTGCACCGATTCTGACTCTACCTTCAGGTACAGATGGTTATACTGTTTTTAGTGATGCTTCTCATAAGGGTTTGGGATGTGTTTTAATGCAGAATGGGAGAGTTATTGCTTATGCTTCCCGACAGTTGAGACCGCATGAAAAGAATTACCCAACCCATGATCTTGAACTTGCTGCAGTGGTTTTTGCATTGAAAATTTGGCGCCACTATTTGTATGGGGCAACATGTGAAGTATACACCGACCACAAGAGCTTGAAGTATTTCTTCACACAGAAAGAACTGAACATGAGACAGCGGAGATGGCTTGAACTGATCAAAGATTATGACCTACAGATTCTGTATCACCCAGGGAAAGCCAATACCGTTGCCGATGCTTTGAGCCGGAAATCGATTGGGAACATAGCCTGTTTGCTGACTGGACAGAAAGAATTGCTTTGTGACATTGAAAAGTTTGAAATTGAAGTTGTCTTGAAAGAACAAGGTGGAACCTTAGCTGCCATTACTGCCCAACCAGCATTGATTGAAGAGATTAAGGAGAAACAGCAACTGGATGATTACTTGAAGAAAATCATCGAAGAGAGAGATTCAAAACCGAGACCGGGGTTCAAATTTGACAACAATGTACTGAAATTTCAAGATAGACTGTGTGTACCAAATGACACTGAATTGAAAAGAAGAGTTCTCCAAGAAGGCCACAGTTCGAAGTTTTCTATCCACCCGGGAACACAAAAATGTATCAAGATCTGAAACAGAATTTCTGGTGGCCGGGAATGAAGAAAGAATTGCTGAATTTGTGTCCAAGTGTCTTCATTGCCAACAAGTCAAAGCTGAACATCAGCGACCGCAGGATTACTGCAACCCTTACCCATACCAGAGTGGAAATGGGAGCATATCACGATGGATTTTATCGTTGGATTACCTCGCTCCAGGAAAGGTATGGATTCTATTTGGGTTATTGTTGATAGATTGACTAAGTCTGCACACTTCCTACCTGTCAAGACAATCTATAATGCGGATAAATTGGCTGTTATCTATATTGATGAAATTGTTAGATTGCACGGAGTGCCTGTGTCTATTGTTTCTGACAGGGATGCGAAGTTTACATCGAGGTTCTGGCAAAGCCTACAGACTGCATTGGGTACTGAATTGAGGCTGAGTAGTGCCTATCATCCTCAGACAGATGGACAGTCAGAAAGGACCATCCAGACTTTAGAGGATCTACTGAGAATGTGTGTCCTTGATTTCCAAGGGAACTGGGAAAGTCATTTGCCATTGGCTGAATTCGCCTACAACAACAGCTACCATTCGAGCATTGGTATGGCGCCTTTCGAGGCATTGTATGGCAGAAAGTGTAGATCTCCAATTTGCTGGGCAGAAGTTGGAGATGGGCCGTTGCTTGGGCCCGAATTGTTTATGAGACGACTGAAAAGATCAAACTGATACAGCAAAGACTGAAAACCGCACAGAGTAGACAGAAAAGTTATGCGGATGTTAGAAGACGGGATAGAGAGTATGAAGTGGGTGATCACGTGTTTGTGAAAGTGACACCAATGAAAGGCCAGACTCGTTTTGGAGTCAAAGGCAAATTAGCGCCGAGGTATGTCGGACCGTATGAGATTATTGAGAAAATCAATCCGGTGGCGTATCAAGTTGCACTTCCTCCTGAAATGGAGCATATGCATAACGTCTTCCACATTTCGATGTTGAGAGACTATCTTCGAGATCCGTTTCATGTGATTGAGCCTACCCGTATAGTGTTGAGTGATGACTACACTTACGAGGAACGGCCTATACAGATTGTAAACCGACGGATCAAGAAACTGAGAAACAAAGAGATCCCGCTAGTGAAAGTAGACTGGCAGAATCATGGTGGTGTGTATGCCACTTGGGAAAGGGAAGATGACATGGCGAAAAGATATCCTGATTTGTTCCCACTGAATCCTGTTTTCTTCCAAACTGAAGGTAACTCGAGTTTAGAGGACTAAACTCCTTATAAGGAGGGGAGACTGTAACAACCCTCGTACTGATTACCGATAAACCACTGAATTATATACTGATTACTGCTAAACTGAACCGAAAATGACTGATGATTGAATGAATTGAGTTACTGAATAAACCGATTGAAATTGGAACTGAATTTGAATAAGTTCATTTATTGAATTGCATGTTGCATCTGTTTAATTCGTTAATTATCTGTTTATGTTTATGTGTTTAAACTGCTAATTGAAGGCCTTATCGGCGGCCGAATGGAGAACCGTTTAGTGTTTTGTAATCGGTAGAATATTTGTGATTTAATGGTATAATTATCTGAAAATTGATTAGGAATGATTAAATCAGATTAAATTAAGTCAATTAAAGAGTTTGACGTAATTACGGTAATGCCATTGAGTGGAGTTTTGTTTAATCATAGTTGAGGCCTTGTTTATATCATATCAAAACACATTCATCAGCCTTTTCTCCTTGCTCCACCGAATTTAGAGAGGAAGAGAACAAGACTTAGGTTTACTTTGTTGTTTTGGCTTGCATTGTTTGAAGATTTGAAGTAAATTGAAGTGTATTGGCAAGATTGAACTCTCACACCTTGAATACAAGATTTAGGTAGGTTATTCATCTCCTTATTGTTGTCTTGAGCTAAATCTTGCTTGGGGTTTTGCATCATTGTAGAATCAAGTCATGTTTTAGTTCATATGTTGAATTAGAACTCCATTGTTGCATGCATGTAAGATTTGATGAGTTTGAATTGATTTCATGGCAAAATGGTGCATGCATGTTCACATTTTTGTATAAGTCCATGTTTTCACTTTGTTTTCAAAGATTGAGCTCCATTGAGCAAGAATGAAAGCTTGATTTTGGTTTAAAGATCATGCATTTCATGTTTTGAAAGTGTTCTTGAAAATGGGTTTGAAAATGGCTTTAATTGACCAACTCTTGGCCCTTGCATGTGTAAAATGGCTTTTGAAACTTGTTGTATATTGTATTGGGATGTATTTTCCAGAATTTGGGGCCAAGAGGTTGAGTTTTGGGTGTTTGAATGCTTAGTTCGAACTTGGGAGACAAATCTGGAAATTCCAGATTTGGCTTCCTCGCTCGAGCGAAGGATTCCTCGCTCGAGCGAGCCCTTTGGTTTTGCAAGCTCGCTCGAGCGAGCATCGAGCGTGGTATCGCGCGTAAAATTCGAACATCCAGTACTTTTACTGTTCATCAGTTCGCTCGAGCGAAGGATTGTTCGCTCGAGCGAAGCCTGTGATTTTGGAATCTCGCTCGAGCGAGGGAAGGCTCGCTCGAGCGAGGAGCCTATTTTCAGCAACTTTTGAAAAATGCCTTCCAACTGTATTTTTGCATCCTCATCCCATTCTAGGCATTCTTAGGCCTAGTTTAAGACATCTTAATGAGGATTTAGACATAGAACCACACCGAGGAAATTTAAGGATTCAATTATCATCCTTCCCGACTGTTAAACTTAGTGTGCGTTCTATTTGTTAACTGTTTAGGGTTGGCGACTGGAGAGACGCGCTCTAGCACATTGTAGCCCAATCACTGTGAGTAACGATTGTATAAAGATATGTTCAAAATGGTTACCTTTTTGAATACTGAACTGAACTGTTTACTGAACTGTTTACTGAACTGGAATTATTTACTGAATGAATGTATGTCCTTTATTTCTGAACTGTATTGTGGCATCCTTAGCATTACTGTTACTGACTGTTACTGTTACAGAGATCTCTGTCGGTTCCCTTGTGGAACCATACTGTTTACTGAATGACTGGCCATCATTACTGTTCGGTCTTTTGACCTACTGTTACTGTTATGCTAATGGATGTACCACATATGACTGTTTATTGTACTGAACGACTGTAATACTGATTGAAATAATGAACTGTTTTCATTTACTGTAAGGACATTACATTCTTAACCTCTTTATACATTATGTTATTCACTGGGCTTTAGCTCACTGCTCATATATATATGTAGGTGTACAGGCACCGGACCAGAGCTAGTGGCGTCGGGGTAGAGTTCCAGTTTTGTCAGCCAGCCTATGCCTCACTGTGAGGTTCCGCATTGCCGTGTTATGGCCTTGGGATTTTGTTTTAGTTTTTCCCGTCGGTCTCCTCACTGTGTTGTATCACTGTATAGACTGTCTACTGTTTTACTGTACTGTTATGAGGGGATTAGTCCCTGTACTGAATGTTTGTGTACGATTGTATAGACTGTACTGTTCTGAACCGTATGAATGCATGAAAAATGTTTTTGGCATACAGATTTTCACAGCTCAAAGGACACTAGTTACTTACTGTATTGGCTTCCGCCAGGCCCTGAACTCTGTTATACTGTATTACTGTTAAGCAGGCCTTCGGTAATCACGGATTACTGGCCGGTTACGGTGCTAAACCCATAGGGCCGGGTTTGGGTCGTGACAATGTGGCCTGCTGGGATTTGGCTAGCTCTAGGGCCAACTCCTAGCGTAGCCGCTTGTTCTCAGCTATTATGTTTTCCAGACACTGTTCATTTTGCTTTGCTTAATCCATGATTGTCTGCATTGTCTCTTGCACCGACGTTAAGGGTGAGGTTTAGGCTATTGAGTCGAAGTTCAAGGCCCGTCATACGATGATATTCTCCGGTCCAAGCATGTTTCTTGGAATGATGTCATCGCTTGGTATAATGTCGTCAGCGACTACCGGAGGATCATCCTGCCATAGATGTGCTTGAGTATTCCCACAAACGGTGCCAATTGTAGAGAAGTGGTTTGGAAATACTCTAGGATCCAGTTAGACGTCCTTGATCCTCTAATTGCTACCTGAAAAATGGATGAACACTTCGGTCGGGGGTGCCGAAATTAACACTCCGACGGACAAGTTAGTGTGCTCTCTCGTTTACTTCTATCTCAAGTTATTTTATCTATTCTCACATACCTCTCTTTTGTTGACGTTCCTCTTTTTATATTACCCTTTGGGCCCATGGTTTGGGCCCATGGGTCGGACCCACTCTTAATCTTACACTTGATGGCTTACTCAGCCTTCCAATTGCGTGCTGGTTCCCATTCGGCTCTTCATATGGCCGATTGTACATTCAGCTTCAAAAGCCCTTAGATTATAGCCGAATTGACTTTAGCCAAATGTCTTCAAATATCTTAGCCTTCCTTAACACATAATTATTTGACTCCCACAGTTGGAATATTTCAGAGAGCTTTGGTTTGTTACATCCACAACCTCCATTGGCTGTGAAAATGGTTCTAATGAGTCTTCACTTGTTCGTGTTGGAAGACATTGCACACAGAGAGAGACAGAGACAGAGACAGAGGCAGAGAATTGTAAATTAGTTTTATAAGATTTAGAGTATCCACCAGGTGTTTGTGCTTTTGTCTCTGTTTCAGGTCATAAAAAAGCTATTAATGGAGATATATGTAATGAGAGAGAGAGAGACAAAGAGAGAGTGGGGAAAAGATTTGAACATATAGTAGGAAGATAGATAGAGAGAAAATTTCAACATATAGATTTTTTGAACAGATAGGTTATATGTAAAAAATTTAAGGATTAATTACTTAAAAGTCCTAATGATAGTAGGTGTGGTAGCTCAAGTCCTGTGCAATAGTTTTTGGACACACAAGTCCCATTTTGGAATGCAATTGACGTTCATGCCCTTTTGAATCTAACGGATTACAGATGCAACTCCAGAGAAAGAAGAGGACTTGGAACGTCCCTAAGAAGTTTTACGAGTAGGAGGAGGAGCAGAGTATGCATCTTCATGGATCTTTTCAAACACTTGACGATGATGATCGTTTGGATTATCCGAAGATTTTTAAGTTGGAGGTTTGTGATGCCTCAACCTTTTACACTTTCGTTTCGATCTATTCTTTTCCTTGATCACTTCAATTTGCAGCACTTTGTGTGTGTATGTGTAACTCCAGCCCTTAAAATGTTTGATTGCTCAATTTCAGGGTTCAGAACAAAGCATATTAAATCGACTAAAGAGATAGGCCAGGAGATCTGGTTTGTAGGTAAGAACTGAGATATTCTCAGTTTCCAGAACTGAGAATGTTATCAGTTCCAAAATTGAGAATGATTTCAGATTGCAAAAATATCCAATAAAATTGAGAAATTTTTCAATTTTTTTTAGTGTTAAAACTGGGAATATTATCATTTTTTAGTTTTAGACTGATAATATTCTCAATTTTAAAATTAGAAATAATTGAGAAATTTCTCAGTTTTACACAACTATTTTTTATGAAAATTTCTTAGTTTTTGCACACCCATTGAAAATCGCACGATGAGAATGAACTACCTCTTTCGGGGAAGAAGCGATCTTAGAGGTGTAGTTTAATGTGATCGAGTCCCACTCATTTAAAGGACAAACCCAGTTGAACCTAGAATCATCATTTTTCACCAAGCTCTCGTAGTCACCAATGGCGGATGATGAGGGATTGGGTCTGAAACCACATCATCCATGATGAGGATAAACTTAGGATGTTGTATATTTGGTGGGTACAAAGAGAGAGCTTCGAGGACTAGTGATCGAATATGAAAATCGAGAAGATGAGCTTTGATTTGGCATGGTAGAGGAGAACGAAGATGGTATGGGAGTCGAGGCATGTGTTGACGGTGTGATAGATAAGGAGAGAACCAAAGTCAAAAAGCTTGGGCTCTATTTTTTTATGTGTGAGAGAGAGAGTCTGAAACTAAAAAAAGAGAGAGAAAACAAATGAGAGAGAAGGGGATGTTTGGTTGTTATTATTGGGGAGTGGCTGTAAAAGTAAAAGAGAGAGAATAAACACAACAACTTACTTTCACACCAAGCATGCAATAAGACATCTGGTAGTGATGGAGTATGCCTGGGTAAATTAAGAGTAAATTGGTCTATTAAAAATTAATAAAACTTGAATGAGCAAATAATCTTATTTAAGACTTAATTGATTATAAATTCACAATATGAGACTTGAATGTAAATGCCCTAAAATTTAATAGATTGTGTTAATGTCCTCTTAAGTTTTAACCAATAACACTTCTTATCACCAAATATCTTTTGACCTCATACCTTATACCTTTTTAGATTGGGTTTATAACCAATTTTCTTTAAATAAAAAATGTGCGTGCTTGTTCGATTTTTTTATTAAAAAAAAAAAGAAAAGAAGTGGCATGTATCTATTCTATAAATAAAATCAATTAGATTAATGGATACGGTTCAGTATATTTGGTTTTAATTTTTTGAAAATTAAATTTTTTATTTTTGGTATTTTTTTTAGTGAATATTTTTAAAATTTTAAGTAATTTTTGATGTATCTAAATAGTAAAATATTTGTGAAAAAATATTTTTAAAATTTAATAAACATACAAAAAAACAAAAAACATGTACTGAATTTTCATTTTTTTTTTTATATTTTTGATATTTATTGAATTTTTTAAAGATTTTTTTTCACAAATACTATATTTTTTAAGTGCATTTATGTTGGGTGTCTAAGAATTAAAAAAAAATTTGCTTAAAATATTTTAAAAATTCAATAAAAACAAAAAATTACGAAAACGAAAAAATAAAACTTTTAAAAAAGTGAATTCTGAAAACTAAAAACAAACAGAGTGGTCAAGTTTTTTGTGAAGTAGTTAAAGATCATCTAATTATACATTGTAAATATTACTAAAATAAAAAGGTAGTAGAATAATTGTTAAAAAAATTAAGAGACAATTCCATTAATGTATTTTATAAATATTCCATCCGTCCGAAAATAATAGTCTCTTTTGGGAATTTTTTTTTTATAGTATAATTATTGCACTTTTAAAATATTAATTTTTCAAAATTATCCTTTGATAGTATATTTTTTTGGAAATATCAATTGTTATAATTATACTTTTTATGTTGTTAATGAATTTAAAAAGAGGGCAAAATAGAAAATTCTTATTATTTTAGTCCTTAATTTTTGAAAAGAAGTTAATATTTTGAGATAATGAAAAATGGAATAAGGGGCTAATATTTTGGGACGGAGAGAGTATTTTAAAATATATAATTATTAAAAGAGTATTTGGGATGATTTAAATAAGTATACTTTTGACTTTTTATAAAAAGATGTACAAAAATATAGAGAGATAATGTGACCTAAAAAATATTTTTTTAATAAAAAAAAAATTCCTAATATAGGGGATGACAAATAGTGCCTAACATATTTTTTCAAAACTTGGGGCAGTTCCTAAGGGGTATTTGGAAAGTTTGCTATTTTAATAGGCTATTCCAATTTTAGGCTATTTTAGTAGACTAAAATAATTGTGTTTGGGAAGAGGGTTGGATTTTTTTAAAGTTGAATATGATATTTGTTAGAGAAAAAGTAACATAATTATAGATTTGATGTGAAATTTTATCTTATTGATCATTTTAACATATTTTACCTTTTAGTGTTATTTTAGTCCAAATTTTTTTTTAAAAAAGCCTATTACCAAACTCCGTTCACCATTGGGCTATTAAAATTTCTCCAAGGCCTATTTTGGCAAGATAGTTAAAAGTCAATAATTTAATTTTTTGAATTTTTTTTATCACATCACCTCTCTATTTTTTTTATTTATATATTTGTTCAAAAAAAAATTTAAAAAATTAACTTTTAACCTACTTCTTAAAATAAACCTAAATTTTTTTATTAAATAAAATTCTCTCATAGGATTTTTCATTAATTTTTTCTTAAAATAATCTTGTAAAAACTATAAATTTATATAAAGGGTAAATTACACTGACAACTCCCTGAGATTTTGTCTGATTACATCCCATCTCTTGACATTATAGAAATTACATTTCTATCCCTGTGATTAATAGTCTCATTTCACAAACTCTATATTTATATAAAAGGTAACAACTCCTAATAGAAAAATAGAAAAAATTATATTTTAAATAAAGTAAAGCAAAGGAAATAAAGAAAAAACAAAAACAAAAGAATTAAAGTAAAGCAAGAAAAGAGAGAATGTATGAATTCAATATCTTTTTGATACTAACTCTAATTCTGTTTAAATAATTACAATGACAGGGGGTCAGTGTAATTTTTCAAACATCAAGGAATGATATGTATTAAACCAAAATCTTGAGGGTGTAAGTGTAATTTGTCCTTATATAAAATTACTCAGATGCATTTGTAATAGACTGTGCAAAATATTGCCAAATCTGTTAAAACTGCACTGATCCGCATCAATTCGTACCTTTCTATCCGCTAACCGCGGTTTAAACTTTAAAATTTATAATTCACATTTAAAACCACTCTGCTTCGTTATAATTAATACATATATATTCTTTAACCTATAATGAAAATGAAATATTAATATAAAAATGAATGCGTGAGAGTTTTAGTTTGTGAAATTTATTACAAATTAGTAGTTATATATATGTAAAATATTATATAAAATTAGTTTGTGTTATGTATATGAAAAATATTATACAAATTAGTATTATATATTATGTAAAGAATTGATAATTGGTTAAAATATTATTTCAATTTGCCAATTCGTTCAAAATCGTCCAAATCCTAATTTCTCAATCCACTAATCCACTAATTCATCATTTAATTTATAATTTTAGTCTCAAATTACTCCAACCACACGCACACCACCTAATTTGTAACATACCCCGTGAGTGGCCCAAGTAACATTTCAACTTGAACCAGAAATGTTTGAATAGAGAATAGACTAGGCATGGACAGCTGTTGCTCATGACCCAAGCATCTCTCCAAACAACCTTTTCCGTCTCATTTTGTTTTCAAAGTAGAATAGAATGGATTTATAGTGAAAAGATTAGGTAAAGTAATATTTATTTTGATAATAGTTGTTAGTATAGAAATTGTTAAATTATTTTTATTTAAAATAATAAAATAAATAAAAAAATATTAAATATTAATATTCAAAAAAATATATCCAACATGTAAAAAAAAAATTTTAAAAAAAATTCAGAAAAAATAAAACAAATAAAATAATGATTTTTACTTAACAAAAAATATAAAAAATTAAACATTAATGTTTAAAAAAATGTCCAACATGTAAAAAATAAATAAATAAATAAACAAAATAAAAAATTTCTAGTCATTGTGACTATTTTTCTAATACCATCTCTATTTCTTCCATCTCAATCTCTCTTTCAAGGGCTATCCTAATATCAAGGGATCAGGAGTCCCCTCTCCATCTTTCAAAACAAACACCCTATATAGTGAGTCTCACCTCACTATCAATCCCAATCTCAATCCCCTCTCCATAATTCCAAACAAACGAGACCTTAATACACCGCTGATGAGTACAACTTATATCTTTATATCAGAGCGAGATCACACACCACAAAAAATAAAAAATAAAAGAGTAAAAAAAAATAAAATAATGTGAATAAAAAATGATAAATAAAAAAAAAAAAAAGAAAAGAGAAAAAAAAGAAAGAAGAATGTGACAAAAGTCTCATACGGTGGCGGTGGAGACGAGAAAGGTGAGAAGTGTTTGAGAAAATTGCAAAAGAAAATAGAGCGGAAAAAATATTACAAATTAGTGAGTTGTTTTTCAAGAGTAAGCGTTTTGGCAACCTGCAAAAAAAAAAAAAAAAAAAGAAAAAAAAAAAGAAAAAAAAAAAAGAGTCAGTTTTTTTTACTTTTAAGCTTTTTTAAGTCAAAAAAGTTAATTTTTTTATCCAAAACAATTCAGTTTTTTATCAAAAAAATCACTAAAAAAAACAAAAAATTAACTTTTTACCAACTTTTTAAAACACCACAATGTTAGGAATTATTCACCCCACAAAAAAGTAATGTTAGGAATGTTTTTTTAAAATACTAAGCCTTTGTTTGGGATGAAATTTTTAGACTAATTTTTTAATTATTTGATTATTTTAGTTTGACTAAAAATGTTAAAATAACGTTTGGTTTAGTTTTTTAAATTAACATTTGGATCAAAAAATCAAAAAATATGTTTGATTTACTATTTTTCAAAACTTCTTTCAAAATTATTTTTTATCTTTCCTCTTTTTTTTTATATTAATAAATCAATTAATCATTTTTCTCTCTCCTCTATGCTCTCTCATTATTTGACATTCTACGCATCAATCAATCAAATTTTTTCTCACATTTATCTATTCAACTACAAAAAAAACTATAAATTATTTTTAAATTATTTTCAAAACTCATAACTAACCAAATTTTTTATTTTCAAAACTCTTTTTAACAATTTATTTTTCAAAGGATAAATTACAAATACACCCCCTAAGGTTTGCTTAACGTACAAATTGCTCCCTGTTGTTTGAAAAATTACAAACACTCTCTTATTAAAAGTTTTTATTTAATATAATTAACTAAAAAAATAAAATTCAATTGCTCTTTTATACAGTAATAAAATTACCTAAATTGTTAATTGAAACATATTTCTAACATTAGTAAAAATTTTTAATTGATTTAATAATTTATTAATAAAAGAAGCGATTTGTTATGAAATTACAAACCTCAGAGGGTGGAATATGATTTATAGAACTACAGGAGCAATTTGTATTTTAATCAAAAATCAGGGGGTGTATTTGTAATTTACTCTTTTTTCAAAATACAACTCAAAATTTTAAACGGGTTTCAAAAACTAAACCAACCGGAGCCTAAGTTTGGGATGATGATTGAGTTCTTTTTCTTTCTTTTTTTGGGTAATTGATTTAATGATTGTGAAAAAAAATAAAATGATTATAATTTCGATGTGATATTTTATTTTATTGATTAAAATAACTAATTTTTGTCTTTATTAGCTGACTTATTCCCAACTTTGCATGCTAAAGAAACCACACTCATGTTATTAGTATGTAAAATATTTGATAATTTTGTTAAAGTCTCTAGTATTTTAGCAAGCTAAAAATATTTATACATTCTTTGCAAAAATACATATCAGTTTAAATTTGCTAATTAATGCTGACACTCTTTAACAAAATTCTTATAAAATTTAAAAGAGAATATAGAATTATGTCACAATAGTGAGACTGTATTCTGTCCATTACAAAGGAGTAAGCATAATTTATTTTAATTTTTAATAAGTTGAATCTATTTCTACTCTTCTTTTAATTATCTTTTTATTGTTATTAGCTGAATTTGTAATAAAGTTCTTTACATTTCTTACTTGAACTGTATATCCTTCAAATTTACATACTTTTCTTATTTCATCTTTTAAGAAAGATGATTTTATTATTTGGGTGAACTACTATGGAGTAGTAGCTTTGGAAATACTTCTTTAATCCTGCCAGTCCCTTTAGGTCTTTGAGATGCTACCAGCAATAAAAACGAACACTCCAGTCGGTGGTGCCGAAATTAGCACTCCGACGAGCAAATTATTATCTTTCTGATAAATACCTTTCTTTCTTGTAAATCTTGTCCTCTCTTTATTTCATATGCCTTGTTTGAGACCGCCCCCCCCCCCACCTTCTATAATGCTTCTTCTCTTGTCTTTTGTTCATCTCTGTTTAGCACCCACTTCTCCATACTAGACAGTTTGGCTTTATTTGGGGCCTTGCCATTTACAACGATTTATTCGGCAATGGCGATAGCTTCTATATTTAATCGGCAATAGTTTACGACCCATAGGGCTTTTGTCAGGCTGACCCAAGAACAATCTATATAATCCTTTATTCGGCTCCCATAATTGCCCTCCAAATATCCAATTAAACATCGTGTAATCAGTATGCTCGGCATTGTCTAGGAATGCGTTTTGTTCGGCTCATTTTTGTTTTGTCAAATATTTTGAAATTCGGAAGTACGATGTGTGCACTCCTTTCGTTGCTAACTTGTCAAAAGAGACGCAATATATAATGATTGCAGCTTCCCGTCCATTCACAACTACAAATACATCCCTCAAATGTATCTAAAATAAAGATTCTTTCATTTGATTTGAGAAATTATAAAGATTAAATTACTTGATTAGCCTTTAATACCAAAAGAAAATGACCCTATAACCCTTATCTTTTTCATCCTCATTCTCCTCTTGTTTTTCTTTTTGGTCCCATTTTTTATCACTGGGACCAACACAGTGGCCACCTCTCCTATCATCACCTCCAATAACCTTCCAAATCTCTTATCCATCCTACACCGTTGCCTCGTTACCTTTCATATACTTCACCCCTCCATTACTACCTAATCACCTCTTGTTTCTCAATTTTTTTTTTCTTCTCATTCTTCTTATTTTTTTTAGTGCAGAGAAAAGAGTATTAAGAGTTAAATAAGTATTTTAATAAATAGAATTACTGACATTAGTAAAATCAATTAGTTAATTTAATAGTCGACTAATAGAAGGAGGCATTTATCATACAATTTAAAATCTCAATATGTGAAACATATTTTTTAAAATTTGAGAAAAAATTTATATTTTAAACAAATTTTAAAAGAGTGTATTTATAATTTATATTTATTATTTTATGCAAAAGTTTATAAAGTAGACTATTTTGGAAAGAAAGAAAAAAATTAATTTTTTTATTTGTTTAGTATTTTTTATAAAAACATAAAAAGTAATATAATTTAAATAAATTAATATATATATATAATATGCTTAATTGTTAAAATAGACCACGGGTTGTTTTGGGAAGTTGGTAAAAAGTTGACTTTTTGGCTTTTTATCAAACTTTTTGGCTTTTTTGGAAGTGATTTGGAAAGTTGATAAAAAATTAGCTTTTTGCTTTTTAGTTTAATATTTATTTATGGTGTCAAATCAAATTAAAATGATCAAAATACCCTTACTCAACATAAAAAATTTATTTTTTTATTTTTTTTTCATAAGTCCTAATTTATAATTTTACGATTGCGTTTTTTACACTTACCAAATAACTTTTCTGACATTTTTAACGGCCACATTTTTAAACATTTTATTCAAAAACGTCACTATTTACCATGTTCTCGAAATGGCACACAGATAAGATGATGGGTGGGTTTGAAGGAGAGGAGGTAAGAAGAAGGCATGTGGGATAGTGGACTTGTTGGAGTCACGTGGAAGGAACTGTTACCAATGAAACAGAATGCCATGTTTTGTGCTGTACAACGGTGGGTGTAGTGGAAATGATATTGACATGTCACATGGGGCCACGTTTTCATCTCTTTTTTTAATTAATTTTTTAATTTTATTTTATTTTATGGGTGCTATTTTGACTTCTTATATAGGACTGAGTAAGGAATTCGTAAAATTCGTAATCTGATCCAGTTCAGTTCAATCCGATAGGTTTGGATTGATTTTTTAAATTCGTGATTTGATTCCGGATTGAATAATTAAAAATCCGTAGTCTACAGATTGGTTCCGGATTGAACCTCACGGTTCCGGGTTAGAACCGATCCGGACTATATATAAATAATCTATATTTTTATTATACATCCTCCTTCATAGTATTCTATATAAAACCTAAATTCAAACCTAAACCCATATAATATCTTCTTTTATTACTTTTGTTTGTTAGTTTTTAGTTTTAATTTGTAATGCTTTAAATACTTATAGTGAAACCAGTTTTCTTATGATTATTTAAATTTTAGAATAGTATGTCGCTATTATAGAAAAACATGTTGCTATTGTGGAACTAATATAGCACTATGTTTATGTTTTTATGAAATTAAAGTGCTATATATATATTTTTTGTTATTTAATTATGTGAATCCGTGGTCCTAAACCGATCCAATCCGTATTTAAATGGATTGGTTCGGATTGGTTCCATGATTTAAACGGATTGGATTGGTTCCAATTTTTTAGGAACCGCAGATAACGGACTTGTCCTGATTTTACCTCAATCCAGTCCAATCCGAACCATGCTCACCCCTATTCTTATAGAAAAAATTAAGAACCACTGTTAGTTACAGAAAAATATTATAGATTCATAAATATATATATATATATATATATATATATTAATTATTAATAGTTATAAAATTTGATCACCTTGCTTGTTTTCACTTTTCAAAAAACACTTTTCAAAAAATTCTACTTTCTTATTTTTCGTATTTTTTTATTTTTACTAAATTTTTTTAATATTTTAAGCAATTTTTTTACTTTTTAGACACACTTAACATAAATACACCTAAAAAGTAAAAAAAAAATTATAAAAAAAATCTTTTAAAAATTTACTAAATACCAAAAATATTAAAAAAATACAAGAATTCAGTACATTTTTTATATTTTTATATTTATTAATTTTTTAAAATATTTTTCACAAATTTTTTTACTTTTTAGATACATCTAAGTAAGGTGCATCTCAAAAAGTAAAAAAAATGTTTAAAATTTAAAAAATATTCACTAAAAACAAAAAAATACAAAAATCAAAAAAATCAATTTCTAAAAAACTTAATCCAAAAAATTCAAACCAAATACATTCCTTTATCAATAAAGCTTAAAGTGAAATTTTCCTAATGCCTCCTTAAAATTCTGACAAAGTGAAATCACCCTAAAGTGAAATTTTCCTTTTGTTATTATCAATAAAGCTTCCTATACAAAGGCCTCGCTTGGAGAGTGGCCATTTTAGTCAAAAAGTTAAAAAGTTACTAAAAATTATCACATCATCTCTCTATTTTTTTACATATCTTTTCGTAAAAAATCAAAAAATTACTAAAATAACATGTTCCCAAACGAGACCAAAGTCATGAAATAGTTGATTATTAAGTACAGCTTATTGGTAAAGCTAAACATAAGAGTTTTTTTTTCCTAATGCCTACTTAAAATTCTTACTATTATTAAAATTTAGCATGAAATGCATGATTCAACTCTCTAATGGTTAATTAAAAGTTTTGTTAGATTTTAGCATTACTAAATTTTGTGTCAAATAATTAAATTTTGACAAAACTCCTTTATTCACAAATGGCAATTTGATTCGATTTTTGTGAAGAAAAAATAAGGATTAATATTTACACCATTAGAGTAATATTATTAAAATATAATATTAAAATAAATTGATTTTAACTAACTATTTTAACAGTGCACCATTAATGATGTTCTAACATGCATGCAAAACCGTTCCAAAAAAAAAAAACATGTATACAATCTTTTAGTTTTTTTGTTTCTCCAAAATAAAATCTTGACCATACCCATGACATTATTATATGATCTTTTAGTTTTCCGTATTTCCAAAATCTAATCATTGCTCCATCATATGAGATTATTATTTGCTACTATTATAGACTGAATACTAATTTATATATAATAGAATTCATTTTTTTATTTTAGACATGATAACATAATATTTGGGTGTTTTGGAAAGACACTTAAAATTTATTTTTTTAATTTTTTTGACTTTTTTTTAACTGTTTTATTTGAGAGGTTATGTGACCCAAAAAAAGGGTTAAAAACTGACTTTCAACTTGTTTGGTGTATTGCCAAAACACCTCTATATAAATATAGATCAATTTTTCATATTATATATATATTATTTTTAACCATTCAAAAGTAAGATACAACATGATTACATAACATTTGTTCAAATATTTTCGCAAATGAGTCAGAAATACCACTAGGGTACATTTGATTTTTTAAAAAGGGAATTTGGTGATAGACCACTCACTATCTAATTTATCTTTCAAAAGGACAAGAATTATATAAGTACTTTCAAAACCCCCTAATATTTTAAAACTTATTTCTTTTACTATATTACCCTCATATCTATCAGTTCTTTTATTAAGCCATCTTCACAGTGTATTTCAGAGTCAAATTTTACTCTGAATCACAGTAAACTTTACTTTGATTCAGAGTAAAAAAAAAAATTTACTATAATTTAAAGTAAAATTTTATATTGTTAAGCAAATCAACATGTTTTTAACCAAAATAAAATTTCAGAGTAAAGTTTTACTTTGAATCATAGTAAACTTTACTCTGATTCAGAGTAAAAGAGTAAGGTTTACTATGATTCAAAGTAAAATTTTATATTGTTAAACAAATTAACATGTTTTTAACCAAAGTAAAATTTCAGAGTAAAGTTTTACTTTGATTCATAGTAAACTTTACTCAGAGTAAAGTTTAAGTTTACTATGATTCAAAGTAAAACTTTATATTTTTAAGCAAATCAACATGTTTTTAACCAGAGTAAAATTTATGTGTGAAATTCTTATTAGAGAGATTCTTATTAGAGAGAGAGAAAGAGAGAGAGATTGAATAGATCATCCATTGAACAAGTTGAGTATGAATAGATTAATTCAAAAACTAGTAAAATGTTAAATTCTACACAAAAGTAAAATTTTATTCTGTATAAAAGTAAAATTTTACTATGAAAAACAAGTAAAATGTTAGACACTGAAGCTAAAAGTAAAATGTTACTCTGCATAAAAGTAAAAAAGCGAAGGCAGTGTTTGTGGCGGCTGAAGTGTTTGGCAATGGCCACCTCTTGATAGTAAAATTTTACTGTCATTCTAACACCAGAATAAAATTTTACTCTAATTCTCTCAAACAAAAAACAGAGCAATAGAACCAGAGTAAAATTTTACTCTGGTTCTGTCAAATGAAATTAGATAAAAAACAACAAAAATAAATAAAAACAAACAAACAAACAAACAAACAAACAAAAACAAAACAAATTAATTAATAAATCAACATATCTAATTGAGAAGAAAAGCTTTTAAAACTCGATCAACAATCACAAATCTCAATGAAAAGAATACATGTGTTCAACAACACTCATACACACAAATATATATATACATATATTTAAAACTCAAATCTGTGTAACAACTCCGCCAAACATGCCTTTGTCGCCTCCTAGAAGGGAGAGAGGGAGGAGAGAGAGAGAGAATTGATTTGTAACTTTGCAGGAGGTGATTTTGAGCAATCATTCAATGACTTTTCGATCGACGAGGCTATCATCAACGGCAAGAACATGAATTTCATGAGAATTGGAAGGCGATACGTCGTCGTTGTCGTCGTCATCGAAGCTTTCTCCAATCATCTCCGACGATCTCTTCCGCTGCGAAACAGCACCGGAGAATCAGAAGGCGATACGTCATCATCGTCGAAGCTTTCTCCGATCATCTCCGACGATCTCTTCTGCCGCGAAACAGCACCAGTTTTGATCATCTCTTTAATCCGAATCTCTTAACCTTTACCAACAAAAAATTGATTGCAAATTGATCAAAAATATGACACTCCCTGATTATATATGCAGAAGCTGTCTGTGGATTTAGAAAGGAAGAGAGTGAGAAGAATTAGTTGAGGGTATAATAGTCATATAAAATATTTAAATAATAAATTTTATCCTTTATGCAAGACTTTATAACTATGAGGGGGTTTAGAAAGTATACTTTATTTTTTAGTCCTTTTAAGAATGAAATGAAGGTAAAAGAAGTTTATAACTAAATTTCCCTTTTTAAAACTAGGGTGTAACTTGAGCTAGTCCAATCTAAACAATCCAAGTTCACTTTGTTTTCAAAATTTTAAGATTTAAACAATATAGCTTTAAATTAATTTATTATGTTTGGACAAAATTTGCCAACCAAAATTAAACCCTAGCCTAAACTTAGCACAACCAAAGGTACAATGAGCCAACTTGGTATGAAAAAAAAAAAAGAAAAAAAAATCACTTATACATTGAAAACTATTGTATAACTCATCTTTAGGCCAAGTTTGGGAAGACTAAACAAGTGTATTTTTTGACTTTTTATGAAATATGGGTTGGATTTGGGTTGGATTTGAAGCGATGTGTTAGAGAGGTGATGTGACTTAAATAAGATGATGTGACTTAAATAGGATAGTGATTTTTTGACTTTTTAAATTTTTTTGAGGATGCCAAACTTAACCTTAGTATAGAAATGGTTGAAAGATATGCCCAAATTGCCAATATTTGGTTTGCTAGATTGGCTAAGCTAGATTGTAGAATATTTTTAGTACATGTATAGTCGAGATATTATGTTATATTAAATTTTAAGCATATATGCATAAGGACATGTATATTTATATATTATTTTTTAAATAATGTTATATGTACTAATTAGTATACTAATTAATATACTAACAGATGATGTGATATAATTTTAAAAGTTTTAGTATTTATAATTTGTATAATAAGTGGGGTTTATAATAATGCCATAATATATGTTGATACACTAATTGATACATATAGTATCATCATTTTTTTCCAGCAAGTTAAGATCATAGGGAAGAGACGCTTGATAATCCAAAGTCTGCATTTAATATCAAATAATTTTTTTGGAGTTATGCTAAGGACTTCAAATAAATTACTTAATTTTATACCAAATCTTTTACATAGGTGTGAGGCCTACACACATGTAATTTGTATAAGTCTAACACCTATGTGAGAGGTTTGATAAAACCTTTGATAATTTATTTGAGTTTTATAACCTTTTCTATTTTTTTGACCACTGTGCTGCATGCCCTACGATTCCTATGCTTAAAAGTTAGAGATAAGTTTAAAAGTGTACAAGATTTGAATCTAAAGATTGAGATATTTTTTGAGAAACCATTGATTATTATTATTATTTTCATTTGTATAACGACACCCTTCCTTCTAGCCGTTGTAAAGGAAAAGTATCTTTTTCAAAGGTATCCATTTTATTACAATAATGTTAACAATACATAAATTAAATATAAAATTTAACATAAAAAATATATAAAGAGACAATTTTTTTTTTTTTTTTAACAGAAAGAGACAAAATTTTATAAGACTTATTTATAGGATTCACTACTCAAAAATTCTATCCATCTATTTATTTTATGTGGATATTTTTATATTGTAGATTTATTTATCGATTTAAGCAATTGCAAGAGAAAGACTCCCCTCCTCTCATTTAATTGGAAGATTATTCAATTCGTTTTGGATCTCCATCCACATCAGCATATTCAATTTCAATTTATGTTGAATTAAAAAATTAAGTTGTTGGTGTGGACGAATCCTGACCCTTGAAACAAGAAAAACCTATTTCACGTGGAATGGTAACCTATCTTGTTAGTTAGTTTACTCATTGAAATGATAGCCTATCGTAACCCATCTTTCCAGTTTAAAGTTGTGTGTGTATAGTATACATGGATGCATTCTACATAGAAAACAAGAATCAATGATACGGTATTTCAATTCCAAATTTGATTTACAATTAGATATTGTCAAGGATTTAACCAATTATGATTTCGTTTGGGAAGTGGATTGGTTTTTTAATTTTTTAGTTTTTTGACGTTTGAGAAGGATTTTTTTAATTTTTTAAATTTTTTGTAAGAGAAATAATGTAATAATTATGGGTTGGACGCGATATTTTGTCTTGTTAAGCTAAAAAGCCTATTTTATTTTTTTGTAATTAAAATAACCCCAAACTCGACCCAATTTGGCTTCCCAAATGAAGCCATATATGTGTTTTAATATATCATCAGGAGTAAGGAATGAATACATATTATTATTTTCTATACTCATTTAAATTTTATTTTGTGGGTCCTATTTTAACAATTATTTGAATTTTTTATCTCGTAAATTTTTCAGTGAATATTGTTTGTGCAAAAAAAATTATATTCATTGAATATCAATATATAAATGAATAAATAATATTTTATTTTATAAATTAAATGATTTATGTTTAAACTCATAATTTTTATGCATTTTAAAATGCAAAAGGGTTAATTACACTAATAGTCCCTATAGTTTGGGACTTATGTCACTTTGGTCCCTGACTTTTCAATTGTGACACATTTGATCCTGAATTTTGAATCTTGTTCCAAATAAGGACAATTGAAAATATTATTAGATTTTTCAAGGGTAAAATCGTCAATTTGATAAAATATAAACTAATTTGACAAAAATAAATGTCAAAAAAATATTTTAAATTTTTTTAAAATTATTTTTATCCACCAATGATAAAATTATGTAAAATTAATAAAAATTACATGATTAATTTTTTTAAATTAATTTTACATGATCATCATCCAAACACATAATAAAAATTAATTTGGTAAAAAAAAAAAATAAATGTCTAAAAGATTTATCAATTTTACATAATTTTATTTTTAGCAGGTAGAAATAATTTTTTAAAATTCAAAAATATTTGTTTGACATTTTTTTTTTGGTCAAATTAGTTTATATTTTATCAAATTGACAATTTTACCCTTGAAAAATCTAATTATATATTCAATTGTCCTTATTTGGAACAAGATTCAAAATTCAGGGTCAAATGTGTCACAATTGAAAAGTTAGGGACCAAAGTGACACAAGCCCCAAACTATAGGGACTATTTGTGTAATTTGCCCAATGCAAAATATAATTTGTTCATATATCTAGTGATATCCGTTGAAACTATGTTTTTGTAAAACCCAACTTTTATTGCTAAGCTTACAAGATAAGATCATTATTGTTAGATTGGAATGGGACTGACGAAATACAATATAAAAAAGTATGAAGGATAGTAATATAGAGGGAAATTATTCCCTAAGCACTATAATTTGTTTTCAATACTCAATGGCTTTTTTTTTTTGTTACAGAAAAATTCTCTCTACTCTCCCGTAGGTCTAAGGAAGCCCCCCTTTGTAAAGATCACTAATGTGTCCTGTTAGCCGTTCCGAGCAAGGAGACTATAACTTGGGAACTTGCCTCGACCTCCCAAGACAAGCTCCGCTTAAATCAGGACTCGCACAGCGGGGGAGCATTGAACCCACACTAAGTGCTAGTTAGACAACTTGAAATCTAACCTCCTAACCAACTATGCTACGCCCAAAAAATTAACTCAGGAAGAATTTGAACTCATGACCCGGGACTCAGCGGCTTGATTGAACCAAACCTCCGCAATTTCAAAATCTCTCTGTTGTTGAATGAGTTGTCCGCCTTGGACAGAATTATAGGCCTATCAATTCCCTCCCTTAGAATGGTACTCGGGAGTTTCCTATGTCATATACAGATCAAACATAAACTCTTTCAATATCTCATTTTAATCTATTATATCTTACGGGATGAGCTTCCTCATTGATCTTTTCCATTTTAAGAGTTAACTAGAGAATTTAATTACAGAAGTTTTAAATTTGAATTTGGATTAATAATCGGATTTAGTTTTATCTTTTTTTCTCACCTTCATAAGAATAAGCATAAGTATTTCTCCTTATCACTAAATTTTTTTAAAAGGTAAATACAATGGTAGAGAAAAATATTAAACAAGTACATGATAGAATAAAATCCATATGCAAATAGTATTTTATTATATATAATTCACATTTTTTAAGTCTTAATATAATATTTTTTATGTTATATGACGATTAACTTGACTTTCTTTCTTTTTTAATTTTGAATATAAGTTAAGGGAGATGCATCAATAAATCCTAAATTAATAACTTATGCACTGTTTAGTCCTAAAAGTTTTCTTATAGACTGAAAGGTCCCATTACAATGTTAATAACATCAGATACAATGTTAATAACATCAGAGTCATGTTACAAACATTAGATTTCAAACATCTAATGTTCATCAAATTTCAATAATGTTTGAAAATATAGGATGAAAAACATTTTTTTATCAGATTTCAATAAATTTTGAAATTATAGAATGAAACATCAGATCATTTACATCATTTACATCATGCTGATGTAAAAATGGGACTAAATGGAGCATAAGAAAACTTTTAGGACTAAATGGTTCAACGTTTCAAAAACTAGGACTTATAGATAAATTTTCTATAAGTTAATTACAAGAATAAAGTCTCGTTTTGAGTGTTAAACACCTAATCATATTATTTTTTTAGTTTTTTTATAAAAAAATTAATTAAAATTATCACTTTTCATATACCCACTAAATTATTATTTTTTTTTTTAAAAAAAACCTTGATATGAAAGTGAAAAAATATCCAAGAAAACAAATTGTAAATTCTAAATTCAGATATGAAAGTGAAAAAATATCCACAAATAAAAATATAGTGTGTAAATTGTAATTGACCTTTGATTTTTTGAAAGGAACAAGTGTCCTGTCGTGGGAAGGTACGGATCTTGCAATCACTTGCTAATGTGATAATACTGTCTGTGGGGATACCATTTGGTGGGTGGGGCCCTTCACATGTGTAGTGTCTGTAACCAAATAACAAACTATGACGTATTGATGTCCCAAACAACATGTTCGCTGTTTGCCTTATTCAAGTTTTTAACATTGCAACAAACAAACCATTAAAAGTGATGGTGTGGATATTTTACCTACCTTACCATGCCTTCCCATGCCAACCATTTACGTTGTTTGTTGGGCGGATTAATGGAATTAGAGCCATGCTAGAGAGCTTGAATTTAGAGCTTTCGAATCTCTCGAATCAATCAAAAATCAAGAAAAGAAGAAGGAAGAAGAAGAAGAACTAGAGGGGGCAATATCAATTAGGCGGAAGCGGAGCCGGAGCCGGAGGCAGAGGCAGGGGCGGAGGCGGAGGCGGAGGCGGAGGCGGAGACGATCGGCCGACGAGCTGTCACGAGCGACGAGCTACGATCTGCGATCGACATTCACCGTCACTCGCACCGCCATCGCTACACCCACCGTCGCACCCGCCGTCTCTCTCTCTCTGTTTTCCTTCTCTCCTCTCCTCTATTTCTCCCTCTCTCTCCCTCTGTTTCAGGAAAAAAAAATAAACTGTCCAAAACAACGTCGTTTTGGACAGTCGGAGGATTCCGGGGGGGGAAACTTTCGAGCTACAAAACATTTTTCATGGAATTATTAGTGAAATGATTGCTAGTAAAAAAATTATTAATATGAAAATTGTTAGCGAGGGAATTAAGTAAAAGTATGTTTGTTTTGATGATAGTGTGAGAGATGATTAGTGATGGAATTGTTAAATTATTTTTATATAAAATAAATAAATAAATTATTTCTATATTAAAAAAATTAAAATAAATGTTAAAACAAGTAAGTGCACTTAGAAAAAAAATTAAATTTTTATATAAAATAGATTCAATCCCCTTATTATTTTCTTAATCTCACCTAAAATTCACCCAAACTAATCCCCTTAGGGAGGAGGATTACTAAGCCCTCTATACTAGCAATCCCCTCTCCAAAATCAATACCGAACAAGCTGTGAGTGGAATCCATAACTATATTAATTCAGTCCGGCTTCCTACCCCGCCAAACAAACATGGCCTAAGGACTTTTCACATCTCAATCATGTAAGATTTTAGGCCATGTTTATTGTCCAGGTTTAGTGTGATTTTTAATATTTGAATTGTACAAAAATAACTTCTGATTAATACCAATTTGCTCGTTAATTACAATTTGATTTGATTCACGGTTTGAAATTTATGATTTGCTTTAAAATTGTAATGTCTTGCCATAATATTATATATATATATATATATATATTTACTTCTAATGAAATAACAAAATAAAAATTAATGTGAGAGATTTGAGAAGTAAAATTTGTTACAAATGAAATATCAAAATAAAAATTAGTACGAGAGATTTGAGATATAAAATTTGTTATAAATTAGTATTATATACATATATATATAATATTAAGGTCTTGTTTGGCAAGTGATTTTTTTAGTCAAAAAGTCAAAAAGTCAATAATCTATACCAAAAAGTCAAAGATTTCTTTTTTCTCTACTTTTTACACATCTTTTTGTAAAAAGCTAAAAAGTCATCCCAAACATACTAATTTTTTTTACATAATATTTTAGTTAAAAAACCAAAAAATTACTAAAAAAACATGTTTCGAAAAAATACTTGATAATTATTTATGATTATTTTTTAATTAACTAAAAAGTTAAAATAGCCCAAAATCACAATTTGATTACGGATAATAAATTTGTCAGTTGGCTATCAATAATTTGGTTATAATTTTATTTCAAATACAGTCAAATTAAGTAATGAAGTAATTAATTTAATAATAAGGGCATTTACACACAAGTTTTAATTTATGAACTTATACTCCATTAAATCTTAACTAAGATTTTTTAGATCTTTAAGTCCAATTAAATTTTTAATAGTAAGAATTGTCTTTCAAAAAATGATTGTTCATCATTTATAATTGTTTATCATTTATAATTATCTATAAAGGAACATGATAATTGGAAATTTATTTTGATTTTCAAAACTTTAAAACATTAGCTTTCAAATTGAAAAAATGAAAAAAAAAAAATATGTGCAAAAAAAAAAAAATTAAAAATAAATTATTTTTTTGTGCAAAACCTAAAATTTTTTGTTTACAAAAAATTATGATGATAGAACATTAATGTGCAAAATTGAAAAAAATTTAAAATAAAAAAATTAATAATGTTCTTAGTTTTAAAACTGAAAAAAAAAACTGATAATGTTTTCGATTTTATTGAATAGTTGAATCAAACCAATAAGTATAAGAATAAAAATGTTTAATCTCATGCTCCATTTTTTTTATCAGTTAGTGAAACAATTATGTGGAACACTACTATGTAAAATTAATAATGTTTTTAATTTTAAAAATTGATAATATTATCAGTTTTACTAAATAAGACTTATTGGTTCAAAATTTTTTAAATAAGACCTAAACTATTATAACATTTGTAAATAGAACTTTTAAGTAATTAGCTCTTAATAATATTAAGGTCTCATTTAGAAATAATTTATTTTAGTAATTTTTTACAAAAAAATATTTTGAAAAATAAAAAAAATAATGTAATAATTTGTAATAATTTTTTAATTAAAATAATAATTGACGAACGAAGTTGAAGACTCAGTTTACTCGAACTAAAAATATTCTTTTCGCAAGTCATTTTACGATGCATGCTGCTTTGCATTCACATTGGTATTGTTGGTGTTGTGAGTGTGGAGAAAGTGTGGTGTGAGTTGAGTTCGGGATTTAAGGCAGACGGGTACACTCTTTTTTTTTTTTTTTATTCTAAAGAAGGATTATAGAAGAAGGGAAAAAAAAAAGAGAAAAGAAACAGCAAACAGTAGACCAAAAGAGGGCTAAACAAGCTTAAGCCCTTTCACAAGAGAGACCAACTATGTCTGCAACAAGCAGACTAGCAATTTCATTGGGTGGGTCTTCTTGAACTACCAGATTTTCTCCATGGTGCGCTCCCATATTCGCAAGACCATCAGCACATTGGTTCCTTTCACGGAGTATGTGACTAACAACACAGTTACATCTGTGCATGAGGAATTTGATATCCTCTAGGAGAGCTCGGTAAGGGTAGTTGCTGGTTGCGGGGTTGTTAACGTTGAGCACCACTGTTGCTGCATCAGTTTCAATCAAGACATCACGCATGCTTTTCTCCAAGATAATGGTGAGGCCTCTATAAATTCCCCAAAGCTCAGCTTCCTCGCTGGTTGCTGACTCCAATTTTCCATGGTAGCCAAAAATCCAAGCTCCCCTAGCATCTCTTAGTAAGCCACCATACCTAGCAGGACCAGGATTTCCTTTGGAGCATTCATCCGTATTAAGCTTGAGTTGTCCTGCACAAGGAGGACACCAATCAGTGTTAATGTGTAATGAGTTTCCTATGAAATGGTCAGTGTGGAAAGCCTGCTAAATTGCTTCTGCTTCTTGTTGAATATGTCTCACTGTTTCCTGAGTGTTACACTCTTCTTGGTTGAACAGCATATTGTTTCTAGCCTTCCATATTCTCTACAAGGCCACCACAAAGATAGTTCCTGTCACAGCCCAACCCGCCCCTATGGATTTAGCACCGTAACCAGCCAGTAATCCGTGATTATCGAAGGCCTGCTTAACAGTAATAACAGTAATACAGAGTACAGGGGCTGGCGGAAGCCAAAATAGTAATAAAAGATGTCCAACAAACTGTGACAGTCTGTATGCAAAAAGACTTTTCATAACACATTCACATTTGGAACAAAGCAATATGTACATACATCATATACAGGCATTCAGGTTAGGGACCAAATCCCTACCATAACAGTACAGGACAAGTCTATACAGTATACAAAACAGAGACAGAAAGGTGAATTGAGACACCCCAAACGAGCCTAAGCTTGAACACACTTGGAACCTCGCAGTGAGGCACGTTGGTTGGCTTGACAAAAAATGAGTTTAACCCAACGCTCCTAGCTCCGATCCGGTGCCTGGACACCTACATATATATATATAAACAGTGAGCTAAAACCCAGTGAATAACAGTTATGTAAAGAGGTTAAGAATGAATGTCCTTTCAGTATTTAAAACAATCAGTTATAACAGTATATCAGTCATTCAATCATAGCGGTCATATGTGGTACATCCCATAGCAGAACAGTACAGTAGGTCTTAACAGACCGAACAGTCAGTTGATGGCCATCATATCAGTAAACAGTAGTGGTTCCAACATGGAAACCGACAGAGATCTCTGTAACAGTAGCAGTAACAGTACAGTAACAGTAAAATGCTATGGATGCCACGAATACATTTTGCAAATAGGACAAACATTCATTCAGTAAGAAATATCATTTCAGAAAGCAGTACAGTTGATCATTCAGAAAATATTCATGATTGAATATATCTTTACAACATTGTTACTCACAGAGCACTGGGCTACAAATAGGCTAGAGCGTCTTCGGATGCCAACCCTACAGTTACAGAATGAACACACACTAAGTTACACACTTGGGAATCAATGACTTAGTCCCTATCTTGACTCGGTGTGGTTCTACGTCAATATCCTCATTAAGATGCCTTAAACTAGGCCTAGGAATGCCTAGGATGAAATGAGGATGCAAAGATGTACTTAAAAACACTTTTCAAAATTTTCAGAAAACAGGGGTCTCGCTCGAGCGTGGCTTTCTCCGCTCGAGCGGACATGAGGACAAAAGAGCTACGCTCGAGCGTGGCTTTCCTCGCTCGAGCGGACTGCAAAAGTACTAGATGCATGAGATTCACGCTCGACGGGCGCTCGAATCCCGCTCGAGCGTGAGACACAAGCCCTCGCTCGAGCGGACTGCAAACACATGTAAAGTACTGGATACACGCATTTCACGCTCGAGCGTTACTTTACCCGCTCGAGCGGACTGCATGAACTCAGAGTGTATGCTCGAGCGTAGAGTTCCCCGCTCGAGCGTGGATCCAAAATTTGGAATTTCCAAATTTGTCTCCAAGCATGAAAATATCATTTCAGAAAGCAGTACAGTTGATTATTCAGAAAATATTCATGATTGAATATATCTTTACAACATTGTTACTCACAGAGCACTGGGCTACAGATAGGCTAGAGCATCTTCGGATGCCAACCCTACAATTACAGAATGAATACACACTAAGTTACACACTTGGGAATCAATGACTTAGTCCCTATCTTGACTCGGTGTGGTTCTACGTCAATATCCTCATTAAGATGCCTTAAACTAGGCCTAGGAATGCCTAGGATGAAATGAGGATGCAAAGATGTACTTAAAAACACTTTTCAAAATTTTCAGAAAACAGGGGTCTCGCTCGAGCGTGGCTTTCTCCGCTCGAGCGGACATGCGGACAAAAGAGCTACGCTCGAGCGTGGCTTTCCTCGCTCAAGCGGACTGTAAAAGTACTGGATGCATGAGATTCACGCTCGACGGGCGCTCGAATCCCGCTCGAGCGTGAGACACAAGCCCTCGCTCGAGCGGACTGCAAACACATGTAAAGTACTGGATACACGCATTTCACGCTCGAGCGTTACTTTACCCGCTCGAGCGGACTGCATGAACTCAGAGTGTACGCTCGAGCGTGGAGTTCCCCGCTCGAGCGTGGATCCAAAATCTGGAATTTCCAAATTTGTCTCCAAGCATGAAACTCAACATTTAAAGCATCAATTTCGATCCTTTTGGGCTAATTTTCTGGAAAACACTTTAAAACTCATAATTTGACATGTCTCAAAGATCAATTTGCAAAATCAAAGCCCGAAGGTAGTTCAATTGCACCTATTTCCAAACAAAACTTCAAGAACATGATGTATATGCAACATGCATGGATTTAATCAACTTTAAAGCTTCTAATACAAGAACAAATGAATCTAAACTTCCAAAAACATGATGAATTCATGGACCATAGCTAGAATGTAGACATGCATGTGAAGATTTCCATGAAATCAACTCAAAACTCAACAATGTAAACATGCATGCATGGATTACCACTCAATTTAACATTTTAAACCAAAACTTGACTCTAAACTCTAATTCACCAAGAACCATGCAAGAAGTAACTCAAATTCACAATGAAGAAGATGAATTCTCTACCTTAGGTTCTCAATTTCAAGAATGGAAGCTCAATTATGCAATCCACCTTCAATCTCTTCAAATCTCCAAGCTAAATTTGTTGAAAACAAGCTTTCTCCTAACTCTCTCTCTCTCTCTAGTCGGTTTTGTCTTTCAAAGATGAGCAAATGATGTATCCAACATGAATGAGGTAGAAAAGGAATGGTCTAGTGTCAAGCCACTAAGTGGCAATTAGGTAAATAACTTAAACTAATGTAATTTAACATTATTAATCCAATTTAATCGTTCCAAATCACATTTTACTTGAACGTACCATAAAATCACATAAATTCTAATTAGCATGAAACACTAATCAATTTCTGATTCGGCCGCCGATAAGGCCTTCAATTTGCAGTTCAAAACATAAAGCATGAACAGATCAATTAACAGTCAAACAGATAGAAATGCGTTTAAGTTAATACACTAAATCAGTTAGTTCAGGATGTCAATCAAATCAGTTACTTAATCATGTTCAGTCACAGTTTAGCAGTAATCGGTGGTATTATCAGTAAACAGTGGTGAGGGTTGTCACAGTCTCCCCTCCTTACAAAGAGTTTGGCCCTCCAAACTCGAATTACCTTCATTTTGGAAGAATACCGGATCCAGAGAGAACAATTCAGGATATCTCTTGATCATATCGTCTTCCCTTTCCCAAGTGGCATATACGCTACCATGGTTTTGCCAATTAACTTTCACTGACGGAATCTCTTTGTTTCTCAACTTCTTGATCCGTCTGTTTACAATCTGAATAGGCCGTTCTTCATAAGTGTAGTCATCACTTAGCATTACACGGGTAGGCTCAATAACATGGAAGGGATCCCGGAGGTAATCCCGCAACATTGAAATATAGAACACGTTATGCATATGCTCCATTTTAGGAGGAAACGCTACTTGATACGCCACCGAATTAATCTTTTCAATAATCTCGTACAGTTCGACATATCTCGGTGCTAACTCGCCTTTAACCCCAAAACGGGTCTGCCCTTTCATCGGTGTCACTTTAACAAAAACATGATCACCTACTTCGTACTCTCTGTCTCGCCTTCAGACATCCGCATAACTTTTCTATCGACTTTGTGCGGTTTTCAGTCTCTGTTGAATCAGTTTCACTTTTTCTGTGGTTTCATGTACAATTTCGGGCCCAAGCAAAGGCCCATCTCCAACTTCTGCCCAACAAATCGGAGATCGACATTTTCTGCCATATAAAGCCTCGAAAGGTGCCATACCAATACTCGAGTGAAAACTGTTATTGTAGGCGAATTCCGCCAACGGTAAGTGGCTTTCCCAATTTCCCTGAAAATCAAGGACACACATTCTCAGTAAATCCTCCAAAGTCTGGATGGTTCTTTCTGACTGGCCATCTGTCTAAGGATGGTATGCACTACTCAGTCTCAGTTCAGTACCCAATGCTGTCTGTAGGCTTTGCCAAAATCTCGATGTAAACTTCGAGTCCCTATCAGAAACAATGGACACAGGCACTTCATGCAATCTAACAATCTCATCAATATAAATTATAGCCAATTTGTCCGCATTATAGATTGTTTTGACAGGTAAGAAGTGAGCAGATATAGTCAATCTATCAACAATAACCCAAAATTGAGTCCATACCTTTACTGGAGCGAGGTAAACCAACAATGAAATCCATAATGATATGTTCTCATTTCCATTCCGGTATCGGTAAGGGTTGCAGTAAGCCTGCGGGTCGTTGATGTTCGGCTTTGACTTGTTAGCAATGAAAACATTTCGATACAAAATCAACAATTTCTTTCTTCATTCCCGACCACCAGAAATTCAGTTTCAAGTCTTGGTACATTTTCGTATTTCCTGGATGGATAGACAGTTTTGAATTGTGGCCCTCTTGCAGAATTCTTCTTTTCAGTTTAGAATCACTCGGTACACACAACCTTCCCTGAAATTTCAACACATTGTTCTTAAATTTGAAATCCGGCCTCGGTTTGGACTCCCGTTCATCAATGATCTTGTTCAAAAAGTCATCCTGTTGATGTTTCTCTTTAATCTCTTCGATGAGTGCCGGTTGAGCAGAAATAGCAGGTAAGGTTCCACATTGTCCGTGCAAAACAATCTCAACTTCAAATTTTTCAAGGTCACCCAGTAATTCTTTCTGTCTGGTGAGTAAACAGGCTAAATTTCCAATCGATGTCCGACTCAGTGCATCGGCAACAGTGTTAGCTTTCCCCGGATGGTACAAAATTTGCAAATCATAGTCTTTTATCAGTTCTAACCATCTCCGTTGTCTCATGTTCAGTTCTTTCTGTGTGAAGAAGTACTTCAAACTCTTGTGATCTGTATACACCTCACATGTTGCTCCATAAAGGTAGTGACGCCAAATTTTCAATGCGAACACTATTGCAGCAAGTTCTAGATCATGGGTCGGGTAGTTCTTTTCATGCGGTCTCAGTTGTCGGGAAGCATACGCGATAACTTTACCATTCTGCATTAAAACACATCCCAAACCCTTATAAGAAGTATCACTAAATATAGTATAACCATCCGTACCTGAGGGTAGGATAAGAATCGGTGCAGTCACAAGTCGAGTCTTTAACTCTTGAAAAGCTGATTCTCTCTGATCGGTCCAGTCAAATGATACCCCCTTTTAAGTCAACTGAGTCAATGGTAAGGCAATCTTGGAGAAGTCCTCTACAAATCTTCTGTAATACCCGGCTAAGCCTAAGAAACTTCGAACTTCTGTAACATTAGACGGTCTGGGCCAATTCACTACTGCTTCAATTTTCTGCGGATTAACTGAAATTCCATCCTTACTGATTACATGTCCCAAAAACATAACATTGTCAAGCCAAAATTCACATTTTGTCAGTTTAGCATACAGTTTCTGTTCTCTTAGGGTCTGTAGGGCAGTTCTCAAATGATGTTCATGTTCTTCCATGCTTTTAGAATAAATTAAAATGTCATCTATGAAAACGACTACAAATTCATCAATGTATGGTTTAAAAATTCTGTTCATAAGGTCCATAAATGCAGCGGGTGCATTAGTAACTCCGAAAGGCATAACAAAGAATTCATAATGTCCGTCCCTCATTCAAAAGACAGTCTTTTCAATGTCCTCTGGTTTGACTTTCAACTGGTGGTATCTAGATCTAAGGTCAATTTTGGAGAACACTTGGGCACTCTGTAACTGGTCAAACAAATCGTCAATACGAGGCAATGGATATTTGTTTTTCACTGTTACCTTGTTCAATTCACGATAGTCAATGCAGAGTCTCAATGAGCCATCTTTCTTTTTCACAAATAAAACTGGCGCGCCCCACGATGAAGTACTGGACCTGATAAACTTCTTATCTAACAGTTCTTGCAGCTGAACTTTCAACTCTTTCAATTCAGTCGGTGCCATTCTATAAGGAGCTTTAGATACTGGCTGTGTACCCGGAATCACATCAATAGTGAATTCAATCTCCCTATTAATCAAATCCCCTGGCAAATCATCTGGAAAAACATCTGGAAATTCTCTGACTATAGGGATACTGTTCACATCAGTTTTCGCATCAGTAGGTACAGTCAATACACAACACAGATACCCTTTACATCCCTTTTTAATCAGTTTAAAAGCTTTCATGGATGAAATCAGATATGGGGATGAACTACTCCAACTCCATTAAACATAAATTCAAGCAATCTAGGTGGACGGAAAATAACTTGTTTTGTTACACAGTCTATGGTAGCATGATATTTTGTTAACCAGTCCATTCCCAATATCACATCAAAGTGATCAATATTCAGAGGCAGTAAATCAATATACAAATGAACATCCCCAACAATAATTTCACATGCAGGGTACATATAAGCACAAGTCATGGATCCTCCAACAGGTGAAGATACAGCTAACAGATAGTTCATAGGTTCCAGTGGTCTATTTAATTTTCGCGAAAAAGCATGCGATACATATGAATGTGTAGACCCCGAATCAATCAGAACATAAGCATTTTGAGTACAGATTGAGAGTATACCTGACACAACGGTCTCGGTATTCTGTACATCTCCCGGTACGAGTGCGAACACTCGGCCTTGCCTCATAGGCTCTTTTCCAGTAGCTTTGGGATTAGGTTTTGGTGCAACAGTTGATGCTGCGGCGCTGGCTGCAGCTTTACTATTGCCTTGAGGAGCAGAAGGGCAATCTTTGACCATGTGGCCCACCTTGCCACACCTGTAACAAGCACCTGAAATTTTATAACAAATCCCTTTATGCTTCTTACTACATTCAGAACAGGGCGGTATGGAACTATTTCCTTGATTGGAACTGGTTGTTGACCCTGTATTTTGCTTTTTGTTCAAAGGGCTGTTCCGGCCTTTCTTAAAATTAAAACCCCGTCTCTTATCGCGCCATTCAGTCGCTGGTGTTTTAGTCTGTTTCAGTGCCTCGATGTTCGACTCAGCCATTATTGCTCGGTCAAGAACATCCACGTATTTTAGTAACTTCAGAACATTGATTCTGTCAAGGATTTCAACATTAAGGCCGCCTTCGAACTTCCTGGCCTTTTTGTAATCGGTATCCACCATCTGTGGTGCATATCTGGTGAGTTCAGTGAATTTCGATTCGTACTCAGCTACGGACATAGTGCCTTGTTTCAGTTGTTCAAACTCAGTCACTTTGCGGTCCCTGACACACTGAGGGAAGTATTTCTCAAAGAAGGCTCCCTTAAACTGAGCCCAATCATGGCAGTATTGGTGTCGCAGACCAGCATCCACCACCTTCTGGCCTCTTCTTGTAAGTGAAGTAGCCAATAGACCTTTGTGTGCTTCAGAACACGGAAACACTTCAAATAATTTCTCTGTTTCTAGAACCCAGGCTTCGGCCTTTAGTGGTTCAAGACCTCCTTGGAATGATGGCGGTTTCATTTTACTAAACTTCTGTGTTAGAGCAATTATTTCATCATTCACATTCTGTTCCGGCTGTACCGGAGAAGGTGGGGCTGTTGGTTCTGTTGTTGCCTTAAGGCCTCAGTTAGCAGTTCAACTGTTCTTTCTAGCCTCGCCCTTCTGGCGTCAGATGATTCAGTTTCGTCAGTAGTTCTTGCATTCTTCATTTCACTATAGACAATTATGGCAATTATAAACACTTTTTCAAACATAGGCAGTTGCATACTTTAAACATATTAACACATTAGCACGTATATTCATGTCATGGCCACGCATACTTTTTCAATGTTCATGCAATGCCCTATTCACTTTTCAAGGACATCCTATAGCTCATTTGGACACGTGTGTGTAGTATAACTCGTGGTTTAGTATCGCTCTGATACCACTCTGTCATAGCCCAAACCCGCCCCTATGGGTTTAACACCGTAACCAGTCAGTAATCCGTAATTACCGACGGCCTGCTTAACAGTAATAACAGTAATACCGAGTACAGGGGCTGGCAGAAGCCAAAACAGTAATAAAAGATGTCCAACGAGCTATGACAGTCTGTATGCAAAAAGACTTTTCATACACATTCACATTCGGAACAAACAGTATGTACATACATCATATACAGCATTCAGGTTAGGGACCAAATCCTACCATAACAGTACAGTACAGTCTATACAGTATACAAAACAGAGACAGAAAGGTGAACTAAAACACCCCAAAAGCCTAGCTTGAACACACTTGGAACCTCGCAGTGAGGCACGTGGTTGGCTTGACAAAAAGGAGTTTAACCCAACGCTCCTAGCTCCGATCCGGTGCCTGGACACCTACATATATATATAAACAGTGAGCTAAAGCCCAGTGAATAACATATGTAAAGAGGTTAAGAATGAATGTCCTTTCAGTATTTAAAACAGTCAGTTATAACAGTATATAGTCATTCAGTCATAGCAGTCATATGTGGTACATCCCATAGCAAACAGTACAGTAGGTCTTAACAGACCGAACAGTCAGTTGATGGCCATCATATCAGTAAACAGTAGTGGTTCCAACATGGAACCGACAGAGATCTCTGTAACAGTAGCAGTAATAGTACAGTAACAGTAAATTGCTATGGATGCCACGAATACAGTTGCAAATAGGACAAACATTCATTCAGTAAGAAATATCATTTCAGAAAGCAGTACAGTTGATCATTCAGAAAATATTCATGATTGAATATATCTTTACAACATTGTTACTCACAGAGCACTGGGCTACAGATAGGCTAGAGCGTCCTCGGATGCCAACCCTACAGTTACAGATGAACACACACTAAGTTACACACTTGGGAAACAATAACTTAGTCCCTATCTTGACTCGGTGTGGTTCTAGCATATCCTCATTAAGATGCCTTAAACTAGGCCTAGGAATGCCTAGGATGGAAATGAGGATGCAAAGATGCACTTTAAAACACTTTTCAAATTTTCTGAAACAGGGGTCGCTCGAGCGTGGCTTTCTCCGCTCGAGCGGACATGCAGACAAAAGAGCTACGCTCGAGCGTGACTTTCCTCGCTCGAGCGGACTGCAAAAGTACTGGATGCATGAAATTCACGCTCGACGCTCGACCCCGCTCGAGCGTGAGACATAGCTGCTCGCTCGAGCGGACTGTAAACACATGAAAGTACTGGATACACGCATTTCACGCTCGAGCGTTACTTTCCCGCTCGAGCGGACTGCATGAACTCAGAGTGTACGCTCGAGCGTGGAGTTCCCGCTCGAGCGTGGATCCAAAATCTGGAATTTCCAGATTTGTCTCCAAGCATGAAACTCAACATTTAAAGCATCAATTTCGATCCTTTTGGGCTAATTTTCTGGAAAACACTTTAAAACTCATAATATGACATGTCTCAAAGATCAATTTGCAAAATCAAAGGCCGAAGGTAGTTCAATTGAACCCATTTCCAAACAAAACTTCAAGAACATGATGTACATGCAACATGCATGAATTTAATCAACTTTAAAGCTTCTAATACAAGAACAAATGAGTCTAAACTTCCAAAAACATAATGAATTCATAGACCATAGCTAGAATGTAGACATGCATATGAAGATTTCCATGAAATCAACTCAAAACTCAACAATGTAAACATGCATGCATGGATTACCACTCAATTTAACATTTTAAACCAAAACTTGACTCTAAACTCTAATTCACCAAGAACCATGCAAGAAGTAACTGAAATTCACAATGAAGAAGATGAATTCTCTACCTTAGGTTCTCAATTTCAAGAATGGAAGCTCAGTTATGCAATCCACCTTCAATCTCTTCAAATCTCCAAGCTAAATTTGTTGAAAACAAGCTTTCTCCTAACTCTCTCTCTCTCTCTCTCTAGTCGGTTTTGTCTTTCAAAGATGAGCAAATGATGTATCCAACATGAATGAGGTAGAAAAGGAATGGTCTAGTGTCAAGCCACTAAGTGGCAATTAGGTAAATAACTTAAACTAATGTAATTTAACATTATTTAATCCAATTTAATCGTTCCAAATCACATTTTACTTGAACGTACCATAAAATCACATAAATTCTAATTAGCATGAAACACTAATCAATTTCTGATTCGGCCGCCGATAAGGCCTTCAATTTGCAGTTCAAAACATAAAGCATGAACAGATCAATTAACAGTCAAACAGATAGAAATGCGTTTAAGTTAATACACTAAATCAGTTAGTTCAGAATGTCAATCAAATCAGTTACTTAATCATGTTCAGTCACAGTTTAGCAGTAATTGGTGGTATTATCAGTAAACAGTGGTGAGGGGTGTCACAGTTCCCCAAGGAATGTTGAAATACTCTCTGTTCTTGCTTTTAAGGTTATGTTGGATCCATGTATCGAAGGCCATGTTATGAGAAGAATCTCTCCAGCTGTGATTGGAGAGAAGATCCCAGACTTCAACAGCTTTTTTACACACTCTCAGTAGGTGGTTCAAGTCCTCACAGTAGCTCTGGCAGTTTGGGCAAGTGTCATCATTGGTAAGGCCTCTAGTCTTTCTTTGATAGTTAGTAAGTACCTTGTTAAGCAGCAGCAGCCAAATGAATCCCTTTAATTTTTGAGGGATCTTTAATTTCCAAATCCAGTTCCAGGTAACTAAGCCATTTTCCTGTGCAGATGCTTAATTAGAAATCAAAAGATAGGCAGCCCCAACAGAGAATCCACCACTGGAGGAGCCAATCCAGTAGGGGTTGTCACTTAATTCAACAAAAAAAGGAAGATGAATTTGGTGAATGAGGTGCTACATAGAAAGAGGTAGAATGTTGTTAACCCTATCCAAGTCCCAATCCTCTTCCTCATTGATTATATCAGCAACTTTGACATCTTCTTAGGTATGTGGTCCTGGAAAAATAAAATCAAGAGGCCCATCTCCACACCACCAATCTTTCCAAAATGAAATGTTTTTACCATTACTAACTGTCCATTTGGTACCCTTTGCTAAGATATCTCTAGTCTTCATAATGCTCCTCCAAATTTGTGATGCCTTCTTATTGGTAGGCTAGTTTGAAAAAGAGTGGTTATGTAAGTATTTGCCTCCGAGAATCTTGGTCCAAGTAGTATCTTTTTCAGAGTTTATCTTCCAACCCAATTTTGCCAATAAGGCTAAATTTTGGTCTTTAGCCCTTCTAAGACCCAAACCTTTTTCTTGTTTAGCTTTGCAGACTTGTTTCCAATTCACCAAATGAATTTTCTTCCTTCCTTCAAGATCACCCCATAAGAAGTTTCTATTAAGCTTATCAATTTGTTTACAAATGCTTTGGGGAAGTTTAGAGGTTTGCATGATATATGAAGGTATAGAAGACGACACAGACTGGATCACAGTGGTCTTACCAGCTAAGGATAAAGCTTTAGCTTTCCAAGAGGACAGTTTCTTTTGGATTTTCTCAATGATTCCATTGTAAATATTTCTACTAATCCTGCTGTGGATAAGGGGAACACCAAGGTATCTACCAAGATCTTGAGTCAGACTTATACCACAAAGTAAACTCAGGTCCTTAGCTAAATTCCTGTGAATGTTTGGGGAAATGAACATTTTAGACTTTTGCAGGTTGATTTTTTGCCCTAAGATGCAACAGAATTCATTCATGGTTTCCATGATTGTATCACAGTTAGGCTGGTCAGCTTTAGCAAAGAGAAGGAGGTCATCTGCAAAGAATAGATGTGAGATAGATGGACTATGGTTTGAGGCTTTAAGCCCCTTCAATTTTCCAGCTTCCACCTGCACTCTGATCATATTGGACAGTCTTTCCATGCAAAGCACAAACAAATATGGTGAAAGAGGGTCACCTTGTCTCAAGCCCCTTTCTGGGTTGAAATTATCCATGGTTTCACCATTCCATAAGATAGAAAAGTTCACAGAGGAAACACAGGACATTATGAGATCTATCCAATGTTGGTTAAGATTGAATTCTTCAAGAGTAGCTTTCAAAAAAGTCCAAGATATCCTATCATAAGCCTTTTCAAGGTCAATTTTGATAATGAGACCTCCATGCTTACCTTTTTGTGTCTAAGAGTATGGATCAGTTCTTGAGTAATGATAATGTTGTCATGGGTGGATCGACCAGGAATGAAACTGCTTTGATTAGGGCTAACAAGCTCCATGAGAAGAGGCCTAATACAGTTCACTAAAATTTTTGACAAAATTTTATATGAGACATCACAAAGGCTAATAGGGCGAAACTAATTGATATTCTCAGGAATTGCAGTTTTGGGAATAAGGGCAATCAGGGTTTGATTCACTGCAGGAGGTATAGATTTAGATTGGAAGCAGTTCTTAATGAAATCACACACATTAACCCCAATCACATCCCAAAATTTTTGATTTGAAATAGCTTGGAATCTGTCAC
Source organism: Camellia japonica (assembly GCA_030407325.1). Taxonomy (NCBI): domain Eukaryota; kingdom Viridiplantae; phylum Streptophyta; class Magnoliopsida; order Ericales; family Theaceae; genus Camellia; species Camellia japonica. The sequence goes on from JAPPVO010000019.1 coordinate 31,178,367, forward strand.
GCCCAGGGGCTTTGAAAGCACTAATGTTCTTGACAGCCTTCCAAATTTCATCTGTAGAAATGTTTCTCAACAAATGGTTGTTTTCATCATGTGAAATTTTATGAGTGATAATTTTGCACCATTGGTCAAAGGTATTAACCGGCTTAGTATTGAATAAGGTATTAACAGGCTCAGTATTCGCCACGTTTATTTGGTTTTATGATTCGTTTGACATGGGATTAAAAAGTCAAAGGTTAGAATAGTCATAATAAAATAAAATAAGTTAAAAAATTAATAAAATAAAATTTCACATTTAAATTATAATTATTTAATTTTTTTTCTTATAAAAGTTAAAAAAGTCAAAAAAATCAATCCAAACGAGATTTTTAGTCTCAAGCTAAAATAGTCAAAAGGTCAACCTACTTCCCAAACAAAGCCTAAAAATACAATGAGATTGAGTGAAAAGATTATTAGTGTGATTGTATTAGGCTAGAAATATAAGATAAAGAGCTTGTTTGTATCTTACCAGATTAGTAATACTATAGATAGTATTAATATTTTTTAATTTTTAGTATTTTTTAATATTATAATATATTTTTTTGTGCTAAAAAATATAATTTTTGCTTAAAAATTATTTAAAATTCACTAATCCCATCACTCAATTTCTAATCTCAATCCCTTCCATTGGATTGATAGTCCCACCAGTGAGGGGATTACTAGTCCAAAGAAGAACTTGGGGTTGGTGTTATCTCTTATAGGCACAACGCCCTGTTGTGAACCTTTGAATGCGTGTCTCAAATTTATTTTAATAATGTGAACCGTTCATATTGCAGGATTTGTTGAGTAAATTATCTATAAAAAAATTCAAGTTAATTAGACATCTATAATCTACAACTAGACGACGTTTATGTTTAGAAAAAATAAACAGCTAACATGATTTTAATAATTTTTTAAAGTTATTATCCGATTTGATCATGAGGTTATACTTATCCGATTAAATTCATTTTTTATATAAATAATATACTCAACAAACTATATAATATGAACGGCGGCTTGAATTATCGAAATATGGTCTGAATAACTTACACGGGGTGTGACAACGTGAGTGCTATAACAACACCAACCCCCAATTCATTCATGTTCCTAACCAAACACTCTTTAAGTGAATCTCACAAACTATTTGTACACTTTGTTAGTACAAATTTAATTGCTCTTAAAAAAATATTTTACACAATAATGTAGGAAGAGAGTTAGCTCTATATCATTTAATTTATAACAAATTAAAAATTGACATTAACATCATTATAAATCAAATCATAAATTTTCTTTTTTTTTTTTTGTTTTTCTGGAATCTCAAATATTTCTGTTCTGTAAATAAGTCTCCATTTTAAGGGTGTATTTTATGCTCCTTAGATTTATGCCTAAACAATCATTATTTTCTCTCACATCTCTCATCTTTTTTGAAAGTAGATTTATTTTATTTTATTAAAAAAAAGAAATATAGAAACAAGATTTAAATAGAATGCAGAGAGCATAGAGATCATCATCGGAGAGGTTAGTTAAAACACGACACTTCAAAAAAAAAAAAAAATCCCAGGAAAAAAAAAAAGAAAGAAGAATAAGAAACTAATGTTTTATTAACATTTAGAAAAAAATAGAATAAAATGTAAGAGATGAACTTAACCCAGTCAACCCTGTCACCAAGACTTGTCAATTTTTGTCCCAATCAGTCTGGAGAAGAGGTTGGGTAAGACTTGGCCTAAGCAAAAACTTGATTGTGGTAGAATGAGAGCATCAAGATTGATTAAAGTGAAGAAAACAAATTTTAAGGGCATAAAATTTGATTACAGAACAAAACTTATGTTGTGTTTGGTTAGAAGATTTGGAGAGGGGTTTGGAAATGGAAAGGGAAAAGGTGTATGAAACTATGTGAAATATAAATATATTTTATTCACATTTCATCTACATTTTCTATTTCCCTTTCCAAATCCGTCCTCAAATTCCCTAACCAAACACAGCATTAATCTTGTTATATATCACATCTTAACAAAAGGGTTAATCGAATTATGTGTTTTATTAAAAATGTTAGATGATCGAGCGGTTGATACTACTTTAAACTGTTACCTGTCAACGTGACGTGCCGTAGATATCTTTGCTCGGTCTCTTTGGAATGCAGTGCAGGCCTTGCTAATGTGAAAGTCCACTACTAAATACAAAATTGTGAGCCTCTTTCCTAATCATGCATTAATATATTGAACAGTTTTGATGAAGCTGCAAAAAATTTGACCTAACTACGTCATGAAAATGAAATTTCTTTTTGGTGGGTACATGCTCATTATGTTCTACCACACTTTTTGGTCTAGACAAAGACATGCTTAGCACACCTCTACCAATCCATATAATCCAATTACAAAAGACTTTCTCTCTCCTGATAGTGACATCTACTTGGTTTCTTTCTCAAATTGAGTTCAATCCAATGCATTATTAGACTAATTCAAAAGAAATTCGATTCTCCGTCAATTAAAATTTTTTTTTTTTTAATACAATCAGTAAGAGAGAAATAAGAGTTAATCACACTTTTTTTAATACAATTAGGAGAGAAATAAGAGAATGAACAATTGCCTAACACATTGTAAAACTCAAACTTAGGCATAACACAAAATAAAAGAGTGCATCATCCATGAAACAATCCTTGGTCTTTACTCCCTTGCTTTAAGAAGAATACTATTAAAAGGAATCCTAAAGGCATTTTTTAACAAAATTTAAAACGTCCACTAAAAAAAATTAAGATTTTAGAGATTAAAATTTAGGAACAAAATTACTTTTTAAGAACCAAATATTTTTATTACGAAAAGTATTGTTATTATATTTTTAGCAATGAAAATTGAATATTAGTGATGAATTATTATCCTTTTGGGATCAAATTTTTTGTCTCAAAAAATAAATCATTTGGAGACCAAATTATTTTGTCTCTAAAAATTTATATATTAGTGACATTTTCAAAATTTTGTCACTAAAAGTCTTGTTTTTAACTTTTTAAAATGATTTTTTAGCGACTATCCTCATGACGATAGAAATTGATTCTTAAATATTTTTTATAACAAAATTTACTTTTAAAAATTAAAAAATTTAATCTTTAAAACTTTTATATATTATAGTGATAGAAAAGAATGTAAAGCAATTACAAACTTCTTAACAAATATCCTTGTAACGATAGTTGACAAAATGCCGAGTGGCACATTCCCCCTGTCGAACTAATGCAACATTTGGTAAAGTACTTATTCAGTCCTAGATCACTCTACCAATAGGCTGATACTGTGTTGTTGGGGTATATCTTCTTATTAGAGTTTGAAACCAATTAATTTTGGAAAAAGAATGTTAATTTGATTTGATTTAGGTATAATATATTTTAATATATTATATCTAATTTGTGGAAATCCAATTCAATTTGAATACAACTAGGGTTTTGATTAATAATTCCAAAATCAACAATATATATACATATATTATCTTTGTTTTGTTCCGTGTAAGAATATACAGCAGCTACAACATTATATTCGGCTGGTGTTTGACTTGGAGCAGCAGCAGTAACCTCTTATTTATTTGTGATTATTTGGAATTCACCTAAGGGTGGTTTGTGAGACTATTTGTGTCTCGTTTGTAATCGTTTGGAAACTTATTTGGTTGATAGTGGAATCAGATTTCGATCCCGTGGACGTACCTCACATTAAGGGAACCACGTAAAATTCTTGTGTTGCTTTTGATTTAATTTTTCCGCATTAGTTTTCATTCCCATTGATTGATTTATTTGTGAGAAATCTTATATTTTCCCTAACAACTGGTTTCCGAGCCAGGTTTATTTGGATATATTTATTTGTGTAAATCAATGGAGGGGAATGTGGGTCGTATGTCTAGCTTCAATGGAAGCAATTGGGTAACTTGGAAAACTAAAATGGAAGACTTATTATTTTGTAAAGATTTGTATGGACCCATTGAGGGTGATAGTGGCAAACCCGAGAGTATGAAAGATGATAAATGGAATAGGCTTAATCGAAAAGCCGTTGGTATTATCCGTCAATGGATTGATGACAGTGTGTTTCATCATGTTGCTACTGAAATTTCGGCACATGATTTATGGAAAAAATTAGAAGGCCTTTATGATAGGAAATCAGCCATAAATAAAGCTTTTATGTTTCGTAAGTTGATTAATTTAAAATATAAAGAAAGCAGCCCTATTCTGGAACATCTGAATGAAATAAAGAGTATTGTTAACCAACTTGCTTCTATGAAAATTGTTTTTGATGATGAGTTGCAGGCTTTGATGCTACTTAGTTCTTTGCCCGAAAGTTGGGAGATTTTGGTTGTGACAGTTAGTAATTCGACGCCCGATGCAGTTGTCACGATGGACCAAGTCACTAGTAGCTTGTTGAATGAAGAAACTAGAAGAAAATCAGCGGGTTCTTCTTATTCGGAAGCATTTGTTGTGAGAGGCCGAAGCAAAACAAGGGGATGAGTAAGACTCCTAATGGCCGTGATCAAAGCCGTGACAAATCAAAATATGGTTCTTTTTCAAAGAAAGACATTGAGTGCTATTATTGCCATGAGAAAGGGCACATGAAGCGAGAATGTCAAAAGCTCAAGAACAAGGAGCAAAGACGTGACAAAAGTGTGGATAAGAAGCAAGAAGACACAACAGCAGTTACTACCGATGATCTCATGGTCGTTTGTGAAGATGATTGTATCAATTTTGTGGGCCAAGAGAGCAATTGGGTGATTGATTCTGGTGCTTCTTTTCATGTGACTTCTCGAGTTGATTTCTTCACTACCTACACCAAAGAAGATTATAGTTCTGTTCGAATGGGTAATGAAGGTTTGTCCAAGATTATTGGTATGTGTGATGTTTGCTTGGAAACAAATTTGGACTGCAAGTTGTTTCTTAAAGATGTGAGGCATGTTCCTGACATTCGCCTCAATTTGATCTCCACCGGTAAGCTAGATGATGAAGGCTTCAACAACAAATTTGGTGATGGAATATGGAAGCTCACAAAGGATTCTTTGGTGGTGGGTAAGTGCAAGAAGACTCATACACTTTATTCGATGCAAGGAAAAATTTGTAAAGGTGTTGTCAATGCACTTGAAGATGATACTTCTACCGAATTGTGGCACAAGAGGCTTGGCCATATGAGTGAAAAGAGGCTATAAGTTTTGTTCAAGAAAGAGCTTCTACCCGATTTGAAAGGTACACATTTTAAAACTTGTGTTCATTGTTTGGCGGGTAAACAACATAGAGTTTCTTTTCATAAAAATGTTGCTTCTAGAAAAGAACATGTGTTGGAGTTGATTCATTCGGATGTTTGTGGTCCTTTAAAAATTAGAACACATAGTGGTGCACTTTATTTTGTTACTTTCATTGATGATTATTCAAGAAAAGTTTGGGCTTTTCTACTAAAAACTAAAGATCAAGTTCTAGAAGTATTTAAGTATTTTCAAGCCATGGTTGAAAGAGAAACTGGGCAGAAATTGAAGTGCATCCGATCAGACAATGGTGGTGAATACATTGGGCCATTTGATGAGTATTGTCGCGGCTAAGGTATTCGGCACCAAAAGACAGTTAAGAAGACTCCTCAACAAAATGGCGTTGCCGAGAGGATGAACCGCACCATTGTGGAAAGAACAAGGTACTAGCTTTCACAAGCTCAATTGCCAAGATCCTTTTGGGGTGAGGCAATGAGGACAGCGGTTGACGTGATCAATTTGTCTCCTTCCTATCCTTTGAATGGTGATGTTCCAGAAAGAGTTTGGACCGATAAAGATGTGTCTTATGAGCACTTGAGAGTGTTTGGTTGCCGAGCGTTTGTTCACATTCCAAAGGATGAGAGGTCCAAGCTTGATAGTAAGTCAAGACAATGTATTTTTCTTGGCTATGGGTGTGATGAATTCGGGTATAGATTGTGGGATCCGGTCGATAAGAAAATCATTCGAAGCCGTGATGTTGTGTTTCTTGAAGACCAAACAATTGAAGACCTTGGCAAAGGTGATCAACCAGAACCAAAAACTAGTGATCTCATTGACATAGATCCATCTCCTTCATCTTCTGTTGATGATGAAAATGGGGGAGATGTGCAGCCACCGATTGACGATGTAGAGGATGATGCTAATTCTAATAAAGTTGAGCCAGAAATTGAAGAAGAGCATCCAACTCAAGAACCGTCATCACAACTTGAGTTGAGGAAATCTACAAGGGACTGACAACCTTCAAGAAAGTATCCTTCCAATGAATTTGTATTGATGTCCGATCAAGGGAAGCCTGAGAGCTACCAAGAAGCAATTGAGCATGCAAAGAAAGATAATTGAAAAAAGGCCATAGAAGAGGAGATAGATTCCTTACTTGAAAATCACACTTATGATTTAGTGAAGTTGCCTAAAGGGAGGAAAATTCTGAAAAATAAGTGGTTTTCAAATTGAAGAATGATAGCAAGAATCTGAGGTACAAAACACGTCTTGTTGTGAAAGGCTTTGGGCAAAAGAAAGGTATTGACTTTGATGAGATTTTCTCGCCGGTTGTGAAGATGTCTTCTATTCGGGTTGTACTTGGTATGGTTGCAAGTATGAACCTTGAAGTTGAGCAACTTGATGTGAAGACCGCATTTCTTCATGGTGACCTTGAAGAAGAAATTTACATACCGGAAGGTTTTGTGAAGAAAGGGAAAGAGAAATTTGTTTTCAAATTGAAGAAAAGTTTGTATGGCCTCAAGCAAGCCCCGCGACAATGGTACAAAAAATTTGACTCTTTCATGATGAATAATGGTTTTTCTAAAACCATTTCGGACCTTTGTGTGTTTGTGAAAAATTTTCCGGATGGCAAATTTCTTATTCTTTTGCTTTATGTTGATGACATGTTAATTGTGAGTCAAGATTCTACCATGATTAATAAGTTGAAGTTAGAGTTGAGTAAATCTTTTGCTATGAAAGATTTGGGACCGGCAAAGCAAATACTTGGTATGAAAATTGTTCGTGATCGCAAAGAGGGATTGATTTGGTTGTCTCAAGAAAGCTACATTGAGAAAGTTCTTGAGAGATTCAATATGGATAAAGCAAAGCTAGTTGCTTGTCCACTTGCGGGTCACTTCAAGCTTAGTTCGAATCAATGTCCTACAAGTAAGAAAGACAAGGAAGAGATGCAGAAAATTCCTTATGCTTCAGCAGTTGGTTCTTTGATGTACGCCATGGTTTGTGCAAGGCCGGATATTGCTCATGTTGTTGGTATGGTAAGTCAGTTTCTCTCTAATCCGGGTAAAGAACATTGGGCAGCGGTAAAATGGATTCTAAGGTATCTTCGAGGGACTTCGAAGGTGTATTTGTGTTTTGGGGATGGTAAGCCGATGCTTGATGGGTTCATGAATTCTGACATGGCCGGTGATGTTGATTCTAGAAAATCTACTTCGGGGTATTTGATGACTTTTGCAGGGGGAGCTGTGGCATGGCAATCTAAATTATAAAAATGTGTTGCTCTCTCAACTACCGAAGCTGAATTTATTGCTATTACAAAAGCTTGCAAAGAAGAGTTATGGTTGAAGAAATTTTTGCAAGAGTTGAGTTTGAAGCAAGAAAAATATGTGCTTTATTGTGATAGTCAAAGTGCTATTCATTTAAGTAAAAATTCTACTTTTCATTCGAGATCGAAACACATTAATGTGAGATACCATTGGATTCGTGATGTGTTAGATTCGAAATTGTTACAACTCGAAAAGGTTTATAGAGATGATAATATTTCGGATATGTTGATTAAGACTTTGTCGAGGGACAAATATTTAAAGTGTCGAACTTTGGCAGATATGGTTGATGTCTCCACCTAAGTCGATAAGGAGAGAATTGTTGGGGTATATCTCCTTATTGGAGTTTGAGACCCAATTGGTTTTGGAAAAAGAATTTTAATTTAGTTTGGTTTAGGTATAATATATTTTAATATATTATATTTAATTTGTGGAAACCCAATTCAATTTGGATACAATTAGGGTTTTGATTAATAATTCCAAAATCAACAATATATATACATATATTGTCTTTGTTTTGTTCCGTGTAAGAATATACAGTAGCTACAACATTATATTCGGCTGGTGTTTGACTTGAAACAGCAGCAGTAACCTTTTTTTTTTTTTATTATTTGGAATTCACCTAAGGGTGGTTTGTGAGACTATTTATGTCTCATTTGTAATCGTTTGGAAACTTATTTGGTTGATAGTAGAATCGGATTTCGATCCCGTGAACGTACCTCACATTGAGGGAACCACGTAAAATTCTTGTGTTGCTTTTGATTTAATTTTTTCGCATTAGTTTTTATTCCCATTGATTGATTTACTTGTGAGAAATCTTATATTTTCCCTAACATGTGTTTGGTTGGGGGATTTAGAGAGAGATTTGGAAAGGGAAATAGAAAAGGTAGGTGAAATGTGGATAAAATATGCCTATATTTCACATAATTTCACACACCTTTTCCCTTTCCCTTTCCAAATCTCTCTCCAAATTCCGTAACCAAACAAAGCATAAGTGAAATCCAAGATTTTGGCTTTCCTTGTCAAAGTAATGCGTCATTTGATAAAGTCCTTATTCAGTAGTTCTAGATCACCATGTTAATTTTAGTAATCATGGAGAAAGTGAAATCCAAAATCTCAGCTTTCTACCTTTTAAAGAAGGATCCAGAGTAACTAGGACCTCACATCCCACTTTGTTCAAATTAGCCCACAACAAATAGCTTTTGGGGAAGCTATACCACCAGTTACAAAGGAAAGAGGGACATACCTGCAATAATAATATAGTTGTATCGGATCACTAAATAATTTTCCCATTTGCTAATTCTGGTAAAAAGCCACGTGCATTATCTCAAATTATAATTACCGATAATAATAAAATAAAATAAGAAATAAAAGTTTTGACTGATTCTTAGACCCACTATTACCTTGTTGGAGACTTCATTGGTAGCAATATCAACCATTTGGACCATTCCAAATTTGAAGGAATCAAGGAAACATAATCTATTGGGTTCAATGGAATACGCTAACTTATGAAATTTAACTTCTCGAAGCCAAAAATAAAAAAATAATAATAAAAAGAAAAGTCACCAAAATATTTTAATTCTCTGCTTTACATCACTTTACAATATAATAAATCTGAATCGCACATCTTATACGGTTTGTTCAAGCAGAAGGTGGGACAGCTGAGTCAGCCACAGCTACTTTCTTGGCAAAGTATTCTTTGCCTTGTGCAAGGTTCTTAGCACCAGATGGCTTTTTCAATATGTTCTAGGGAGTTTGTTAAATGAAAAGAGAAGTTTTTTCAAACTTCCAATTGGTTTTATTTCCGAAAACACAAAAATGACAAAAACAAAAACAAAATCGAATAGGCCATTCAAAGGGTATTCATAGAGAGGCTTTGGGTTCAAGGGTCTATGGGGGACTGGTCTAGTTCCTGCAAGTACTACACCTATGTCCATCAATCTAAAAAAGAGAACAAATTTAAGTTGCAAAACCTAAAACAAGTGTACAATTGGACTAATAACGGAAAACACTACTTTCAAACAAAATATATTAATCAGCTGGTAAAATGGTTTGGATTAAAATCTACCAGATATATATATATATATATATATATTTATGAGTATCTGCCAGAGCAAATCTTCACATCACTTGGTCAATTTGCTACACTTCTTATAAGTTAAACCGTAAAATATTTCAAACAGAAAAGGTTTCTTCAGATTTTCAAGCAGAATCATAGTTACAGAGATCCACGCAAGACCTATTTATGAGGGCCATAGTTCTAAAACGAAGGAAGTACGCTTGTCAAATAATAGGTGACAAATTCATAGTTCTCGAATGAGCACCTGATATCTCAAAATACCTGCGAGTATAGTTGTTTAATATCAAATTGGCCAAAACAAGATCCGTTCATTTTTATTTTAGCAATAATAAATAAATAAATAAATTCAAACAAATGAATTGAAAATGAAAAATATGGAGGTGAGGAAGAGATTCGTCTTTAGCATGATTCACTTAACGCAATTCATTCAAATGAACCTAGCAGAGTTGTAGGTTAGTAGCACTGCAAATGAAATGAGGTGTTCATGGAATTGCTCATGGTTCAGCTTGGTATTGGCTCATTTGGGATTTGTTTGTTTGTTGTATAAGTTGAGCCCAAGCTTCATTTTAAATCTTGTCTTATTAACCAGCAGACCACGAACAGGCCCATGCTTAGCTCCTTTGGGATTGCCAATATGGGCCTCTAAGACTTTTGTAATTCTGTCAAAATTGTGTCCTTTATGTTTTCATAACTTGAAGCTGACAATTGAACATATATATACACATTATATATGGCATACATGTATATAACATGATACAAAAGCTGAGTACGATTGTAAATGAGCTGAACCAAATGGTCCATGGGGGGTTGTCATGTGATTAAACTATGTAACTAGGTTTTTATTTATTAAAATCTTATTTGGTTTTAGAAGTCAAAAGGTCTTGGTTTCTAGTAGAAGTCAAAATCCTACTAGGATATGTAATGTTTGTAATTTAATAATATGTTTTTGAGAAGTTTTGAAGCTTTTAAAGTTTCTTCAAAATTATGTGATGCATGCCTATAGAAACAAGGTGAGACGCCTACAATTTTCTCCTCATCTTCTCCATTTTTCTTCACTTCTGGCGTATGAAAGTCTAGAACCAGATTTATTTCCAACCTTCTTCCAATACTACAAATCCTATTTAACAACCCCTAATCCTTCCCCACCACAATTACTCAACCCTAAAGCCTAAAAGAACCCATTACAACCCTAAATACTATTAATGAGTACTGTTCACAGTGCCCAGATCAACCCACAAGCAATCCCTAAATTAGTAAACATTTCATTTTCAAATCCTTCCTCTATTGTAACCATAGTTGTCAAATCGGAATTCGTATCGTAAATCGAAATGACCTCGTGCCAAATCATGAATCGAATCAAATCGTGAATCGTAAAGATTCAGTTACTTTTTCTAAATTATTTAAGAACATATATCTACATATTTAGATGTTAAATATATCTTATGAATATGAAATATTTAGACTTAAATCAATGAAAATATTATTTTCAATGATAATCACGTAGTTTAATAGGTAAGAAGTTAACAAAAGTTCCTATGTAAGATTATCATCTTACCTTTTTCTTTTTTAGATGTTTCTTATCACAAATTCTTAATAAATATAATAACAAATAGATAAATTATCAATTTCCAAAGTAAAAATAATTAACAACCATATTGATATTTGGACAATAAGTATACAAAATTTTCTAAGTAACAGTGAGCAAATCATAAAAAAGAATTATTTAGAATTATTTATTTTAAAGCCAAAACATTTTAAAAAGTATAACTGATCTCACACATGTAATATTTAATTTAATAAAATAGCAATAGATAATTCATAGTATATTTAATCCTAAACATCTTTAGAAGATATATTATGATTTTTTAAAGAGAAAAAAAATAAGAAAACACGTTAAAAATATGTTGAGCTTGACTGAATCTGATTGGAATCTATTAAAAACTCTATGATCACTAAAATAATAATAAATCATGTGTATATGTTGATTATTTTGATACTAAATGCTATTAGAAGTTGTATTATGCCATTTTCACTAAAAAAATGAAGAAGAAAAGAGTTGAAAATATATCAGACACAATACTTTCAAAAATTACAGGAGTCGTAAAAAGTGAATTGAATCGTGAATCGATTGTGAATCCTACGATTCACTAGAGATTCACTTCTAAAATAGATTCACCTATAAATTCGTATTAATTTTACAAAAATTATAAATCAAATCATGAATCGAATCGTGAATCGTAAGATTCTAATAACGGAGATTGTAACCCCACAGATTTGCAGTGTTAGTTGCAGAATTTTCTGGACAACAACTATTTTATGGGGCTATAGGCTAGATGCAGTGGTCAAAGGGGTAGGGGTAAGGTTAGGGATGATTTGAACTAGGCCAGCTAGAGTTTAAGGGCTAAAAGGGCATTTTATGAGGATGTGAATAGTAACCCGAGAATATTACTTGGGTTATTTGCACAAAGAAGAAGAAAGTGAAGAAGGAAAAGAAGAGGACGAAAGAAATCAAGAGCCTACTCTTGCAAGAGTCAAGAAAATCTCACACAAAAGATAACATCAATTCGTCATAATATCCACTTCCATATGGATTAACCTGTAACTACTAAAATCTAATAAGAAATAAATAAAATCATGCTAGCAACCCACTAACTTACAAAAACCTGAAACACTCTCATTAACCCTAAACAAGGTTTTGTAAAAGCCAAGGGGTGCTCTATATGAAATTCAAAATTTGCCCCTTTTAAATCCCAAGTTCACTGGGGTAAAAATGCATAAAAAAAATGAACAAATTTCAACTGCGCAAGCATATGGCACTGCGTAAAGGGACATGCCATCTTTCCATACTCTACATCACATAGGTGATCTTTGTCCTCTGTAGCACACTATGCTATAATTGCTTACTAAAGTGAATATGAGCACAATAATTCATTTTCTCAACCTACATGGAACTTGTCACTAACTAGCATTTTGGGATGCTATTATATAAATTGTTTTTTGAGATTAATGTATTGAAACTCTCTTTGTTGTTGACACTGATGTGTGTATGTAACCAAGTGACAGAGAACGCAAAAAGTAACCATATCATGGGCATCAACTGAAATTTGAACTTGAATGAAAAAATTTATCCATGCTCCTACATATGTCAATAAAATAAATCCAGTCATTAACCCCGAGGGGTTGGCCTATTGGGGCACAACTTGGGCTTGGGGGTGTACTTCCTCCAGGTCTCAGGTTCAATACTCACTAGTTACAATAAGCTCCTTGAAGTTAATCCATACAAAGCATTTGCTCTGGCTTTAAATGGACCCCTGCAAGTGGGCGCTAGGATTGGTTCTCCGGGATTAGTCGAGGTGCGTATAAGTTGACCCGGACACCGTGTTATCAAAAAAAAATCCAATTATTCCTTATTTATTACCTTTAAAGGGGGTGCCCTTTCTCTTCCTAATGGATTTATCAGACCCTTTTTCTTCAATGACTCCAACGACACCTCTTTGCCTTCTTGAAATCCTGCGACTTCTACATTTTTTAATATCAATGGGATAATTTTGGCACACTGGTGTGCATGCCTTGAACAAAAAGAGACGATATATATAAACACATGCACATATTATATGCACTAGTGCTGGAAGAGAGAGAAACTACCACTGCGTGTTATGAGTTGTAACAAATGGTTTATATAATTTCTTAATAATGTCCTGAAGCCCAAAAGTATTGAGACAGGTCACAACATATATCATAGTTGTAATAGCTGCCACCATTATGTAACCATTATGTAACGTTTGTAGAGGCCGTCATTGTTGTTACACCTTTGTTTTTAGCAAATTATACATTTAAGGCCATTTTTTTTATTTGATTTGCTATTAGGGTTATATAAGATTAGTTTTCTTGACTATTTTTTTTACTCAGAAATTTTTATTACTTTTTTCACTTGACTCCTAGATTATTAACTTAGATCTATTTGGTTTTAGGTTAAGATTATTGAACAAAACTTGAAAATCATGTTATGGACTTTTACATTAATATGTTGGCATATTTCACTATGAATTTTGGTTTTAGGTTAGATTATTGAACAAAACTTGAAAATCATGTTATGGACTTTTACATTAAATATTGGCATATTTCACTATGAATTTTTGTTTATGATCCTAGCAATATTAATATTAAAATACTTCTTAATTTTTTTTATTTCTTAATTTTTTACTTTTGCATAACAATGTGAAGTTATCCATAAGTACAAACAATAAAACAAAGAGAAAAAATATAGTCAACAAAAGGAAAAGTCTCCAAGTGACTTAAAATGAATGTACAAGTTTCTACATATAAGACATTGTGCTAAAAACTTAAAAACAACCAATAAAAGTCCTTTTAAACTGTACGAAATTTAATTCTGAAATTCTGTGAAGAAAAAAAAAATTACTATTCTAGTTGCCAGCACCGTTACACCCCGCAACAATATCATTGCCGCTATTATATGTTATATATATGAATATTTAATTTAAAGATAATAATTTTTAAAGTTTAAAAGAGAAAGATAGGTAGAAATTTACATTATTGTTATTTTATCATTAGATTTCAAGTTATTTTATTTATTTTTGTAATGGGTTCCATCCAATGTTTAAGTGATAGACATGTGTTCCCCAAGTATATGAAGCATAAACAAGTATAAATTTTTTTTAAAAAATAATAGGACATGTTTGGAGTATTGGAAAGTGCCCAACCAGTGTTACCTTCTTCAAAGTGTTTGTGCTTCTTAGTATGAGAGGCATCATGTATAGATAGGTATATTTTTGTTATTTCCACTTTCCCCTTCTTTATTTTCATATATTTTATTTTGGTCCCCATCTAGCTTTCCAAAATTATTTAGAAAAAAAAAAAATCACAAAGGTGTCCTAAGTCATATGCAAAAAACACAAGTCTTACCTGTCCATGAAGTGACTGTACCTCTAACATCCCTGTAAAAAATAACAAAATGTCTTGCGGCATGTTGGTCTTCAGTACGTGCTGGACATGGAATGAATACAGTTTTAGAGCATTCAAAATTAAAGAAAATTAATTTCTAAGTATGTCATACATTTAAAAAGTGTGCATAATTTCCAAGTGTACGACTTTCTTGTAAAAGTATCATGCTCCATAAATTTCAATGTAGTGAAACATATTTTTCAAACAAGTGGTGGACATCATTTTCTGAAGGTACATAAACCACCAGCACATTAAATAAGCAGTGAAATTAAAAACAGAGAACCTGAGTCCATTAAATGTTGAATTTACAAACACAACCCATCATAATCCACCGCTATAAACCCTTAAAACAACAGAATCATATAAAAAATATATATATATATATATATAATGGATTTGGGTAGGAATTTGAGAAGGGAACACATTTGCCTTAACATATTCCTTCCAAATTGCTACCCAAATTCAACATCCAAACAAAGCCTAATGCAACACAGATATCAATTACCTGAATCAATTCCTCGGAATTTGGGGATTGTGAAGCTTGGTTGAGCAGAGACAGATGGCGATTGTGAAGATGGGTTTGACTCGAGATTTATCAGATTGCCCTGTATTAAAAGTAGTACGATCGGTGATGAACAAAACAATAATAACACAACTGTGAAATGGGATTTTTCTGTTTATGGTAGGGGTGGTTGAGGGAAGCGAGGAGGAGAAGAGGAGACATGGTGGTGTTGGGTTGTGTGACCGTTCGCTCACTCCCACTCGCCAACTATGGATTTTTTTTTTTGTTTTAATACATTACTGGGATTTATTTAAAATATCAATTGCTCTATATTAAAAAATTTTCTCATTCTTATAAGTTTTTAATTTTTATAACAAATAACCCATTTTATTAATAAATTATTAAATTAATTAATAATTTTTAATCATGTCAAAAATTTATTGTAATTAATAATTTAAATAATTTTATTATAAAAGAGTAGTTTGAAATTTTATTTTTTCAGTTAATTTTATTAAATAAAAAATAATTGACAAGTGAATATTTGTAATTTTTTAAGTCATAAAGAACAATTTATATTTTAAGTAAATATCAGAAAATATATTTATAATTTACTACTCTTCTTTTGAATAAATTACACCCTTCATATTAAAATAACTGGAACTAATTGGAAGAAGACACACGGATTAATAAAGATAAAAAATATATATTTTATTATAAAATTGATGATAATATTATTTACAATTAATGAATTACTAATAAAACGATGCCTATACGAATTACAGTTTTAAAAGAGTTTAATATAATTATATCAAATTTATTAATTTTTATTTTAAACTTCAAAGGAGATTAATGTAATCAAGTGTTATAACTTATAATTCAACAAGTGAGGGAAATGACTGGCAGTGGGTTTGGAAGATCAAGGCCTCTCATAGACTTAAAAGCTTCCTTTGGCTTGTTATGCATGGCAGACTACTTACCAATCACACGCGGTTCATCAGAAAGTTCAAGAATAGGGATCTTATGGGGGAGAAAGACATGGATGTTAGTACAGATCCCTCTCCGATCTCACCTTCCACTTCTTCAGAAGCCATGGCTGATGTTGGCTCTCCAACAAGGGAAGCACCACTGGTAATCCCAAAGGTAAAATCATTCCGAGATGCTTTAGCAACCCCCAAAAATCAGGATTTCTATTTTGATGAGGCAGCCAACACTCTACTTTCCGATGATGATGCTGATGACGATGGGGATTCTACCATTCAGGAGGGAGTTGCTCGTAATGACCCTAATGGCATCTCCAGAATCGCACTACCAAAGAAGTTTCTATAGCAGATCAGACAACCATGGACCAACACACTTATTGTACGACTCCTAGGTAAAAGCATAAGGTATAGATTACTCTGTGCTAAAGTTAAGAACTTATGGACCCTCCAGGAGGAATTCACTGCTATAGATTTGGGGAACAATTATTTCCTGTTCAAATTTTCCTTTAGAGAAGATTGTGACCATGTTTATATGGGAGGTCCATGGGTTATCATGGATCACTACCTTATAATTCGTAAATGGGAGCCTGATTTTAAGGCGTCGGACACTTTTGAAACCTCAACTGCTGTTTGGGTAAGGTTTCCGAAGCTTCCGATCGAGTATTTTCAAGAGAAAGTCTTGTACACCATAGCTAAACAGATGGGGAAACCACTCAAGATCGACTTCACCACGGCCATGGCTACAAGAGGCAAATTCGTAAGGGTCTGCATTGAATTGGATCTCAACAAACCGCTATGCCCCAGGTTTATTCTAGGTAACAAAAGTTACAATATTGAATATGAATCCATTCATTCTTTCTGTTTCTATTGTAGTAGGGTGGATCACCGCAAGGAGATATGTAGATACAAGGCAGCCAATCCCTCCCTGCAAATATCTCAAAGAACAACCATGGCGTCGGCTGGCGATGGACTAGCTGTGTCAGAAACCCTTCAAACGACACCAATTCAACTCAACGGTAACCTGCAAACCTTATAGCAGGGAGCTGATAACTTTGGGCCATGGATATTGGTCACTAAAAAGACCAGACGACCATTACCTAACAGGAAAGCCCAAACTCATGGGCCCAATTCTAATTCGAACAAATTTGCTGAGTTAGGCATTTCTACCCACCAAGTGGAAGAAGCTAACCGAAACCCCCAAACTAATAGCCTGGGCCGAGATAAGGAGGCCCCTTCCTCCTCTGGACCTCCCATCCCTATTGGGCCAGTAGCTACTAGCACCACTTCACAGCCCATATCAGATAAGGCCTAGAAACCACACCATACTGCTCTTGGTTCAACCAACACCCCAAACAACACAGCTTCTCTAGCTCAATCCCAACCACCCGTTAACGCCCCTCTTAGTCCAAAACTCCCAAAAGCTTTAATTACCTCACAAGTAGAGCTCACATATATGTTGTCCTATGGCAATCCTAGTCTGCAGGTTTCAACCAGCAAATCTCCAGAAATCCCAATGACAGAGGTACCAGCAGATATTGCTCACCATTCCACACCTAACTTAACCCCTCTAAACCAGTCCATCTCTTTTCGAGAAGGCAAATCACGAGCCCGAAAGCCACCAGACCCAAATAGCAGACATGGAGAATACGAAGATGGCCCTTCCAGCGGCCTCCATTCACAAAATAGAGGGCAATGCGATCGGGTTGTTGTTCGAGCCAGGGATAGAAGCCATTCACCGTGTAGACTTACAGTGACACAACTCAATGGAAAGGATCTCCCAGTGGAAACTACTCCACAACAGCAGCCTATCAAGCCATCTTAAATTAAGATAGTGAGGGAAATGACTGGCAGTGGGTTTGGAAGATCAAGGCCTCTTATAGACTTAAAAGCTTCCTTTGGCTTGTTATGCATGGTAGACTGTTTACCAATCAAATGCGGTTCATCAGAAATATGACTGATTCTAAGATCTGTTCTAGATGCCAAACAACCAGAGAAGATATGCATCACCTCCTTAGAGATTGCCCCAAAGCCAAGGCTGTATGGTTAAACCTCAAGGGCATTACCTGGTGGCAGCAAAGCAACACTATCTTACTAACAGATTGGATCACAAAAAATCTGAGATGTAAGGCCCACCTGCATAACATTCAGTGGCCAACTGTGTTCTTGATAACTCTATGGCTTATCTGGAAGAAGAGGAACAAGCACTACAAGAAAAAACACATAAATTTAGTCGCCAAAAGTCACTTTTTAGTCGCCAAAAGTCGGTTTTTAAGTTTCCCCAACTAAATTTTTTAGTCGCCGGTTTGGTTATTGGAAAACGGTTTGGAAAGGTATTGCCGACTAAAAAACTTTTAGTCGCCAAAAAGTAAGTCTTTAGCGACTAAATCTTTGGTCGCCAATAGTCAATTATATTTTTTAAATTATACATTTGGCGACTAAATTTTTAGGCCTCGTTTGGGAATCAACCCATTTAGCCAAAAAGTCAAAAAGTTACTAAAAAAGTCAAAAAGCCAACAACCCATACCAAAAAGTCAAAGATTCTCTTTTCTTTCTACTTTTTGCACATCTTTTCGTAAAAAGTCAAAAAGTCATCCCAAACATATTAGTTTTTTTTAGCTCATATTTTAGCCAAATAGCCAAAAAGTTACTAAATTAGCCTGTTCCCAAACGAGGCCTTAGTCGCCAATAGTCAATTATATTTTTTTAAATTATACATTTACCGACTAATGTTTTAGTCGCCAATACTCAAGGAATCGGCGACAAAACAGATTTAGTCGCCAAAAGCTCATTCCGAAAAAAAAAAAAATTTACACCTTGCTCTTGTGGAGATTCAAACCATCAACCTTCTACACCATAAACCTTATAAACACACTCTTTCCACTACGCCTCCATAACATCATATAATTATATGTGCAACATATATTATTTATATAGTACTTAGACCCGTAATAATATAAAAGTATATATATAAACATAATTATTTTTTATTAAACATAATTTATGTAAAAGTAAATTATTTAGTAGAAAAAAAAGGACACCACTTTTGGCGACTAAACATAATTTTAGTCGCCAATTCTATACTTTTGGCTACTAATTATTTTTTAGTCGTTAAAAAAGAAATTCCCGCGCTAAAATTACCACTTTTGGCGACTAAACTTCTTTTTAGTTGCCAAAAACCCTCACTTTCAGCTACTAAACATGTTTTTAGTCGCCGAATGCTTCACTTTTGGCTACTAAATTTTTTTTAGTTGCCAAAGGGCCTTATTTTTGGCTACTAAAATTTTTTTAGTTGGTAAAAGCCTCGCTTTTGGCGACCAAATAGATTTTTAGTCGCCGAATGCCTCACTTTTGGCTACTAAATTTTTTTTAGTCGCCAAAAGGCCTTACTTTTGGCTACTAAAATTTTTTTAGTCGCTAAAAGCCATATATCGGCGACCAAACAGATTTTTAGTCACCAAAGCCTATACTTTTGGCTACTAAATTTTTTTAGTCGCCAAAAATCTTTACTTTTGACTACTAATGCCTTTTTAGTCGCCAAATGCTATTCTTTCAGCGACGAAATGTGATTTTTTAGTCGCCAATAGTGTTTTTTCTTGTAGTGAAAGAAGTATTTGAGAACCACACCAAACTTCCCCACATTAGTGCCAAACTCATACTTACTCAAGCTAGGGAGACTCAAGACGCCTTCAAGGCTATCCTGAACCCACACTATAAGGATCCTCAACTAACGTTTTGGTCCTGTCCCATTGCAAGTAAGCTTAAATTGAACACTGACGGAAGCTCCAAAGGAGACCCTGGACAAGCAGGCTGTGGTGGACTACTCAAAGATGAAGCAGGCACTTGGGTGTGGATTTTATGGATATTTGGGCAGCTGCACCAGTGGGTAGTGAAGATATTCCAGTCTACTTGTAGCAGCACTTAGTTCCATGCAGTCTTTACTTTTTGGAATGAGGAGACTCATAGTTGGTTTGGTTGTTGTTGCTACTGTTTGTTTTTTTTTTTTTTTTTTGAGAACTAGAAAACCATAGCATTAGATGTTAAAGTGATGTACATTAGTAGTGTTTACATTTGTAGTCAACTTATGAGTGGGTTGAATTACAATCCTTTTTATCGTAATTAAGCTAAGAAAAGAGAAATATTGACTTAAAAATATAATATCTTTAATAGTAGGCATTACACTACACTCCAGTCGAATGCCGCTTCCGGATCCTGAAGCATTTGAATCAAAAGTTAATAGTCGGTTTTGATCGTGATTTTTTTAAGGCTTCCAATTTTTTTAAATAAAAGTTTATTATTAAATATTTTAATTTTTTAAAAGCCTAATAAAATAAGTCTTATTTTGATTTTTAGCTTAAAATTTTTAGAAATCTTGGGCCACTACTGCTCATTGCATTAGCATAATCTTTAATAGTTATGTGTGTGTCAATTTCCGACCACACTGCCAACTTAGTATTCAGTTAGAGAATACCGGCAGAATAGATGGCACCTGTCTGACCTGCAACAGAAAGAAGAGTCTCCGGCGGTGGCTCGTCCACCCGGGGGTACTCCGACGATCAAGTCAGTACTTCATATCTCTTAAAGATAATCAATAGTGCTTAACTCACTAGACAGAATATCAAAAGCATACCTTAGACCCATGAGGGTGCCTCTCTTTTATAGCCAACACAATCCTAGTCCCAATAGGAGCCTAGCTCTAATGGACTTAGAATTACTGCTAACTTGGACTCCCAGTAGGATTAGGATAAACTCTCTAAGAGTCTTATCTTTACCCAAACTGAAATCTTCTCCCATTTTAGGACTCTTGTCCCTTATCCGCTTATCTCGGATTCCGGTATTCTCGCAGATAACCTCGGCCTAGCCGAGATAACCTCGGCATCATGACCAGGACATGTGGTACCTCGGCTGACACGTCGGCGTCACCTTGGCCACGTGTTGGTGCTCAGAAAATATATCCCCATAATTTATTACCAAATTTGTTTCACCATTTATTTCACGTTGTTGGTGATGTATAATTAGTGGCGAAATCAGAAAATTAAATTAGAGGGGGCACTTATTAATTACAATATCGAAAATTTTTACAAAAATATTTCACGTAAATTTTTACGATTGATTTTGAGAAATATCAAAAAAATAATGTTATT
The DNA here is from genome assembly GCA_030407325.1 of Camellia japonica. NCBI lineage: Eukaryota > Viridiplantae > Streptophyta > Magnoliopsida > Ericales > Theaceae > Camellia > Camellia japonica. Next base: position 31,199,564 of record JAPPVO010000019.1, read on the forward strand.
TGTAACAAATGTATCATAGACAATACAAAAAAAATATGGATACAAGTCTTAAAATAAATTATATAATGATAAAAAAAATTTCATACAAAATTTGATTAAAAATTCAATATAATGGTAATAACACGTCATCATTGATATGTGATATCACCGACTAATAGTACATAAACACATAAAGAGTGAACCTCACATATTAAATGTGACTAACAATCCAATAAATTTCATATTTTTATAGTGAGATTATTTATACTTGCATGTCAATAATAATAACATCACCATTACATTCAAAAAATTTCATAGATAATATGGTTTATAGTAGTCTCTTTTTTTTCAATTAAAATAACCATTATTATTCTCATAATTTTTAAAATATCATTAACATTTCACTCTAATAATATTTTTACAATTTTTTTATTTAAAATATTTTCTTTATGTCTGTAAAATTTAAAAAAAGAAAATAATAATTCCAAAATCCAGGGGCCACCTGTCCCCTTGGGCCGTTACCCCCTCCGCCACTGTGTATAACAACTTTGATCCCTCAAACAAAAACCTTAATTATTGACGGGTCCAAATAATAAAGGGCTATATAAAACACTTCTTATCCAAAGATCAAGCCCAAAACAAAAAAATATCTTATCTAAACAAAAGAAAAACCAATTAAATGAATGTTAAACAAAAATAAGAAAAAACCTCAAAATCCGACGTCATCCTAACCATCATATTCTGCACTCACTACAACAAATAAAAATTTTAGAGGTTAAATCTTTTTGTTTTCAAAAGTGAAATTTTTGTTTAAAAAAATATTTGAGAACCAATTCCTGTTGTCGCGAAGATAATCGTTAAAATGTTATATTGAAAAGTCAAGAAAAGTTTTAGTAACAAAATTTTAAAAATTTCGCTAATAAATGCACTTTTAAAATAAAGTAATTTAGTCCTAAAAAGATTTATTTTTTTAGACAAATTTTGATCCCAAAAAGATAGTAATTAATTACTAAATACCCAATTTCATGCTAAAAATATAATAAAGATACTTTTAAAAATATAAATATTTCATTCTTCAAAATAGTTTTATCTTTAAATTTTTATTTTTAAAACCTTAATTTATGGTAGTGACTCTCCATCAACACTTGAAAGAACCATCTCAAACACTTCCAATTTCCGAAGGCTTACTTCTGAGTCTGATACTAGAGGAGTCCTGTTTTGAAGGAATTGCAAAAAAAGATCAATGGAATCGGCAAAAGGAGTTATATGGCTGAAATTAAGGCTCAATTATTTCATTTCATTGGCTATCTCTATTCTATTTCTATCTATTGAAATAAAAGCTAGTACACCAATCATTCTCAAACTTCCACAGCATTAATATTAATAGATTCAAATATCGATAGAAACAATTCAATGATACGTTATACGGCAAAAGGTCAGAGACTTATGATACCTACCAGCCCCACCAGCTGAGGCCTTACAAGCTATGGATCATCATAATCTCTACCATGCCCATAATAATAATGATAATAATATTAGAAAAATGTTTTATACTGTGTTTGGTTGGGGGATTTTGTGAGAGATTTGGAGAGGGAAAGGGAAAAGTTAGGTGAAAAATGAATAAAATATACTTACATTTCACCTAGTTTCACACACCTTTTCTCTTTCTCTTTCCAAATCCCTCACCAAATCCCCCAACCAAACACAACATTAGAGTTCTAATTATTAAGCTCTAAAATCAGTTCTAATGAGTTGGTAATGGATCTCACTCACTATGATGTGATGTTTAGGTCTTAATTTGTTTTTTGTTTTTTCTTTTTGTCATGTCATTAGTGCTTCATTAACGTATCAAAATTAGTGTTCTGAATCATTGTTGATAATATTATTATTATACGACACAATTATGTGTACAGGTCTACTTATTGTCTTGATTGTCCTTAGGAGTGTTTGTTTTGACTCACTGAATGAAAAGTTTTGACTCATTGAATGAAGAAGAATTGTAATGAAATGAATTGTTAGTATTGAAATAAATAATTTTAAAGTTATTTGGCTAGAAATGATATTTATTTTACTATTAATCTAATTTTTATTTTTTCAACCAAACGATGAATTAATAAATTTATTAGATATAGAGTCCAAATCTTACGTCTTAATCACACACCTCAATCTCATGAACAAACCACCGTAATGTATAATCTTACACAGCTGCTGAGGAACAGCTTTAGTTATAGACTCACATGTGTACATATATGATCACCTCATACTCGTATAAGATGCATGCCAATATACGAAATTGTCATTTCCATGGCCATTTTTTTCTTTTAAGTGTGAGGTCCACCTATGTCGGAGTGATGGCTGCAAAAATACACAAGGTTACGGAAACATGAGCTCCCATGGGCACATATGTCAAAGAGCATTGTTATTTAAGATAAAAACTTAGATTTAATTTTCAAATTCAATGAAGAAATTCTATTTCTACACACAACTTCCTCTCTTTCTATATCTTTTCTCAATACACACACTAAATAAATTTAAATTATCAACTTTCACTCAATACACATCCTACCATATCAAAAATACCCTTACCATCTTTATCCTCCAAACCCTCACCCTAACAAGCCACCACTGCTGTTGCCGCCGCCGGTGACACCTCTTCCCCTCCCTTTCACTTCCAGTCTTTACCCCCACCCCTCCTTCCACCCGCTGGCACCACTTCCGCGACCTCCATCGCCAAAATTGATCTATGATTTCCTCTCTCTCTCTTAATCGCGAAGTAGGGTTGTTACCGGTGCCACCATCGCGACCTTAACCCTCTCCCCTTGAGATCAATCCCTCTCTCTCTCTTTGTCTCTCACAATCGCGAAGGGAGTAGAAAGTGGAGGCGGCGGCGATTCACTTGGTGGCGGGGAGAGATGAAGGCAAAGGAAGATCGCGGTGGTAGGCAATGAAAGCGAAGGGAGATCGCAGTGGTGCGCCGATCTTTTTCTAAGGCAAAGGAGGGTCGCAGTGGTGGGGAAGAGGCGGCGGGAAGAGTGGAGGAGGGGAGAGGCGGGGGCCATGGATGGTGATGGTGGAAATTGATGGTTTGATAGAGTTAGAGTTAGGGTTTTGGGAAAGGGATATTTTGGTAAGTTAATTTTAGGACAAAAATGTAATAAAAAAAATCATTAAATGTGTGGAAAGAGAGAAAATAGTATATGGAAATAGAAGCTCACAATTCAATGATATGACAATCAATTATATTTTAAAGACAACATTCTCTCTTATATTTTGTTTAATCCTCAACCAAAGAATCTAAAAAGTAGGCTTGGATATCATTTTTCTGTGTGAAATTTCATGAATTGTTTTTTGTTGTCACAAGATTTTTCATTTTATTTAGAAGGTTTTAGATTTGAGTTTTGATATTTTATTTGACTCAATATATGAAGCTAGCGGATGGTCGAAAATATCTCGAGTTTGTGCTGTTAAGGTGGGTTCAAAAGCTCTGCCTAATATTTGTTCTCGGAAGAAAAAATTAAAAACTTAATTATTGAGATTTTTTTCCCTACAAAAAGAACCTATTTATGATACTACCGCCATTCTTAAATTTACAAAATTAATCAGTCTTCATTTTAAATTTTTTCTGTTCTATTAAAATTTTAAAAACTCGTGAGGTTGAGTGGTTGGTTGTGTAGATGTGAGTAGCAGTAATAGGGGAGTTTGCACCCTTCGAATCTCTCTCAATGCATTCTATTTTCCTTGCATCTTTAATTTCATGTTTTTAATAAAAATTTTACTTTTCCGATCAAAAAAATGAAAATAAAAAATGAGATACGGCCAATGCACTACAAATTCACATCTCTAATCAAATCTAGAAATGAATGTAGATCAATCAAACCTTCTCTTATTGAGCCTTTTTCTAGAAAATTCACAAATAGTTGTAGGGAATGGGTGTAGAATTCATTTTTGGGATGATCATTGGCTGGGGAATCATTGTATCAAGAGTGACTTTCCTAGGCTTTATAGTTTATCAATTGAGAATGATTTATCTTTGAGCATGATGATTGAAAGGAAAAGGAACTTAGGTGGATGGAATTTCAATTTTAGAAGATCCTTATTTGCTTAGGAGTCTGAGGAGTTGGTAAGATTATGCACTGTTCTGAATCAAGTGGAATTGATGACTTCAATCAGGGAGGATTATTTGAAGTGGTTGACATGTCCATCAGGTCAGTTTAGTGTGTCTTCCTTCTATAATATGTATGTGCCTAGCAATTCTATAGTGGTCACTAAGCTACTGTGGAATAATATTGTTCCATCAAAAGTCCAATTTTTTAGCTGGCTGGCTTGGAAGGGGAGATTGAAGACTATGGGGTTTCTACAAAAAAATTGGTGTGCTGAACCAAAATGCCTTTGTCAATTGTGTGTTCTGTAAGCATACAATAGAAACAATCAATCGTGTACTTCTGTTGTTTGGCAACTGTGTGTTCTGATGTTTGACAGGTGTGGTCATGCCTGATGAATTGGTAGGGGTGCATTGGGTGATACCTGATAATGTTAATGGGCTACTACAATGGTGGAGGGGATATAAATGGAGAAGATTTGAAAATAAAATTTGGAAGGCAATCCCGATGGCTATCATGTGGTCATTATGGAAAATCAGAAATGATGTGGTCTTTAATGGAAAACATTTCCAATTGAATGAACTCTGTGAATTAATCAATGTGAGAATTGCTTTTCGGGTTAAAGCTCAGTCATAGGAGCCTTCGTATTTAGGGGTTGTTTAGGGTGTTCCAAATAAGTGTACTTTTTGACTTTTTTGACTAAAAAGTTGAAGAAAAAAAGATAGTTATTTGGGATAATTTTTTGTCTTTTTACGAAAAAAATGTGTATTAAAATATTGTGGGGTGAATTACACCAACGGTCCCTATTGTTTGGGATTTGTGTCACTTTGGTCCATGACTTTTTAATTGTAACACATTTGGCCCTGAATTTTGAATTTTGTTCCAAATAAAGACAATTGAAGATACTATTGGATTTTTCAAAAGCAAATTTGTCAATTTGATAAAATATAAATTAATTTGACAAAAATAAATATCAAAAAATTATTTTTGAATTTCTAAAAATTATTTCTACCTACTAAATATAAAATATATAAAATTGATAAATCTTTTAGACATTTATTTTTTTTTACCAAATTAATTTTTATTATGTATTTGGATGATGATCATGTAAAATTAATTTTTAAAAATTAATCATGTAATTTTTATTAATTTTTATCAATTTTACATAATTTTATCTTTGGGGGTAGAAATAATTTTTTAAAATTTAAAAATATTTTTTTGACATTTATTTTTGTCAAATTAGTTTATATTTTTTCAAATTGACAATTTTGCCCTTGAAATTAAGCAATGGTATGTTCAATTGTCCTTATTTGAAACAATATTCAAAATTCATGGTCAACTGTGTTACAATTGAAAAGTCAGGGACTAAAGTGACACGAGCCCCAAACTATAGGGACTGTTAGTGTAATTTGCCCAATATTGTATAAAATGAAAAAATTATGTTTTTAGTCCTACATTGTAGACTCATCAGTGACAAGCGGCAGGAGGATAGTACGGCTTGGTTGAAATGGTGCATGAGGCTTCACGGGTACTGTTGGGCCGTGGAGGCCCACCATAGGTCCTATTTCAATGATCTGAATCATTGAATATGTAGAACTCGTTGAGTACTATATGCCTATGAAAAATCACTTTAATCGGATATCGATAACTATGTGATCAAAACAGTTTTGTATGAAATTAATGGACGGTGAAAAATAAATGGCTGAAAAAAAATCTGATTTGATCACATAGTTATCCATATCCGATCAACTTGATTTTTTATAAGAATATAGTACTCGACGAGTTCTACACATTAAACAGTTTCGATTATCAAAACGAGACCCATAGTGGCCCCCATGGGCCGAACAACACTATTTTTTGTAAATTTTTTGTGCAGCCGATTAGGTAATTTGTACCATCTGGCTCAGACTGTACCATCACGTCAATGACTTTTTGGGTTGTACTTTTGTTTGTATAAGTTTATTTTTTTTATATATTTTTTTTTGTGAATAGTGATAACTTTTTAACTTTTTTTAATAACTTTTTAATTTTTTGTCTTTTCTAGACTATGTCAAACCAGCCCTTAGTACAGGATATTATTAATAACTTGCAACAGATGAGAGCTATTGGTTGTTGAACATTGCATCAGTATGGGCAATGAGGAGGAGGGTTACTTTGAACGATATGTAGATCTTATGGGAGGCTGCTAGGGATGTGGGTGTTCTATTGTATTGTTTTGTTTTTATCCACTGTAGTTGTTTGTGTTCTTTTCTGGGGTGTTGGTTTCTCAATAACCCTTAGCTAGAGTTAGAAATGATAGGGGTGTTGTTCTTGGTGCTAACCTTGTTGGGATGAAGGGTAGCACTATCATGCTATTTGCTCTTTGTCCTTACTTTATTGATGTAGTCCATATTTTTATATTTTGCTGCTTTAATAAAGTTTTTTTGCTCATAAAAAAATATATATATAATTTTTTCACACCTAACTAGACCGTACATTATTTTTCATGCATTTTTATGAATCTGGATATACATTCTATGTCCCTTTGAATCTTATTAGTTCAAGGAATATTTTTGCTCATATGAACAACTCTATAAACCAATAAAATCCAATAGAATAGAAAATGACATTGAAGGAGACAGAGAAAGGAGAGAGCAGGATGTGCCCCAAGGCACAATAGGACCCATATGATCAAATCATCAATGTCTTACAAAAATAGATGATAAATGTGGTTTTGATAATGAATCATCTTTTCTTTTCTTTTCTTTTTTTTAAAAAAAAAATGTAATTTGATTATATGATTCTAAATATGTTATTAATTTAATTCTTTATATGAATAATTTATTTAACATATAAACCCATTTTCTAGTCCAATGATGTGTGAGAGAAATGATTAGCTAAGAATTAGAAAAGATATGAGAAAAAAAATTATTTTAAATATTTTAATTGATTATCACATCATTAAATTTAAAAATTAAATATAACTTCTAGACTTCAATACTCTTATAAAAATGGGCCTGAAGTGAACTCTACCAAAGGGGACAACAAGAGCCCCTCATTTCATAAAAATAATAAAATAATCAAGATCTTGATTCATCAAATGAAAAATTATTAACAAATCACGAAATGTTATGTGATTTATATTGTACTTCTGATAAATGACAAATTACAAAACATCTTATATAACTTATCTCTTTTATTTTAATTATTCTTGTTGTAATATATATATTTTTTATATTATCAAATTATTTTATTTTTGCTACGAAATTAGTTGGAGTGGACGATGAGACTTCATGTTTTGCTATGGTTACTCTTCTTCATCAAATACATACTTCATTTTATCATTGGGCATATGATCTCTGCTAGTTGTAGGGCAATAGAGCTAGTCCTAAAGTAAGCCAAAACATCTTAAGAAACGTCCCTCTCAATCTCTTGCTCTATCAACCTAACCAAATGCCACTACCATCCACCTCCCAGCTTCTACCCCCTCCCCATTCTCCTTTTTAAAGTCACGAGACCCACTGTCCCGTGTTCTTTCAATAGCAAGGACATATATATATATATATAGAGAGAGAGAGAGAGAGAGAGAGAGAGAAATGCATTTTTGTCTTCAGAGGGGATGACAGAGGAACTGATAGAGAACTTTCAAGCTCCTTTCTCCACCATCACTCAACTAGCCTCTAAATTGCAGTCTCAAACTGAAGTCTTATAAATTTCCAAGCTTTAGTTATCTCCCATCTCTACAGATTTCTCACCTCATATCTTCTGTCTCTCTCTGTCGGTACCATGTAGGTCTCACCCCCACAATACCTTCATTATCTTCTTCTTCTTGTTCTTCTTCCCTATCTCTTGTTATCTAACCCTCTCTCTCTCTCTCTCTCTCTCTATATATATATATATATATATGACTTTGTTTTCAGGAGACCTGAGGGAAACCCTTTAGACCTCAACTACTTGCCTGATGATTACAGTAGAGATGGCAAACATGTTATTGAAGACAGCTCTTCATCTGCTGGTATATTACTTTCTTTGACTACTATTAACTGGGTAAAACAGTTTAATCACTTTTTCCTTCTTGTTTCTCAGTACCAAGAAAAGAAAAGAAAGAAAAGAAAAGAAAAAAGGCTTGTCAAAGCTGTTGAAATGGATGATTTTTTTTTTTTTTTTTTTTTCTAGGTATGAAAGAGTGCAATTTTTTTCTTTTCTAGGTATGAAAGAGTGCAATTTTGTTTGCTTACTACAGTTTATTTGAAGCTTTAAATGCAAAACCATAAAAAATTAAGAAGATTGTGGGCTTCAATATTAGGGCAATTAGGGTTTGCTTTTGTTTATGAGACTAGACACATCAAAGTTGCTTTACATAGCATTTTTTTTTTTTTGTTGCAGGGCATAGGAAAAAGAAAAGCGGCGGGAAGGATGAGAAAGATGAGAGTGGGAAGGTCTATGAGTGTAGGTTTTGCTCTCTCAAGTTTTGTAAGTCTCAAGCCCTTGGAGGACACATGAATCGCCACCGCCAAGGCATGCCCTTTTCTTCCTCTAACTTATGAATATATAGACATCATATATATTTTTTTATTTTTTGGTTTAAAATATAAATTACATATATATGAATGTGTTAACAACCCATAACATCTGTTGGACAAAGTTTCTTTAGTACTTGATTTTTTTTTTTTTAAATTCCTATGTCTTGAAACACGTACAGTAGTTATTTCAAAATATAAAAATCTCTAAGTATAAATATTTCTAAATAGTTTAACACATGACAGAAAATTTTGTGATAAAAGATCCTCTGCTATACATGGTTTTAAATAACCATATATATTATGAGTGTTTTTGGAAAGATGCTTAAAAGTTGATTTTTTGATTTTTTTTTTTTTTTTTGCTTTTAAACTTTTTTATGTGAGAAAAGAAGTGAATTAAAACTTAACAAGTGACTTTTAATTCACTTCTCAAAATAAATCTTAGTATCGACTATGTTTCTCATTGTGTGTGGAATTGCATATGATTGGTCACCTAGTTGGGATACAATTTTCCTCATGCCTTTTTCTTGTATTTGGTTCCTCTTTTAGTTTCAATATAATTTCTTCTATTCTATTAGTTGATAAAAAAAATAAAAAAAAATATTAATATCAATAATATAATTATGTATCAGTTCAAATTAAATAATATTGATTGATATATCAATTAATAGCCAGATGAAAAGTTCACGATTTGATTACAGATAGGGCATCTAATTGTTAGTCAATGATTTGCCATGGAAGGGTGGTCATGTCAATCTTGTCATGTCAACCATTGTCCTTCCATTCCACTTCTTGTCGCTGAATTCTTGGTGGGGGTTTGTTATTGTTATTGTTAGTGTTTGATTTGATTTGTGTGTGTTTTGTGGTTCGGTCAGAGAGGGAGACAGAAACACTGAACCGGGCTCGTCAGCTGGTCTTCAGTAACGATAGTCTGGCTGCCCAAGCTGCTCATCACCTGGGGTTTGTTTTAGTTTCTCTTTCTTTCTTTATTTTCTTTTTCTTTTCAAGATCATTGAACACCAAAAAAGAAAATTCATATGATCGCCCAAATAGTGTTTTCAAATCAAGGCAATACCAGTAGAGAGTATTAGCCGATATATTGGTATTCAAAATCTAAAAATCCCAATATTTAAAACCCTGATCAATCCATTTTGCCATTACTTTTCAAGAATCAAAAGTTCACATTCTTGTTCCTCAAATATTGTGTTTTAAAATCTTTATAGCAACAACCATTGAGATAATTAATCACTCACAAACTATTTTGAATTAAAGAAGATACCCATTTATACTTCATTATTCAATACCACAGCACAGAGTCCTCTTTCTTTGATTCTTTATTTTTTATTGTTGTTGCTTGTCCTCTTCACTAAATTGATTGTATGAGAATCTTAGCAGAGGCCAATCAGTTCCACACGGAGGCTATCATCAAACAGGCAATATGGGTGATCCATCTCTACCTTTTTACTCAACAAGACTGTTTCCTGGTTCTTCATCCACCTTCTTACAACCATCACCACCGCCACCGCATCAGTCATACATATACACATCTCCTTCACGCCCCGTTTCCTCTTATCCGGTGAACGATTGCTTCGTAGGCCATGTCCTCTCCGGCGGCAGCAACACGCAATATGGTCACCCCAACCCAAACTACGCCGCCGCTGCACCCCCACCACCAGATACCAATTACACTTGCATTGGTGCTCCAGTGGGACATAGTGTTGGTGGTGGTGGAAGTATAGACATGTCACTGCACAATCAGGACGAGGGATTGAATTGGAGTAGGAGCTACACAGGGCTGACACAGCAAAATTTGGATCCATCATCGATCAATCGGTTTCAAGATGGGTTTTAATGGTATTTTTTAGTGGGAGTGTAAGTTTGGATCAGCTTTGACAAGCCACTCTCACTCTGAGAGAGAGTCATTAGACAAGAAGCTGACAAATGGGGTCATGCAAGAAATTAGACAAGTTTTGGTTTTTCTACAGGTCACTTTAGGGACAGCTTTTTAGCTGAGAGCCTGAGGTACAACAAGAAGCATAGTTTGGCTTGGAGGTGGGGATTGGGATTGGGATTGGGATTGGATTGGATTTGTGTGAAAAGGAAACTAGAAATGAGGGTTTGCTGGTGCAAGTGGGACAAGAAGTTAGATATGAACTGAAAGTTCTTTGCATTTGGTTCTAGTTTTGCATGGGACCTTTTTGCCTTTAATTTTCATTTTGGTTCCTCCCTTTGTCTCTTGTGCACTCTCTCTCTCTCTCTTTCTCTCCAACCAAAATGGGCATTATCTAGTTTCTTCAAACACTAGTCACTTGTCAATGCTTGGATTTTTGTTTTCAAATCATTAACTAACATTAATTTATTTTAATTTTGCTTAATTTTTTTTGAAAAAAATTTGATACATATATGTATTGTATATATGTGTCGATTCACCATTTCCCCTTTACATTTTTAGATCTATTTCATTTTTTTACAGAAGATGAAAAAAAATAAATAAATAAATAAAATTTGGGGATACTGTTTAGTTACGTGTGAAGTTATTAGGGTGATTGAATCTTGTAGTATGATGAGTTGAATAGGTAGTCATTGATGTAACATACTAAAGATAGGAAGACAATGTGGGGAGGAATTTTTTTTTTTTTTTTTTTTTTTCAATTAACAAGGTTAACTGTGTATTTTAAAATTTTAGTTTAAGGAGGTGGATCTCCTCCCGTCTATAATCCGGACTGGTAGGCGCTATTTAGATTCGTGGAGTCTATCACAGTTTTCATTACGATAATTCAAATCGTTTATTTTATTAGATTATTCGTGTATATCAATTACAAAAAAAAATTAAGTCGATTCGATAATCGTAAGCTATTTAATTTATCGTATTTGTCATCAAAAAAATGAATGGTCTATTTTTAAAAATATAATTGTCGTCTATTTTTTTAGTGACAAACGTAATAAATTGAATAGGTTACAATTATCAGATTGAATTAATTTTTTTTTCTTAATAGATATACATAAAGTGTCCAACAAAGTAAATTATTAGAATTATCAAAATGAGATCAATAATAGATCATACAGATCTGAATAGTACCCTCCAGTTTGCATTAAAAACTGGAAGGGCTCCAGGTCCTTAGTTGAAAGATAACATTTTGATTATTTGTAAATGGGAGGAGAATTAAAAAAAAAAACCTTCAAATAGGATTGAGCAGCGGATATTCCAATCCAGCCAAATTGACGGAACTGATTCGTCGTATTTTGGACAGATGCGTGATAAGAGCAGACGGTTGTGGATTTATTTTTTTCAATTCGCCTAATTTTGGAAGGATGGCGGATTTGAGGTTCATTTGGTTGCAACCGAACTACGAAACCGTGACCACCACAAGTAATTTGTAAGATTTTGTGTTTTCAATTTGTTTAAATATTCTGTTTGTATTTTCAATTGAAAAAAAAGTTTAGATATTCTGTTGTATTTTTAATTTGTTTTTAATTTAAAAATCATTTTATTAAATGGCAAGTGGTGATATTTTGTATTTTTTTTTGAAAAATATAAGGCTTAATTTTGTCATTTAAAAAAATAAAAAAAAAGTAATGAAATAGTTTTGATAATGCATGATTTTCTTATATGTATTTATTATTAGTATTTGATAATCTGCTTGATAATTTTTTAGTTATGTTGAGTTGAATTGTTATCCAAAAAAAAATATTGACAAGTTGTATTATATTTAAAATTTGTAAAAGTTTAAACCGCCAAACTGATTCGCATTCATTTGTCAATCTGCATCCCTCAATCTGGTAGACGGATATGAATTAATTTTTTCCAATCCGTCAATCCAACGGACAAATGGCGGATTAGAAATTCTCCGACCGCAACTGAACCGCGAACACTCCTACCTTCAACTTACACTTGTGGAGAAATCACTTATGGGGACTGAAAATCAAAATTACACAAATATAGAGTGTAATTCATTTTGTGATGTGATGCAATTCAAACATTATGTTTTATTTATTTGTTTTTATTTTTGTCATTAAGTAATTCAAACTAAGTTATTGGTTAACATTTTCATTTAATTGCTTAAATAAAAAATAAAAAAAAATAGGTGAAAAGAAAGAGACCAGCTCCCCTCATTACCCTATTTTCTCCGCAACTCTCAAGATTTCATTTTGTGAGCCTGTAGAGTCATGATTCAAACCGTTTATCTCATAGGTCTTGAAAAGAATAAGAATATAAATAAAAAAAATTAACTTAATTAGGCATTGATAAAGGTACTAACTAATCATATTTTATTTTATAAAATAAACTATTTTAGTTTAAAATCATATTTATTATCAATTTCATAAAATAAAACATGATTAATTAGTATGTCTACCAATTTTCAATCAAATTGATTTTTAAATATTTTTTCTTTCTATATTTACGAAATGACCGATTTAGATTATCATTATAACAAAACCACCCCCCCCCCACCCCACATAAAATAGAATCTTTAGAGCTATGGAGAAGCTGGAATTTTACTCCCCCAAAGAACTCAACTTGAAAGATATGTTTTCCTATAATATTGGTTATTGAGCACCAATCAAACAACAGTAGTTTAAGTTAATGGCAAGATAGTTTTTTCAAAACAACCCAAAAAACTGCAGTGTGGTATCAAATATGACAAAAAGGTAATTTTATCAAGAAGTTACAAAACTTTCAAAACAAATGTCTTTTCATACCAAAATACAACGGCTACTTTTACAAAAAAAAAAAAAAAAAAAAAAAAAAAAAAAAAAAGAAGAAGAAGAAGAAGAAGTTACTAAAGTTTTATGGAATAAGGGGAGATTTTTTGTTGCCGCATAGGAAATTTATTACATTAAAACTATGTTTCGGTGAGAATGAGTATTATCCCATTACTACAAATTTCATTGCTAGTAATTAATAAAAGAATAGTCTTCAATATGAACGGGAAGAAGGCAAAAGGGGAGTTAGAAAACATTAGGAGATTAATTTTTATTGTTACGGGAGTCATATATTTTTTTCATTTTTTTTATTTTTTGATCAGCAAAGAAAAGAATTTTATTAATAAGAGGAGAAGGGACTTTTGGAGAAAATTTTGAAAATTTTGCTAAAAAATACGTTCTTAGGAACAAAATAATTTTGTGTTAAATTTTGTATATGTTTTTAAGACTAAAATTTTGGTCCCAAAAGGATAGTAATTAAGCACTAAATATTTAATTTCGATACTAAAAATATAATAATTATACTTTTAACAATTAAAATATTTTATTCATAAATTTTGATTTTTAAAATCTTAATTCATTATAATGTCAATGAAGAATTCAACAAAGATAACTATTCTCAGATTTTTTCTGATGCCGGTGGTCTAAACACTGCAGAACTGTTTTTAATTTTTATGCTTCTCTGCCAAAAAAAAAAAAAAAAAAAAAGACCTAAAGCCATTATGAAAAATTAGAGCATATCGCTAAGAACCAATCCGAAAATAACCAAGTTTTTTGATGTTGTAATTTTTTTTTAATTTTATATAGCAAGAAAAATTCACATAATTTAATATACAATTCTGTTACATCCCCTAATTGTGGCTTTCCAATTTTACCCTCAATAATGTGACTAAAACTCACGTGAAACAATCTCCACTCTCCTCTCTCCCTCATCTTTAGCACTCCTAATTTCACATAATTGGGGGTGGAATTGGAGAGATAAATTAGGAAGATAAATAATTTTTCTTTAATATGTCGTGTAAATTTAGTAAATGATTTTGGATAAACAGAACTAAGACAGTGCATAGAGTGTAAATTTAGTAACGGTAACAATGAAAGTAGAGGAGAAGTGAAGATTGAAAATCAAGAACTGTCTAAGAGTGAACATTTTCGTTATTTAGGGTCAATTATCACAACAGCGAGGGAGATTGATGCGGATGTGACCCATAGGATTAAGGTGGGATAGTGTAAGTGAAAAAGTGTATCTGCGGTTCTGTGTGATAAACGAATACCCACTAAATTAAAAAGTAAGTTTTATAGAACGACTATTAGACCAGCAATGTTATATGGAACGGAGTGTTGGGCAACCAAGAAATAATATGTAGATAAGATGAGTATGACTGAGATGAGGATGTTAAGGTATAGTAAGACTAGACATGACCAAATTAGGAATGAGTGTATTTGAGAATGGGTAGGAGTAGCACCGATAGAAGATAAATTGAGAGAGAATCGATTGAGATGGTTTGATCATATTCAACGGAGACCAACAAAGGCAGTAATGAAGAGATGCAATGCTGCAACGGTAGATGAAAGTGTTGGGGGATGAAGTAGGCCTAGATTAACATTGACTAGCGTTGTAAATAGATATATGAATTTACTTAATTTGACTAATGAAATGGCCTTTGATAGGGTCGCGTAGAGAAAAATTATTTATGTAACCGACCTTATTTGATGGGACTTAAGGCTTGATTTAATTTGATTATATCATATAAATTTAAAATTAGTATGGCATGAGTCAAAATTTGATACATACATTTTAAAATATGTATTTTTTAGGACAACTTTTTCTAACTACATAGCATTATTGGTCAGTTGACACTGTAACAAACACTTGTTCTCCGATTCCCACTTTAGGGGTCATCTGGAAATTTTCTTTAAAAAAAAAAAAAGTTAAAAAGTGAAAAGATAACTAGAAAAATAATTCATACTAAAATAGTAACTAAAAAAAAAGTTCAATTTGAAACACATCAACTTTTTCACCTTGTAAAAAAATTTAAAAAATTTAAAAAGTCAATAAAAAAAACCTATTTCCCCACATTTGATCTCCAATAAATGCGTTATATCACTCTTGAAGCTGACACAAGTTACAAATTAGAAAATTTGGAGACAACTGATTAAACTAAAATGCAATTTGATATCCTTGAGAAATTAAAGAAACACTTGCCCATTGACTCATTGAGACAACACACACAGCTATAGGGCTAAACCTGGGCACATTTAACACCATCAAAAATGATTTAGAGTTTTAAAAAGAGAGTTTTAGGAAAGTTCTAATACAATGAGTTTCGTATGTGATATGGTGTGTGTGTGTTTATTTTTTTTATTTTATTTATCAACTCAATAAAATTCAAATTGAAAGTCTACTTTTAAAGCTCTGTATTATTGTCCTACCACGATATTTTGTAAGCATGGAAACAGTAATTTAAGATTCGAAAGTGTGCTATCTCTTTTGAGCAGCAAATTGCACTCTGATTGGCATGTCAAAACTAGGAGCCAGAAAAGGAACACATATGATCAAAAGTATTCCAAACCCTATAGCTAATCCTAGCATTCACAGACACTACTCTTAACACTAGGTTAAGCTGGACTTATAACTGCCTAGTACTTGGCTATGGGTGGTGTTCCTTTATTGAGGTGATTATTTTTCTATCAAATAAAAAAAAAAAAATTTATTTGTGTGTACGTATAATTTTTATTATAAAAAAATTCTTTGAAAAAAAATTCTCAAGGTACATAATACGATTATAGAATCAAAAATGTCTAAGACTCTCTTTTTTTTTCACCCCTTTTGACCCCCTCTTTCTCTCATTGATTGGATTTTCTTTTTCTTTTTTTTTATTTCCCTTGTCCTCCAATCACCACCTGCCACATATGTGTGGGGGTGGTGGGGGTGGTGATTGGAGGGGGTCTCCATCACTCCTCTTATAGAATCAAAATAATCATTTCGCATGAAATAAACTTTATCAAATATGCAAATCCTAACTCATATTAGATGATTGTGTCCAATTTTGTATTCAAATTCTAAAAACTTTAAAAAAAAAAAAAAAAAAAAAAAAACTACACATATATTTCTTACTTATAAAAAGGGGGAAAAAAAAAAAAGAAGAAAGAAAAATGTGAGACTAGCATATACTTATTAAAAAAGGGGAGCAAAGGGACAGTAAATGACATTTCAAATGGGTAAAGTGTAAAATGCTCTATCACAGATAATACTATTTGCGGACCATATTTTATGTTCCCACACATAATTTACTTAGTTCACATCACACTTCATTTAAATTTTTTTTTTATTATTAATTCACATCATTAATTTTAAATAATACAAAAGTGTTTCATCTTTTCCGATTCAAAACTTTAATCAAAAAAACAAAAAAAAAAGACCCTACCTAGTCCAACGGTCACCCCATCACCATTAATCGCCGCTGCCATCCCGCTCTCGAACACCCACCCCCTCCACCACCTCTTTGTTCAACCCTATTGCCCCTTCTGCAGTCGCGGCTACTTTGATTATCTTTCCCTACCCCTTTGCTCATCCCTTCACCAATACCCCTTCCCTTTCCATTCATTTTTGTACCTCGCTTCCTCTCCCCCCACTCTCTCGCCATCCCTTTCTAACGCCACCCTTTCTTGATTCCTTCATCACCCTTTTTGCTGCCTTCCCAACTTGAAACCCAAGATTTGGTAAGAAGAAAAAGGTTAGGAAAGGAGCTAGGGAAAGGGGTGATAAAGCTAGGAAAGGGGTGGAGGAGGAATGGTGGTGGCGGCAGTAAGGTCAAGTTTAGCATGTTCAGAAAAAAGTCAAAAAGTCAAAAAATTACTCAAAAAATTAAAAAGTTAACATTATTCATCAAAAGTCAACAATTACGGCTGCACAACTCCCAATCTTAATTTTCTCTTACAAATCAATTTTTACAATTTTTTATTACACATTTTTTCTTAAAAAGTCAAAAAGTTAACCCAAACATCTATATTTTCTTCCTCAATTTTTTAGTCCAAAAAAATAAAAAGTACACTTATTTAGGACACCCCAAACAACCCCTAAATAATGGTGTGTACTGAGAGGTTAGATGGAGTGATATTACATGTATCAATTAGTGTATCAATTAGTGTACCAATACTAATTATGATATTATTATTAACCTTACTCAATATACAAATTATAAATACTAAAAATATCTTAAATTATATTATATCATTAATTGATACATTAATTAATATATATAACATTAATCAGTTAGATGGTGATGTGAAAATAAAATTACCCCACTATTCCATAAAATGCATTGGACTCATTTACTTTGCTTGAGCCTAGAAGAGAAAGAAAGCAGTAACCATGACCACTAGCAGTGATTTTCGAAATTGCAAATCAAAGCCAAAATCGAAATCCAAGTTTAGATTAATGAGTAGTGTGTTTTTTTTTTCTTTTTTTTTATTCAGAATGAGTAGTGCGTTCAGCCCACCATATTACTGTTCAATTCAATCTGAGCAAAATTTCTTCCTACAAATCAATTTTCATCAATTATTGAATTTCTCTCTCTCTCTCACTCTCTCTCTCTCTCCCCTATCTTTCATCAGTTTCCTAGAGATCTTTGTCAACCTACAGAACAGTCTAGCACCTTTCTCAAACACGTCTCGGGATCCCACCTGGAGAGAGAGAGAGAGAGAGGACAGAAGTACAGTATAGAACAGTGAGTACTGAAATCTGAGAGAGGCAGTGCCATACATTACAAAACCCGCAGCAAAAGTTGACGGCTCTATACATAAAGAGAGTATAGACTCATCAGCTTAATCGCCCATCCATGCAATCAAAATATAGAGGAATGTTTAAAGCTGCTTCTGCTGCTTATTTCTGTGTTTTGTGTGTTTCTTTCATAATCTAATAGCAATTTTTCATTTATTTAGGGGTTATTTGGAATGACCTACATAAGTGTATTTTTTATCTTTTTATAAAAAGATATGTAGAAAAATAAAGAGATGATTTGATAGAAAAAAGATAAAATGATAAAAAGATAGATTATTTAAAATATGTCAAACTTGACCTTATTTTGTAAAGATGTACTCAAATTTTAGAAGTTCCAACAAAAAACCAAATTTTCTTATCCAAAGACCCAAGCATAAATTAATCGGCAGCAATAGCTCCGTGGTAAAGAGTCTTCTCTAACGATGAACCTCAAATCCAGACATCTTTGCTTCGACTCCATCTAGTGTTGTGCTTGACGTTAATACATGATTTGCGAGTGATTTGTACTTAGAAATTATCCTGTGGCCCTGGGTCTCAAACCAAAAAACAAAAAACAACCATGTTACATCCCCCTAAAAAAAACCCTCTAATCCCCTTAATTTCCATATCAAGTAAAAAAAAAAAAAAAAAAAGGAAACAATTGCCTAAATTAGAAATTAGGGGGATTAGGGGGTAGTTTTAGGGCTCCAAATCATTTTCCAACAAAAAAATACTCACCGTCCAAAATCCTATTAATAGATGCTGTGATTTATAAAAAAATAATAAATAAATCAATTTTTAGTCACAAGAATAGAACAAAAGAAAATTTAAGCTGTGATTTATAAAAAATTAAAGTAAATAAATAAATAAACAAATTTTTAGTTACAAGAATAGAAGGAAAGAAAAATTAATTTCACATTAAAAAGTTATAATATACTAAGCTTTTTAGAAAGTTGGCTTTTGATTTTTTACCAAACTTTTTAGGCTCCGTTTGGTGGAGTTTTCAAAATCTAGTTCCACACCCACTTTTGAGTGTGGTGTTTGTTTAGAGTTTTCAAATCATAATTTTACACTTATTTCTCAAAACTCAATTCAAAACATAATCATTACTTTTTAAAACTCATAACCAAACACATAATTCAAAACTCTTTTCAAAACTCCATTCAAATCAATATTTTAATTTTGTTAAGATTTTAAATATTTTAATATTTAAATATGTTACGATTTTTTTAATTTTTAAATTTTTAAATTTTTGAATATTTTTAAATATTTTAATTTTTAAATATTACGATTTTAATTTTTTAAATTTTAAAATATTTTATAAAAATAAATTCAAACTCTATTTTATAAAAATATTTTTAAATATTTTAATTTTTTTGTTATGTATTTGGTTACGATTTGAGTGTAGAGTTGTGAAAGTAGTATGAAGTTTCGAGTTATGTGTTTGGTTATGAGTTTTAAAAATAATTTTTTAATTGAGTTTTGTTTTATGTGTTTGGTTACGATTTGAGTGTAGAGTTGTTTTTAAATTTAAAATATTAAAATTTTAAATTATTTTAATTTTTTGAATATTTAAATTATTTAAATTTTTACG
Source organism: Camellia japonica (assembly GCA_030407325.1). Lineage (NCBI taxonomy): Eukaryota > Viridiplantae > Streptophyta > Magnoliopsida > Ericales > Theaceae > Camellia > Camellia japonica. The sequence goes on from JAPPVO010000019.1 coordinate 31,219,199, forward strand.
ATTTAAAATTTTTGAATATTTATTTTAATTTTTTACTTATTAAATTTTTAGATTATTTAAATTATTTAAATATTTATGATTTAAATTTTTTGAATATTTATTTTGAAAAAAAATTATTTCCTTTGTAGTATTTTCAATTAAAAAATTGATTAATGTTATTTTTTGTTAATAATAAATTTTTTTAATTGAATTTTAAAAAGAGTTTAGTTATGAGTGTTGATCAAAATTTTCAATAATGTGAAAGTAATGTGTTTTGTTATGAGTTATAACAATTTGAATTAAGTTTTGAAAACTCTTTTCAAAACTCATAACCAAACAAGTTTTCTTACTTCACATGTCAAATCAAACTTTCAAAACTCAATTCTACACTCAATTCAAAACTCAATTCCACACTCAATTCAACACTTTATTCAAAAACCATAACCAAACAAATTTTCTACACTCAAATTATAATTCTAAAACACACAAACTCAAAATACAACTCATATTCTCAAATCATAGTTACAAAGCTCTACCAAACGGAGCCTTAGTTTTTTGAAAAGTGATTTGAGAAATTGGTAAAAAATTGACTTTAGACTTTTTGGTTTAATATTTGTTTATGGTGTCAAATCAAATTAAAATGACCAAAATATCCTTACCCAACATAAGAAATTTACTTTTTTATTTTTTTGTCATATATAGGCCCCAATTTATAATTTCACATTTGCGTTTTTATGGCTTCCCAAATGAATTGTGTTGTGTTTTTGGCCACTTGCATTTTTGGACTTTGGATCAAAACGCTGCGCTTTTCGAAACTTTCCAAAATAGCACTATGTCTTGTTTTGAAAAGATAGTTAAAAATTGATTTTTTAATTTTTTAAAAAAATATATAAAAAATATAAAAGATGATGTAATCTAAAATGAATTAAAAATTAAGAATTTAATTCACTTCTCAATTTTTTTTTTTATATAAAATCAAAAAAAAATATTGTTTAAATACAAAAGAAGGACCTCAATTGAAATTAGGCCATAGGCACATGTGTGAGCCTGTTAGGGCAGCCTTTTTCACCGTCTCTTGCAATTCTTCGGAGAGTAAAAGTCCAACTAGCGCCGCAACGTGGTACTTCTTCTCTTAATTATTTTATGAACTTTTCTTTGATGCTACAACTCAACATTTTAAGGTGTGGTTTGACATTGGGTAAAGTAGTAAAAAAAATTTTGTTAGGATTTTTTTAGTATCGTTGGGTTTTTATTTTACGATTTTTTTAATTTTTGTGAGAAAAAAAATATAATAATTATAAATAAAAAATTATATTTTATTTTATTGGCTTAAATAGCTTGTTTTGTCTTCTTGTGCTTTTTTAGCTCCAACAAGTTTACCAAATGAGGACTAAAGTAGTCGAAACTTTGGCTAGGTTTGATATCTTCTAAAAAAGTTAAAAAGTTAAAAAGTTACTATCCTATTTAAGTTATATTATCTTATTTAAGTCACATCACCTCTCTACCACATGACTTCAAACCCAACCCATATTTTATAAAAAGTCTAAAAATACACTTATTTAAAACATTCCAAACAACCACCTTGTTAGATCAAAAATCATCAAAATGGTCCTCAAAAGAAGAATAAAGACTATGAGATTTAATTTTAGAATTTTAAAGAGAGTTTTAGTGATGCGATAGAGAGTGAAATTTATATGTGATGTAATATGTGTATTTATGTATTTTTTTTTTTCTTACCACATCACTAAAATTCTCTTTAAAATTTTAAAATTAGAGTTCTCTATTATTGTTGTCAAAAGAAACCGCTCGGGCTTTGTTTCTTAATTTAGATTTTCAAAAATTGCGTCAACGCATCAATTTGCATGTATTTTGATTAGTTTTAAAATTTTAAAATTAATGATCGAACAAATTTTTTATAATTTTTTTGATTGACTCAAATGACGTTAATTTTATTTTCAAGTGTTCATCGCTTAACTAATTTGTTGGGGTTAAGACCCCTAATTTAGATGATGAGACAACAAGTTTTTTTTGTGTTTTTTTGTTTGATTTGGTTAATTAATTAATTAATTTGTTTTTATTACCTAAAAAAAAATTTATTGATGAAATTCAAAATAAAAAAAGAAAAATTATAAAAAAATAAAAAATAAAAAATCTTAGGATTTTTAATTTTGTCAATTTAAACTCTAAACTTTTGAATTTTTTTCTTCAATTTAAATTATTTGTCTATTTTCATTAAGTATAATCCATAAATATAATAATATTTTAGTCATTAAATTCAATGGAAAAAATATTTTAAACATTATATATATATACTTACATTGAGTTTGATGATTAAAATACAAACATCGATTTTACTTAATAAAAATAGATATATAATTTAAATTAAAAAGAAATAAAAGAGATTGCCAAACTATGATTTTATTTAATTTAATTAATTTATTTTTTGTAATTACTCCAAAAAAAAAATGACGAACAAGTTTGATTTAGTTAACTAAAACCCAGATACTTTTTTTTTTTTGTTACAGGAAAATCCTTCTTACTCTCCCGCAAGTCCAAGGCAGCGCCTCTTTGTAGAGATCACCAAGGTGTCTTGTTAGCCGTTCTGAGCGAGGAGACTATAACTTGGGAACTTGCCCCGACCTCCCAAGACAAGCTCCGCTTAAGTCAGGACTCGCACAGCGAGGGAGCATTGAATCCACACCAAGTGCTGGTTAGACAACTTGAGGTCCAACCTCCTAACCAACTGTGCTACACCCAAGAGATTGGCCTAGGGGAGATTTGAACTCATGATCTGGGGGCTTAATCCCCATGTTCTTACCACAAGGCCACCCACTCCTGGGTTAAACCCAGATACTTGAGTACCATCTGAAGTTCAATGAGCATATACTAGTAAGGCTTCGTTTGGGAAGTAAAAGTTGGGGCTTTTTTGGTTATTTTAGTCATAAAAAATAAAATAGATTTTTTACCTCAATAAGACAAAACGTCACATCTAATCTATAATCATTACAATTTTTTCTCTCACAAAAAAGTCAAAAAAGCCAAAAAAGCCTAAAGCACTTCCCAAACCAGACTTTTTAGCCCCATGCTAAAATAGTCAAAAAAATTAAAAAGTCAAAAAGCCAACTCACTTTCCAAACGAACTCTAAGAAGTTATTGGTTGGTCTAATGGCAGTATCACATGACGTTTCATATGTATTGTAATTAATAGAGGGAGTAGGGATCACGATTTTTTGTTAGATGATTGGAGAATATGAGAGAGAATGGGAATTTTTAATTTGCCTGGGGCATAGCCATGTGGTGTCGCAGGAGGGTTCGTTTGAGAAGTTGATTGGCTTTTTAGTTTTTTGACTTTTTAGCTATTTTAGCCTAGGGTTAAAAAGTTTCGTTTGGAAAAGACTTTTTAGCTTTTTTGACTTTTGTGAGAAAAAGAATGTAATGATTATGAGTTAGATGTGATGTTTTGTCTTATTTAACTAAAAAATCTATTTTATTTTTTGTGATTATTTTAGCTAAAAAAGTCCCAGATCTAACTTCCCAACCAAGCCCTAATCAATAATTTTTCACTAAGAAGCTAGTCAAGGTAATGGTATTTTCCTTCAAAATAAATGAGTTTTAGGATGAATATAATATTTGACAAAGATTAATGTTCGATAAAATTTACAATTTAGCCTTCGTTTGGCATGTTAAATTTTTTGGTTATTTTAGTTACAAAAAGACAAAACAGACTTTTTAGTTTAATAAGACAAAACATTACATCCAACTCATAATCATTTCATTTTTTTTCTCACAAAAGTCAAAAAAGTCAAAAAGTCTATCCCAAAAAAAACTTTTTAGCTCTAGGCTAAAATAATAAAAAAAAATCAAAAAGTCAACTTACATACCAAACGTATCTTTAATATTTTATTTTTTTTGTTTATAGAAAATAAAAAACGTGTTTTGTACTTTAGTTTAAAAAAAAAAAGTTTGGAACATATTTATTTTTAAAATAATTTTTGAAAAGGATAATGGTTGAAACAACTAACTAGTGGTAGCACTAACGATGTGACAGTGACCCCACCCACTCTCATAGTGTTGCTGTGCCTTGTTTTTTTTTTTTTTTTTTTTTTTAAGTGTGTACTAACTTACTAGTGATGCTTTAGAGTATTACTTTTAATAGTATATGTCATTGCCCTTTTGAAAACAAGTAAGAAAGGTGGTCAAAGAAAGGTCTACGTGAAGCTTGTTAAAAGTTAATTTTTGACTTTTAATCCATTTTGAGTCACATCAATTTTCATATTTTTTATTCATAAAAAAATTAACTTTTAACTAATTTCTCAAAATACTACAAAGTAACTTAGTAGAAGATGATGGTCGAAGATAACTACAAGTAGCCAAAAATGGTGTGGACTAGCTGGAATTGGATAAATGTGATTGTGGATCGTCAAAGATGATAATACAAATATGATAGCTAAAGATGGCATAAATTGACTAGGGTTGGGCAAATATTATTGCCGTTACTCAATGGTGGTAGGAATTCACCGGAGGTGACTAATGATTAGAGATGATGGGGTCGCCAAAGTTGATTCCTATGGTATTGACTAGAAGTTTGGGAATAAAAAATTGTAAATGTAAAATAACAAATTGTTGTTTGGTAACATTTATTTTATATTTTTCTGTTTATATTTTTATAAAATTTGTAAAAGATAAATGAAAACATATTTGATAATAACTTTCATTTTAAAAAATAAAAAATAATTTTTAAGATTTACAAAATTATAGAAAATAAGAAAAAAATTATACATCTTTCACAATTTTCAAAATTACCATGTTTGGGTCAAAGAAGTGGATAACATGGCATAATGAAAGTGGTACTCCCTCCCATTTGGAGTTAACTAGGGTTAGTTTAATTGGCCTTGTTCAAAGATTTAATACTAGTTCCGGCAGTGTAATTTCCAACAATGTATATAAAAAAAAATGTTACAGGGACTCAAAAAGTAATAAATCACATCTATTTATAATGAGATACTTTCATCATATTCGTAATTAATTACACAATTTTCAAAATAAATGGTACGGATCATTAAAATAGAATTTGTGATGAATCTTACGAATCTCCCAAGTAATTTCATATTGAGATGTAAATAGTGGTGGAGTAAGGATTTCGACTCAGAAGAGACACCATTAAATTGAAATCTTAACAAAAATTGTCATTAAATTTAATCTAATTTTTTATTTTTTTTATTTAATAGTAGGACTAAAAATTAGTGTGATGTAAAAATTATATTTAAATATAAGTTCATGTTAACCGATCATTATCTTTCTTGTTATTAATTTAATTTTATATAGGATGATCATCATGATTTAAAAAATAATCACATGTTCTCATGAAATATGAGAACAAATTTTTTTATCAAGATGCACACACAAAAGGAAGGTGAATAAATAATATATATTGGTTTCTATATATCATTTTTTTTTTTTTCATGGTTATGAATAACTGAATTACATGACAAAATTTTATTAGTTGTCATTAATTATGTAATAATTATTTGTAAATAAATGAATCAATTATGAGTTCATATAAGAGGTAGTATAAAATAATGACAACAAATTTGTGACACATAACATTTCTCTAATAAAAAATTTATAAGAATTTTTTAGTATAATCAAACATTTAAAGTGACAAATTAAACAGATTTTTTTTAAGAAAAAAAAAGGCAGAGAAAATAGTGATATAAAATTTTCAAAAAATTACTTGAAATGATTGAATTAAAATATGTTTATTTGTTATAGGTAAAAGTATGATTTTAAAACAATTGAGGAGGGGCACGTAATTCCCTGGGCTTGTTTGGTTTGTTTTTGGGAGAGTTGTTTTTGAAAAAAATTTAGGAGAGTTGTTTTAGAATTTTTTTTGGTTTGTTTGGTTGTATATTTTGAAAGTAGTTTTGGAGTTTAAGAGTTTGGGATGATTTGATATTTTGTTGTAATTGAGTAGATGTGTGTGAGAGAAAAAGTGATTGAGAAGGAGAGAAGAGAGAGAAAAAGTGATTGATTGATGTGTAAAAGAGAGAAAGTGATTTTGAAAATTTTTTGAGAAAAATCTCAAACCAAACAATTTTTTGGAAATTTTTTTTCTAAAACTCATCTCTAAAACTCAAACCAAACATTTATTCTCGCACTTGTCTCTTTTATTAATGTTTGTATATACTTGTGATTCATTAATAAAACTTGGGTAAATTACAAACACATTTCTTGAGTTTTACTTAAATTACAAATTACTTCATGTGGTTCTAGAAATTACATTAAGTCTCCTAAGGTTTCTAATTTCATAACAAATAGGTTATTTTATTAATAAATCATCAAGTTAATTAACAGTTTTTAATAATATTAAAATTTTATTTCAATTAATAATTCAGATAATTTTATTATTATATAGGTTAATAGTTAGAAATTTTACTTTTTTAATTAATTTTGTTAAATAAAAATTTTTGATAGGAAGATATTTGTAATTTTTTAAATTATATGAGATCATTCGTATTTTAAGCAAATTTTAAGATGTATTTATAATTTATCTATAAAATTTTAATTATTTTTTTTTTATTAAAAAAAAAATCAATGGTTTAGCATTTGAAAAAGAAGAAGTGCACAGAAAGATGGTTCAATTCACATTAATAACACCACAAAACAAGAAAGAAAGAAAGAAAGAAAGAAAGAGAGAGAGAGAGAGAGAGAGTGGAAATATGTCCGTGTTAAAACGAAAATCAAGACGAAAACGACTCTTCAATTACAACAAAATCAAAGTGGGTTCACAAAGTGGAGATCACAGATCACGCGGTTTCAGTCGTCTTCTGATGCATATGTTATCATCATCCTCGTCATCATCACTTCTCTCTCCCTCTCTCTCTCTCTCTCTCTGCTGCAAATGCAATATATGGTGTATTCTTCTGCTTCTCTCTTTTATTGATTTTTGTTTACTTCTGCCCTCCTCCCCTCCCTCCCTTGTTCACTTCTCCTCCTGCTAAGGGCTAACTAACGACACATCATTGTCACATACTTGTCATATATATATACACTAGCAGTCTACAAAAAAAAAACGATGCGTGTACAATTAAAAAAAAATAATAATAAAAAAAAATATATAGTATAGGTTAGTTAAAAGAGCTTTTATTATTAAATTCATGGTTATGATTTCGAGATTCGGATACTTTTATATCTATTCTAACACACAACTCATTACAGTTTCGAAAATTTAAAATTTTATTATGGAAAAAGTTTGGGAGCTCGAATGAGCTTCTCGAATCTCCCGAAAATGAAAAAATAGAGGGAAACAGAGAGAGGAAGAAAGAGAGAGGAGAGGAGAGAGGGAAATAGAGAGAGAGAGAGAGAGGGGAGAGAAGCTCGGCCGTCGCAGCAGCTCAGCCTTCGCCTCGCCTCCGCCCCTGGTTTATGCCCCCTCCTGTCTAGTTCTCCCTTCTCCCTTCTTCCTCTTCTTCTTCTTCTCCATTATCTTCTTCTTCTTCTTCTTCCTTCTTCTTCGTTTCTGATTCAACCAAAAAAAAAAAGGGAAAACAACGTCGTTTTTCCAATTAAGGGGATTCGGGGGGGCAGATTTCGAACGACGTAGCATTACTCTTTTATTATTATTATTATTATTATTATTATTATTATTATTTGTAAGAATGTGTGTGAGTGAATTTTTGACCACACTGTCAACTCAGTATTCAACTGGAGAGCACTGGCAGAATAGATGGCACCTGAATGACCTGTAACAGAAAGAAGAGATTCCTGTAGTGATTCGTCCACCCGGAGGCACTCCGACGATCAAGTTAGTTAAATATCTCCCAAAGATAACCAAAGTGCTTAATTCACTATTCAGAATATAAATTGCATGCCTTCGACCCATTGGGGGTGCCCCTCTTTTATAGCCAACTCAATCCTAGTCTCAATAGAAGCCTAGCTTCTATGGACTTCAGCTTAGTACTTATCTTGGACTCTTCAATAGATAAAAATAAACTCCCTAAGAGTTTTATCCTTATCCAGGCGGAGTTCCTTCCTTATTCTAGGACTCTTGTCCCTTATCCGCTTATCCCGGACTCCAATATCTTCGGAGATAACCTCGGCCTAACCGAGATCATCTCGGCCTCACGACCAGGACACGTGGCACCTCGGCTGACACTTCGGCGTCACCTTGGCCACGTGTTGGTACTCAGAAAATATGTCCCCACAACTGCCCCCTAGATTCTATTACCTCGGCATCCTGTGGTGATGAAACCTATATCAGTACTTCCTTCTAGCACGTCGGCTAAGCTCGCTTCTTTATTCATTGCTGAAGTAAGAACTCGTCGGCTAAATACGTCCAAGACCTATAGCCTGCTTTCATCAATGTCTCAGAACCATTAACCAGGTTCATTCAAGTTTCTCAGCTGAGATCATTCTCCAAGCCGAGATACTTCTCCATTAAATCAAAAACTTCAAGAGCTCCTTCACGCGTATGAGCTGTCATGCACAATAATTTAACCATTTCTTCCACGCGTCTTTCCCTTAGCGGAACTTACCTGACATGCGCCATCAATTTGCATCGTTCTTGCGTGCGCTGTCTAACAAGCATGTCGCCCTAAGCAATTAATTGCAGTTTTGCCGCCATTTCGTGGTTTTTGATCAAAACCACTCATCTCTTTCCGTCTCTTCACTTTTTGCATCACCGTTTCTGAAGCATCCAACTTTTTCTCTCTCTCTCTCTCTCTAATCTGTCATTGTTCAAGCTTATCTAGCTCTGTAACTTGCTCCGTTCACCTCATCCGACGTGATTTTCACCGCTCCGTCACTTTTGCAACTATCGTCTGACTTTGGCGATCCTCACACCGACCTCACTTTCTCTGGTAAGCCACTATCCCTCCTGGTTTTCAGTTCTTGATTTCACTGCAAACTCTGTTGTATTTTGCAAACTTGCTTATGTCTTCGATCATTTTAATCTGTACCTTGATTTTCACCATGTGTTTGAGTATGTTTGCTTCGTGATTCTGTTTTTGCCCAATCCGTGTCTTGAATACACACACACTGTTCACAAATTTGTTCTCTTTTGCCACTGTTCTTGGCCTCACACCCTTGTGCACACTTTGTCACAGTGTTCTTGATAGTTCATCACTGTTCTTGATTCTGAAACACGTTCTTGTTTTTTGTTTTTTGTGTCTTTTCCAGATTATTGCCTTCAATCTTCGTTTCTATAGATCTAGGTTTGGGATTTGCTTGTTGAACCCACGAATTTTAGGAAAAACTGAAACGAATTCCCCTAAAAATCCCCACAAATTCTTACCCCAGCTCATATTTAGGTTTTAGCCGAGGTTCTTCAAAATCGTCACAAAACACATCCTTCTGAAACCCTACACCTTCCCCTCAAGCCGACATCATGGGTATGTGGAAGCATAGGGTAGACACCCCGACCAAGTTAGAACACTTCAGGCAGGAGTTTGACATCCCGGCCGACGTTCATCTAAGGTTGGCCGGGGAAAACGACTCCATCATGCCCGATAAAAACCTCATGCCTTTCTCTGTTGTTGCCTTTATTGAGTGCGGACTTAGGCTCTCACTCAACATCCTCTTCCGTGAGATACTCCATTACTATAAATTGAACCCAATACAGCTCGCCATCAATTCCTACCGGGTCATCAATGGTATAATAGCCTTAGCCAAACAAGAGAATGCTAAGGTTACTTTAGCCGACATCCAATACTACTACACCATGTGTGGCCTTAAATTAGAGAAAGGCTATATTTACTACCTCAAACCGAGGTCCACAGAGTACAAAATTGTTGCCGACCTCCCAGACTCCAACAAAGGAGCCGGGGATGATTACTTCATTATCTAGGGGAACTGGGAGTTCGCTCCAGATGAGGACCTCCACCTCTACCCTCTTTCTCGAACAGTTTTTGCAGAGGGTAATGGTAAGAGCCCAGTGTTTATACTCACTTGTTTTTTAAAGTCTTCAATACTTCGTTTGTTCTAATGTCTATTTTTCTTGCAGCTCTTCCCCAATCAGAAAAAGGCTTCCGTAAGTCCTTTTTCCCTAGCAAGGGTTTGAAGAAGTTGTTAGATCTCCCAGTTCACAAGCGGAGAGCTCCCTTGCTTCTGAACTTCATCCGGACCTACAAGTCGGTGCTTCCCGACGTCCCAAAGAGGAAGAAAAACAAATCTCCTCCTTCCGCCACAACTCCTTCAACAGCCTCATCATCTCGGCCAGATCAAGGATCGATCTCTGATCCAGCAGAGCAACCATCAACCTCGGCTCCATATCTGATCCCACCATCTCAACGCCAATGCCGCCGTAGAACTACAATTGTCACCGAGATGGGTCACAAGAAGGCTGTCGTTGAAGATCTTCTGGCCGACATCCCTGACTCAGTTGATGCTCAACCAGCACAAATCCAGTCTCAACCAAAGTCAAAGCCAAAACGTCTAAAGAAGGCTCAGCCCAAGGCAACGGTGACTTAGATTGACACTGAGGACATCTTACTAATTTCAAAGTTGGCTGAGAGCGAGAAGACCCCTTCTGCTGCCGAGAAGAGGCCCGCCGAGGCCCAACCATCCAAATCTACCAAATTAAAGAGGCAAAAGTCGTCCTCTACGACCATTTCGGGGCCATTAAAACATGATTACCCCTGGGCCCCGCCGATCACAATTGACGACAAGCCGGTTAAGGCTGGTGATAGCGCTAACGACATTGAGGTCGGCGTTGCCCTCTCCACCACTTTGCTTCTGCCCGAAGATCTTAATCGTAACGCTCAGATGAGCGAATACGAAAATTTTGCTCTGATGCTGCAGCATTCCGTTCAAGTAAGTTCTTTACACTTGGTATTTTCCTTACTTTTTCTTTTTATACTTAGAGAATTTTCTAATAACTTCTGCTCTGTCCATCTTCCTTCAGGCGATCCAGCACGCCCATTCCTTCTCAATGCAATCTTTTGAGACAAGGAAGGAGTTGGTCGACAAGACTAAGGAGGTTGCTAGTTTGCAAGGGGCCGCTAAGAAGACTGAGGCCAAGATGAAGACTTTATCTGATCAGGCCGAGGAAGCCATTAAGGCTAAAGAAGAGGCCGAGGAAAAAACAGATGCTGCAGAGGCCATCGCCAAAGTCCTCACGGCCGAAAAGAAAGAGACCGAGGCCAAGATGGCTGAGGCCCAAAAGGAACTTCAACATGCCCTGGCCACAAAAGAGGCCGAGATCAAGGCCGTTGATGAAAGGGCGTATGCTGAGGGGGCGACCGACGTCAAGGAAGACTACAAAAAGTAAGTGAAGCAGGCATGCAACAAGGGTTTCACCCTTGGTTGGATGGCTGCCCTCAAAAAGCTTGATGTCCCCGAGGACTCCCCCCTCAAGAATGCCGACGTCCTCTCCCTTCCATTCCCCCCTACTCCAAGCCAATCTGAAGACAATTCTAAGTCTGAGGAGGAAGCTTTAGTGAGGAAACCGAAGGAAGCTGCTGGGGCCAAGTCCCCTACTCCAAATGAGCAAGTCCTAGACTTCACTCTGGATGAGGTGGGCGAGGTCCCCAAAAATGACACTCCTGTGAAGACAACATCGGCCGTGCCCATTGCCGACAAGAGCCTCAACCAAACTTTTCAAGAAATCGATGCTGAGCTTGCGGCTAAGAGGGCCGCCGAGATGTCTTCTCAGCAGTCTTCCGAACTCCAGACCCAACCGCCTAAAGACGGTGAAGAGTCTTAGTTTGATGCTTTTCTCCTTTTTTTCCTGTACTTTGTACTTTTTTCATTCTTTTGAAACAATGTAAGCTTTCTGTCTGGCCGATGTGCCTTCTTTTGAATGTAAATACAACTTCCTCTTTTGAATGCTTGTATGTTTGTCTTCATTGCATGACTCTATACTTAGAATAGTTTGAATGTCTTCAAAAATACACCTTATCTGTGCGATCTTCTCGGGGTGAAATACCTCGGTTATATCCACCAATGGTTTATCTCGGCAAGTACATAAGTACTTCTTTTAATACAACATTGGTCTTAACTTGTAAATTTCAACAAGTATTTAAACCAATCTTTCTTTGTCATAACCTTGGTTTCAACTTGTAAATTTAAAATTTCAACAAGTGTTAAACATGTCCTCGGTTTAACTTCAACTTGTAAACTTAAATTTTAACAAGCGTATTACCTTAGTTTAACTTCAGCTTGTAACTTCAACTTGTAAATTTTTCACAAATTTCAACAAGTGTTAAACATAACCTCGGTTTAACTTCAACTTGTAAATTTTTCACAAATTTCAACAAGTGTTAAACATGACATGACCTCGGTTTAACTTCAACTTGTAAATTTTTTGCAAATTTCAACAAGTGTTAAACATGACCTCAGTTTAACTTCAACTTGTAAATTTTTCACAAATTTCAACAAGTGTTAAACATGACCTCGGTTTAACTTCAACTTGTAAATTTTTCACAAATTTCAACAAGTGTTAAACATGACCTCGGTTTAACTTCAACTTGTAAATTTTTCACAAATTTTAACAAGTGTTAAACATGACCTCGGTTTAACTTCAACTTGTAAACTTAAGTTTCAACAAGCGTTAAACTAATTTTAGTTTGTAATTTCTACCTTTCCAAGAACCATTTTCTAACTCTCTGCCCCCTAATGTGAACTTAAGTTCCACTTGGGTTCTCATTATGCATGCATTCCAGAAACTTTGTCAACTATCTTATCAGTCACAAGTGTAAAAAAATCAAGCTAAAAACTTTATTTATTACTTCGGCTAATAACAAAGAACAAGAAAGTCTAATGATAGAAAAATTTCAGATTGCAAGTATTCTAGGGCCTTGGCAACTCTTTGCCTTCATTATCTTCAAGCCGATATGCCCCATTGCCCAATACCGAGATGATTCTATAGGGTCTTTCCCAATTTGGGCCAAGCTTCCCTTCTCTGGGATCCTTCTTGTTGCCGACGACCTTTCTCAGGACGAGGTCACCAACTTGGAACTCTCGTGGGTTCACATTTTTATTGTAAGCCTTGGCAAGCTGTTGCTGGTATGTTCCCAGCTGAATTGCTGCTTTCTTCCTTCTCTCTTCTAGAAGATCTAGATCTCGGGCTAAAAATACATCATTAGTTCCATTCTTTACTGCCTGGGTTCTGATCCCTGGGATGCCGACCTCCAGCGGAATGACTGCTTCTGTGCCATAAGCCATGGCAAACGGGGATTCTCCAGTTGATCTTCTCGGCGTAGTCCGATATGCCCATAGTACACTGGGCAATTCATCTACCCATTTTCCATTTGCTGCTTGCAACCTCTTCTTAATCCCATACAGGATAACTTTGTTGGATGCTTCTGCTTGTCCATTGCTTTGGAGAAAACTCGGGGTAGAAAAATAATTCTTGATTTTGAATTTTGCACAGAAACTTTTGATTAGCTTACTGTCAAATTGTGTTCCATTGTCTGCAACTATTGCCCTTGGGATTCCAAACCTGGTGATGATGTTATTCCATATGAAGTTCTTCACATCCACGTCTCGGATCTTGGCAAGGGGTTCAGCTTTTATCCATTTGGTGAAGTAATTTGTTACTACCAGCAGGTACTTCCTTTGCCCAGTTGCTTGGGGCAGTTTTCCAACAAGATCCATGCCCCATTGGGCAAATGGCCAAGAACTGGATACTGGGTTTAGGTCTGCTGCTGGTTGGTGTATTAGTGGTGCAAACCTTTGGTACTTTTCACACTTCTTGACATAGGTTTCTACATCTTTCTGCATGTAGGGCCGCCAATACCCTTGGGTAATGGCCCTATGAGTAAGTGATCTACCCTCAGCGTGGCTTCCACATACTCTTTCATGTATTTCGTACAAAAAATCTTCAACTTGTGAATGATGTACACACCTCAAAAGGGGTCCAGTGAAGGATCTTCTGTAGAGATGTCCCTCTGCTGTCAGACTGAATTTTGCCGACTTCAATCTGATCTTGTGTGCCTTTTTGTGATCATCTGGCAGTTTTCCTTCTTTCAGGAATGCTACTATTGCATCCATCCAGCTTGGTCCCATGTCCACACACATTACTTCACGCTCTGTGGTCAGTGGTTCGATGCTCATGCCCGACAAGTAGTTAACCATTATCGTCCTTACCTTTCCAGGTTGTATTGCACTAGCCAGGTTGGCCAGGGTATCAGCGTGACTATTATCATCTCGGCTAACCTGCTGTAGTCGGCAATTCTGAAACAAGGCTACCAACCTGCTAACCTCTTTTGCATAGGTCGACATCCTTTCATCTCGGGCTGCAAACTCGCCTATTGTCTGGTTGACTATAAGCTGGGAGTCACAGAAGACTATCACCTCATCTGCTTCTACTGCTACTGCCAGTTTCAGTCATGCAATCAGTGCTTCATACTCTGCTTCATTGTTTGAGGCATTGAACCCCAAACGAATGGATTGTTCTAGTATCTGTCCATCTGGAGATACCAGTACTACTCCTGCCTCTGCTTCTTGTCGGTTTGAGCTTCCATCAATAAACAGTCGAAAGACGTTGCCGATGTAAATGCTGCAGGGCCTAAGTTTTTCTTCCTTCCTTCGTTCCGTCGCCCTCGGCTAGGCTCCTTTTTGTTCGCTTGGACATCGTTCATCTCGGCTCAACGGAGCCTGATGTACGATGGCTCCTAATGTGAACTCGGCCACAAAGTCGGCCAAAGCTTGGCCTTTGATTGCTGTTCTGGATCTGTATTCCAGGTCATACTAGCCCAAGGTCATTACCCATCTGGCTATTCTGCTTGTCAGATCTTCCTGCTGCAACAGGGACTTCAAAGGATGTTCAGTTAGCACCACGATTTTGTAGGCTTGAAAGTAATGGTTCAGCTTCTTTGAAGCCATTACTAGAGCCAGTGTTAATTTCTCCAAGGGTAAATACCTGGTTTCTGCATCAGCCAGGGTTTTGCTTATGTAGTAAACAACCCTTTGTTCCCCTTTTTCTTCTCGGATTACTACTGCACTTACCGCATGTTCCGAAACTGCTAAGTACAGGAATAGCTCTTCTCCAGGTTTTGGATTTGAGAGAACTGGAGCTGTTGTCAAATACTTCTTCAAGTCGGCCAAGGCGACTTCGCACTCTTTTGTCCATAAGAAGTATGTGGCCTTCTTCACTAAGCTAAAGAAGGGTTTGCATTTGTCAGAACTTCTGCTTGTGAACCTATTCAGGGCTGCAACCCTTCCAGTCAACATTTGTACTTGCTTCGCCGATGTTGGACTTTTCAGTTCTAGGATGGCCTTGATCTAAACTGGGCTGGCCTTAATGCCCCTTCTGGTCACCAAGTATCCCAAGAACTTACCAGATCCAACTCTAAATGCACACTTCGATGCATTGAGTCGGAGCCGGTATGTTTTTAGGATGTCAAAGATTGCCTTTAAGTCTTCCAGATGGTTCTTAGGTTCCCTGGTCTTCACAACCATGTCATCGCTGTATACCTCCACTGTTCAGCCAATTAGGTGTCTGAACATCTTGGTTACCAATCTTTGGTAAGTTATTCCTTCATTTTTCAACCCAAAAGGCATCAATCTGTAGCAATACAGCCATTTTGGGGTGATAAACGCAGTCTTCTCCTCATCTGGGGGGTACATGGCTATCTGATGGTACCCCCTGTAGGCATCTAGGAAGCTCATCATTCCATGATCTGAAGTGGCATCTACTAGTTGGTCAATTTTGGGTAGAGGAAAACTGTCTTTGGGACAGGCCTTGTTTAGGCTGGTGAAGTCCACGCAGACCCTCTATTTACCATTCTTTTTCTTCACTACCACTATATTCAATAGCCATGTCGGGTAATTTACCTCTCGAATGGCTCTGGCCTCTAGAAGTTTGTCTACTTCCTCTTCCACTGCCTTAACATGCATCAACGTCGGTCTTCTTGCCCGTTGGATAACAGGTTTGGTCGACCTATCTACGTTCAGTTGATGGCAAGTGACCTCGTGGTCAATGCCAGGCATTTCGTAAGGCGTCCAGGTAAACACCTCAATGTTTGCTCTCAAGAAAGCCTCAAGTTCTTTTTCCTCTTCTTCGGCTAAGCCCGAGCCGAGAAGGAAGAAGCGTTCCTCATCCCTTTGCTGGACAAGGATTTTCTTCAGGGCTTCTTCACTTGTAATAACCCTCACCACTGATTACTGGTTAACCACTGATTATTGCTGAACTGAGATTGATTATGATAAGTAATTGAATCAACTGAAATACTGAACTGACTGATTGAATGTACTAGTTTAAATGCATTTCTATCTGTTTGACTGTTAAATTACCTGTCCATGTTTTATGCTTTAAACTGCAAATTGAAGGCCTTATCGGTGGCTGAACCGGAAATTGATCAATGTTTTATGCTAATTGAGATTTATATGATTTTTATGGTGTATTTATCTGAAATGTGATTTGGTATGATTAAATTAGATTAAATATTGATAAATTGCACTAATTAGCTTAATTCACCAAAATGCCACACTAGTGGCCCACTACCTAAACATATTGAGTCTTATTACATTCAAACAAAACATTTCCTCAGCTAATTTCCTTGTTATTGCCGACTAGAGAGAGAGAGAGAGTTAGGAGAAAACCTTGTGTTCTTCAAAGAATTGCTTGGAATTTAGAAGGATTGAAGGAGTCTTGCATAATTGAGCTTGTACATCTTGTATTCAAGACCTAAGGTAGGACATTCAACCTTTTATTGTTGTATTCAAGTCATATGTTGCATGGTTTATGGAAGTCTAGAGATTAAGGTCATGAATTAGCTTAATTTGGTGAGTTAAAGCTGAATCATGCATGCATGTTTATATCCTAGCATTTTGAGGTTGAATACATGGAATTTGGTACATGCATGTTCATATTTTTGCATTGGACCATGAATTCATCTTGGTTTTGAAAGAATTGGCTCATTTGAGTATTTGAAGCTTTGAAGTTGTTGAATTCATGCATGTTATACATTCATCATGTTCATGAAATTGGTTTGAAATTGTGTTTAATTGAACTACCTTTGGGCTTTGATTTTACAAATTGAGCTTTGAAACATGTTATATTATGAGTTTTGAAGTGTTTTCCAGAAAATAAGCCCAAAATGATTGAATTTGATGCATTGAAACTTGGTTTTGAGCTTGAGGTTCAAATCTGGAATTTCCAGAATTTGGACTCACGCTCGAGCGGGGAAAGTGGCGCTCGAGCGTGAAATTCGTGCTCCCAGCACTTTGCATTATTTTACAGTCTGCTCGAGCGGAATAATGCACGCTCGAGCGGGGCTTTGTGTCACACGCTTGAGCGGGTGTCGAGCGCCCATCGAGCGTGATTTTCACACATCCAGTACTTTTGCTATGTTTTGCAGACCGCTCGAGCGGAGAACCTTTGTCTGCATGTCCGCTCGAGCGGGACCTTGTTTTTCTGAAAATTCTAAAAATGTTTTCAAAGTGCATCTTTGCATCCTCATTTCATTCTAGGCATTCTTAGGCCTAGTTTAAGGCATCTTAATGAGGATATAGATGTAGAACCGCACCGAGTCTAAGTAGGGACTAAGTCTTTGATTCCCGAATGTGAACTTAGTGTGTGTTCATCCTGTAAACTGTGTAGGGTTGGCATCTGAGGACGCGCTCTAGCTTAACTGTAGCCCTGAACTCTATGAGTAACAACTATGTAAAGATATGTTCAAATATGAATATCTTCTGAATGGTTAAACTGTACTGTTTCTGAATTGATACTGTTAACTGAATGAATGTATGTCCTTTATTCTGAACTGTATTGTGGCATCCATAGCAACTACTGTTACTGTTACTGCTACTACTGTTACAGAGATCTCTGTTAGTTCCTATCTTGGAACTTCTGTTTACCGTTATGATGGCCATCATTGACTGCTCGGTCTTTCAAGACCTACTGTTTACTGTACTGTCTGCTAATGGATGTACCACATATGACTGTTATGACTGAATGACTGATATACTGAATCAATTGACTGTTTTCAATACTGAAAGGACATTCATTCTTAATCTCTTTACGCTTTATGTTATTCACTGGGCTTTAGCTCACTGCTCATATATATATGTAAGTGTTCAGGCACCGGACCGTTGCTAGGGGCGTCAGGTTAAGCACTGTTTTGTTAAGCCAACCTTTGTGCCTCACCTTGAGGTTCCAGAACTGTTCAAGCCAAGGCTGTTTGGGGTGTTTTAGATTTCCCCTTTTTGGCTCTGTTTGTTTATGATCTGTTTAGACTGGATGTTTTTGTACTGTACTGTCTTAATAGGGATTAAGTCCCTGCCCTGAATGATTGTAAATGTTGTGTACACTGTTTTGGTACCGACTGTATATGGATGTATATGTACTGTTTTTGTGTATATGTATGAAACGTCTTTTTGCACACAGACTGTCACAGCTCATTGGACATCTTTTAATTACTGTTTTGGCTTCCGCTAGCTCCTGTACTCTGTATTACTGTTTTACTGTTAAGCAGGCCTTCGGTAATCTCGGGTTACTGGCCGGTTACGGTGCTAAACCCATAGGGGCGGGTTTGGGTCGTGACATCACTCTTCTCGACTGGCTCTCTGCCGACGTCATCTAGGACTTCCACGTCCTCGTCTTCAATCTCTACTGTCTCTGGTTCTCGTATGCTGCAGGTGGATTTCATTGTTGCCATGGAGCAGTTCTTTGCCTGCAGCTGATCCCTTCTGACCTCCTTTATCCCATGCTCCATTGGAAACCGCAATAGCTGATGTAGTGTTGAGGGAACAGCCCCATTGCATGCAGCCATGGCCTCCCCAGGATAGCATTGTAGGGGGACGGTATGTCGATTATTGTGAATTCTGTCTTCACCGTCTTGGTGCCAGCCTGCACCTCTAAGCTTGCTGCTCCCAGTGGCCACGTCGGCGTTCCATTGAACCCGACCATTGGGCTGTTGGACTACTCCATATCGTCTGGGTGAAGGCCAAGCCCCTTGTAACACTTGACATACAAGATGTCATAAGAGCTGCCTTAGTTAATTAGGATGCGCTTCACTTGGCACTCCCCAACCTGGATGGATACTACTAAGGCATCGTTATGTGGATTCTGCACCATCTCAAGGTCAGCTTCAGTAAAGGACACTACTGGTCTCTGGTACTCCTCGGCCCGAGGTCTTTTCTCCCGGACCTGGTACACATGCTGCAAATGCTTTACCCTCTGGGTCTCCCCCCGTGTTTCGTTTTCGTTGACCTTCGAGTGAATTACATTAATTACCTGAGGTTCACCTGCCTGCGGTTGCTGTGCTGGGGGAGGTGGAGCTGTTGGTGCCTGAGGCAGTCTTGCCTGCTCTTCCCTTGTCTTGGCTTCATCTACAAGGTCCCTTAAATGGCCTTGCCTTACCAGGTCTTCCAGGTGTGATTTCAGGGCTCTGCAATCCTGAGTCAGATGCCCATCTTCATTGTGGTAAGCACAATGCTTACCAAGGCTTCTTCTCATAAACTCTCTTGGTACCCTTGCTGGTGCTCTGAAATAGGGCTGGGTTTAGATTTTATCCAGGATTTTGTGAATTGGAATTCGGAATATAGTTGTGACTGCTTGTGCAGCCCTTAGTCCTATCTCTTGCTTGTTGGATCCATTGTTACCTCAGCCTCGCTTCGGCGAGCCGTTTCCTTTCTCTTGCTTTGTCTCCTTAGTCCCTGGCGTGTCTTCCTCGGCTCTGGCATATTTTCTCAATTATGGCCATGAGCTCTTCCATGCTTTTTTGGCAATGTCTTTGCCAATGACTTTCGTAGTGGACAATCATCTTTTAGGCCGTTTTGAAGACACGACCGCCACCTCTTGGTTGCACTCGGGTATTCGGTTGAATACTTCATAATACCTTTTGGCATAGGCTCTCAGGCTTTTGTCCTTGCCAATTTTCAGAGCCATCAGGGCGTCTACCCTTAACGACTGTAGTTTGTTTGTTACGAACCTGGCCACGAACATCTCGGCCAGGCCTTCCCAAGTCTTCACAGTTCTTTTCGGCAGTTTGTGAAACCAATCCGATGCGATTTCCCCAAAGGAGGAGGGGAACACCTTATAAAGCAACGGCTCGTTCCCAGTGTACAATGCCATCGAGTTCAGGTATAAACCGACGTGAAAGTTGGGGTTCGACTTACCATCGTATATTCGGAACCTCGGCATACTGAATCTTTTCGGGGCCTCAAATTTTTCTAATTCCACCGAGAATGGTGTTCTCGGCTTAATAGGGGAAGTTACCTCGTCATTTTGTTGCTTTCTTTTGAGGTAATCTCTCAAGTCCTCTTTGGTCTACCCAGGAGCTCGGCTATCTCCTGACTTCAGCATTTTAGGCGCACTACTCTCAGCTTCGTTGTGAGCCCTCTTCGGCCTTTCTCCATCAGTTGCGTCGAAGCACAACTCTTGCCCTTGAACATGCCGATGTTCTTTGGGGTCTGCTTCCTTGGTGCGATGTGTCCTTCGAGATTCTTCTCTTCTCGACTCTTCGCGCCTAACCTCCCTTGAAGGCCAGTAAGAGTGTTTTTCGCTTCTAGTGTGCTGGGGGGCTATAGGGATTGTTTTCTACCCTCCGTTTTGGGCATTGGCCGCTGGAATCGGCGTGTCCTGCAACGGGAACGGTGGCTGCATGACGTTGTTTTGCATCATGAAATTGACGACTGATTGCAGGTCTGCCAATTTGTTCGCCATCCCCTTCATCTCTTCGTCCTTCCGTAGGCATCTATCCTTCCATACCTGGAGGTTATCCTCGTTATAGTACTCGTTTTGGTCTGATTTCTTCTGTACGTTGCCCTCTTGGCCGACGTCCTTTCCTTCGTGATTCTTATCACGAGTCTCTTCGTTGCAATTGTCTCCTTCGACGTCAAGGTCAATAGGTCTTCCACTCCCAGTAGGAGTGTCGTCCCTAACCTTCTCTCTCTGTTCGTCATTGGCTATTTATTCTCCTTTCTTTCCCATAGACGGCGCCAAATTATGTGAGTGAATTTCTGACCACACTGCCAACTCAGTATTCAACTAGAGAGCACTGGCAGAATAGATGGCGCCTGAATGACCTGTAACAAAAGAAGCGATTCCGGTGGTGGTTCGTCCACTCGGGGGCACTCCGACGATCAAGTTAGTTAAATATCTCCCAAAGATAACCAAAGTTCTTAACTCACTATTCAGAATATAAATTGCGTACCTTCGACCCATTGGGGGTGCCTTCTTTTATAGCCAACTCAATCCTAGTCCCAATAGAAGTCTAGTTTCAATGGACTTCAGTTCAGTGCTTATCTTGGACTCTTTAATAGATAAAGATAAACTCCCTTAGAGCTTTATCTTTATCCAGGCTGAGTTCCTTCCTCATTCTAGGACTCTTGTCCCTTATCCGCTTATCCCGAATTCCGATATCTTCGGAGATAACCTCGGCCTAGCTGAGATCATCTCGGCGTCACGACCAGGACACGTAGCACCTCGGCTGAGACTTCGGCGTCACCTTGGCCACGTGTTGATACTCAAAAAATATGTTCCCACAGAATGATATTCATATTTTGAATTATGCCAATAAATAATTGTTAACAATTTTTAAATTCAATCCATCTTTCTCGTAAAAAAATTTAAATGTAAAAATACAAACACAATAAGTGTGTTTGGTTTTAATTTTCTAAATTTAAGTTTTTTTAAAAATTGAGTTTTTTATTTTTCATATATATTTTTTTAATTTTTCGTGAATATTTTTTAAATTTTAGACAATCTTTTTACTTTTTTAAATGCACATCACTTAGATGTATCTAAAAAGTAAAATATTTATAAAAAAATATTTTAAAAATCAATAAATATACAAGAATACAAAAATTGTATTGAATTCTCACTTTTTTTTTTGTAATCCTGATATTTTAGTGAATTTTTTTTTTTTTTTTTTACAAATATTATACTTTTTAAGTGTATTTGTGTTAGGTATATTTAAAAATTAAAAAAAATAATTAGAATATTAAAAAAATTAATGAAAATAAAAAAAATAAAAAAATTAATTTTTTAAAATATAAATTCTGAAAATTCAAACCAAATAAAGCGAATATGTTCTTACCCACTAATTATATACGTGTGGGAACAATTACGGCTTGTTTCTTGCGCCAGTGGCTGCTGAAGTTTCATGTAATGGTGTGTCTTTTTCGTAACATAAGTGGGTGGGTACGAGTTGCATTATAAAAGCATATTGAGGTGAGTGAATTTATATGCATTCAGGCATACAAACATTTCTATGGGGTAGTGCTTGTACACAATATTTATGACCTAGAGAGTATAGGGGTGTGTCATCACTGATGAGTAGATTGGGATGGTGTTCGTACAAATATAAAGGGTAAGTTACACTTTTGCATCCTTATAATTTGTTTATGTTAAAAAGTGATTAAAAAAATTATAATTTATATAAAAAGTTAAAGATTTTATTATTTTTTTATTTTTTACACATCTTTTTTATAAAAAATTAAAAAATTATTTTAAATATACTAATTATTTTATTTCATATTTTGATCAAAAAATAAAAATATTACTAAAATAGTTTATTTCTAAACGAGACCTAAATCTCATTTTAGTCTTTATATTTGAAATCATGATGATCAATCTCCTGTAATTTTAGGCAAATTTCACTTTAATCTTTATACATAAAATCGTGACAGTCAATTCCTACACTTTTGGTCAAATCATACATTAGTCCCTACACTTGTGTCATTATCCCCCTTTTGTTATTTAAGAGTGTGTTTGTTTTGAGGGATTATTTCATGGGATTGAACTATTAGTCCATCCAAACTAATAATCTATTGTTTGGTTCAATTTTTTTGCTTCAGGACTATTAGTCTCTCATATGAGAGATTATTGTATTCTAGGAGGAGGGGTGAGATTATTTCAATGGGATTGGTATCCCATGAGACTAATGTGTGAAATGTTCATTTTACCCTCGTGCTATTACTTAATAAACAATTGGAAAAGCGTAAAATAGTCTTTTGAATATTTATAAATTATTTTTTTAGTGTTTTTAATTTAAAATTATATATTTAATAAAAATATAAATTATAAATTAAATTTAATTAAAAATAATAAATTAAAAATTATGCCTTATAATTTTTTTAGTGTTGTTAATTTAAAATTAATTTAAATAAAAAATATAAATTATAAATTATAAATTAAATTTAATAAAAAATAATAAATTAAAAATTATGGCCTTATAAATTAAATTTTTTTAGTGTTGTTAAAAAATTAAATTTATATATTAAATAAAATTATTTTTTTAGTGTTGTTAATTTAAAATTATATGTTAAATAAAAAATATAAATTATAAATTTAATTTAATTGAAAATAATAAATTAAAAAGTATGGCCTTATAAATTAAATTTTTTTAGTGTTGTTAAATTATAAATTATAAATTATAGATTACAAATTTAAAATTATATATTAAATAAAAATTATAAATTATAAGGGTAAAATAATCTTTTGAACATTTGTCCAACCAAACATTGGATTAACTAAAAATAATCTAATCCAGACATCTAATCCCATGACTAAATAAACATAGGATACAAATCCAGTCCAACCAAATAGTCCGGCGACAATGAATCCCAAGACTAACAGTCCGATGGATTATAATTCCCCCTTATCCAGTCCATCCAAACAAACACACCATTGTTTAAATTTTTAAATAGAATCCAGCCATGTGGCAAAAATATGACTAGGAAATGAGGTTAAGAAATAAAAATCATTATCATTTTTCACCAATATACACTTTATCCTAAAATTTACATCCAATTATGATTACAGTAGGTTAAAACAAAACACAAATTGTAAATGATTACTCATTTTTTCACAATAATAAAGTCTTCTATCTATTCCTCTTCTTTTCTCTTCGAAATCTTTGCTCCATTTTTTTTTTTTTTTAATTTCAAAAACTCTATTTTCTTACCTCTTCATTCCAATTTTCAACATACAAATATACAAACATATATATAGAGATTTATTGTATTATATAACTCCTATGTGCTTATCATGTAAGACAAAGTGTGTGTATTGGTGGAAAATGAAAATGATTTTCCTCTGCTACCTTAATTTCGTAGTTACATTATTATTTTATGACTAGATTCTGTTAAAGATTTAAACAATGGAATAACAAAATGAGAATATTAACACTGGTGTAAGGATCAAAGTGAGATTTGACTAAAAGTACAGGAGGTTAATTGTTATAATTTTATGTATAGAGACCAAAGTAGATTTTATTAGAAATGTAGGGAGTTTGACTGTCATAATTTCATATGACCAAATTGAAATTTGATGCAAAGCGTAGGAGTACAAATAGTAATTTATCCAATTTACAAAGTAAAATGATATATTTACAGCATTTTTATACAAAACTTACCACAAAAATAATGTGGAAGGGGTGTTTTTGTATGATGAAATTTTAAGGTGACACATCATTTTATATATAAATCTTATTACATTTTATATCTTTCAATTATTGTTAAATTGTCTATTTAGTTTCTAAATTATCAATTGAGTCTATTAAATTCCTAAAGTATATAGATTAAAGTCTATTTAGTTCCTAAACTATAGATTGAATGTATTAAGTTCCTAACGTATTTAAATCAAACCTATTTAGTCCTAAAAAGATTATAAAACTAAAATACAAGCCCATAAGTATTAAAAATTAATAAAAGACCCCATCTTGTTAAAATTTTATTTTAAAAAAAATTAAAATTTTTATTTTTTCTTTGAAAAGTGGGTGTTAGCACTTATGGTGAATTTATTTTATAAGGGTAATGGTAGTTATTTATAATACTTTCTTATTTGTATTCTAAAATGGTTACGTATTTGCCTTTATCTACTATTATATATCAGATTTTGTTTATAGTTTGTAATTTATTATTTTTAAATTATTTGCTAAATTCTTTTTGTAATTTAATTAATATATTATTTTTTATTATTATTTGTAGGGAAATTTTATTATTTAAATTATCCAATTTCACTTGTTCAGTATATTTAATATTCATATAATTTTATTGGCAAAATTGAGAATTCAAATTCTAATACTAATTTGATCACATAATGAAATAAAGCACGTTTTAAAGATAAAATAAAATTTTAAGATTTTTTGTAATTAAAACTTAATTAGGTAGGATCTTTTACAAATTTATATAAACTAAATAGGTTTAAATTAAATATTTTAGGGACTTAATAGATTTAATCGATAATTTAAAGACTAAATAGACTTTGATTTATATACTTTAGGGACTTAATAGACTCAATTGATAGTTAATGAATTAAATAGACAATTTGGCGATAATTTAGGAATAGAAAGTGTAATAAACCCTAAATTTTATTTAGAGTGGAGGGCGCTCACCATGAGTTTCATTTTGATGATCTGAACCATTTATTTTGTCTGATCTTTCTTGTGTATCATCCACAATAAAAATTAGATCGATTCGATATTTGTAATCTATTTAATTTATCGCTTCTGTTATCAAAAAGAAAATTTTTTTATTTTTAAATACACGTTTGTCAACTATTTTTCTTTTAGAAAAAAATGCAATAAATAAATTAAATTATAATTATTACATCAATCTAATTTTTTATGTAAATAATATAGACAAAAAGTAATTTTAATTATACAATTTGAATCATAAAAGTAGACCTTGTGATAAGCTACATGAACTTGAATAAGACACTCCGATCTATGATTGGTCAACTGATATAGGTGACAATTTTTTTTTTTTTTTTTTTGGAACAGTTATAGGTGGCAATTGATATGATTGATTTTGATTATGAAGTGGGAAATACCTTCCTTAAACATGGAACTCTAAGGGTTGTTTGGGATGTCCTAAATAAGTGTATTTTTTATTTTTTTAAATTAAAAAATTAAGAAAAAAATATGGATGTTTGGATTAATTTTTTGACTTTTTATGAAAAAATGTGTATTAAAAAATTATATAAATTAGTGTGTAGGGGAAAATTAGGATTAGGAGTTGTGCAGCAGTAATTTTTGACTTTTGGTGAATAGTGATAACTTTTTAACTTTTTGAGTAACTTTTTGACTTTTTTTTCAACTTGCCAAACTTGGCCTAAATAGGACTATATACTTGGCAATGAAAAATAAAAAAAATAAGATCAAAATATCACATTATATAATATTTATCACTTCCTAAAATTCTATTAAAATTCTTAATTTAAAGGTCTAAAACATTTTTATTATGAAATTTTATAATATTTGATTTAGAACTGAGAGTGACCTTTGTCGTATTGTTGGTGGTGTTTTGTTATGAGTTAAAATGATATCGGTTATGTGATTTTTTATGGCTTAAATCAATTATTTTTTTTAAATTATTAGATTAAAACTTCACATTTATAGGGCTTAATATTTTTAGAAGGTGTGTACTGGTAGCACTCACACGTACCACCAATTCGTGTAGTACTGCGCGTGCTTGCCCATTTATTCAGATTTGTCCTTTTGAGTCATGTCTTGAACTGAAATGGAGGGGCCTTCTCTAACTCATCTTTGACTACCATATTATGGTTTGGTTTGAAAATTAGGTTGTTTTAATGAATTTTTTAATTTTTTACGAAAATTTATATAAAAAATAAAAAGAATTAATTAATTTTTTATAATAACTTTTTAACTAAAATTCTAACTTTTCAAACAAGGCCCATTTTATAAATGAGGCTTTTACTTTTCATCAAAGAAAAAATAAACATATTATGTAGGTGTGATTTGATGAAGTTATTATTATTTTTATTTAGAGTAAATATTAAATATGTTTACTTTTATTTTTGCTAAAATGAAAAATAAAAAACATGTTTTATAGTATATACATGTTTCAAATTTTTATTTTAAAAATAAGTAAGAAGAAGTAATTGGAGATGGTGATAACTTAAGGTGGTTAATTATTGACAATTAGAAATGATAGCTAAAAATAATTGTCGACGAAAGGTAGTGGTAGGAGGTGGCTGATGGCCAAAGATAGATACCGACCATAGGAAATGATTGCCAAAGAAGATAGTGGCTGGAGGTCTTCGGGACAAAGGTTGAAAGAGATTGTGATGACAATAGGCAGAGGTGAGGGTGGCCAGATGTGATGGCATTAGTGGTACTAAGCCGTGGATAGTGGGAGGGAATTAAAAATCGGGCCGGTTTTGGGGGCAAGCCCACAAAGCAGCCGCTTTGGGCCCCCAAAAAAGACTAAAAATAGCGCTTAAAAAACTATAGTTTTATACTTGTCCATTTAAAAAGGTCCAACTCAAAATTATAGTTCAAAGTAGTAAATGAATAAAAGGCCCAATCTAAACTAAATGAATGAAAGGCCCAATTTAAAATATAAATTCAGAAGAAAGATCCACTTGAAATACAAAGCCCAAGTTAAATTAAAAGATCCAAAAAACTTGAGGCCTATTCTAAATTTTTTTTAGAACTTAAACAAAGTGAAAATAATTTGAGGCCCAACAATCTATTGTTGCTGCTCCTCATTCCTTTTATGCGTTGCCTCTTTTTGCCAACAACTTCGACTCTCCACCGTCATCATAGGCCTTCACCGGCGGTTGCCCTTCTCACCGCCAGATCTTCCAAATATTTGATGAGTTCGATTCTTGTCTCTGATTTCGAACAATGAATCAATCATCTCAAAAACTGTCAATTACTTCACTTTACCCTCTCAATTCCTTCCTATAATTATATATATATATATATATATATATTTTGGTATTGGTTTTGTAGATTTTGTGGTTGATTCTATTCATAATGAATTTCTTTTTGTCAATTATGTTCTATGAATTGCTTTAGATTTCACCATCTGGTTCTTAAATTTTTTCAAAAATTAGTTTGGTGAAGGAAAAAAAAAAAAATCATTTTGGTCCTTGTTGTTATCATAAACTTTGTTATATATTTAAGCAAAATTTAATAGGCCTTTTTTTGAGTATCATTTTTTTTAATAAAAAAATATGGATGAAAGGCCCCGGTGTTTGGTTTGTGTTTTGAGATAAATTTTTTTAAAAAAATTTGGAGAGAGAGTTTAGAAATTTTTTTGGTTTGTTTAGTTGTATGTTTTGAAAATAGTTTTGGAGTTTGGGATGATTTGATATTTTGTTGGAGTTGAGTAGATGTGTGTGTGAGAGAAAAAGTGATTGAGAAGAAGAGATGAGAGAGAAAAAGTAATTGATTGATGTATACCAGAGAGAAGTAATTTTGGAATTTTTTTGACAAAATTTGTAACCAAACATATTTTTGAAAATTTTCTTCTAAAAATATGTTTCAAAACACAAATCAAATACTGTTTGCTTTGGGGGTGATTATTCAGTAATCCCAGAGTATGGATACGTGGTGCTCCATAAGGTTTTGATTGGTGGAGAAACACAAATGCCCACGATTTATGTTGGGGTTGGGGATGGGAAAACAACATAGAGCTAACTAATTGGTAATTGGTTTGGAGTATAGACATGTGGTGCTCCAGAAGTATTGAATAATTTCTCTTGCTTTGGGCCCTAAAAATCTCAGAACCAGTATTGATTAAAAGAGGGAGGAAATGATGAACATTTATTTTCTAAACACATGAAACCAACTCTTTTGCATGACTCTGCATCTAAATGACAAGAGAACTTTATGATTATAATGTAATCAAATATTAGGTTTGAGAAAAAAATTGTTAAAAGAAAGAAAGAGTAATAAAATTTTAATTTATATTTTATTAATATTTCCATTCACTTCTCAACAAATATATATTCAAATCCGACCTCAAAACTCAACCTAATGATTTTCTTTCATGAAAACCTGTTAGCAAAATGAGAACAATGGTTGACCCACTATTGCTGAAGAAATTATACATTTTAAAACAATATATTTGTAGTCAGAACAAACGATGAGTCCTCGTATTCATATTCAAAATGATGAAAGTTACTAAAGCCAATGTCACATATTAGGTAGCCAGGAACAAATTTAGGATTATCATTATGGGGTGCAAAAGTATAGTTGGGGTATAAATTCTTATAATTAAAATTATTTTAAAATTTTATTATAATATATGATATTTTTTAATTTTTTGAGAGTGCGGTTGCCCCATGTTAAAAATATAAAAATAAAAATAAAAACAGCAGAACATTGGGCCTAAAAGTTGTACTCTAAAATAGATTTCAAAATTGCATTACAATCTCAAGCTCGTCAAAAAATAAATCTTACCAAAATAATAAAATATTGTAGTTATATTGACACAAACATTTAATTTTTGTATATTATATAATTTAATTCAAAGGTTGGACGGTATATTTTCCCTCTTAAGATTATTTTTTATTTTAAACAAAAATTTAAAATATTTATAAAGAAAAGTGCATTTCAATGGAAATAACTAAAAATAATTATATTTTTATTGAAGATCAAGTGAGCTTGAAAATTACGGCATACGATATAGCTCTCGCTTGCTTTAACTTGTATTTTTATAAAAATGCATTTTTTTTCTTTTTTAAGTTATACTCATTTAAATGTAATTTTCTCATAATTATGTATGTACATACCGAATTAGCCCAGAATGAACTCTAAAAATTTGACCCATTTAGAAAATGGGCCAAAAGGTCTAATCCAGTTTGGTTTTGTGAACATGAAAATTTGAGTTAAGCTAGTTAGGCGGGCTGTGAGAGGCCCACCCTACATGCTCATATTGAAAGTTTCGCAGTTTAGTCAGTAGAGAAAAAATTAAAAAAATAAAAATAAAATTATAAACACAAAAATGGGTCACACAACCAGATATAGAACATATATAGACCAAAACCATTTTTCAACTAAAAACTTTTTTTGAAAATATTTTTTTTAAATAAAATATTTTTTATTTTATTTTTTGGATCATTAAAACAAATGTACTAATAAATGTATTAGTAGTGATGGTATAGTCGCGATGGAGGCAAAGGTAGAGGGGTTGGTGTTGTGGTGGTGGTGAAGGTGATGTTGATAATGGTGGTAGTGCTGGTATGGCGACATTAATAAAATTTTAATCTAAAAAATATTTTTTATCTTTTAAAAGTAAAAAAATATCTCTACTTAAATAGTCTTTTTTTTTTTTTGTTGACCATAGAAAACTTTTTTCGTTAACCTTCGTATTTCATTCTACCAAATGCCAAAAAATGCATTATAACATTTTTTTGTCCTAACACTAGAAAATCTTTTATTATATATATTCCGTGTTCAATTTGTATCTATTTTTATGTATTTTTTACAAAAAATTGCCTATAAGATTTGTATTTGTAATTATGATAAAAGCACATATGCTTCTTTTTGCAGGAAGGGACTCCCCAAATGTCTAACCACACACCATACTCATTCACACTGGGATACACTAGAGAGAATCATCAATAATACATCACAATATTAACATACATTTTATTTTTTGTTTTTATTTTTCATCTTTCTCATTCGATAAGCAACACGTTGGTGTGAAATCACGACACCTTTTAAAAACAAAATCATTTTATTGGGCACTTCTAACTCTTCGGTTCTTCCAGCTTGTGTGTGCTAAATTTAACATTCACCAATTGAGCAGCTGCACGGGCAGCAGCTGTGGCACGCTCTGCAGCCGCAATAGCAGCTTGAGCTCTTTCCAATGTATCGGATGATTGTGATCTCACCTCATTTCCTAAATATCTAACAGGTGTCGCATTGTCATTCTTATTTGATGATTTAGCTCCATCATGACCGAACATGGATGTGAAGTTGCCAGGGCTTGGAGATTGATGCCGGTCAAGCCCTTCTTTCCTTTGTGCAGACACCATAGGATGTGCTTCATTAGATCGCGAATGTTCATTAGGGTCTTGTTTGGAAGGAGCTTGAGTTAGTGCAGCGCCACTGTATACTTGCTTTGGTCCGTTCTACAGATAACATGAAAAAGCAAATCGTTGAATATAATGGTAGCAGAAATATCAAAGTCGACATGGACAGCAATTTTATTTATTTTTATTTTTTGTTGATAAGTTTTATTTATTTTTATTTTTTGTTGATAAGTTTTCCATTGTACATCCATTGTTAATAAGGACAGTGATGAGTAGATAGACAAGCTTCTATCCGGTAACATGTCTCACCCAAGATTAGGGCTGTTTCAAAAACCGGTGTAACAGTTTCAGACCAACCGAAATTTTGAATTGCAAGTTTTTCACAAGGTACGATCTGTTTCAAATTGAAATATTTTACACCCACACCGAACGAACTGACCTAAATATTATATTTAAATACTATTCATACTTTCATTTTTTGAAAATTAGAAGATGAGTGACCAATCCTACATGTTTTGCAATAAAGATTAAAAAGGGAGGCATTCATAGAGCAACCCCCACCATCTCTCTTTATTTATTCCTTGTGTAATTCAACAG